>OX439234.1:17869842-19119842 GCA_949319165.1 Sialis lutaria | reverse complement strand
TGATATAATTTCTCTACTAGTTTCTATTTTTTTTATATAGAAATACTCTAAAAACGCATACATTTCATTTTATTAATTTTTGAAATGTATTTTTATTGCAATAAAACATTAAAAAACAATGAATTGAGTTTTATTAAAATAGTGCATTGTAATTGTAATGCACTTTCGCATGCATTATTATGAACTCATATGAGCCTATATTCATTCATAAACTTAAAAAATATACGTTAAAAATGCATATGAGTATGTTTAAATCATAATTTAGAATTTTATTTGAAAGAATGTAATTTTTTTTTAATTTTATGTTACAAAAATTCGGTGCATTTTAATGTGCATTTGCATCCGTTCTAGTAACGGAATATTTTTTGGGAGGGGCTCATTTTGTTTATATGTACAAATCGAAGATATCCCCGTTGGTTTTACTAAAAAATATTCAACCCTTATGTTTTTATTGAAAATTTAGTAAAAAGGCAGTTTTCCAAAAATTTATATGACGCTTACCCTTAAAAATGAGCAATTTTCATTGGTTAAATAAATAAAAAAAATTTAAATTATAGTTGATCATTATTCTTTGGAATTTCAGGATCAATTTGAGACCAATTTCAAGTCATTTGAATGATTGTAACCAAAGTTATTAATTTTTGAACTATTTTCCCCGAAAAGAAGCAATGTTACGTGTTTTAAGCTCTCTAGAAAAGGTAATTTTTGGTAAAATACATTATTTATGATCCCAATCGATTCATCTCAGTGCCCCCAACAAATATCAACCATAAAAATACTCCATCGTCGCTTTAGATTTTGTGTTAAATTTAAAAAACGGTAGGAAATGGGGTTTTCATCTGTTAACCCCATTTTTAAGGATGTTGCACCACTTTTCGCCAGTCCGGGTTATTTTTTTCGAATTCTCCAGTTCAAAATCTATAAGACACAACCATAATATTGCTTGCCCCTTAAATTTTGTGTCAAAATGCTTCCTTTACTGAACTATAAGTATAGGTATGAAAAATGATCAAACATCCAAAAATCACAATTAAAATTTTACATTATTCAAATTACTTTTTTCTAACTTTAAAATACTACAGTCCAAAATAGTAAAATTAACAATTCAAATCGGTTGGTGTAAGCATATGTAATTCAACATAACATTTACATGCATAATAAATATTAATTTAAACTAATCGATGTAAGGAATAACTTACTTTTACATTTTACACGTAAAATATGAACATGTAAATAAACAAATATTCATGTTATTTACTTCTGTATACAAACAGTAAATGCGTGTGTACGTGCGTGTGTGTGTAAATGCGTGAGTTTACAGACAGAAATAGTTCCTTCGCCCACCACTACGAGGCGCTGTCGTTTCAGCAGACTGCCAGTCGACTTACGACGACGTAAAAAAAAAAACAGTGATTTTGAAACATTTTGATAAGCACTTCTATTTACAAATGAAGAGTTACATAATCGGTCCTTCGTAAGAAGTGCAATACTTTTTTAAGTATTTTATGACTTATTTGTATAATCTATAGTACAAATGTACAAATTTTCATCAAAGATCGTTAGACTCAAGTTAAATTTATTTTAAAATAAATAGGATTGAAATATTTTTTTTAAATGTATCTTGTATAACTATTTATTAAAAAAAAAAAAAAACTAATATCGTATATTTTGAAATTAAAGATCATCTATAGTCGATATATTATATTAACTCCTCCTTTGTTATACCCACGATCTTTTCGAAGTTTTATAGATACAAGAAACTATAAATACATATGTAAAAATAATCGGTTAAATACTCTTATCAAATACTAAAATAAAATCCATATTAAAATATTTAAATTTAATAGGTCAAATTTTTTATTCTAGATTTATTTATTTTAAAATGTATTGTGTCAGTATGCAATAATTTTATTAATATAAATAAAAATATTTTTACACATAATTCATAATATAATTAATAACTACCACTTAACTTATAAAGTTGTAAATGGAACAAGCTGTAGATAATATAACAAATATAAATTATGTATACAAACTTATCAACTTGAAACCGGAAATAATAATCACTAATATAATCAATCAAATCATATCATTTTTGTATTGTTTCAGCTTATATCGCAATATTAAATTATAAATAAAATAACACATTAATAACATGCCGTCCATAAAAATAAAATAAGTAGAGATAACAAGTGATTTTTACTTAAAACGTGAGAAAGAAAATTTATATGTCGCTAGTTGTTAGTTTTTATAAAAAATTAAATTATTCTATTTTATCAAAGCTTGAAGCCAAAATTGCAATTGAACTGAATTCGCAAAAAATGAAAATTTGGTTGCTCCAGTTCATAAATTATAATAAATTTGCAAATTCTGTCAATGTTAAATTCTACTGTTTTAAATACTACCAGAGGCATGTAAAAGGGTTGGCATCAGGGCAGTTGCCAAGAGCGTTGGAACTACAAGGTGATGATGCTGGCCATTCCACTCTATCTGACGTTTATGTGCAAAATAAAATCGAATGAATAGCCCCCTCCACCCCTCTACAATGTATCACGCATGCCGTCAAACAGCTTTGGAACTGCAATTTTCCATTTTACAATTTTCTAACAGGGGTGGACAGGTAAAAATTTGTCAATGGTGTCAAAACTTTAGCCACACCACATTAATATCTTTAGCGCTGTCAAAATAAGTGAAAAAAAATAACTTTCATATAAATCATCTCCAAAAGCAACCACCGATCGAATACTTCTCGTTTAAATAATAACTATAGATCAGATACAAAGTGATAATTGAAGCAACCACCGTTTAAATACCACTGTTATAAATGATAGCCAATGTCCATTTATTTCGGACACTCCCACCATCCATATACGGTCACCAGAACCAACCATATATAGTAGATTTATTGCAATATAAAATTGACCTTAATGATAAGCTACATAGACCCGGAAGCTTCAAATTTCTGGCCCGCCAGGCTAACGCGACCCTGGAAATTTGCTGATCTCCTTATAAGGGGTAACACGATATACGTTTGCTGAATCATTTCTACTGTTGACGTCTTTAGATGTTGTGTTATCTTTCTTGTAGATCAAAGTTTATTAATATATGCATGCATATCAAAAGAAGATTGTTTAACTTTATCTAGGCTTCTGAATATCACCCGCGTTTATTTCAGTTCATATATAATTTGCAAAATGAAAGCATACATAAATATAAAATAAATAACTTCCCACACAATTTAAATGTTCCACAATTATTCAAAGTAAAATTCGATTTATAATTCACACGTGACAAACAAAATAAATAAATATGCCTATATATACCATATCCAATAAATTCTAAAACATTATACATCGTATTATGTTTTATATATTTATATTGGCATAAATATGTACTCAAGTATGCATATCAAATTTAAGTAATCATAATTGTGTGTAATTAATCATAAGAAGCAATAAAACCTAATCATAATAAAAAATAACTTTTGACATTTGACACTGTGAGCATGGAATAACATAAATAACATAAACCGTTTTGTAAAATTAATATATTCATAATTTACAAGAAATTTGATAACGTAAGATATAAAATGTCATGTGTCACTTCAAATTACTTCAAAACATATCAACATTATAATAAACGGTTAATTCTGTCATGGTATAATTTCATAAAAAACAATTTACCTGCTTTGAATAAATAATAAAATTATATATCAAACACTGATAAATATATAACATTTCTTAGGTATTTTACATATATAGAACAGTTATTAGAAATCGAATTCCTTTTAGAATCAGGTTGTGTAAATTTATTAACAATTCAAACAAAAGTATTGTATTTTTTTTATATTTATACATTCAGTTATACATGATACAATTTACAAAATAATACTAAAATTATATTATTTTGTAAACTGTTATCATTCTGTTGTAACAATATATTTATTCGTATAAATATTAACATTCTTCATAATAAAATAGGTACGTAATATTTTTAAATATATTTAATTTAAAGTTGTAAAAATATATTTGTACATAACGTATCTACATTTATACAAATAGGCCGCTAAAAACCAAAAAACCTGATGCTATTTTTGATTCGATCTTATTGTTATCTTCTAAAATAAAATTAAGTAATACTATTATCAAAAAATATGGCCTTAATTTCAACAATGTAAAGAGGGTCTGCTATTACTTTAACTAATCGAAACATTCTAAATGCAGCCCTGGCATTGAAAAATCTGCAAACGTAAGTGAATCAATATAAAGCTACTCAATAAGTCAATCTTATTTAGTACCTCTGCACAAAGGCACAGCCAATTTACACGAAACGCACACTAGATATGTTGTGGCTTGACAAATTCTATCTACTAACGCAACATGGCACAGAATTGTCCTATTAATAGCAACGCAGTGATCACGGAAAAATGCAGGAATCTTGTACCGGCATTCAACACGACGTTTCAGATTATCTACTGCTACATTCTTTTATCAAACCTATGTGGATTTCGGTCATTTAAAAACAAACACTACTAATCACTTATCTAATTAAGTGGCACGATCTTCTGATCGAATCGATAAGATTAGGGAATTGTTAATTTATTTTATAATCTGATCTATTAAAAAACAAAATTAAAATGCTTGACTATTATCATAATACCTACATTTTATTAGAATTATAAAGTAGAAAATTTTAAAACAGAAGCTCTCAAAATTTAAGTTATACCCAATTTCTTATACCTATGTTAACAGTTTGTGTTGACAGCTTCGTATATTTCTGCTAAATATTCAATGCTGAGTTCTGATTGGTCCATTTGGAGATTTTCATATCTGTTACAAACAGGGCTGTGGAGTCGGAGTCGGAGTTTTAGTAATTTTGGGTGGAATCGGAGTCGGTAAAAAGGTACCGAATCCGACTCCTTTAATTAAATAATGGTTTTTACTTCTTTACACACTTAATAGTTTTTGTTCGTTTTGAATTTCGAAGTACAATAATTTGAAATTTTCAATTCTGGCCGAAACCAGAATCACTCAAAAAAATTTTGCCCGAAAACAGTATTTTAAAAAAAAAATTGTACAGTAAAGAGTCGGAGTCGGAGTTGGAATCGGAGTCGAACATTAGAAAAATTAAGGAGTCGGAGTCGTAGGTTTTTGTACCGACTCCATAGCCCTGGTTACAAATAACAGACTTTGATAAAACTGGGAGTTATTGTTAAAATATATTAAATGAAACATTCCCCTGTATCCTATGTCTTACCCGTTTGTATTTCAAAATTGAACGCAACTGACTGCTCTATATACACGTAGGCACTACACTCCACCATAGGAGAACTTCTTTTGAGGCTTTCTAACAGTTAAAATCCTATAAAAATCAATTTAGTAGTTTTTTGTGTCAAGTCAAACAGACAAAAATTTCAAATAAATATCAATGCTAATAAAACAACATAGACTAAATAAAACATTACATTATATTATACCCTATATTTTAAGTTGAATAAAAGTAGTATACAAACTATAAACAACAAATAACATTGTTTTAAAATTAATCGTCATAATCAGCATCTTATTGTTTACTATTTTTGTACAACTTTTAAAAAGTCATTATTCTTCTTACTGAAACGCAAGTGCAGGAAGAAAGCATCGAACATGATTTATGTATGCACACCGTGATTATGAATATCCAAGGTGAACATGATGTGAAATGCAGATATTTATTGATGCATCTTTGTAATGGAACATACATAAACGGCTGCCGTATATGGTCAAATGAAATCACACGTGTATAAAATATTTCCTTAATACACTTATTTGCAATATCATACATGGAAAGTTGTATTATGGTATAAATATAAAAATTAGTATTACATATAATCATTTGTTTCTACACGTACGTATTATTTTCATTTTGAAAAGTAAATGTAAAAATATTTTACGTATTCAAAGGGAAATATTTTCGTTTTAGAAAATTTGTGACAAATTGAAAAATAATTTGCCTGAAATTCATATCATATAACAGTAAGTTATGTTGATAAACGCATCAAAATAAAAAGGAGTTGAATTTCGGAAAATCCTTTCTTATGCGGCGTTTACACCGAGAAAACAAAACAGAAACTTCGTGTCTTTAAAATACTTCGTATTTAAAAATGTATATGGTTTATTGCTTTTTGCTAATAAAAACACCGTGTTTCTGTTTTGTTTTCTCGGTGTAAACGCCCCATTAGTGGATGCTTAAGTCCTAAAAGGATGAAACCCCTAAAAATTCACATTTCTAGATCATTGTGTTCGGGCTACGCATTGATGAATCAGTTAGTCAGGAATTATTTCTTTATATACATTAAATAATCATTACAAAAACTGAATAAAAAACTAACAATAAGATCGATAAGATCTATGAACCATTCAGGTTACATTCTTAGATTTTGTCAAAGTTATAGTATCAATATTATTGTATTGATAAAATAAATATAAAATTTGATTACTACAAAAGATTAAAAAAAACGAGTAATAACAAATGCAACAAAAACGTCTATGATTCATCGGCAAAGAACTGCTCACGAGGAAGTCAATGTATGAAAATAGTAATATCATCGCTTGACCTAGAAGAGAACACCAGAGAGAGACTGCAAATGAATAATTATAACAACAAACTCCCGTTTCATATTTAGAGCGAGACAGAATGGCAAAGTAATTTATTTGATATGCAAGGCATTTTGAATAAAATACGTTGCATTTATAAAAATGCACAGAGACGGTTTAACTTTTTTAAATTTCAATTTAATTTATACATTTTTGAAATCTATGTAAATATTATACACATATATATTCTTGAGATTGTACTAATACAATGTTTTATCTCTTTTAAAAAATTGCAATTCAAATGCATATTTATTTTAATATTATTTTAATATTTACCTAACCTAAAATTCACAATATCAAAATTAAAATAATGTTGAATTTCTCCTTAGTGGGTATTCACATCATTAAAAGAAGACAGACGTAAAATTTCACGTTTCTAAGTTTGGGCTAGACGTTGGTAAGTCAGTCACTAGGACTTATAAATATCATTATAAATATCGATTGTCATTAATATTTGATCCTACTGAAATACAAAATATGGCATACATTGTACAATGCAATAGCTTATTTATATGTATAAAATATTGTACATTAAAATAAATTCTCCACTGCTAAACATCTTTATTGTAAGTTAACGATTAATCAAGTGATTTTTTCAACTTTATTTACTAATAACTTGAATATTTTTTTATTATAAAGAAAAAATAATCTTATCTTATGCCGGTTCTGCAAACAAGCCCAGAATATTTATAACTTCGTATTTTTTATTCGCCTGCATAAAAATAAACAGCATGAATAATGAACATGCATTTTTTCTGGTATTTCTTGATATTAAGCTTATATTATATGAAATTATTTATACATATATTCCACAATGTTGCGCTGTGTTCAAATAAAAATTATATTTAATGTGTTAACGATAAAGAAGTTGTGTATGGGCTGACCATTACAATAAGAATAAAAATAATTAATAAAGTGTTTATACTGTTGTTTATAATGACTTAGGTCTTTGGCACGATAAACATTAAATTTTATATTATGCAGACTTAAAGTTTTCCGTTACATAGCAGAAATTACAATTTATTTAAATCATTTGGTTGACATTATACATATGTATGTATAAATTATTAAATTAAATTCAACTATTTATTAACTAAATAAATAACTATATTTTGTTTTTATAAATTTTGTTTTACGCATATAAAAGTATATCTAAAATTATACACTCTTAAAATAACTTAAACTTTTTGTGACTGTCTGCATATGTCACCAAACATCACACTAAATTTTATCACCGTTTTTTAACCAAATAAATTTAGCCATAAAGAATTACCCTTATGCGGAATTAAATCGCTAGAATAATAAAGCACGGTTATTTCTGTCGATAGGGGCCAACTGTTTGCAGTCGGTCGTGTTGCCTGAACCCTCTTTCAACAGTAGCGTCTTGAGTCTAATAAAAACCAAACCTTAAATAAATGCTGTACTAAAATTTTAGAGACAAAATAAAACTTGATAAAAGTACAACAGAACTTCGATATATCGGACTAATTTGAGCGAAAGACTAGCTATAATTCTCGTCAAGAGTCTTGGTTAAATGAAGTATCATCAATATTTAGTAATAATAAAGTTACTATTAAGTATTTGCAAAAAAAAATATTGTAAAAACATTTTTGAGAAATAATTCATACAAGACCGAGACTTTTTCCGATCTGTATACGAGACGAGGCTGTGACAAGACCGGCATAATATTTTTACAAAAACCGAGACCATAGACGAGATTTACCAACTTCCGTCTCGTATCGTGTACAGTCCAAGTAAAAACGCGTCCAACTTTCATTTTCCTTCGTTTTAAAAGAAAATTTGAATAGATACTTCATTCCGTAGTAACAATAATGTACAAAGCATTTGATATTAATTTTACTTTAGTACTTTTCATAATAAAAAATATATATTGTGTTTGATGTTCAAACAATGCATTTTCCAATTATTGGAATAATTTGTTTTTAAACTATGTAATATGTAATACTCTTCTTCTTTTTCTTTCTTTTGGCTTCCTTTTTGATAAATCGGCCACTTTTATTTTTATATTTGCTCTTCTGATTTTTATTTTGTTCTTTTGATTTTTTTAAATTAACACTTATGTAATACTCATTACTACCATACTGTAATTCCAGATATAAACAATATAATAAATAGTATATAATTACGAGTATAATTGATCATTATATGGATCCTCATCTTTTCTCATCGCATTATCCGCCAATGCATTCATTCGGCCACAAGATTTTGGTTTATTTTCGTATCGTGCACCGCCTCTTCAAATGTTTATTGATTCAAGATTCAGTTAATGTTTTACTCTTAGTTGGTACTTTGATGTTATCCAGCGGCAGCTGTATATGTGTCATTAGCTTTTGTGTTAATTATTTTTTCATTTTGTTTCTCGTGCGGTTTTTTAAATACATTATATTATCTCAATTTAAACATAATTATCGTAAACAGCGGTATAGGACAGTCGACCAGCAATCAAAAGAAACCGATTCCAAGTGTTTCTGGGTATTTTTAAATTATGTATACTTTCAATGATTAAAATGTATAAACGAATTAATGGTTACTTTATTTATTTATAATGGAAAAAGTATGTCAAATGATGGATTGTGAGAAATAGAAGCCAAATTTATAGATACGACATCTATAACGGAAATACCTTGCATTTAGTGTATTATTATTATATTATAGTATTATACAAGTACCAATTCAATCGCCTGAATAACTTTATAGGAAGCCAATACAATACAGTACATACTTATAGAAAATAAAATGTATTACACGAGAAAATATTAACAAATAGTAATAAAATCTAATAACCAAAATTATAAATACATAATGATACGTGCATATTAATAAATTCAATGATTGGAACTTCCGTTGCAAACCAGATATGGTAGTTATATTTTATTTCAGATACATACTTATATTCCAGACACTGTCCAGTATCTACCTTATAATGTTCGTATAATGGAAATATTAAACTTGTTCATTTCTTATTAAAATCCACTAAACATTATTGACACGACTTCTATCAATCGTGCCGTGCCGTTATTTGTGTTAGCTCGACCACCGCGCCGACGACCGTCTTGATATGCAGTGTATGACGTTGCAATGTTTATATGAATGTCTTATTGAATTCTGGAGCGTGTCTTGAATAAATCCCTAAAGCGGACTTTACACTAACATGTCAGCAAGATAGAAATGCCTTAGTTAATAATAATGCACTTCATATTAACGATTGTGTGAGGTATAAATTACAGTGAAACCTGGATAACTGGAATCTCAAGGGACCAGTTATTTTATTCCACTTAAAGAGGTGTTTATTTATCCAGTTATAGAGGTCACATGTAGAAGTGACGGGACCTCAATATGAAGTTTAGTTATAGAAGTTACAATTACAAGGGAACCTTTTCAAGTCGAAAATTCGTATCGAGTTTAAACTTTGTATAGTTAGAGAAGGTCAAGGTAAGTAAGAAAAATGTGCAAAATAATCATCTTTTTTCAAATAACTCTGAAACTAATGAAAATTTTAAAAAATCTACAATACAAAATTTTCATGATTTTTTATGCTCTTTCGAATGGCGACAGTTAAAATTCGAAAAAATTAAACCTGTGGAATGTGGGTGGGAGGAGGGGGTTAACGGTTTAATTTTTTTCGAATTTTGACTATCACCATTCGAAAGAGCATAAAAAATCATGAAAATTTTGTATTGCAGATTTTTTAAAATTTTCATTAGTTTCAGAGTTATTTAAAAAAATATGATTATTTTGCATATTTTCATAGGGGTGTTTCACCTCCTTAAACCGTTTTACCGCAGCTGTGATAATTTTTTTCTTACTTTACTTGACCTCCTCTAACTATATACAAAGTTTAAACTCGATACGAATTTTCGACTCGAAAAGGTTCCCTTGTTAATCAAGTTTCACTGAAATTAAATAATTTTCGATTAAACAAATAAAATGTCTTTTTCTTTTGGATCAGATTTAGAAAAGATAGACCCAAAAGCATTCTAGAATCGCATAAATACTATGTATGAATTATATATAGAATATTTAACATTTTTTTCTACATTAATAATAACACATTAAATAAATAATGTATACTTATAAAAAATAGGTACACTATAAATAAAATGAAGAAAAAATCTATTTAATTCTTATAAAACAAAGTGATTGATAGTGCAAGAGCCGCTCAAACCGCTGGGCATTATGCGATTCATATGTATATAGTTGTTACATGTGCACTTAAGAGACTTTTTAAGTCATGTTTGTGTTGTTAATGAGTAGAATTAACTATGTGTGGTCTTGAAAAATCGACTTACTTAGCATTTGAATTATACTTTAGGTACTGATAGATATTAATTTATACTTTGCACATTAAGACAAATGAATTGAAATATTATAATTTATTACCAAAATGAGACAGTTTTCACATAGAAGAAAATTTAAAAAAAATTAACAATAACTATTATTGCTTTCGTATTGTTTATCTGACATATAGTTCTTTCTACATAATATTCGAAAGAGAAAATTAATAAGAATAACTAGTATATAAAAAATAAGCGGGTTGGTAACACCTATGCTATTTCATTAAAGAAATTTTATATTTTAAAATATTTTCCTAGACTATTATTACCCATCAATTTAATGTAAGCCCGACATCTATCCATGGGGTTAAAGTAATTGTAAGCTAGACTTACATATGCGTAATTTGTTTGTCAATTGATGTCACATATGTTTAAATAAAAAAATTACTTGATGCATTTGTCAGCTTTTAGTCTATAGTCATTTCAATATCACATTAGATATAATAATATTATTATATAAACCCTATATAAGAATTATTACTAACGTTGGCCGATAACACAATCAAATTGACGCGGCTTACACCCAGAAGCCAAGATATATATCTAGATCACCGCGGATGCCTCAAAATTTGTAATTATCATTAAGATAACAGAATTTTAAGACAATCAAATAATATACACTGTTACTTCGTGCAAAAACTGGTAATGTATAAACATACTATACGTGTACACAAAATTATGTTATTATTACAGCTGACTTCTTTCGAATATCAGCAATTACGATCCGTTTCAATTAGTGAAATTGTCTACTGCATAATGCGGCTTTTGTTAAAGTGCATGTCGGTGTCAAAGACATCATTTGTTATTTTATTCCATTTGCTGTAACAGTGATGATACTTATGGAAAATAATGTTTCATTGTACTAACACGCAGAACTTCTCAAACTTTTTATTTGGTGTTGTTACCAATTATATTCAAACAAGTACTATTAATCATCTTTTTTACAACACTATTTATTAGAATTAATCGTAAAAAACAATTAATTGAACAACGAGTTTTACATAGACAAACATGTCTCATTTTTTTATATTTAACCCACTGTAACCATAATCCTTGGTAGGATGTTTCAATGCCCTATATTAGTCATATTCGTATATAAGATTTCTATATTTCTAACGAGTTTGACCTGTCCCGATAAAATCAAGTGTAAAGCATGAAATTTTACCCGAAAATTTTGAATTTTAGATTTCGTTAAAATTATAAGGTTTTTATATAGAAAATGATATGAAAAGTTGAAATTTTCAAACCGCAGGTCTGTAACTCATAGCATTCTCGAGATATGGCGTCTGGAAGTTTTAGTCTTTTCAAAATTTTAGGGAATAATGGCTGTAACTTTTCAACGTGTGGTCGGATTTGATTTTTGTTGACGTATTTGAAATCAGCATGTCAAAAACTATATAATTACATGTATAATAATTCAGAACTCTATAAAAAAAAAATTTGTCAAAAATTACATTTTTTTAAGGTATACCCCTTGGAAAATTTTCGATTTTCAGCAAAAAAATCGTTTTTTTAATTATCAAGTATTATATATGTCATCATATAGATTTTGACATGCTGATTTCAAATTCGTCGACAAAAATCAAATCCGACCCACAGTGGGTTAAAATCATACATTTTTGCGCGAAATTTCGCTTCAAGTCAATTTTCAACCAATTTTAATGTAACTACTCTCATTTGAAAGGTAAGTAGTTGTAGTTTCTGAAAATTACCCCAAGAATAGTCAAATCACCCTCTTAATTACTTTTTCATCCCCTTAAATCTGAAAAATCGATTAAACGATAAATCCATAAATTTATAAATCGAGTAAGAAAATATGCATTGTACTAATATAAAAAATAAATTATTAGTACTATTATATATAGTATGTGTAAATATGTGTGATCTATATATGTACAGGCTGAGTCATAAATTTGTATTTTTTTGATATCTCCTCTGTTTATATTTAGAGAAAAATTAAAATTTTGAATGATATTATAAGTAATAATACACTTTTAAACTTATATAACAATATATAATGTGGCCCTAAAAAATATGTATCAGTACAGGGTGAGTTGATAGTGTGTATCCGTTCGATATCTCCTCGTTTTTGTTATATCGATTTTTCAAATTTAAGGGGATGAAAAGGTAATTAAGAGGGTGACATGACTATTCTTGGGGTAATTTTCAGAAACTACAACTACTTACCTTTCAAATGAGAGTAGTTACATTAAAATTGGTTGAAAACTGGCTTGAAGCGAAATTTCGCGCAAAAATGTATGATTTTAACCCACTGTGCGACCTCTCGTTCGAAAGTTACAGCCATTTTTCTCCAAAAATTTTGAAAATACTAAATCTTTGAGAAGCCATATCTCGAGAACGTTATGAGATACAGAACTGTGGTTTGAAAATTTCAACTTTTCACGTCGTTTTCTATATAATAAAGATACTTTTAAGAAAATATAAAATTCTAAATGTTTGAGTAATATTTTATGTGTGCAATTTTATTTTGTCATAGAAATATTAACTTAAGAAATCAAAACAAGAAAGAAAATCGTAAATAACTATATAAACAATAAGTTTTATTATTTGTCATATAATTTTTTATTTAATCATCATTTATTTATATAGAGAACTTAATTTTGATATACATAGAGTACACATTCAAATTCGCTTTATAAAAAGGTTAGGTAATAATGCGCCCCATCCTCCGAGGTACCTACATGTCCTTTATTTTCCCTGAAGTTTTAAGAGAGAAAATTGATCATATAATAATTACATCAATACATATATAATTTCAAAAGGAATATTTTTTCAATAATCTTGAAATAGTAAATAGACTACGGAAGTGGTTTTATTTTTGTAAGACAATTTACAAACTATTTTATTTATTTCCTGTATGATGATTAAGTATGTAGTTCAAATTAAAATGATATATCTATACATATACATTATCTAAAATATTATTTAACGTCATTCTATGATAATATATTTTTATTCAATATACCACGAATTTAATACACTTTAGTTATACAAATTCTAAAAAATAATTAAAAACTGCTAGTTCAACCCTGTATTTCAAAGCTTCTAACTTCACTCAGTAGGCGCTGACATAGTTACGTTCTTAAAGTAGATCTATATACATATAATATAAATTATGATCCATTTTATTACTTCTTTATTTCGCCTGAAGTATATACGATAACATATACATTATTTTAAAAATATGAGATAAAGAGATACATATATGGGATAACATTATCAACGCTTAGTATTCTACATCTTCTGTCCTTATTTGGCTATGACAATAAAATTTGATATATTCTGTAATCGGATGCGTGGGTTTTTTAAAATAATGCATTTAAGTTTTCTAATTCACTGTAGTAGTACAAGTATAATCATTTTTAATGACCTCATATATTAATGTAATAAATTAATAGTATAAACTCAATGTATTAAACTTTTACACCTAAAGTAATAATAATAATTTATTATAATTTGTTTAATCCATTGCACATACCACATTTACCTTACTTCTAAATCTTTCTTTCGTTTCGAAATTTGTCTATGAATATAACTGAATCTATTCAGATTTATTTTTGACCCATGCTTCACAGTTATTTGTTAATTTGACAAACCGTGTCGAAATGTATTTTACTGAATAATCTAAAATTAAACTCAGTAAAAATAAAATTTCCTTTTGTTCGTTTTTTTTAGTTTTCGTTTAATTACATCAACATTACTATTACTTTTTGATTTTTCTTTCCATATTATTGTTATTAGAAAATATCAAGAGATGTCCCATCAATCGATATTATAGTGGATCGGAGGGTGATTGGACCATAGAGATAATATACATAGAGACAGTAAGCCAGCCGAAAATACTAACTTGATACTAAATGATACAGAAAGAGAAGAAAAAAATGTGAACCGCTATCTATCTTTGTCAAACAAATCAGTTAGTTGAGAGACACAAGTAGGTTCAGATTTTTCTGTCTCTTATTATATAAGATTGACATCCACATACATAAAGTGCTATGGCTCACTGACTCTATGTAATATTTTCTCTATGGATTGGACCGAGACCTGAGCGATAACTATAGTGTGAAATTTTCATTGTTTATTGTTTATTAATATTTGATTGCAACGAGACTGGTTCGAAAACGGATCGATAGTGTGGATCAAACTTGTTCAGATTTACCCAACGCAAAAGCATTTTAATTTAGAGGTCCATGATTCTCTCTCTCTCTTCTCAATATTAGCCAGGGGCTTATCACTGCTGGACACACACATGGTTTGGCAAACTCTAGCTCACACAACTAGAGAAAGTATGTGAGAATTGCAATTGGCGACGATGACTGTGAAATATCGACTGACAAAGGTGCGAGTGTAAATTATACTATCGTACATCTGTTCAAATAATTGATACATAATTGTAATCCATTTCGAACCTAATTTATCTATATATAGTCATAAACAGTGGCGTCGTAGATATATATATTGCACTCAAAAAATAACTTATATAATTATAAATAATAATAATAATAGTTTATTTCCTAATAACAAAATATTATATTATCATTTCACCTAATGATTTACTTTACTATATATTTTTAGAAGAAAACATTCAAAACTATTTGGAATTCTTGTCTTATGATTTTATCAACTATTTAACATATTTTTGTTGTTATGATATAATTTTATTCAAAATGACGTAAACGAAAGTTCAACGTAGAAAATAATTAATTATTAACATACATTGATAAATGAACACGAAGAAAGAACACGACAGAACACAATATATTATAATGATTTTAAAATAAATAAAATCAGTTCAACTTACTTTCAAAGGTATTTCGTAATTAAAATTTATTATGCATATAAAGATTCACTTATACTACTTGTACTATTAAAATTAATTAATTTTACTATTAAAATTCATTCAATCATTCTTTATTAAAATATATACCTAATTACTTTCCAATAAAATATAAGTATAGGTACATATATAAACAGAAAAAACTTAACCATATCATTTTAATTTTTAATGTTACTTTTTTATCACCCCTCTAGTCGAACTCATAATTTGGGTACGCCACTGTCGACATATAGCTTCACGTATTGCAGGGTGACCAGTATTTCTCTGGAACAAATTTCCCTGACTTTTCCCGGTTTTCCAGGAGAATGTTTACCGTTTTTCCCTGTTTTTTATTTAGATAAAATTTTAGATAAAAAACTTTAAAAAACCTAAAAAAAACGTCACTCTTTAAATATTTGTGAGAATTTGTGTGATTTTGCATTTTTATAAAAATTCCCTGACCTCCAACCAAATTCCCTGACTATTCCCGGTTTTCCAGAAACTGGTCACCCTGTATTGAATAAAGGTTAAATGTACACAACAATTGTAAAATACAACGTCACGTTTAGAATCTCAATACATTTACACATAACAAAAATAATTTTGTCTCCCATAACACACCACCAATGCTCATAAAAAATAAGAACTTACTACGGATAATTCACTTAAGTTATTACATAATACTGCCGAGTTAAGTCACACATCATACTATTTAATGACTTTTTAATAATATTTTTTAATTTTCTCTTATTAAATCCAGAACAGGAAATATTTCATTATACCATGACGCAATCCTATTTTTAAGCAACCATTAGTTAAAATACTAATAACAATATATTTTTGAGAAAGTATAATTAAATAATTCAGCAAATTAGACTTAATGGATTTCAAATTTTTAAACCCTATAGGACAATGATACGTCAAACGAAGAGTAGCTTGTTCAAAATCTTGTAATTTTTAACAAATTCAGATAATTATTGAATAATATGTTTCTTGATATTTCTTAAGACAAATTCATTTACAGTATCAATGCAACATATGTATTTTCATAAAATATATAATATCGATTTGTAATTTATTGGATAGAAAAAACTCGTTTTAATAGAAACTAAAAATTTATATTTGTATCAATATGTAGTAGGTAAGTATATATTAGTTTCAGTGAAAAATAAATATTTTCTTTTAATTTTCGAATACCACCTGTACAGTCCCAATGGAATGTTATTTTAATATATACTTACGAAAAAAAGACATTCATTCAAATCTTCACATACCACTTCAGTCAATAGAAGACAGCCTTACCTGAAAAAAATAAAAAAATAAATTAGTGAATAGTAATTTTAAAATCTCAAAATCACCTAATATCTCGACCATTGCGTGAACCAGACATACAGACTGTAATTACTGTCATATCAATTGTAGAAATTCAGTTTAAGTGTCGGTCATTATACTATTGTATATGTAAATACATACGTGCATGTATTCGTATTTAAGAGAACGTGTAATAAATGCAAGATTTTTTTTAAAACGCACGCGTTTTATAGCCTTCAGGGGTTTTTCATAAACGATACATTTCACAATAATATTAATATTATAATATAAATTGTCTGCAATTTACAAGAATATATTTCAAAACATCAAAATTAATTATATTAATATTGAGTACACAGGCATTTGCATGTCTGTTATATTTTAAGGCCCTGAGGATCCCATTCTAACGTCGTTTTTGTTATATGATACCTCAGTTAATATGCACACTATTTCAACTTCTATGGTAATCTTCGTATTTACATTATAGATTTTCTTCCATCGTACGATGGACACAATATTTAATTACATTTCATTTCTAACAATACATAATTTATTTTATAATGAATAATTTTACTTACACATAAAGTGCATGTATACAATATTATTGATATCAGATATACTGTTCAATATTTAATAATAAAGAGTTTAATAATCTTGATATGTTAACATATGAACAATTATAATTAGAGATGTAGCTAGGGGTAAAAAAGACATGAAAATATTAAGTGCATTTATACAAGTTCTTATCCATTTAAAAAATTTATAATACTAGCTGACCCGGCCACGCGTTGCTGTGGTTAACCTATACTTTAGCAACATGTGGTGGTTATGCTATTAAATTGTAGGTTATATGAAACGTTTAGAAGTTTGACATAGCGCCATCTATTGAATACTTACTCAATCCAGTCAACAGATGTCACCATCTGTTAGAATCGTTTGGAGCTAACAGATAAAGACAAATAATTTGCAATAAAATAATATTGCGATCATAAATTGAGATGTAAGCTATCCTATCTTTCAAGTTGGATCAAACTGCACACGGTGTACAAATTTGATTAAAATCGGTTAAGTAGTTTAGGAGTCCATCGCGGAGAAAACAATGTGACACGTAATTTATATATATTAAGATATGAATTTGATTAGTTATAAAAATATTAAATACTCGATCTGATATTAAAATTACAAAACCAACAAAAAATGGAGTTACTCGCTTTATATCCAAAATGATTCTATATTTAATATATTATACATTTTTTACAGCTATGAATAATATCTAATAGAAAACATACAGACAAACATAATTAACATAGATATCCTTAAATTAAAATGTTACAACACAACATAATATATTTCTTGTAAAACAACTTAACGATATAGAATGTCATTAACACGGCTAGTCCGAATGACTCAGATTATGAAAAAAGTATTGTCTGAAACTAAACAAACACACATTCAGTCATTAAGTGTAACGACTTCCTCTTACACAGGTATACACCACGAGAAATAGACAGGCCGAATTAAATGTGCATCTATAAATATAGGTACAAGTATGCATAGGTATACATATTATGATTTTTAAGTTTTAAGAGTTAAAATTTATTTTGCCACCTTCAGTGATGAAATATAAATAAGATATTACATAATACATAGAATATAGTATAAAGCAGTATTTCTCAATATTTTACACTCTCAAACCACTTGAAACATTATTTTTTAGACCTCTTTCACACTGAATAGTTATGTCACGATTGTCAACAATTTACATTGATTCAAATAAACACCTTCACGCCTGGCTGTGTGATTAGTCGTTCATTAGATACAAAAGTTTTAATTTAAAAATCAATGTTAATTATTAGCCGTCAGATCTGTTACATATTGTTACAAAGTAGACATTTATAATCATAAATGGTTTGCGAATACACTTTGAGAAACACTGAATTAAATTTGTAAGCGCCTACGCCACCTTAATTCAAATGTATGTAAAACGTTAATCGTCTTAGGAGAAAAGCTAAAATCCGTTTCGGTTTTGGTTTGATTTTTTCAAACAAAATTTTAATTTTGTATTACATATTTGTTTTCAGATAGTAGAATGCTAGCTTATTAGCTAAACTAATTAGTGAAAACAGTACACTGTAAGATTACTTAGTGATCACTTGTATACATTAAAAACCCTCAGAGGTTGTTAACTGGGAAATATTCGTTCCGGTAGCGGGGTTCGATAACCACGTTTAATGTACTGTTTTTATTTGTTTTACGATTCACGTTGTGCTTATTAAAACATACTAAAGCGGACATGAAAATATCAGTCTCCAGGTATTTATGGTTGCAACGTGTGCCCTACAGACTACTCAGATTTCTTTTAATTAAGGAAATTGTCAATATATATCCTTCATACAAGTTTTTATGTTCACCTTTATTGGAATTTTATTATTAGATCATTTCTTTAATACCGAATATGTATACTGTGCAGGGACCACCTATATTATTTTTTTTATTATTTGAGTATACCTAAAAGTGCGTTTAAATATCCATCATATCGATGGCGTTATAGTTAAAAAAATTTGCCCGCAAACATATATAATGTCATTAATGTACATATATGTAAGTACCTAAAATAATGCCGAGCCGATTTTATTCGAATTCGATATTTTGAAGGAAGTATCCATTTTGACCTTCCCTGAATCAATTTTGACTATTTTTGCCATAATGCCTGTGTGTTGATCTATCTGTAGAAACAATAATACAAAAAAATATAAAACACAGAAGCTGGGTAAAATTTTAAAATAATCAATTTTTGTAGCCGAAGAAAATCTATTTTTAAACAATTATTTACTCTTGTCAATTTTAAAATTATTTTTGAATTCATTTCTTCTATTTTTTATCAGATAGTCAGAACATTTTTTTTATAATAAGATTTAATTATGAAATTAAATTAAAATGTGTAGAAGACCCAATATTTTATATAAAACATATGCAGCTCCAATAAAAATTAGTTATAGTATTATTATTACAAATATTATTATCATTTTTCATTAATAAAAATACGTATATTTCTATGCAATATTTCCATGCAAAAACTTTAAATTTCGAAAGAACAAAATGTTTAAGTTTGAGTACCTCATGTTAATTACAACGGAAACAAAATATAAATCAATCCACTACACATTTTCTAAAACTAAACATGAAAGACATATCAATCATTAGATCAAAAAAATACAAAAATATACACATCGAATACTAATTACAGTGTGTGACACACGGACGGCAAAAATATGAAAACATCTCAATATAACTACGACAAATATGTATTAACGATAGCAACATCTGAAGATATCTTAAAATAAAACAAAATAAACAGGCTATAAATATTGTTTGCAGCCTTACCTAGACGATTAACGTATAACTGTATTTTTAGCACAAGCATGTCTCTCTCTGTGTACATCCGTCCATAACCCTATAAAGCTTTCTGCATAAACATTTCAAAATTAGCGTCTTTATGGAGACCACCGAGATAGAACATCGACAAGATTTTTTTTACTCAGAATACCATCATTTTAGTCGCAAAAAATTATTTTGTTTTGATGAAATTTATTTTAATAAATTTATTATGCTAAAAATAAGTTCTGAAATAAAATTTAAAATAATTATTTTAATATTTTTTTGCGCTGTTCTCTAAAGTTGATAATATCCAAGTAAAAAATTCTTGAAAAATCAAAATCTCTGATTATTTAATTAATTGACTTTAAATTAACCTTGAAAACATCTACCAAATCAAAAACTGATATCGCCATTTTTATTCAAAACATTTTTTTAAAACTAATTACTTTCAGAAATAAAATTTGAAAATCAAAAAACTATACACAACACCAGATTAATATGCGGGCAATCTGAACCCTCGCCCTTCCCTTAAAGGGGACGAAACAACAAAAGAGTGTAACCATTAATATTTTATGTATGTATAATATGTACATCAGAGCCCATTTTTGATAATAAAATAAAATAACTGCAAATTGATGGAATGTGTTATTTTAGAAAAATATTCAGAAGCTAATTTATTAAAAGACGATGGTCATTTTAAATTACCAAATCATTAAATTAGGCGTTGTAAAAAAACTTCACGGTGTATAGTACAAAAATTCATAGCAGATGCCAAATACCTATAATATAAAATTCTCTAACTTAAGTTATTTAGATAAGTAACAGTGCCTTATCTATAAATTATTCTGTTTTTTTTTTTTTGTAAATGTATATGAAATGTCCAATTTTTTCATTGTATTTTATTGAGTATTTTATTATTTTAAGATCTTACCACAACATAAGACAATAAATCCACAAATGTTACTCAAAATTACCAACTGCGCTATTATAATAATATAAACATTTCTCTGAACTATACTTAACCATAAGTAAATAAACAATAAAATGTAGCAATAAACTGATTGAACCATCTATCCACATCATTAAAACAAGTGAATCTGTAACGCGTAAGGGTCCATCTATTTTTTAACACAACAGCAGGCGACAACGAGAGATCTGAGAAGCGCGCGACGGGTGGGTGCGTGTGTGTGCGTGTGTGCATCTGTGTATGTCACGCAGCGGATACAGGAAATGCGTACTTTTTAATTGTGTTTGTTCAGCTCGCCCGTCGTGGCCCGACATCTACAAATTCTAATACCAAAAAGCTTTAGTTATCTTTTAAATTGATTGTATTATTTTAAAGGGATATTTTATTTTATCTCCTTTAAAGAGACTTTAAATTATTTATCGTTTTTTTTAAGTTTTCACAATTGTATCAAATACATTGTCATTCATTTAAAAGCCCGCCATTTATTTATTACATCTTTATTCGTTGAGAATGAGAACTGATATTATGATTAGAAAATCTACTGAACATTTTAAATTTTAAAAATTTATATTTGACATAAAAATAATAATAGAAAGGAAAATCAAAAAAGTGTGTAGTATTATTATAAGTACTGTATAAACGCGGAATTCAATATAAATTACTCAACATTAAAACGTCTAACTGCTGACAGAGTAACTACAGATAAAAAGCTAAAAAAATTGAACTTTCTATAGCTTTTTAGGGTTCCGAAGAAACCCTATTAATCTCACTTTGTCGTCCGTCCGTCCGTCCTTTTCACTCAAAGCTCAATAGCTCGTAAACTATATAAGCTAGAACCTTGAAATTTTTACTGAATATGTAAAATGACACCCTCTAGTAAAATATGTACAAATATTTTGGAAAAATATTATTTTAAGGGGGGGGGGGGTGCTAAGAAGCTAAGGAAAGGCAAAAAAAAATTTTTTTTATACCAAGGCAAGTGGCACATCAAAATGTGTAACCAAGCTAGTGTAATTTGATCCTTATTCTTATTAGTATATTCAAATCTACAAAAATAATAAAACACTCGATAACTGTAAGGGTACTTATTTTGAAATATAGCGAATTAAAATTCGGCTATTACTTATTAAAATATGTATATCCGCACCAAAGGAAATGTGTATTATATTTCTCATTTTAGATTTTATTCATTAAGTAAATGATATGTATCAAATACTTTGAATCATCACAAAAATATAAACAGACGTACAGAAATCGGTCGGCCGTTTGATTATGTTTACTTTGCGAAGGCGGGTAAAAGGCAGATAGCAATGAAGTGAAACACTGAGCAAATACAAGCATACAAACACACACACTCGCACGCAATGGCACATGTACAATGTATATATGTACATGAGTAAATACAGAAACTGTGTATAGAATTAACATCAAATGCAAATTGTTTGGTAGTAAAAAACACAATTTAAAAATTAAATAATATTTTATACGTCTATGGATACTTTTACATGTCATTTTCATACCAAATGCAACCTAAATATCCCTAATAAGTTAAAATAACGTCATTACATTAAAAATTAAATAGAAAGCACATTCAGAATTCTAAATTTATAGCAAAAATTTATTTTGTATGTAAGTAAAAAATCATTTCAATTCTATCTTAACCTATAATATCTTTAACTCCGACAAATATACATCGATTTTGACTTTTTTTGTTTGTAAGGACTTCTTAGTTACGCCAACCAAAAGGGGGAAAAATTATAAAATAAAAAAAATAAAAACACTGAAAAGTGTATAGTCATTAAATTATATCACAGTTTTTCAAGACGGTATCAAGCCAATAAAAATTTAAAAAAAGAAAACTGACTTCACAAACTGTTTTTAATTATTATACACTTTCCAGTATTTTATTTTTTTATTCTATAGCAAATATAGTTATATATACGAGTATCCTTATGAAAATATTAATTAAATTACATAATTCAGAAAAATAAATATCTCCCTCGATAAATACAATTGATGTTGCCCTTCCATATAATATGTCAATTCCCAAAAGAAAACCTTTGAAAATATGTACAATAATAATAATTATTAGTATTAGAATACACAAACATTTAGTATTTTCTCACAATAATTTTTCATAATTAAACATATAAATACGTTTATTATACATCATCTATATTCATATTACCATCCCTATTGCTTCAAAAATATTTTTTAATTCAATTACTATAATTAATTTCAACAATTCAACTAAGCGCCCAAAGGGGATGACTATATGAAATATTAAATAATTCATTACTCAACTCTCTCATCAACGAACCCCTAGATTGAAAAATAAGCCTATCGATTTTCACTATACATAGAATTTTCAATTATTAACTATTCTGTATGCGTGCATACGCCCAGGGCTAAAGAAAAGGGGGGAGGTGGGGCCCTTTACAAAAGCCACTGCCTTCGAGGGATATTTATATATATTTTTTAATCTATACGACTTCAAAGAACATCTTCATGGGTTGGATTGTTGTTAGCAAATGCCCGCTGTTTTTCTTATGGTTCGATTGACAGAATACACCTTCTTCTTCGTTTAACTTAATTGAATTGGTGTTATTCAATATGATGCTGGTTGGTTTTGGCGTTTTCAAGAAGGCTGGAGATTTTCTTTTTATGATTGTTTGATGTTGTTGAGTTTACAGAAATTGTAATTTAAGTGATAATGGTATAAATTGGTATAGAAATATTTAATATGTTTCTTATATGTATGTAATTAGATTTTGATAGATACCTTCTGAAGTATTCAACAATTAAATATTTTGCACTTATTAAATTTAGTTTTTAATATTTGAGTATTAATTCTCGAAAATTCTATCTATATCTATACAAGAGTTTGTCCTTAACCACTCACTCACTCACTCACTCATTCACTCACACATATATCAACATACAGCCCAAACCCCTCGACCTAGAAACATGAAATTTCGTAGGTGTCTTCCTTTTATGATTTAAGCACCCACTAAGAAAGGATTTTTCGAAATTCAACCCCTACGGGGTTAAAACAGGGTGTCAGGGTGGATTTAGATATGTTTGTCTGCATACATGCTTTACTTATAAAGGTAAATTCGGGCAAAATAGTCATCTATTAAAATAAAAATTTCGACATACAACCCCTAATGGCGGAGGTAGGCAGGGTCTCTATTTTTGATATGTTTATCTGCATAGCTGATTACGTTATAATGGTGGAGTCGGGCAAAATAGTCTGCAATAAAAAAATTCAGATAGGGGGTTAGTTTTTACAATTTTTAACTAAGATGAATAAAAATCAATATACACAATATAATATGTCATCCCCTATTACGTATGGAGAATTCTAATTAATTTCGAAGTTTACGCGAGCGAAGTCGCGGGATTCCGTTAATCTTCAATACTTATAATGAATATATACTATGTTTAGTTACCATAATATACGAAATTAAAAATAAAGGCGAAATTCATGATTACGCACAAAAAACACATTATTATTATTTAACAAACACTTGTATAGTTACATTAAAATATTAAACGACAAAATCTAATCACCATTAAACTGATTAAACTATAAAAACTATTGATATAACAATCGCTATTACATTTTACTACAAACGCAGTGATTCATGTAAACAGCTGAAATACAACAAACCCCAGCCATCAATGTCAAGCAGGCTTCACTTCTTGCTGTGAATCAGCTCGAATTTGTTTTTCCACCAGACATCGAATATCGGACACTATGTACAAAATTAGATTCGATCCCCTACAACTACTAGCATATAAGTGTTTGCGAATGTGTGTATGTGTGTAAGTGTTTCATGACGTGTCAGACTGACGGACATTGTACACAATGTGTGAGGGTGGTTGGTGTACTGACTGACTTGATGTCTAGTACTGATGTTGAAAATGGTGTGTATTATTATACAGATCCGGCTCATTTTTTTAATAATAATAAAAAATCAAATACTAATGCCCGGTATTATAAACGACCTAGCAAATTTGCTAGGTAGCAAGCACTCTCAAATGAGATATCAAACTTATATGACAGTTCTCAGTAAGTTGGTTTTTACCGTTTTTTACGCAAGGTTAGTAAATACACTTTAGTAAATATTATACTTTACATACCTTTTTTTTACTTCCTATGTATGAAACTATCTATCTAAAACGGTAAAAACCAACTTACTGAGAACTGTCATATAAGTTTGATACCCCATTTGAGAGTGCTTGCTAGCTTGCAAATTTGCTAGGTCGTTTATAATACCGGACATAAGTTTTAATTATATGATATGATTTAGATAAATTTTGCAGTTATCTATAGTTTTATTTTAACAATAAAAACGTTTCTTGTTTTGCGACATAATAATCTAGATACAGTAGAACCTCATTTGTATGATTTGCTTTAGAACGTTTTTCGCTATAGTACATTTTTACACAAGTACCGACATTCAAGAACCCAAAAAATATACGTGTAATTGATTTGTTATTAATTACAAATAATTAGCTCAGGGCCGTATTATTTTTTTTACAAATTTTATTAATACAAAAAAAAACTTAAAAACTTTAAAATGTGTACTTAGGAATATGTTTTTTTATAACTAAGAATTATATTGTTCTTATCGTAATTGGCCTCAAATTGTTAAGGGTGTTGCTTATAATAATACGGCCCTGAGCTAATTATCTGTAATTAATAACAAATCAATTACACGTATATTTTTTAATTTACATGTGACAAATATATAAGATTTTCGTAGTCTACATTTTGTCACATATTTTTAAAATAATTTTAAAAATTCGAACAAATTTCCGTTCGATCAAATGTTATTCGAACAAATTTCCATTCGAACAAATTTCCATTCGAACAAAATTCCTTCGAACAAAGTTCCTTCGAACAAATTACTTTCGAACAAATTACATTCGAACAACTTTCCGGATACGCATAAGTACGGGTCTGCCAAACAATATTTCATTCATATCGCATATAAATAATGAATAAACAATATATATCGTGTATTTTTTGACATTTTTTAGATGCAATATCCAATTATCAAAATAAATTCCACAAATATATATTTTTAAATGTATATAGGTACGTATTTATATTAGTACTTTCGAAAACTCGTATAAATAAAAATGCCACATAAAATCAAACAGCACACACATGTGAATGATGGGGGACAGATTGACTGTCTAGTCTCGTGATGCTATTCAAAATGACGTGTATTGTACTTCTCAATTCTGTCAAAGGCCGACCGATGTGCCTTTTGTTATTTAGCAAGAGGGTGCTCGTTAATACATATATGTGTACACATACGTACAGTGTGACACACGGTATTTATAGTGTAAACATATATATGAAGAGCTAGTCATGATTAAAAAAACGATATCAATATATTTTCTAATGATTGAATATAGAAAATATTGTACAAAGATATTAATTTGACATAAACTTTACAGAAATACAAAATTCGAACAATGGATGTTTTATGATTATATACCTGCAATTAAATGGAAAATATAAAAATTAAATCAAATTTTACACAAGGAAGTAAATACTGTTAACTGAAAAATTTGAAACGGGGTGTACTTTTTAAAAACTTAGAAATCATCATTTAAAAAAATACATAACGCTACGTATACTGTATGAACTGTATGCAATAGATACTTTGCATATACAAAAATGGCGTCGTGGAATTTGAGATATGCTAATACTTTAATATCATTTTTTGCAAGACAAGAGTTTTAGCATCATATTTGCCGTAGTTTTTTTTTACACCAGATGACATTAAAAACAAAAAACGAAAAAAAAGAGTTACGAGATTTAAAAATTAAACCGACGACAAATATATCTATCGTACTTATACATATATATTAAAAAATAAATGAAATCCGCAATATTCGAAACAGTATATCACAAATCAAGTGACACCTCTGTTAACTAAAACAGCAACTTGTATAGATAATATGAAAAAACTGAAAACAATACACAAAAAATAAAATATTTTATTTAAAAAATATAATTTATTATCAAAAAGTACATTTCCTCATAAATAGTCTTATGCGGTGTTTACACCGAGAAAACAAACAAGAGACACGGTGTTTTTGTGATAAAAAAGCAATAAACCCTATACATTTTTAAATACGAAGTATTTTAAAGACACGATGTTTCTGTTTTGTTTTTTCGGTGTAAACATCGCGTTATATACACAATTTACAACATAAAATGTGAAATTATTATTTTTAATTTTAGTATTCCGATATGATTGACATATATTATCTACATTTTTTAAATTAAATAAAAATCTAAACCACAAACTGACAATGAGTAATAATAATTTAATACACACGTACACACAATAACAAATCAATATCGTTTGATATCAATACAATTTCCCATTTACAATTGACACATTCATCATACAAGAATGTATAAAAATTTATAACAGAATATAAATTTGTCCAACAACACTCGTAACTAATATTATATATCTTGCACACAATGCAAAAGGCGCGCCTGCCTCTCGATCCGGTTATAAAATAAAAACCGCTACATGTAAAGATATAATACACGAAAGGCGTCCAGTCTATGTGTCTATAAGATTTTTGTTGTAACTTCAGGCTTCTGCGACTATAGCACTATACTTTGATAACAAATGCCATTTACATTTTATTCGTTAGGTAGGTTTGTAAAATATTTTAATACATATAATAAGATTACGGTCAGGCTGTATAAATCTTTCTACAGGGTACCAAATTATCTTATGTTGTGTGTAGATTTGATATGTGTTGAAACTGAATTGCTAAAATCCATAAAAACAGCTTTGAACTGTATTGGAAATAGGTATTTCACAGAATGATTTTTTTTGTTCGTTAACACATTTTATACTAGGATAGAATTTGGGAATAAAAAATGTGCTGCAAATAATGGTCAGAATGGTCACATCACATTAGTGCGATATGATAACAAATGTAGTATAAACGTATGAAATAGTAGACAAAATCTATGAAGGCACGTAATTATTTGAAAGACACCTACCACGCAATTATCTTAATAGTACCTACCTACTTAAACCGATTTGGTAACATTTCGATATTCACCCAAACAATTTTTGGGAGAACAAGAGTAGGTGATGTTAATTTTATTAATAGTATACCCTAAAAAATTTAAAATTATCCTCTCTTCAAGACATTCTCAAATTTCCCTCTATAAATAAGAATAATTTGTCTTTATAATGTAACAATGTATTTTCTATACTTTATTGTTCAATATAATTATTGACCCCTAGTTGTATCAAACATTCCCTCTACCTTCAGATTTAACTATTAATAAATTTAATATCATATTTCATAAATAATTATCTGCTAATTTATTTGACATACCATTTTATACAAAAGTACTTATTACATGTCGATATAATTATTTAATAAACTGTTTGATGATAACAGAAAGCTACTAATTTCTACTGAACGTAAATAAGAACTGCCTTGTATATAATCGCACTCCCATTTACACAGACTTTAATAAACTATACAATGATTACATATATCATTACACTAATAATTTCCCTATACTCTAGTTCTGTGTGGAGGTATGCGGGTGTCGTGGGACGAGGAGGGGGGTTACTGTTGATTTAGTACGTCAAGAACAAACCTGGTTGTTGATTGTTGCTATTAAATTGTAATTAATAACAAATAACGTACTAGGATATGCATTTTGTTATTTACAGTTAAAATATATTACAGGTTAGTAATAAGTAATGAATATAATAGAGTAGATTTTAACAGAGATTCCCAATATGAGCCATGATGAATTTATAAGTAAATTAGAGATTATTTAACAGAATCAAAAAACTATACGATTTTATTTTTTTCCCAAAAATATTATTTATTCAATACCCACGAGTGGGGTATCAAAAATGAAAGTTGATGATACATGGAATTTAGGTATTTAAACGGTTTGCTGTTATTAAAATAAAATAAAAAATGTCTGCAATTACTGCAATTGTGTATTTTTTAAAAATAATTCGAAATTATAATACAATAATAAACATTTTTGATAATATTTAAATTACTATTAATAATAGCATTTTCTGCATAAATGCGTTCTTATTAATTAAAGTAATTAAATAAGAAATATTTAAAAAAAATTATTCACAAAAACTACAATTAACATAATCGAAAAATAAAACTTAGGTACGGGACACTAGACTCGCACCAGACAATTTCTTTCTTAAAATGCATATCTTACCAATCAAATAAACTTTAAATTCTTGAACTAAAAAATAAAATTTACTTTAATTTTATTAAAATATGAAACAGATACAAATATCATATCATTTATAAATATATATGTAAATAAAAACAGATAACGATAATAATTTTGTTTTTTAAATACATAAGTTGATTATATGTTAATTGAGCAATTATTCGAGTGTTTTTGCAACAGTTAATTAATTGATTAGCGTGTAATTTGGCGTATATAGTTTATCTGTATTTACAATGATACCGGATGTAGGTATGTAGTAAATAATAGCATATGCTGTTACACGAAATCGGTCTCATGTGGATGACTGTAGGACCGGTGTGTACAATTACAGTATCATACAAAAAAAAATAAAATTATACATAAATTCGAACAATCATATTATAATTGAAATATTACCCACCATTTAGGCGGTTATTACACTATCAAAGAAATGTGATAAAATTTCTTTGATCAAAGTTTTTAGACGGATAAATCAAAATGGCGACTGAAAAGTGTTCGTGGTCGGTTTCGGCTACGAAATTACTTATAATTTAACATATGATCAAATCTTTGTCAAAGATTTTTGACACATTTATTTGATAGTGTAATAGTCGCCTTATTATTTAAAGTAAACAAGAAAAATTCTTATCTGTAATTTTTTTACATTCATTCAATTCAAAAATCAACTCCACTTTTTGCGTTTAATTAATTTACTCAATATTTCATTTTTTTTTCTAATAAATTGTAGGTACATAGTTATTTCAAGTTTCCATGATTATGTACAGACCAAAATAAACAGACAAATTAAATTGAATTTTCCAAATAAAATCATCGAAATAGACGAAATATTTAGTAAATTATCAGTTTCATATGGTAATTTACTCCCAGTAGCCGTTATTATCTGCACGTTTCCCCTATAGCGTGCTGCTACCTGTTGTATCAAATCAAATAAATAAGTATTTATTTATTTAGTACTGGTGTCATAGTAATGACAAAATTAATTAAGATTATGTTTATGTTATGGTGCAGTAAATGTATTTTTATTTTAAAAATCTTTGTTTAATGCGAACTAACGGTTTTTTCTTGTCACCATTTATTTATTGATTGCATCCGAGAGTTCCTGGTTTAATAAACAAAATTACCTTCATTACCATCTTTCACTATTGACATGTTTTACACCTCTAATTGTTAATTTTAATGTATATATTTTAAAAAAAGTTAAGAAAATATTGTTTTATTTGGTATAATTATGAAAAGAAGATAAAATACAAAATACCAAAACAAGTAAAAACTATTAAAAGAGAAACTTAAAATGTGTATTTAAAAGAATAATAATTAATATTAATCGATGATCGAAAGATAATTTAAATCACATAAAATTATGCTAATTTTGGGTAATTTTTTTATTAGAAAATCCTATTCTTGAAATAAAATATGTAAATTAACATAAAATACTAATTATATTCAACATTTAAACATATAATTATTGCTATTAATTTAAACATGTGTTCACAGTTCGAATCAATAATTAGTATGGTATTTACATTTTTTTTTCTATTAATAGCTAAATAAATTAATAATAATATCACAGGTAGGTACACATATACATTGATATTGTTATGATAAAATTGAAAGTTGTATTTACAAAAAAAAAACTATTTACGAAGTAAATTTTTAAGCAAAAGAAATAATTTCATATTTGAAAAATTCACATTTGTAAAGTTAATTCCTTAATAACCTATTATTAAATATAATATAATAATGAGAGTATCAAAATGAACAATTGCAGAGTTAAAAATTTTAGTTACTTACACTGGTAGAAAGGATTTCTCAAACCAAGTAAACCTTGTTTTGTATATAACGAAAACAATATTTTCTTAAGATAAGCAATAATCTCTTAAACCAACTATAGTATTCTTGAACGAAGGAATAACGTAGTTGGATCAAGAGTATGTTTCGTATATTAAGAAAATATTGTTTTCGTTATATACAAAACAAGGTTTTCTTGGTCCAATACAGTATTTTTTTCTGTGTACTCGTATACTTACAAGTTAATACCACTAACATTTTCATTTACAATTAGTGTCAATGGCAAATCTTAAATTTATTGTCATTCAAAACATTATAGATAACTTCTTTTACGGTTGTTCTTGAAAAAAACGTAAACTGTCAAATATAAAAATAATTTTCCATATAAATAATATAATAAATACTTATATTTACATGTTTTGAAAATCAAAATATTAAAAGTTTCTGTAATAACTTACATAATATTCTATTTCTCATTTCTTAAATTCAGTGTAGATACATATATATAAAAAGTTAATGTGTACATTTTTTATGCAAATTTGATACCTGATATGTTAAGATATCTCCATATCTGTGAAGAAATTGAGGTTAGATCAAACTCGCAGGCTTGTAAAACACGATAAAAACACAATTTGTAATTACAGGTATTTTCTTGTGAAGTAGATCATCATTACACTGATGCATAGACGCCATTTGCATGAACTAAATGCATTTAAAATGGCTGTGTGAAAAATCGTTACTAGCTTTTATTACTTGTGCATAAAAATGGATATAAAAGAAAATTATATATTTATATACACTTTTTACTTTTGCTCCTGCGTATTTTTGTATTTTTATTACGACATTTAAATATTTCATTACATTTTTATTAGGTAGTATCTTATATATTATTCATTAAAATGATTTTAATCATTAAAACATTGAAAATCATCATTTCATATTAAGACAACCTAATACAGGTTTAAGTCAATAAGTTAAAAATATATTAAACCCTAATAATACATTTAATACTTTTGCTTTTCGGTTTATTACCTTGACTCTTTCATAATATAATGACGCATGTCTAAATTTAAACCATAATGCTATTGTAAGACGACACCTTATCTATTTTTACATTAAAGTCCCTTCATTGTGTTAAACCCATGCTGATATCAATTTTATTTTAGAGAAGAATTTTTTTATACATATCTATGTTTATAAATTCAATTAAATTTTTATTTTATTACTAACCCTTTTACTTGTTCTGAACTGAAATGTAAATTATAAATGAGAAATTCTTAAGATCAATATCACCATTAATGTATTAATTAGTCTAAAAATATTCATTCTCTACTAATATTTTTATAATGTACATTAAATAATTACTTAACTTGAGTGAAAACATTTACAGTAAATTTAAGAAATACGATAAATAAATAAAATTAGAAATTAAAATAAACTTAGAAATCAACGATACCACGCATTACAAAATCACACATAAAATTTAAAAACACTGAAATGCTTCAAAATAAACAGTTCTATTTTTATAACAAAACACATAAAAAAATTATTACCTCTTATACGAAGGAAGTTTATTAAAATGCGTAAATGCTAACTACTTTTACAGGGACGGCGTTTGTAATAGCTATGACACCATTTTTTGTCTTTAGGAAACAAACAGCGTGAATTAATGCTCAAAATCATAATTGAAAATAATTTCACACGATTAATTTTTTACATTTATAAGTATTTTTTAATTTATCTGTGCATACATATTAAAAGATAATTCAACAATTTTAATACACCTCTGAAATTATGTCAATAAACTAACCAAACACGTAGCACAAAAATACATAAAGTTTATATTTACATTTAATTTTGTTTTATAATGTCATCAAAAACCATTACGTAAAAAAAGATTACCTCGGTTGAAAAAATTTACAAGTTTTCTAAAGAAATATAATGAAACTGTGTGTCATATAAATGGTAGATTAAAAATGGCATAAGAATTATTTTAAATCAAATAACGTCCGTTCCTTAATTAAAAATTAAAATTATTTAGATAAAATTGTTGAATTATTTATAAGTAAGGAAAAAGATTTATTGCTGTCATTTTTACGCATATTTTCTACATTCCAGTAATTGTTGATTTATTTATTTTTATCCACATGAAAAATCTCTATCTATCCAAGCGATAATTAAAATTTTGTAAATTTATTCTATTTATGTAGCATAACGCTGAATTTTTTTTTATAAAAAAATATTTGAATCACGAAAATTTCAATTAGGTACCTATTATAGTCTATAATGACTATTTAGTTTTTTCAAATATTAATATTTCTTGTTTACAACATAAAATATTATAAAGTAAAACTATCAAATAATTTTTAAAACAATGGTAAACTCATAAATAGGTATGATCCAATAATATATATGTATATCAACCCAAATAAAAATAAGTTGGAACATGTCAGCTATAAATTTATTATTTATACAGTTCAATCTTTTATACATAGTTTTCACAACAAATTTTAAAAGAACACCAAAAACATATGAATCTCTAAAGGATTTAGTTCTACTAAAACAGATTACAAAATTTATCTGCTCCAAACATCAATGTTAAATCTTGCAACGTAAAACAGAACAAATCCCCGCTTTCAAATAACACAAATCCAAATATATACAATTTCAAAGGATTTACATACAAACACAAATCTCACTATTTGTTTAACAACAAAAAACAACAACTCATCATCAGCAAATAAAACTAACAAACATCGAGTCGAATTATTCGCTTTTTAGACACTAATTATTCTGGATCACAAGAAATAATTAACATACTTTTACTCGTGATGAGTCTTGAACAGAAAGCATCAAGATGTACTTACCGAAAATTAAATTTATCTGAAGTTCTGGGAATTAAATGATTTTTTTAGTCAAGGATATTTTTTATTATAATTAACATTTTTTTAAATAGGTATACATGTATGTATGTCCATAACATAAAGAATTTCTAGTAGTTAGAAGAATATTATAGCTACTATTTTATAATTACTATCGATATTTTAAATAAAATAATATTATTAAAATAATTAAATATGATATGATAATATAGTAAATTTCAACTCTTATGGACTCATTGTCAGTAAATCAAAACATCAATAAAACAAATGTTTAAAGTTCAGAACTTCTTTGAGTATAATCACCAAATAAATGCGTATCTATTTATGTAAATTCGTGTTTAATTTAGCATTAAATAAATTTTGCATGAAAGGGAACACAAAATGTTACTTTAAGTCCATAGCAAACTTTATGACACTTCAAGTGATGGAAGTAATCTAAGTATAAGTCTATTTGAACAATTTGTTTTTATTCATATATTATTGTCACTACCACCACTAAGTCGTATTCTATTTTTGTAATCAACTGCAGAAGACCACAATGATCAAAAAGAAGTTTTTATTTATGGTCCAGGAGTAGCTGATTAACAATAAGTTTAAAAGAACTCTTAAAAACAGCAAATGGCATGAAAAAAATCGAATTCTTCTAAAAATTGTTTTTAGATCATAATATCTCAAGCTCAATTGGCTTCTTTATAATGTTTACTTTTAATGCAAATTTTTTTTGCTCACGAAAACAATAAATAGTCAGTTTTTCAAAAACTCATATTTGTATTTTTTCCATTTTTAAAAAAAAATATTTTCACTGGTGTACCTGATCGCTTATAACTAGGCCAAATATAATTTTTCTTTTATTTTAAAAAAATATATATTAATTTTGCCAAAAGACAAATAACATTGTAAAAAAGTCAGCAAAAAATTTAGTGCCCAAAAAAGATTAAATATTCCGCCCTAGACTAGAATATTCCCTCAAAGATATAACTCTTTTCCCAACTAAAATAAATCAGTACTAAATTGATAAAATTAAACTCTTCTTACAAAAGTTGTCACTGTTTAAAGTTCATCCCGAATCATTTGCTTTTTAAACAACAGTTATTCTCCAAGACGTAATTAACATACTGTTAGTGATCTATAAATGGGTCGTTTCCCAGAATCCGAACACCCGTTTGAAGTGCATGACTCAACGGCAACAATCATATTGGCTCGATGTTGTTAAGGTGAGAGAACACGCGTGTGGTATTTTGGATACAATCCAAAATCCTATATATTAATTTGTAAATAGCTATTTATTATCTGCGAATATTTTGTAGCTGTATGAATGACCCGACAGAACATGTTATATAACTCATGCATGTACTTGTTATCTACGCTATGAAATATTTTAGAAAAAAATCGCTGCGAGACATATGTACATACATACATAAGTTTCGCGTGTGGGTTTTCAAATATCGGCTAACAAGTCGACAAAGTGGCGTTTAAGGTTAAAGATTTTATCTCTGAAATACAATAATTTATTAACGGATAAAATTATGAATAATTTTCAAAACCTACAAACACGAGATTGGTCAACACGTAATTATTTAACGGTCTAGTATTCGTAGACCCCAAATATTCTAGTGACAATTATTATGTATAGTTTACATTCATTTTGTTTACTTACAAAATAACATGTTTTATTTATTTTTGACTATAGGTATTATTTCCCATTTTTTAAATTTTAGTTATAAGATAACGTAATACAGGTTGCAATATTATTTCAAATACATGAAAATATTTGTTGAATTTGCTCTACTGTTATTATTATGGTAAACTTGCAAATACATTTTTTTTATTTCAATCTTGACCCATTTTTCAAATAGTTTATAATTTAATCCTCGATTATAAGAAATTTTTACAAATTATTGATGTTTTGAATAATTTTACTACCTGATTAATTTTATTATGTATAATAATAACAGTATAATAGTATACCTACCTAATTACATTAATAAAATTGTTTAAGAATCCTGATCTTTCTATATACTGCAATCTGCCAATTATTTATAAAAACGTTTTCTAGTGTTTATGATCAAACTCGAGGTCAAAATTTAAAACCAATAGTTAATTTTGAACTTAGATTCAAATTTACAAGAAAATATGTATTTTCGAGATCAAATATTCGCATATGTCTAAAATAACGAGTATTTATAAATTGTAGATGTATATTATACATAAATAAAGTACAAGGACCTAATAAAAAATATATGCGGCTTTTTTATTTTGTTTTTTCAAACAACAGATGTAGCCGAATGACAAAATTGTTCACTTGCTTCGATGATCAAAAACTTGATTCCACATAGCATTTTGATGAAAAGCCCGTGGAGGAATTCTGACAAAGGAATCGCCGTGTCCGACTGATTATTTTAAATTACAACAAGAATGCAAGCTGTGTGTTTGTTACTTGTTTGCTGATTGCTTTATTTTTATTGAACGTTAATTGCATTAACGAATTCTGAATAAGACGAGTTATATTTGATTAATGTTGAAAACAAAGGCTAAAACCTGATTCTATCTTATTTAAAAGTTGGTACTACAAAAACTGCAAATATGTATATTAAAAATAAAATATGCAAAATAAATTACTTACATCGAAACTTATTAATTATTTTTTTAGTTATAGGTACTAAAATATAAAAACTGTTTTTTTTACATTTGTTTACCAGGATAAATTAATCTCAATAATAAAATAATTATCAAAAAAACTCCACCTTCTTCAACCACATTAACACATTTTTAGAAAATGTTAAAATCATTATACATATAAATCCTTATATATGTTCTATATATTTTATAAAACCCCAGTAACCTCTCACAGTTCTTATAATCCCGCCAACTACCCAGTTTGTATATATCCACCTGTTTTGATTGTCTCATCAGCATCTTCCTTTTTGGAAAACTAACTCCTCAATATTCATACACACTCGCAATCACACACACACACATGCCATATCGTCCCTTAGCTAACAACCCCGCATAAGTAAAAAATTAGCAGTTTTTACATTTTAATGTCATTGGATAGAGCTACTCATTGCGCGTCGATCTACTAATCACATTCTAGACGTTTCGGACAATAAGAGACCAGAATTCAAAAAATACCGACAGCGCGCAAGCCAGTAGCCTATATAAAACATACACGGTTTTTTCGCTCTCCTGTAAAGTTGGTCAAAACGACTTGAGCGGTGTTGTAAGCTAAGGGACGATATTGATTACCGATATTAACTATATTTTATGCATATAACCATATATTAAACTACTACTACTTAAACTAGTAGTTTAATATATGATATAACCAAAACTATTAAAAAGTGGATGAGTGGGATTCGGTACTGTTCAAAATTCCAGCATTTCCTAAAACATGTATTTAAATAATAGTTATTTTATAATGTAATTTAAACTAGATTGTAAAAATAAACATATACCTACTAAGCAATGCGACAATTATACTTAAGTTTTCATGTTTTAGTAATGCAGAATGTGCATTTACTGTTTATCTACAATCATTTCATTTGAAATAAACATTCCTGGTTTTAAATGAACTATAATGTTACAACTATAAATAATTATCGTCACACTTGTAGAACAAAACTAAATACACATATACTCTTCTTTCATTATGAAAACCCACGGGAAATTAGAATACAAATGTAGTACATTTATTTAAGCATACATTACAATTACTTGCAGATTGTAGATCGTACATAACAGTTTTTAATGAAGACTTTACAATGAGGTTTGTGTATAATCGATGGTTAAAGAAAAATTCAAATTATATGAAATACAGAAAATAATTAAGCCAGGTGCAAACTGTTTAATACCGTAATATTTCACTGACTATAAATTATTTTTAAATATATCACATTATTTTAAACATTAACGCAAACAATATATAAACACAATATTTCGTATTTCATTCATATTATAATTTTAATGAGCTCAACATCTTAAAGATATTCAAATTATAAATCATAATTTTATTATTTTATTTTATAATAAACTAGCTGCTACCCGCGCGTGGAATTAAATTTAGATATGAGCTATCAGAAAAGGAGAAATTCACTTGACATAAGGCCTATTTCACACATATACGGTTCCATTCGGTTCGGTTCGTTTTCGGTTCGTTTTCGGTTCGTTTTCGGTCGCTGCCGACAAGTGTGAAACGATGATTCAGTTTGTATTCGGTACCTAATAGAAACCGTACAGAACTGAATACTCCCTCCACACGGACAGATTTCATCAGGTTTCAATTCGTGTCCAGGGAACACAAAGCAATGAACGCGTTCGCACATGCACGGTTTAGTTTCGGTTTTAACCTGATAGCGAGTGTTATTTTTTTTATGTTTTGTTGCGGATTTTCTAATAAAATGAGAGGTTGTCTAGATGTTGATGTGGATCGTCTTCATGCTATTTAGCATCGGGAAAATAGTGTAGAATGTTCCAAATTCCTGCTGTAAAGTGATGAGAGGGTGCTCGCAATGAATTCTAGTATTCCTCCTTCATTTTTTTATTGAGAAACAACATGGCAACAACTTGCTTTCTCTCCATCATAACTACTGAGTTTACGGAAAAAAATAAAACCTAATATGAACCGTATGAGAACCGTGTATGTGTGAAAGGGTTTGATTCGTTTTCGGCTGAAACCGAAAACGAACCGAACCGAATGGAACCGCGTATGTGTGAAACAAGGCTTAAACCCATAAAGAAGAACAAGGTAAGGTAATATAGATTTCTGTTATGATCGTTGATAAAACAAGTCGCGCCTAATATGTTATATACCCATATTTTATCTAGTTATTTTTCAGGATACAAAGAAGCCTATGTGCTTCCTTAGAATGCAAGAATTTCATCAAGATCGGTTCAGCGGTTTAGCCATGAAAAGGTAACAAACAGAAAGAGAGACATACACACTTTCGCATTTATAATATTTGTATGGATTTAAAAAATATTAAAACAGATATAGGTATGTACTCAATTCTTGTTTTCTAAGAAAATTATTTTTATTATGTGTTAATAAATATTATAAACAATTTAAATGTGTTTGGCATGTTATTATATATCTATTATATATGAACAAGAAAACGCAGTTATAATTTATAATATAATATACCAGTGCATTCCATAGATAAAACATGCTTACATCATTATTATTGCTATAATCTCCAAATATATGACACCATGATGATGTAAGGGATATATTATCTATTTTAATAGAACCAGTTAAATAATATATAATATGAGACTACATATTTGATATAAAGTTTATATTTTGTGTTCTCTCATTGATAATGTGAATAGAATATTTTGTAATCACAATTAATTTACAATAGAAATATAACTATGCAGATAATAAATAACAAATTGTGATAGCAAAAAATCGGTATGATTATAATCGAAAATGTCTGAATAGAACATTCTGTGAAAATGCAGTAATAATAGTAATTTTTGGAATCTGTTATAGACAAAATAAGATAATTAAATGATTCTTAGTTCGTAAATTTGCTTATAAAAGTAATTTATTCATGTCAACAAAATATATTTTTTAAATATACAGTTCAAAATAAAAATAAAACTTACTTCCTTTTTGATAAAATCAAAAAACATTTCTGATTAAAAAATCGACAGCATTATGTAAATAATCAACTAATTAGCAAATTTACATACATGCATATCAGGTCCTTGCCCTCTGTTATTTACAAAAATCCTGAATCAACCAATCAAGTTGTTGTATAAAACAATTTAAACAACATGTATAAAAGATTAATTAACAATCTGTAATTAAAACATAGACTTCCAAAGCACCCCTCGCATCACCCTTATTCAATCTCAACACAGCAATGCAACAGTTATAACTGCTGCTGTTGCAATGGCAGATGGTATTTGTATTTTGTATGTATCTCGATCAAGAATGCTGAATAAGATATATGGTTTGAATTTATAAATTCTAAAGGTGATTTACACGTAAAAGGATATATTTTTAAATCTTTGACACTTTTACTATATAATTTAATAGATACTACACTCGATAAAAAGGCAAAGTTCAAATCATTTTGAAGCCTGTATTATTTACTTTTTAATTTTTTTTCCGATTTATATTTAGATTTTTTAAAGCCAAACAAACTCTCACTAGATGGAAAAAACCATACAAGAGGTTTTATTTGATACGTTTTAATGCTTGAAATTTTAAATTAAAAAAACTGTTTTAATTTTTCGTTCTATTTTTTTTAATTTCATTTTAAAGTAAAAAAATACTGCGAATACTTCGAATTGATTGATTTTTTACAGAAAAATGATACAGGTAACGATAATAATTAAAAACAAAAGTAGGTAATAATATTTACCAAAATCAAATTAAGTATATCATTTTTAATCTTGATTAACAAATTGCAATGATATTTAACTATCTTATTAATAAAATTCGGTGTGCATTTATAAAAAAAATATTAATACAATCTCAAATGTGACCGTCTATAGATACCTTCTCAATCACCTGCAGAACTCGATTTCGCATTATACAAGTTAGTGATTTTGCAATAGTATATAGTGCACATATCTCATATTTTATACATTCATTCATTCATTGTACTTTCTGAAGAACATCATACATTACATATCAGTAGCGTAGGTACATTTATATCAATTCTCATTCAATCATTTTAAATAGATTGAAATGAAAAACTTTTAGATTCACAAAATAATTTTAATAAACTATTTATAAAAATTAAAAAGACGTGAAAGAGAGTTATGTAAGCAGACGGCACTATTAATCTTTCTTTTCCTCAACCTATAAAATCTATTTAGTGTAAATCTCACCACAGTAGGCACAGAATTTTTACTCCACACTTTCAATAAATGCGTGTATTATATTTATATTATAGAATTGTACAAAAAATAGTATGTACAATTCGTGTGTAAAATGTGTTAATCGCACTAAAGTATTCGATAATAGTTGCATAAATAACTATTTTAATAATTAACGTCTGTCGATATAGTACTTCTGTAGCAAGAGTTATCAAACATTTATTGATTGCAATGCGAAGTGTATTAAATGTTTAAATATAATACGTGCTATTTCATTTAGACTGAAATAAATAAACGTCAATAATAATAATACTTTTATAATTTTTAATAAATCCTAAATATATAGAATAAAAGTTTTGATTATTTATAAAACGATCACACGCCACTGGTTTATGCACACATACGTATATTACACATTACTAAGACCACTTTTTACTATTGCATACACTAAACCCGTTACGATCCATTGAAGAAAAGTTAACATTGTTTATAAAAACATCAATCGAATGGTTTCAAGAATATTTGATTGATTTATAGCGCATTTGACATTTAACATTGGAGAATTTCTATCCATTTTAATGCCAGGTGTAAAGTTATAGGTTTTAATAAAAATGACATATTAATTACATTTTTTTATTATATTTATAAACTCCAATATTATAAACTTTTTTTTTAATTAAAATGTTCAATTTGCAGTTTGACTATTAATTAGGCATTTAAATGTTATAATTTTAATTTAAGATTTATAAAAGGAAAAACATATTTCTCATTATGCTTTTAAATAATTTCTTCAAAATCAAAATAGTACGTACTCGTACTATATGTAGTTACAATTGAAAACATATCAAATTAGAAACTAAACATTTGTCCCCAAAACACATTATCTCAAATTATCTGTCTGAATACAACACACAAACTGTGAACTAGAAAGGGGATACTCTAAATAGAAAGATACAATGGTAAAACTTACTCAATAGGGAAAGTGTGAAACTTGTAAACTTATCTCAAATATAATGTTACAGAAACCATTGTTAACACTAACTGTATTTCCTTGTAATTCTATGAATGTACAATGTACATACGAGTAGGTATAAGATACAGATTGTTTCTAAAAATGTAACATTTGTTATTTTAACGAGAAATGTATACATTTACCACCAAACTAATTAAAAATGCAAGCATAACATTTTAGAAATTTACAAAAAGTACTGTATCAAAGAGTGACAAAATAGTCGAGTCAATGAAGCTCGAAAATGGCCAAAACTTCGGATCCCTCAGAAACAGACCCGATTTTGGTAGAATTTTTTTTTAATGTTCGTTATACCATACTATTTGAAATCAAAAACATTCCACTTGTCGGATTTAACCCCTCACCCCCAAATTTTGAAAATTTGTATAATTTACTGGTTTCATATATTAAATCCGATTTTCGGCGAAATTTACCTGTGGGGGTTTTGAGGGTCGCTGAATAAGAATACGTTGTCAAAATAAGGATTTTCCGAAAATTTTCCCGAAATTTACCAAAAGTTTTAATTTTTGTGTACATTTATTGAAAATTTTGCTAGAAATGTGTATTCGCGATGTTTCTTTTCACAAATAAAGTTGAATTAAACAAAAATTTTCCAGAAATTTCCCAATTTTTCCTAGAAAATTTTGAATTTGTAATAAATAACATTGTATCATTTAAAAAAATTCGTTTATTGTATTACACGCGGCACGAGCGGATAGTAAATTTCGTAGCCTAACTAGTTGTAAAATTAAAATAATGCTAGTGATAATTACTAACAATAAATATCTTTATAAATTCGAATGTAATAAATTTGCAAAATATTTATAAATAATACTTCAAACCTTTACGCCAGATAAACTCGAGTACCAACCTGAAAATAAAAAGTACTATTAGAATATGATATAGATACTTTAATCTAAAAATATTTTTATAACAAAACTGTTAATAATATATTTGTCATTATTGTCCTATTTATAGAACTCCAAATTTGTGAATTTGTTGTAGATTGAACTATTTTCTAAAATACCGTATGTCGAGGAAGACATAATTTCTAATGACTAATTTGATTTATATGTACACTTAGTCGTTTGAACTTCGGAATAACTTTTATATGTTATGTTATAAGGGAAATCGAAAATTGTCAACAATATAAAAAAAATTGTTACATACTGACAAATTTACATTGACATATTATTCCAACAATGAACACGATTAACCTTTTCCCACACAAAAGTGTATCGATCACACCTGTGTGGACTTCCTGTGACTTCCAAAGGGTTAACATCAAGCAAATAAAATCACGCTCGCACCTGCGCCACAAGTAAAGGGTTAAACAGACATCTGAGGATGCAACAAGATACAGTAAACACCTGGCGCTCGTTAATACGACCCGGTGAACCGTGACCAAGAAGTTGTATAGCTCTCTCTTTCTTCCCCGCACCCACAACTTCAATCTAAAGACACGTATCTCGGTAAATGCGCGCGTGGATGTGGATCGAACAGAGAAGACATATTGTTAACCCATTAGCGAACATTTTTTACAAGTGATATTAATGAAGGACTTCTTTGGATAACATACATTCATATATAACAAAAATTGTAACTAATGATTCGTCTCGATATCAAGGACGGGTCCAGTTTCCGAAAAGATTATGACAAATTAGGACACTGATATAATATAAGTTTACACAGGGAGCCAGACGGTCATGTTTGATGTTTTATATATACAGTAGAAACTGGTTATAACGACATCGAAGGGACCGGTTATATTGGTCGTAAAAAGCAGATAATCGTAATAACCGGTAAAAATACAATTAAATCGGATTCAGTTGGACTTTTATTTTGAGTCGTTAAAACCGATACGTCGTATTAACCGATGTAGTTATAACCGGTTTATTTCTACTGTATAATTATTTACAGTTTTCTTGGTATTGCCATTTTCCGAAGTCACAAAGAATATGACTTTTACATCAACCAAATCTGATACCTGGCGTCACCTTAATTAATATTTTTTTAATTACCATGACTTTTCAGATTGAGGTTATATTATCTTACCCTCTTCGTCGTACTTTTGATCTCATTTTTAGTTTATATCAAAATATTTTAAAGTTCGATATTCATATATGATTTTTAATATATCTCCCAGGATTATTAAAGTGAAGATAGTTTGAAATTATAAAAATTGATTGTAAATCTTTTTTTTTAAACAAACAAATAAAACTGCAAAATAAAGTCAGTAAACTCAAAAATATACATTTTTATTAACTTTTTTAATAAATGAATAAAAATTACTGACACGCCAATATAATAATAATGATTACAATTACATTAGGTATAGTAAAATAGCATTAGCGTTATCAATGTCTTACCTTTTACTTATTAAATGCGTTATTTGATAAAATTGTTTGAGAATTTCTGTTTTATGCAGTCAAGCGAAATATTTATATTTAATTCGTGCGTGTTCAGTTGAAGTTTCGGTCATTGCAACTTGTATTAGTTAACTGTAGTAGTTCCAATCAAGCTGAAATTTTACATTTCTTTCATGGCTGAAATAATCTAATTATTTCATTATAATTGCAAAGGTACTTGTACATTTCATGGGTGTACAAGAGTAAAAGAAAGACACGCATAATCGATCAGATATATGTGATAAATTTTCAAAAATAAAAAAATTGTTTTCCATCCCCCACAAGCAATCGATTTTGATAGTTACCTAGTTCAAAAAACGTTATGATTCAGAAAAAATATGTTCCATGTTTTTATCTGTCCTTATTATAAGTTTTTCAAATATGTGGTCACTGTAGTATGATATCTGAAAAAAACAAAATGACACAACGCGAAAGATCAATTTTATAAATAAAAACTATATACTCATGTTAAAATATCAAAGTTGTTCTTTTAATAAACTCAACAACTGTCTCTTCAGACCCCACTACAGCTCACAACTGTACATAACAACCTTAAAAAAAGTATCAATACCAAATATTATCTAACCGCATGCCAAAGCAATAACCAACCGAAAGAAAAAAAATGAACTACTCAAATGCAATGAGTCATCATCACCGCGTTGTCTCACAGGTGGTGGTACAAGAAGGCGAGCGGCGGCGGTCGCGATAACGTGCCGCGCTATCGCCAGCGCCACCTGGTGTCGCAAAAACACGTCCGGCGCGATCGAGGCGGCGCCGGCCAACCGACCCGCTCCAGCGCACACTACCATCTAATCTCAACCAATGCTTACTAGATCATACACATAGACACATATACTGCCATCAAACACTATGAAAAATATTTTGTTTTAGATTTCTTACTCAGAAAATCCTACAAATAATTTATACTTTAAACAAGTCCATTTAGATATTTTGATAAAACTGGGGGGTAGTCTATCAATTAAGGATCTCGGAGAGGTAATACACACTAACCTATCGCATTTATGTCTGAATCTAAGTCTATTTGATAATTATATTAAATAATTCCGTTAATCATTTGCGTTAATTTCAACAAATTTTTGTGTATATTATTTATAATAAATTATAATTTATAATATAAAAACTAATTTTTAAAACACGCCTCGCTAAAAAATATATAAGCCTTAAGCTATTTTTGTCTATAATTTGAACTTGTACTGGCAATAAACGTGTTTATTTGTGATATAAAAAAGCAGAACAGATGCAGATACAGTAGCTCATAATAATTTGTATTAGCCTTACAATTCGACCAGTTTTAGACATTCTACTTACATCATTATGCTATTAAGAATACATATATGACAATGAACAATATTTTATATTTCCTACATTATATAATTAACATTTAACGCTTTTAGTTAATATTTAAGATTAAGTTAATCAACCATAAGTACTATGAAATAAAACCATTCAAATATAGGTACAAAACATGTTTAATACTTGCCAAATCACATGTAACATCAGCACAAATATAAGTAACTTCTTTGTTAAAAATCTAACTTTATTATATAGGTACGACTACCTCTCTATTTTTAACCATTGTTCTTCGTAAGATATGATCCGTCCATGTTATCGAATCAACATTATTGTGGTGGAGAGAAAATAAAAACCCAATGATCTGGAATAAACGATTTCTGGCTAGAGTCTAAAGTAAATTGTGCGTTCATGTTTCAAAGTGAATAAAATCAAATTTAAAAATTGATTTCTTTGAACGGATGTAATATTATGGTAAATAACATTGATTTTTCAAAAAGAAAAGTGGATCGGTTCTTTGTATGCTGATTTTTATAGCCTAATCCTTTTCGCGATGAAGTGGAAATCCGTTTACTGCTGAAGAAAATAATTTTCTTCAGTTCTAATTGAATATTCCTATAAAAAGTGAATATATTTATACTTAAATAATATGGTGGTATAGATTATTGCTATATATGATATCAGAAATTGTTTATATCCATAAATAACAATGAAACTACTTCTTGAAATACCGATTAACATACATATTTTATATTCTCAGATTTCATATTACATTTTGCATACTTAAGTATCATTGTAAAGTATCATGTGCATGTACTTTTTTCAGTGAATTGTACCTGTACTTAATTACTTTTCAAATGGAAGTACATACTTGTAAATGTACTGATAACTTATTATATAGTATAATTACTTAAGTACCAATAAACAACAGCAAAGTTTTTTTGAACGTTAAATAAAAAATAGAAATAGATGAAAATCTATTTTAAAGTATGACTAATGTTTCGAAAATATTAACACATCATCAAAGGCAATAAAAATACACTTTACTTACACATTTATTACTATTATAAAAAGAATAATAACATCTTATATCAGACATCAACATCTACTAAGAAATATCTAACCGAGCAAACACCACAAGCAAAATTTTCAATATAACACCATTATTATTATATTTATAAATAGATACGGTACGGACTTCTTTATGGTAATGAAGTCAGTCAGCTGTTACGATAATTCAAGTTTTATGCCTCGCAGGTCGAAATTTAATTAAGGCGAGAAGAAAAAAAACTCGATCGATGAATTATTAATGTGAAATAATATAACCCTTCCTTAACCACGAGCACGACCGCAGGTGTTTCATATGTATTGTTATATCTCTCTGATCAACTGAATCCTTATTATTTCAAAGACGCTGCCGGATTTTTACTAATTTTTCGATTTTGTTGTCTTTTAAATTAACTATTACACATTATTACTTGTTTGTATATAATAAACAAAAGCAGTTTTGTAATAAAATATTAAAAATATCGTATTATTGGTAAAATATTTCAGGTACATGTCCAGAATTTTGGTAAGAAGATGAATAAATGATACAAAATAAATTTTAAATATTTAATGGAAATAAGTGATTTTAACTTATTTTTTATCATCGTAACTCGTAATTTTTCGTATGTACGAGTACATAAAAGTAATGATATCAGTTTTCCTAAGGGTAGAATAAAAACTTGTATTTTTTTAAGTGAATACCTCTAAATGAAACGGATATGTGTATTTAAATTAAATTTATGTACATACATCGTTAAACATTACAATAAATATATTCAACTAGTACTATACTATCGTTAATAGCTTTATATTTATAAAATATCAATAGCAATAAGGGCATCCAGCTGGGAAGTTATTTTTTAGTAAGGAAATATTGAAATGATGTTTATCTTTTATTTTTTTTAATTTCCCCTATTTCCTTTAATATTAATTAAAAACCATCATTAATACACAGAAAAAAATACCTGCTGGTCACATTATAATATAAAATAAATATAAATAAAAATAGATTTGTCAATTTCCGTATTGAATATCTGCATTTCAAATGTTATAAAGTATGTATATATTTATCTTTCCTAAATACTGTTATCTTTTGAATTAAAACAATGCCAATATTTATCTTAATACCTATTATACAGCCAAATAAACACTTACAAAAATATATACATAATATACAGCTGTACATGTGATTGCATAATTTATTAAAATATTTTATCTATACATATGCATGCCTACACATTGCGTAGATACTAGATACACAACCAAATATTGACCTGTAATGCCGGAAGTATGAAAAAATATTATTTCTTTAAAATATTGTACATTGTACCTATGTATATCCTATATCATATACTTAAGTTTGTTTTGGTAAAAAAAATGTTAATGTTAACAATAGATAAAACAATGAAACGCAAACCCTCAAAATATCTTGCAATAACAAAAAAATGAACTTGCTCCACTTTTTAACTAATCAGTTCATATGAAGGTATGTAAAACACATTGAGGTACTTCTCGGTGAGCAACAATATTCAATATTCAATAGAAAAAGATAAATATATCGCAATTCCTGAAATTTCTCGAAAAATAAAAAAAGGATAAACCCAAATTTAGTAAATAACTTAAAAAATCAATTTTATATGCATATATATTACATATACAACTGATATTTAGGACATGGTTAATTTATAAGTCCTAAGAGATTTTCTATAAACAATGTGATAAGTTAACATTAATTTAAGATATCTATAAACGCACCTTAGCGTGTCTAATACCGATTGTCTACAAAAATAATCATGAACCTATACAATCCTGACAAGTTTATGAGTACATGTGTGTACATATTTAGATTATTATCATTTCTAGAACGTTGCACTTTCGAAAACAAAACGTATTACATTAAATCGAAACCTACTACATACAATGAAGATCGTACATCTTTACAAGAAGTGAAATAAACCCAATATCAAACTAAGCATGATAATTAAGCATTAATTATAACACTATAAAAATATCAAGAAGGTATAAATATTCGATACTTTAGCAATTGTAGGTAGGTATAGTAGATAGATTGGTAATATTTCATTTGCTGAATGATCCACTTCACCTTCCGACCTTTCCCCATGTTTGCCCTCTTCTCGACCTCGTTATTATTCATGGTAGCATCGTATATTTGAACCAACCACATATACATGTACATAATATCTATATAATATACATGCATGTATACTATATTACATATACGTAGGTAATAATACTAAATATATATTTTATAGAATGTACAAAAGCTACACGTAGTGTTTATTTTATTAAAAAATATAAATTAAAATAATCGTAACTAAACTGTTTGCTTCAAAGTAGGAAGTTTTAAAATGAGCTCATTTTTAAGTTCGGATTGAATAAATGCACAAACTAAATAATTTAAGAAACTGGTGAACAATGAACATAAATGTTCTCAATCAATAAATCCAACTATTACAATCAATGTTTTATATGCACATAACTTATAATTATTTTTAATTTATTGACAAAGTTAAAAAAACATATTTTCTGGTATAATATTCTTGACTAATCAAATACTTCAGTACCAAAATAGAGACATTATTAAGAATAACTAAGAATATATTCGTTTATGTATGAAAACCAAAATATATTAAATTTTTGAATAGTAAATACAATCTTTGCAGTTATTAACCTGAATCCACACAGCACTGCATACAAAAACATGCTTCAGTCAAGTCAAGAGCCAAAATGAGGATTATGCCTACTCACAAACAGTCGAGAAAATCGTTATTTTATAAACAAACAAACACGCAGTTGAATTTATTGTTAAAACGTTTATTTTTTTTAAAGTACCTACTTCAATAAACGAAATCAATCGACATTTTCGCATATTTTATATCCAATCCATTATATTGCAAGCTCAGTAATATCGACACCATTTTATGCAAATCTAATTTATTCTTGAGCACACATGGACACACTGCAATTTAGATCACACAAACTTCCAAAATCCCTTCGGAAACAGTGTATGACAATAGAATTGCAAATCATTATTCGTTTGTACATAATGACTCAACACAGATCAAGCATGTGTGCGTGTGTGCCCCTGTGTAATATTTAAAACGTACGAACGACAAAAGGTTTATAAATATACTGCAAGAAACACCCCCGTATTTTCATGAATTCAGTTGTGGCTGAATGCTACAAAATCAATATCATTACCGAACGTTCTTTCAGCTGATATAGCCAAGGGTGCTGTATAGATACAAATAAGTTACGTAAAAATGCCTTTTTTAATTACATCTCATTCAATATATGTCCAAAAAATATGTGTCTTTATTTGCCTACAGTGGTAAAAATAGTTTTAGCTATAAAAAGGGCTGATTAAAGATCGCTTTAGGCCACAGCCTTGTTGGCCTAGGTGATAAAACAACACTGGCTATAATGCTGAAATAACCAGTATTTATTAAGAAAACTTACTCGATCCAATGTTTTATACTTGTTTATATTTATTAGATACAACTATTCTCAAGGAACCTTAAGCTATAAAGTTATATAATAAATTTTAGTTTATACAAGAATAAAATAATAATATAGACAACATAAATCTTCAATAATAATAAAAATAGAATTAAAAATTAAGTTCAATATCGGCAAATATTTCATTGTTAGTTTATATAAAGGTGTGACATGCAAAGTAGTTTATTTTATTATTATTACCCATAAACAATAACTATAAATAATAGTTTCAGTTTGTTTGGTCTATAAGATATTATTGTTTGTTTAATCGTCATAAAAATATGAAGCAATTAATGCGACACGATCCATAAGAAACAATGAAACTCAACCTGTTATAATTGACCTTTGCTGTTAGATAATGCTTGTTGAGTTGGTAATGTACATTTTTGTTTTATTTTCATTTGATCTCTCTAATAACTCATAATGTTTCAAGGTTCATAATACGACTGGCACAACGTATGAAATACATTTTTTTTCGATATTATCTTAATTAAGGGTTTGTCACATTTTCGTATTTATAATTATAATATGGATAATATTTGGTGATGTTTTTCAAATGCTATTTTCTTTAAAGTTAATTTCTGCTGAAACTGCTTATTATATCAATAATGCATATACAGTAGAAACCGGTTATAACGACATCAGTTAATACGACGTATCAGTTTTAACGACTCAAAATAAAAGTCCAGCTGAATCCTATATATGATATAATTGCATTTTTACCGGTTATTACGACTATCCGCTTCTTACGATATGACCGGTCCCTTCGATGTCGTTATAACCGGTTTCTACTGTATATGCGTTCTACAAAAGTTTCTCAACAATTATCTCTTCTAAAAATCAATTAATAAAAATTGTCAGAATTTCAACGTTATTTTTATCGCCACATTCATAATATTGTATTTACGTTCTTATTTAATCTAAAAATCATATTAAAAATAAAAATATTTTACATAGATCCAGGCACAGATTAAAAAATCGATAAGAAACTCACAAAAAAAACTTTGTTTTATAGATGTGGCATAGCGAGAACATTTAAATTAGTTAACATTTTTCGAATGCTTCATCTCTTCAACATGGTATCTCAATTGTTATGCATAATTTAATTTCAATTTTAAATAAAAATCTCAAAATATTTTGGCTAGGGCTACACAACTTAATTGGGAATTGTAGATATGTGTAAATAAGAAGTAAAATGTTATATTTTCAACGTAAAGTAAAGAAGATTAGATTTGAAATGTACTTATAAAACTGTTAAAAGATACGTATTATTAAAATAATGTTTATATCTGATAAATTTTTAATGAAACTTTGTTGGTTTGAATATGACAGTTGTTGGTCTCATATAAAAATCATCAAAATCATATATAATTTATTTACATCAAGTAACTATGTACATTATTGTACATATATTGAGAGTCTTATTTTCCACTTTTCATTCAATAATAAATAAATAAAACATCAATTTCACACAAAAGTTTACTTAGGTATTGTTAGTTTGACATGCTTAACAATAGACATTAATCAATCGCGATTTTTCTTAACACAAAATCTCTAGAATTTTCTTCGGCCAAGGTCAGGTATACTATACACATATATATATATTTATCTCAGCTGCAACTGTGATGTCTGCGGAAAATCGATAGAGTCCCCGAGACAAGTTGGCGGCGGCGGCAGGGTTTCCCGTATGGGGGAAAAACCATTTTCACCACCGCGTGCTTTATCAAGCTCCGTGCTGGCATAAAACATTACGACCCCCGTTTTATGGGGGTGGAAATGAACGAAGGACTCAGGATTTGCGACATATTTATATAAATTTAAGAAGGTTTAAAAATGGGAGGCAGTTTGCTTGAATTATTTTCGTGTTTTATTTTATTTATTTGAAATAAATTATAAATACTTTAAATTGTTTATCCTACTGGGATACAATGTTATACTATATAAACTTTAAATAATTGTGGTACGGGTGGCAGGATTACATTTTTATATAAAGCTTTAAACATGCAGTGATTCAAATTATGAAACACTAACGTCCGGTATTATAAAGGGGCTAGCAAATTTGCAAGCTTGCTAGCACTCTCATATGAGATATCAAACTTATATGACAGTTATCTTGGAGTTTTGTGATGACTTTGACAACTTTCGCGCAAGCGTTGTATGTAAACACCAACGGTATTAAAACAGTGGTGTTATTATGGAAAAAAAATTATACGGTCAGAGTCGCCAACTGTGTTACAATACGCTGAAGTATCACTGCTCTAAATTCCATAACTAATCCATAGATTCTATAACAAAATTAATAACCTCATTTATGAGTGCTAGCGAGCTTGCAAATTTGCTAGGTCCTTTATAATACCGGACATATTAAACTAATGATAATATGTGCATTATGGCAAATTCTAAAAAAAAACGTAAAAACCTATAATACCAAAAAAGATACATAATATTATCAACTGTAACGAAACGTCAAACATAAAAACTAAATCAATGCAGCATAAATAAAAAACAAAGTTACATGAATTAATATAACAACTATAAAATGTCTTCATCTCATTAATTATCAATCACTAGTTATACCAATATAATAATCAAAACAATCGATCTTAATAAAATCAGTACATATAATCAACATTATTCGATTTTACATGTAGGAGTAGGTATATTTGTCACATGTTCAGTTTGCTTTCATTGGGAAAACTCTCAACAGCAGGGGGCGCGGAAAACTAGCGAACAGATGCGTTTAATTTTCCTTTCTCTTCGTTGCGTATTATGTGTTGCCGCCCCCGATGTCCACCCACCCATAAACATTGAGTATCTGAGCGACCCCACTAGTTGTTTGGGTGAAAACGCGCTTTGAATACCAAATTAAAAACACGTTACTGCGTTACCCGCGCTTCAGGTCTGACTCAAAATTAAACTAATTATTAAGTATTCTTTTTTATCGAACACTCATAACAACGGTTAGTTGCAATAAACAACAACACATCGATGTTATATCCAAAAGATTTGTATAAATCTACATGTCTAAAAGCAGCACAAGTTTCGAAAAAAAAATATTTTTTATTTTTTAGTCGACTAATTTCTATAGTCATTAAGTATGTATGCACAGTAAACTTCTATTTTATAGGTATATCTCCAAACCAACTACCAAATCGATAAAACTATCGGCCGACTATAAAAAATCTGTAGTGTGTGCGGGTTCTTAAAGGACCATTTTTGTATCAATGATCGAGGCTTACTTGGGCATAACATAATCACATTTAAATTAATTATGCATATCAGTTATTACATGGCTTTTATTTTAATTGTTATTAATACAAAAAATAGATTAAATATGACATAATTAAACCGGCAAATGCATGTTGGGCACGCACATGATAGGGTTCCGTAGTCATTCTCACTACGATTTATAAAAAAAGAGTTATTTCAAAATTTTCGTGACTGAAGGGTTAAAATCAAAAAAAATATTGCATTTTAGGAGACCTATCAAATGACACCCCACTCAATGGGGTAAATGGAAAAATGTGAGTTCATTTTTCAGTCTATGAGAGGGGGGTCCAAAATATTTTTGGCAATATTCGTTATAATTTTCAGTGAAAGTACTAATTAAAATCTACATTCTGGAATTTTTTCAGATTTTTTGAATTGATAAATTAGAAAATAGAGGGGATGGGTTTTTATAATGACTTTAGAGAGAAAATACATCATGATTGAAGGGTTAAAATCAAAAGGTTCTGTTACATTTTTGTTGCATTTTAGGAGACCTTTCTAACAACACCCCACTCAGGGGTAGGTGAAATTTTTTTAAAACACTTTTCATTTTATGAAAAGGGGATCTAAAAAAAATATTTTTTTCAAAAATCTTATCATTTCTGTTTTTGGGCCATCAATTTACGACCGTATACCAAATTTTTATTATGTCAAAATTTTTACAAGACGGACGGACGGACATGGAGAAACTATAGGGTTCCTAGTTTTCTACGGAACCCTAAAAATGGAACTAAGTATACCGGGTGTCCCAGATAACTTTTCCAGCATGGGGATCTCAGTATCTATAAGAGATACAGGTTTGGTTAAATGAGATGAATTAATTGTATGAAAGGGGTGAGTATTATTACACAAAAAAATATTCATAATTCTATGTGATTTAGGCGGTATACCCAAAAAACTGAAAATTCGGAATTTCTTTAAATGGCTATAACTTTTTTGTTAAACTAGATAGGTATTTTTTGTTTGCGGTTTCTTAAAGCACTTTTTTGTGTAGAATTGATTGGTGTATTTAGATTTTTTATATCACTTTTAGTTTCCGAGATACAAGCCCTAACTTCAGTTTTTCTTATGGGCCGCTAAGTTGGCTATGGCATATTTGAACGTGTTTTTTACTCTACTTTACAACGATATGTCACTTGCCATATTTATTATTGAATAAAAGTCGAAATACTAAATATCAGTGATATTTATGAAGTATTTTATAACAAACTTTTAAGTGAGCCATGAAAAACAAAAATTGTAAACAAAAATCACAATAACAACAATCAAAATAACAAATGAATATTTGAAACAATTAACTATTTGAAAAAAAATATTATAATTTTTTTTTCGATAATAAATATGGCAAGTGACACATCGTTGTAAAGTAGAGTAAAAAACACGTTCAAATATGCCATAGCCAACTAAGCGGCCCATAAGAAAAACTGAAGTTAGGGCTTGTATCTCGGAAACTAAAAGTGATATAAAAAATCTAAATACACCAATCAATTCTACACAAAAAAGTGCTTTAAGAAACCGCAAACAAAAAATACCTATCTAGTTTAACAAAAAAGTTATAGCCATTTAAAGAAATTCCGAATTTTCAGTTTTTTGGGTATACCGCCTAAACCACATAGAATTATGAATATTTTTTTGTGTAATAATACTCACCCCTTTCATACAATTAATTCATCTCATTTAACCAAACCTGTATCTCTTATAGATACTGAGATCCCCATGCTGGAAAAGTTATCTGGGACACCCGGTATACTGTGAGTGAAACCTACACTGACCATTAACGTCCGTTAGGTACCAGAAGTATGCCCATGCAACTATCGATATATAAGTGCAAAGAGAACATGAGCTTATCTCTTCTAACATACTGAAACCACTGAATTCGCGATTCCTCCGCGTTCATGATTACCCCACTCTCCCCTACTACTAACTACATTACTTTTTTCATTTTCCAATTTTATATCACTTTTAATAAATGAGTCTAACAAATTCATGCTACAGTTGAAATTGATTCAAAGATAAACCCTCCTGATGTAATTTTTCATTGTCATTATTTTAATTAAATAATTCATTAAATTTTGTTTACTCCCATTACACAAAACTGATATACGAATTGTACACAGAATTTAAATTAATATATTATATATTTTGTTATTTTTAATTATCCTTTCGTATTAGTTGGAAAATAATACATATTGCACCTATACAATTATTTTATTATCAATATAAATAATTGTATATATAATTTATTATATATCAATACCCGACTAAATCTCACTTAAGATTTCTATAGGTAAATATGAATGCATATAATAAATATAATTTATATAATTTGCTTGCATATTTTTGTGTCCTTACAAACTGATCTAATAAATAAACTCGAAAACTTCTGAACAAATGTTAACAAGAATGCCTAAACCCAGAAAATTAGTTTAGGTTACATATCATAATGTTACTTCAAGTATCTGAGAATTAATCAAACATATACGGAGAAAAAATAAACAACTACTGAACCGATTTTTGAGGAATTTTCATTGTTGAATCATCAAATCAGAGAGAAAACAAACCCTGGACAGATTGCGATATAGAGGCCTATGTGCGGTTATTCACTGACTTTAAAGTGTACTCAGATAATAGTTAATACAAAATATAAATAATTTCAAAACTTAGAAGCACTTAACAATAAACATATAAAAAATCACAATTCAACGCCGACCCTGTCATTGTACACCCAAAATATATCCAACAAGGTTTTAAAAAGTCAATAATGAATCACAATATTTAATGTCACTCATAAATAATTCATACTTATATAAACAACGTTTATAAATAATAAAAATCAAATTAAGTAATGTCAATCACACACATTGACTTTTTTATATAACAATTTAATATTTACGTTTGGGAATTATGTTAATATATAAAGTTATATTTGCATCTGGTTCTACACAACTTATTAATCAATGCAAATTCGTTAATCAAATTATTAAATATTAGCGCGTAGGTTGACAATAACACGCTGCCTTTATTTATATATTTTGGAGTTGCCTGCCTGTGGTAAAACATACTGCTCTTATGTACCTACATATATGTACTGTGTATGTATAAGTATATGTATACATATACATACATGTATGTATGTAGTATGTTTGAACATATGTACAAGGCTGACAATAAGAAATAAAGTTATATTAACGTGTCAAAATTTCAAAATTACTTCGCATAATTCATGTAAAGGAAAATATGGAATGTAACATAAATTACAACCAGTACTTTATTAAATATACAGTTCCGATTAAATCGGCATTCTTTAGTTAATATATCTTTAAAATTGAATGATCGATAAATGTATAATATATCAGCATTGGGTAGCCTCCAGCATGCAGACCCCAATTCCTGCCCCCGAAACTATTGTATCCTGCCCGCATTTCGCCGTAATTAGACCAAAGAAACAAAAGAGCAACACTATATTTTTTTGACAAAATAACAACGAACTGTACATATTTAAATAAGAAGTGTTTAAAAAACACAGTATTATTTGTCATTTTGGTCTTAACATGGAATTAGAAATAAATTATTATTTTTTATACGTGTTATGTTTGTATTATGTATAATATAATATGCACAAAATGTACATATACACAAAAAAATTTATCAACGCCCACACGTGAATCAATCCCGAGTCCAACGAGGTACATGAAGCCATCCATATATGAAAAATTTCCGGGAGGGAGAAGGGGGTCCTGACCGGAAAAATTCCTAAAATGGGCTATACTAATATGAACCACTGTGGTCCATATTACACGCACATTTTTTAAGAGACTGATTTTCGATTGTTTTCGATTTTTTATTTTTATTTTATTTTCATTAAATAATTATATTTTTGCCTCGATAAAAGATTAAATTCTCTGTCCAATAAAATGATAAGTGCTGATTTTAAATAATATTATCGTAGTTTTCTTACCTAAAACATGAATGGTGTTCCATATATACCGACTTTACTCTACTTACTTAAAATTAGAGATACACATATTTAAATTATAGGTAGTTACTGTGCAATATCGAAAACCGCAGAAATAAAAAATAATAATAGTATATTATACCACGAGTCAATAATGATAGCTATTATTACCGAGAAATAATTTTCGAACCGAGCCGCATAGCGGCGAGGGAGAAAAAATTTCCGAGGTAATAATAGCCATTATTGCGAGTAGTATACTGTACTTTATCTACGACTATTTCAATTACTTTAATAAAACACAACTGAATACAAGAAATGCAAACACAAGCATTTTGGTTATAATTTCAAATTAATATAAATTAAACTATACCATGGAAACAAAATACACAAACTCTGTGGTGTCCAAAAATATTAAAATTAGTAATATTACAGTTAATAAACTGAACAAGTTTTGTACTATCAACAACTTTACTAGAATTTTTATCCATTTCAATACAAATATACAAACACTAGCGCCCAGTATTATCAAGTTTAACTAAATGCTCCTTTAACTAACTGTCATATTATCAGCAGATCCAAGCATAATATATTTAATTAAATAGATTTTAAATTTTTTCTGCAGTATTTATTTACAACGTATATTATGTAAATTTTTCATTGAGAGCTTAAATATTGATTTAAATCACGTTTGTAATACACCAAATTTACTTTAAAGAAGCATTTAGCGCTAAAGGAGCTTTAAATTGGTTGATAATACCGGGCATAGGTGTTTTATTTGACAGTCGTAAATAAATTTTTTAGACTTAAAGTTTGTGTATTTTGTTTCCATGGTATTATTTAATTTGAGGAATTTTCTGATTGGTGCGTTAGAGGGCAATAATGACCATTATTGCCCTCCAATGCACCAATCAGAAAATTTCTCTTTCGTCATGGTTCCCTCTGGTGATAATATATCGCATTATATAGTAAAAACTACGTATGTAATGTATGTATTATATATAAGTCGTGGATAAAATATATTTTATCCACGACTTATATATAATACATACATTACATACGTAGTTTTTACTATATAATGCGATATATTAATCCCAGAGGGAACCATGACGAAAGAGAAATTTTCTGATTGGTGCATTAGAGGGCAATAATGGTCATTATTGCCCTCTAAGTCATTATTGCCCTCCAATGCACCAATCAGAAAATTCCTCAAATTAAATAATACCATGGAAACAAAATACATAAACTTTAAGTCTAAAAAATTTATTTACGACTGTCAAATAAAACACCTAGTGTTTGTGTATTTGTATTGAGATGGATAAAAACTCTAGTAAAGTTGTTGATAGTACAAAACTTGTTCAGTTTATTAACTGTAATATTACTAATTTTAATATTTTTGGACACCACAGAGTTTGGGTATTTTGTTTCCATGGTATTATTTAATTTATATAAATTTGAGATTGTAACAAAAATGCTTGTGTTGAAACTTGCATTCCTTGTAATCAGTTGTGTTTTATTAAAGTAATTAAAATAGTCGTAGATAAAGTACAGTATACTACTTGCAATAATGGCTATTATAACCTCGGAATTTTTTTTTCTCCCTCGCCGCTGCGCGGCTCGGTTCGAAAATTATTCCTCGGTAATAATAGCTATCATTATTGACTCGTGGTATAATATACTATTATTGTAGAGAGGGTAACTGATACTGCGCAATAATATTTAAGCAATGCAATATTATTGTGTTATAATATAGCAAGTACATTCAACATTCTGCTATACGACAGCATCGGTAATTCAAAATTCCACTACACGACGGCTAGAGAGGCACCCACCACGCCGACTTTGACGTTGATTGATGAATTTAAACACGCAGAAATATAGCAGTCACGGTGGTATTATGTAGGGGATGGGGGAAGGACATTGGTTAGAACTGATTGTGTAACGGAGAGGTCGTGTAGTGGATGGTCGTATAGCAGAGTGCTGAGTGTACATATAATGCACGCAGCACGCGTACAATTTGACTAAGTACATCAATTGAATCATTCAATTGTGAATCGGATTAGCTTCATTATTAATCATTGAAAAACATTTTTAGAACTCCTTTTATAAATTAACCGCATTTAAAGACACCCTAAGATACGTATAAAATATTTTTTTTCAACTGTCTTAACGACTCTCATGTCCGGTATTACAGACTAGCTAGCATTTTCTATAGCTGAACGTGGTATCAAACACTTATGACAGTTCTCTTGGATTTTTTGATACATCAATCAGTCGATCCGTAACTTTCTGCCCGGTCCAGTATTATAGGTCGAATCCAGCCTTGCTATCAAAATGCTGTAGTTTCTTCTAATTTTTCAAAAACTAATTTTTTTTACGTTTTGACAAAAGTGTTGTTAGGTACAAAATGTCATTTACCTGTACGGTGTACGTATATTTATTATTAATTACTCATTAACATTTTTAACAACATTTTGTTATTTAATAACATAATTATTCACGTATAATTTACTTCATTATTAATAATTGTTTGCGTTTTATAGAAAAAAGTGTATAATTTTAACAAAACAAATATAATATGACACACATATGTATTATTTTCATTAACTGACTGTAGGTACTATACCTATAATTTATATCGTAAAAAATTGATTAGATTAATTAATCTATTGAATTATGAATGAGGATTTTAGTTCTTACTTGAATTCGAATAACAATTTAAAAGTTGACAATTAAGGTCAATGACGGATGAACATTATAATATAGGTACATACCTGATATTTATATAACAAAATATTTCTTACGATTCCTATTGAGCCAGGTAAAATAATACGCAGACCTTGTTGCAAAAAATTAAAATAACAAGATGGTACTATTAACTACTATTAACTCTTCAGTATATATACACACTTTTTGCCCCTTTGAACTATGTATTGCAGTCCCATCAGCAGTACCGTAACTAGAAGCTGGGGGACCTCGAGGCAGAGTGTGTGTGTGTGTAGGGGGGCCCTCGCAAAATAAAAACTGAAGACCTTTTTTTCATAGTTACCTAATTTAAGAGCTATTAATTGTAATGATGCTTCTAACTATTTATACTATATATCTTATTATTTGTAACCTTTTTTACGCTGCTGTGGGGGCCCCGGGGCACTGCCCCCCCAGCCCCAATGGTAGTAACGGCACTGCCCATCAGTCCTTATTAATAATTTATAAATGTATTACCTATGTATATATGAATGACATAACGTTTTAAATTTTAAAGGGACGTTATCTAAATCTATTTTTATATTTACATATATTTGATTTGAAATTCTTAAAGTAAACAAAAAAAATATTAATTCTGAATAATGATTAAACATGCATTCAGTTATAAATACCTTTTTGGCTTCCAACGGCGTTTTAGAACCCCCAGCATATAAGCGACTATGTATATGACAACAAAACAACTGTGGAAGACGCCCCACACTAGGGGCGTAGCTCCCGTAGTGACTCACTGGTTATGTTATACCCTACAAGCACAACCACCCAACACAAAAACACATTTACAAATTTTATTCATTTTCACATATCGTTCTCACATTTACTGTACAGTTAAGATTTTTGTTTGTACCTACTCCAGTCACCAAACAACTTAAAAAGTATACATATACTAAATACACGGATTTTTAAAACTACGTAACTCTAAAATTAAGTTTTAACTATAAAGTTCTTTTAATATAACTTTTTAAGTGTTTATAATAAAATGCATTTCATACAGGTAATACACATACGGGAGACCAAACCGAACTGACAGCCGAGTGCAGTCTAAACATTTATTCGGTTGAATTCGGGAAGGGAAGGAGTAAATGGATGAATATAGAAGCAAAACAAACAGTTGTTTGCACGTTTTTTGAATGCAATGAAGATATGTATGAGCAAATGTGACAGATAACATAACCTATGCATATGTCAAAAACAAACTAATATTTAGTTTTAAAATATGAACCGATATCTCATGCATATTTCTTATTTAGGCACACAATTTAGGTTTTAATTATTTTTGAGTATATTTGTTTTAATATTTAATTAATTTTTATTAATCAGTTTAACCTCAAACACGTTTCATTTACAGAGGCGCGCAGAAACATAAGATCCTTCCGAATTCTTCACTTTGGAATACTGATAGTATTCAAAGGGTACTAGAGTTAGGATTACAAAATCTTAAACCACTAAATGACCCTTATGTTTATTTGTCAAGCAGGTATTTATTTCATTATTATATTAATTATTTTTAATAAAAAATATTTTATTTTCAAGAACTGATAAAGGAGTACATGCATTACAATCAACAGTGCATGTAGATCTAGAAAGTAGAAAAGGTCAACCTTACAATCCATATGTGATAGTGTTAGCATTAAACAAATACTTTTATAAAAACTCACATGATGTGAGAATCCTTAAAGTACAGAGAGTAAGCAATAAATTCAACTGTAGATTTGATGCAGTATCTAGAACTTACATATACAGATTAGCGATTGCTAATGCAGATAGTTATCAAAGTCCACTTTCATGTTTTATACCAATAGAAGATTATAGTAGATGTTATTTTGTAAGGTAGATATAATATTATTTAATAATAAAAATTTCATAAAAAGTTGCATTTTATTCTAGCAATCCCATATTTAATATAGAAAAAGTTAAAGAAGCTTGTAAATTGTTGATTGGTAAACATGATTTTCGATCTTATATGAACACAAAAAAAGATTTCTCTTATAAAAGTACAGTTCGAGAAATAATAAAATTAGAAATTTCTCCATCGAGTCCAAATATACTGTTTAATGAATCTATCAATCGTACAATAAATGTACATAATTATATTACATATAATTATTGGATAGTTACAATAAAAGCTAATGCTTTTTTATATAAACAGGTAAATCATATAATAACAGAAAAAAAATATAGTATAAATTTCACATTAAACAATTTTTTTTAAGATACGACGAATAATTGGAACACTTCTTGGAATTGGACAAGGATGGTTAACCCTTTCTGATGTAAAGACCATGTTACAAGTTCCTTCTCAAAACAGCTGGGATAATAGAATACAACTTGCACCTCCTCAAGGACTTTATTTAGCAGAAGTTGAATATAATCCATACGATTTAATATTTAATGATATTAACAATACACAAACGATTGACTACATACAGTTATGAGATATCTCATCCTATATATAAAAATTAATGTTTGTTTGTGTGAGGTTTATAGACTCAGAAATTACTAAACCGATTTCAAAGCAGTTTTCACTAATAATTAGATCGGGTGCGATACGCTAGTTTATTATAATATTAATAAAATAATATTTGTGAATAAATTTAATTCAATTGAATTTGCTTGTACATGTAAAAAATATCTAAATATTGACACATTCAAATTTACATGATGAGTTTGTTAACTCAATTACAAAACAAAAAAAAGGATTTAAAACGAACATCAACAAAAATAACTAATCCTGATGGAAGTCAATATATTGAAAATTACAATGGCCAAATTTTAAAAATAAATTCCCACAACCCTGGATTTATAATTGATACAAAACCTGACTTTATACCTGCTGAAATAATTCCGTATTTGTATCTAGGGTCGCAAGATTGTTGCGATATAAATGTTATAGAAAAATATGTAATGAAAAACGTTTTAAGTATCGGTATACAACCTTTTACAAAATATCCTAATGTCCATTATGAATTTATAGAATGTTTAGATTTACCAGAAACCAATTTGAGAAATACAATTGAATACTGTATATCAGTTATTGAAAACTGTATAAATAAAAAAGAAAATATTCTTTTGCATTGTAATGCAGGTTGTTCTAGATCTCCAAGCATTGCAATTGGTTATCTTATATTAAAGCAAAATTTTAATTTCCAAACTGCATATGATTTAGTAAAAAAGGCAAGACCTTGTATTCAACCAAATCCTGGATTTATACAACAATTAAAGAGTTTATAGACTAAAAATAACTTTTTGTTAAAATGTTTTATATATGTTACGTAGTATTAAAACAAGTGTTAAAAGTTTTACAAGCATATAGCACTAACTGAAACGAGTCAAATAGTTTAATCTAATTTTTTAACAAATATGTTTATAGGAGATGCCTTTTTTTCAATAACTAGACTTTAATAAATCGTAGTTAACTAATCTGGACATAATCTACTTCTATTAATTTGAATGTTGATTAATCTAAAAACTTCGCAATTCAAGTGTCTTGAACCAGTGATGTCAAGTATAAACAAGTCTACTTCTAAGCTTTGATTGAAAATAAAATATTAAATGATATCGATACCTATCTTTGCGCTACCAAAAAATATCTCATACCTATTTCAACAATTACCATGGTTCAAAAAATAAAGTTTTAAAATAATTCAGAATAAAGTTTTATTAAATTAATATATTTGTGAAGATATTAAATAATTCAAACAACACACATATTTAAAGATATATTATCAAAATAACACACATAAATACAGGCAAATGTAAAAATATGTATGTACAAGACATAACAATAATTATAAAATATATATATATATATATATGTATATATATACACAGAGTGTCCAAGATAAGCGTGAAATGCATGGAGATATCCTAAACGGTAAGAATACAGATGTGGTTAATTAAATGAGATTAATTATTTGCAAGAAAGGGGTTCATATTATTACATCAAAAAATATTAATAATTTTATGTGGTTTAGGCGGTATACCCAAAAAACGGAAAATTCTGAATTTCTTTAAATGGAGCACTTTTTTGTTCATAATTGATCTGTGTATATAGAATTTTTATATCACTTTTAGTTTCCGAGTTACAAGCCCTAAATTTAGTTTTTCTTATGGACCACTAAGTTGACAATAACATATTTGAACGTGTTTTTTACTCTACTTTACAACGATATGTAACTTGTCACATTTATTTTCGAAAATAAGTCGAAGTACTAAATGCCAGTGATATTTATAAAGTATTTTATTACAAACATTTAAGTAGGCCATGAAAAAAAATTGTGCTTTAAGAAACCGCAAACAAAAAGTACCTATCTAGTTTGACAAAAAAAGTTATAGCCTTTCTTGCAAATAATTCATCTCATTTAACCACATCTGTATCTCTTACTATTTAGGATATCCCCATGCATTTCACGCTTATCTTGGACACCCTGTATATATGTATACAAAAATATTGTGATTGGAATGTAATACAGAATTACAATACTTTATCAGCATTTTTCAGGTCCCAAAATATTTATTCCAAGTTCTATAAATAATTAAAACAAGTTTTAAAAGTTTCATCAAATTGAAAAAAAGTTATGTGCAATGGGGTAATTATAACATGCATATAAACGTGTCAAAATTCCCAACTCAACCATCTGCGTCAGCGATGCTCTATTATATAAGGTGTCGATTAAACAGAGACCCAATTATCACAACCCCAATGTAATTACAATATGTAATAATTACTGACAATTTATTACGTCACAATCTTAACCCTTATTTATTTTGGAGGATGTATTATTTACTATAAAACTATATTAATGAAGCCAGCTTTGTATAATTTACCCATCACTAAATATAATAATAGCACCTTAACCACTATTTGAGAGATAATATTAAATTACTATGAAAGGGCTAAGATCACATTTAAAATAAAAATGCAAAAAGCTTCAATATTGGATCATTTTAAATTTAATTCTAAAACTTGTTTTGTTATCATTAAACTTTAAAAAAAAATGTACATAAGTACATATTGTAGTCTTTTATAATCATAATTATAAAGCATGGCAAATACAACAGTACTGTATCGTCCCAGCATCAACCTCGAGAATTCAAACCGTGTAAATTGGTGAGGCTGGTATTTTACAGTGTCAGAACATGACGTTGATTAAAATGGTAGCCTCATTAATTTACACGGTTTGGATTTTCAAGATCAAAATAGCTGCTGAACCAGTGTCTTGCCAAAGCTTAAATATAAAAATAATTTCACTCGTTACCAAATACTCATAACAAATCACACTAAAAGTATAACAATTTATTGTGTTAAGAAAAGTCTAAATATTGATTAAAAAAATAAATAGATAAATATACATTTATTATTAAATTTCTACTTTTAGCACCTCTGATCATTTTTTAACTAGTTTGGTTTATATTTGTAAGTAGATTGTCATTTTTTAGTATTCAATATAAAAAAATTAAAAGTACAAAAAAACAGTATTAACTTATCAGAGATATGTTTTACAAATTAGTCAAAAATACAACATTTTTAATTTTTGAGTAAATAGATAAATCACAACCTTTCAATCATTATATCTTTGATTTAAAAATATCAAAAAAATCAATTTTTTAATTCACACAAAAATCAAAAACATTATTTTAAATAATTCATATTTCTACAATTGTTACTGCACTATTTATTCCTTTCTCTAGTTCTCTTTTTCTATAAAATTGAAATAAATAATAAAATATTAAATATTACAAATCAAAGGGCACTTTTACTGGTACCAATTCCTCGCGCTGGTAATGAGTTACTTTTCGCTGGTAATTCTCTAGCTTGTGAATGAGCAACTATAATACTTAAACACTGAACCCATTCCTCAGCATTCTTACCATCCTTTGGTTTTAAAATCAATGACTGATCTCCTGTAAATATCTCAAAAGCTTTGGGAATATTACGAGCTCCTCTTGATACTTTCACAGAACGAATTTGATTTACGTCAATACTTTCTCCACCACTCTGAAAAATATTTGAAATTATCACATTTCAAACATAATATTATAAAATATAATTTTATTGATGTAAAAAAATGATATTTATCTCAATAAATTTAAAATAGCAAGATATGGTAAATTCAAAAAAATTTCGCCCGGGGAGCCAGAATTGCAAATAAATAAAATAAATTTTAAAGTTCAGTTGTAATACATAGCATTAAACGGCAGTTGATGAAAATATAATGTTAAAAGATAGAAAAACGATAAAAATCAATTTAAATAATAGTACGATTGATTTGAAATTAAGGATATTGTAAAGTATACATTTATGTAATTATTTAAACAAGAATGACACGTTTTGGCCATACAAATATTAAAAAAACAGTATAAGAATCTTGAAAAATATGTGGAATGATTAATATTAAGATTTTAAACTAATGCGTAACATGGTAACAGTGCTGGCATTGTACGTTTGCACCACTAACAATAAGAAGTAAAACAATAAATATATAAGTGCAAGTAAGAAAAACATATTGTGTTTTGGAAACAGTGAACACTGTGTCCTACCCCACTGCCTGCCCTGCAAATGTAGCTCCTCAACCTCCTTAAATTATGAAAAAATAAAATACTTACAGATCCTTTAACAGACAAATGAGCCCCGGAAAGTGTAAAATACCGTGTCCTCCATCTTCTGAATAATCTCCATCGACCTTTTTTTTCTTTGAGCTGTCCTTCTATCACTGGTTGAGTATTACCTTAAATATACATCATTGTTTATTATGTAAATAGTAATTTTGTCACCAAATTTTAAAAATTAATTACCTCTCAAAAAACCTACTGCTCTTTCAGGATGTGTACATAAAAAACAACCCCATTGTAAATTAGCTGGACTCAATATGTCTGAACTACCTCTGATATTGGCAGGTCCTAATTGGAAGACATCAAAAAAACCTGAATGACGAAGTTCATTTAATAATGCTTCTTGATCCTGTAATATAAAAAAAAAACTAGCTTTAAATACAAAAATAAATTTCCTTTTATGAAGGTAGAATTAATTAATTGTACAAAAATCGATTTTTGTGAATTGTGTAATAGGTATATTATGCCAGGTTTACACAGGTCAATTTTCTAAATGCTACTAAGGAACATACAAGGCTTTATCTTAAAATCATTAGTTTTTAGAAAATAGCGCCAGAAAATAACCCACCTCTGCTTCCAAAATTTTACTCATTTAATTTTATATTTATTTTACCTCCCCCGGATTTTTTCTTACTACGCCACTGCTTAGCACCCATGGAGACATGATCTGTTCATCAAGGACAGAATCCAAAATTCAAATCAGGTATTACAGGTCCAATTAAAAATGGTCTACAACTGTTATTATAATGATAATATGTACCCCTAATATTATTGTGTTTAACATTAATTGTAAACCTACTATAAAATTATATTTTTCTTTCATTCTTACCTTGGCACAAGGAAATGCACTTGTAACAAGTGTCAGGAATGTTTTATTTTCACATTTTAACATATCCCAACAATGTTTAAGACTAGTAACAGCTGCATCTCGACTCGACAAAGCATGAGGTGATCGTGCTTGTAATGCTATAAACATTAGATGGATCCATACACGAGGATTGCGTGTACGCATTGTGAAAAATGTTCTAGAGTATAAACAATGTTGTCCTCGAGTTTGACAGGCAAAATGCAATTTTGCTAATTTCTTGGCACGCCGTTCTAAAAATAAATTATAAATAATTCAATCACACAGTTGCTAATATGAATATGTTTTGATAATTTTAATGAATATTGTTTGATAACTCACATTAGTTCAATTGTATGTATTTGGTACAGTCTGTTTAATAAGAGAATGTTAAGAAAAACTTGTTTGGAAACCGGTAATATTGAAAATATATAAATGAGTAGGCATCATACAGACTCAGTTATTGTCCTACCTTCACTAGTAATTTATTTATTTATTTATTTATTGATACAAAACTGCTTTATTCCTAACTTATTGCTACTAGTTTGGCAGAACTACTCAACCTTCTTAACAATGAAAACATAAGTATGTAGTTAGTTTTAAGTTCTTATTAAATAGACTTTAAAACTATGTAAATAGATTTATATTCACCTTCTATAGTGCATTTTGCTGGAGGTGGAATTCTAATGGATACTTTATCCATGTATGCTTTAATTTTATCGAGGTGTTTTTCACAGAAATGTTGGACGGTGTCTCTCATTGGGTAGGGTTCAAATACACTCATTCTCTGAAATTAACAGAGTGGTTTTACTGACAATTACTATGATTTGTTATGAAATCAGTATGTTGATATATTTTATTTTAATTTTTACTTCCTCGCCACATCTTATGAGAAAATAGCAATTTAAAATTTTTCAAGACCACACCCCTGACTTAATTACTATTCAAATATCAATTTTTGAGTAAATTACATCAATTTGACAACAACCAAATGACAAATAGGGCAAAAGACCTAAATAAACATTTATAGATTCATTACTTTATATTATTAATAGCAAATTTTTATTTATATAACTTATAATTAAAAAATAAAAATTCAAAATTTGTTTGATACGGTCCTGACCTAATTTTATTTCTAAAATTTTTCAGTTTTTCAAAAATTTCAATTAAAAAAAGTCCACTGACATTGGCAGCACAGGCAACTAATTTGCCACAGTGCATTGGCAGTGGCAAGGTCAAATATTTTGTATCATAATTAGTATACTATTGAATGATAACAAAAATATATAGCTACTCAAATTTTTCACGGCAGGAACTTAGAGTAAAGGAATACCAACCTAACAAAATGGTTTGGCGCCACATTTAAAGTTCTGTGGCAATTATTTTGCCAATGCCTGCAAAAGGGTTAACCAATGGCAGGCAGTTGATCTGAATACTTTATTGGTGTCTATTAAAATTGTTCGATAATTAATTACCTTTGATGAATTTAGCACGAGGAAGCAGTATGCATTTACTTGACAGATGTTTTTTCCATCTGTTTCGACTCTTATTAATTCATGATATATAAACATTATATAGCTAAATTACCTGATTTGCAGGAGCTCCTTGATTAATATTATTAGCATTGACGATAGTGACACTTGTGTTATTATTACGTCTCGGTGTTACCATTGACGGACCGGTCACAGAAACAGGTGATGTATGAGACACAAATATAGGACCTGAATTAACTGAATTAGAACCGATAGTTACAGCTGCGTTTGGTGCCATAGGCGGAGGATTCGTAGATAACGTACCAGGACCAGATATCTAAAAAAAAATAAACATTGCTTTACTTTGTATCTTGAAAATATCATAAATATTTACGATGGATTATGTAAGATTCTAAACAAAATTTATAAATAAAAAGTTACATTTATCACACAAAAACTACCAAATTATAGTTTTTCAAAAACTTGAATGACCTACTAAAATTTCATAAAAAATATATATTATACCGTAACAGAGCCCATCGTTAATGGACCTTGACTAAGAGGACGAGGACCTTTTGGAGATATTGTTGTTACTGTAACACCTCCACTAGAAACTCGAGTAGGTCCTATATTTAGTGCAGCATTCCATTTGTTCCCCATCACCGTGACATTATTGGATGACGGTGGAGACACTGGAATTGTTTGCGTAACTAACATTTGTGTGTTAATGTGTTGAGAGGAACTAAGACGTGTCATACTTTTGTGTAAGCCTCCAACTGAACCTCCTACAAATAGTAAAGTATTAAATTATTTAACGTGATTCTGAAAATTATTTATTTTTAAACAGCATTTAGAAACAAGTAAATCAGTAATCCAAAAGCTTGTGTCAGTGATGCAAAATTTGTGGCATTTTTAACAATTTATGCTTAAATATATTAAAATTAATTTTTATAAAACAAGTGATTAAAATATTAATGCTAATAATAAAACAAACACAAGAAAAATAGTCATAGGATTTGAGGATTTAAAATATTTATATCCTATATTATAAAGAATTTGCTCTGTAATCAATTGTATGGTATATATGACTTTAATGGGACTTAATACATGCGTGTTAAGTAGAAATCAGTAATCTAAAAACAGTGTTGACAGGTATAAAGCATAGAATGCATAGCAGCTTTATAATATTATGTATTAATTACAACTGCTCTAAAATCTCAAGCAAAATAACAATTTCACACTTCGCAGATGGTGTTTGCTTTGCTTTTGCTTCAGAGCAAATTCTTTATAACACCGGAAATAAATAACTTTTTTAACTTCATATAAAAAGCTGAACCTTTACAATTTAAACTAATAAATGTTAATTGTGAATTTATTACCAAAAGAAATATTATTTTTTAGCTATTACAAAACAATTAAAATAGATTTTCAGATACAAACAAAATAAATTAAATTTTATTTACCTGCAGTATTTAACCTTGTCATACTCCTATGAGGATTATTAACTGTAGCAGTATGTAACCGGCCTGTACTACGTGAATCACCTAATTTTGCTCTACGAGTGTATCCAGTTGTCTGTACAGTAGTCACAGTGTTCGTCTGATGACTTGGCATTGTGCTAGATGAAGTATTAATGGAAGATGCATGTGTTACACTAACCGGTAATATTGACAGTGGTTGCTGTGGTGTCTGATGATTAGTTACAGGAGGTAATGTCGAAGGAAGAGGTGGAACTGTTTGCGTTGTGTTTGTTATTCCTCCAACTTTGACAATTGTAACACCCGTTGATGTCTGATTTACTTGATTCGAACTACTTTAAAGCATAACAATAAATTAGTTTATTTTGTTCAAGTTTAACATTAATTAGAAAATAATGAAATAAAATTTACCTTGAATGCCTTTGTCTAACTCCGGCTAAAACTTTATCTGTGAATAAAATAGGGTATGAACTACATAGCATCGTAGCTTCTCTAATTAATGTACTCTGAGAACCCCGATCAGCTTTTGGCAATTGCTCCAATACAAAATTTAATGCATCTTGTGCACGATCCTAAAAGTAAGCAATTTTATAATATCTTGCGTGTTCACAAATTATATTATATTAATTACCTTATTTAATTTCCCAACAGCAGCAATAATTTGTGCTGCAGTGCATATAGTATGAGGATGTTTCTGAGCTGCCTTTTTAATAGACGGAATATGATCTACTAATAAAGCAGGTCGACGTTCTACTAACTGTAAAAATACTTGCATGGTAGCTGATACTGTTGCAGCATTATTTAAATATTCACACAACTGTGGTAAACTAGCTTCTAATAACTATGGAAATAATTACAAACAATATTAATTTCATTTTTATTCAGATACCTACAACATTTTTATTACTCACCATTGGTTTATTTTTTGCAATAAGAGAGAACAGATTTAGAAGAGCAAGTTTATCTTGATTTTCACAAAGTGGAAGAAGGGTCACTAAAGCCATAGCATGACCCTGAAGAGGTTCTTTTGATACTTCATATATTTGTGCCAGCACTCGACATAATGTGTAATTTCCTATTGAAATGATAAATACATATACCCACTTATTTTACAGTTGATAAAATGTGCGTACAAGAGATCAAGTCTCCTTATACATATTAAATAAATCTCAGCTTCAATATAATATGTAAAAAAAACTGTAAGGGCATACGACTAGAATACTCAAAATATTTTTAGAATAACTATATGGTGCTATTACACTATTAGAGCATGTTACAATTAATAAAGATATAGCATTCTCGAGTTTCATTTTTTTACTGTTCTGCCCATGACGTCACAAGATAGTTTGTAAGTTTACATATACGTGATACATTTATATGGATACATAACACAGTGTTTCTTTATCGTTCTTGTAGTTATTCCAATTAAATTTTATATTAAAAAACATATCAGACACACTGAGCACCACATTTAAAAAATTTTCTTTAAATCAGCAAAAATAAAAAAATAAACAGGTTTTATCACGATTTTATAAACGCCAAATAATTAGATTACTATCATGGACTACTGTATTAATTTGGGTTTCTATCTTGTAACGTCATTTGACAGCTACGGCAAACAAAGTGAAGTTAGTTGATATATGCACAATGCCATATCTGTATTAATTATATCATGCTATTAGAGTATAATTGATTTTTTTGTTAATTTTTTAAATATATATACCTAGTTTTTAGATTTACCTGATATAATTGAATCAATTATCGGTTGAATATGAGGACTCAAAAGGTTTGCGTGTTCTATTGCAGCTAGAGATAAATAAGATGCCATGTTTCGTGAAAGTTCTTTATTTCCCTTATGAAGAAATTTAACTGCTACAGGTAACGTCCTTTCCATCACAGAACGTTTACTGTAGTTCTAAAAATTGATAAAATCATTTTTGAATGAATTTTAATATAATATTTTTAGTTTGTATTTATAAAGCTCTTCAACAACTATATACAAGAGACTATTAAATAAATCTATTTTTAAAACTCAATATATTTTACATTATTTTTACTGGGAAATCATTTTGAAAATTAAGTGCAATGTCTCATTAAATAGGCAGTTTGCCATTACGATTTATATCAGGATGTTATTTAATGTAAAATTAAAGAAAATATAAATAAATACCAAAAACAAACATGATATAACATCAGACGATATTTTTGCATGTGGAGGATCCTCATCTCGAGTCGAAGGCTGTAAATTATGATGTAAACAAGATTCAAGTAAATTCACAAGTGCATCGCAATGTTCTTCGGCTGAACACGTTTCCCGAATACATGATGTCACACGGGTAACGCATATTTCTACTACACTTTGATCATTATCATTATGTGAATAATCAGATAGAGATGCAATAGCTGTAATCTCTCGAAGCTGAAACAAATATAATACATTAAAAAAAACTACTTAAAAATAAAAATTATATTTATATTAAGAAAAAAAAGTAATATTTTATATACGTACTACACTAAACGTTATTTATTTTGTGAATTTATAATTTTAATAAATTAAACTTACTACTTCTGTAAGATCATTAACAATAGCAGTGTCTGATACAGAGAAAAGATCTCCGGCACGAGACAGGTCTCGATTATTGAGAACTTGGGTAAATAACTCGTGCATGATTGAACTGTCATCTGATTGACATCATAATGATAATAAATATCATTGACCTCCTATAAACAACAATAACACACCAATCTCACAGGCTCATCTTTAGCTTTATTTAGCACATCAACGCACTGAAATCGCCGAAACTAATTAAATACAAAATATCTTTACAATCCTATATATTACATATATTATGTTCCGCTAATCTGCCACATAACCATTTGCTTTCTCCAATACCACTTCAGAATTTATCTAAAGTATAAAGCCATCTCTGTTCCACAAACAGGTTAGGCTAAATAATCTACACACATACATATTAGTAAAAGAACAGCTCGCAATTTCTCTGTTAGAATTTATTATACAAATAAATTAACCAAATTTGTAATTTATTTTACTAGTTTCTAATGACTTTGTCAAATGTATGAAAAATGCAATTAAATGACAGAAAACATATGACTTCATCAAATTGCAGAACCATGTGGGAGAGCAACAGGTAGCAAATATTAAGGTGCAAACAGTAGTACATAACGTACCTATTCTTTTTGTTTTCTGTAAATATAAATATATGCACATATATTATGACTTGTGTCGTACTTGTGTTCATCAAACATGCATAAACAGCAACATAAACAGTATATCACCGTATTGTGGAATCAATAAATTCATTAAACTGTTTTATTTTGAAGAGATTAATATAGCTACTGAACAACTCATCGGAATCGGATATATAAAAATTTCATCAAAGCAACAGTAGATCTAACGAAATTAAACCAGATCTGAGCAGATCCGTAATTTGTTTTTTTCAGATTTTATTAGATCTGGTTAGATCTAATTGGATAGAAAATTGGATCTGCTCGAATCCAATTAGATCTGTTCATTTTTCCTGGGTAGAGACCTCGGCAATCTCGCATTGTTTTCGTCGCGGTAAGTTCTTTCGAACGAGCCCTCACTCAACCCCATGTAAAAAAAGAGGACAGATTGGAAAAAAATAAAAAAGTTTTATTATTGATTTCGAAGACCTTTTTTGGTTTTAATGTACATTTTATTGAAATAAAATTAAAAGACCTTTTTTTAGCTATTTTGGCAATTTTTTTTACCCCGGACTCATTAAAAACCCCGGACATATTTGAAAAATCTCCCCGCTACATGCATAGATAAGAAATACATACACTCAGCACTCTGCTATACGACGGCATCGGTAATTCAAAAATTCCATTACTCGACTGCTAGAGGTGCACCCACCACTGTGCCGACTTTAACGTTAATTGGTGAATTTAAACACGCAGAAATATAGCAGTCACGGTGGTATTATGGTGGGGATAGGGGAAGGACGTTGATTAGAACTGTCGGCACAACGTGGAACGGAGCGGTCGTGTAGTGGATGGTCGTATAGCAGAGTGCTCAGTGTACGTCATTTGCCCATAGAGATAATAAATCATCTTCTCTTCCTTAACATTCTATGATTTTAGTGACAATTTGTTAAAATTGACTTCATGAATTGACCTAAAAGTCATATATTGAACACGAAAATTTATTATATATTTATATTATACATAGGTAAGATACAGATAATAATTAATAGATATAGATCTTTGAAGGTTTTGTTTGAAATATTATTATAGTATTACAATTTTACATTTTTTGCAATAATGTTATATAATACACCTATTTTTTTTTAAACAAGGTTAAATTGTTATATTGTTTTAACAACTTTTGTTTTGATATTGTTGTAAAATTCTTATAACAGAAATTTATCATTATATTATCATGCCACCAAAAATGAAAATACCGTCTGTAAAAATGCCAGACTTAAAAGTACCAGACATAAAAGTGCCAGGCATGAAAGTACCAGCCATAAAAATTCCCAAGTTAAAAATACCTAATATAAGTGAATTAAAACAACTTGTTACAAATATTATTGATAAACTGTAATTAATAAGAAAATTGTATTATATAGTACTCATTGATTTACTAAATCTTATTTCATTTATAGCAAATCAGGCAAACCACCAAACCAAATGGATTCTCAAGCTAAATCAGCAGGACGTCCCATGAAATTCCCATACACAATGTCGGCTAAAATAGCTCAGTTCCCATTTAAATTCTATGTTAATAACAACTGGATGTGGAAATACTACTTCATTTCAGTTTTAGTTTGTGCACCATTATTCTATAAAATTCAGAAATTATGTATGTATTGTGTTACAATTACTTACTAGAAATCATCTATGCATTCTTTCCATTTTTTATGAGTACACTGGGATCGTGATAATTGAACCCGTGTCTAAAAGCTGATACAGACAGGTGGAGAGTGGGGAATCTTGAGATTTGTGTGCATTTTATAAAAAAAAAAGTTAATAGTAATTGTAAACAATAACTAGCTGCCTGATTACAAAATACTCAATTTAAAAATATGTCCAAGTACAAATGGTTGGTGACAGTGCTCTATAATCGGAAAACTTCAATAATTGTACACTAGCGTGCAAAACAAATAACCAATTATCACGACCCTACTGTATAATCAAAAGTACTTAGTCATGTAAATAAATTTTGGGTACTTCACATTTAGATGTCTGCCAAAGAAGTACAAACATAGACTATAAGTGTAGATGCATACATAAATTAACACCTTACCACATGGAGTTTCTTTTTACTGCAAAAAAATTATGTTGTAAGCATGGTAGGAAATATAAAGAAAAATAGTAAAACAGTATTTAACTATATTTAATAATTTATTGGAAAAAATCAATTATGACATATAATGCACTCTATGCATTGGAACTTATAATTTTATCAAACCATATTTTGTACTATATGCATTAAACAGAAAAATAAAATAAAATTATCAAGAAACGAGACTTTAAAAATTAATTTGTGGTGCCATATATAGCACCGTATGCAGTCGAGTTAAAACAAAGTAAATTAGGTATCTAAACTGCAAGGTACGCTCATCATCCTTGACCAATCAACGTTGGCACAAGATTTGACGTCACCACGAAGAGATATTCAAATGTTATAAATAAATGTATAATAGAATATTAATTTATTTCCTTTATTTTTTCTTGTTTTCATATTTTTTATATTTTAATAACACATACAATCACAGAAGTGCAAATTTGATATAACAAAATCATAAAAAGCTATGCGAACATGACACTATCCAGTTTACGTTTTGTCAACTTAGGAATCATAAAAATTACACTTCCCAAATGAATTTTACAATATCGCATTTGTTTTTGTGTGATTGTATGTATTGTTAAAATATAAAAAAATACAAAAACAAGAATAAATAAAGGAAAGTTTTTGCAATTGATATTCTATTGTACATTTATAAAATAACATTTGAATATCTCTATGCCAAGTCCCCGTCAATGCTGATTGGTCAAGAAGCTGATGTGTACCCCTAATCTCCAGTAGCAAAACTGGGGTTTATTTTATATAAAAAATGTGAATGCGATCGGTTTCTAAATATTTTTTAATAAAAATAAAAAATTTCAAAAATGTCAGATAGGATTACACAAAAATATATAATAATTAGGGTAATTCGAAAATATGAAAATTTCACAGATCGAATCATAATAGTGTGCAAAAGTTGCTACTCATAAGTAGAAACAGTACACACAATGTCACACTCAAATGTTGAGTATCAAATTTTTCTATATTTTTTGAAAATAAGTTACGCACAATATAACTTATGCATCTATTGAAATTTGACACTAGTTCTGTGAAACTCTGAACATCAGTAACTGGTAATAATGACTAACTTAAATTAAAAAATATTAATATTTTTTAGCTATGTCACCTGCTAATCAAGCTAAATGGGCTGAAATTAGACGCAGAGAAGCTGAAGAACATCATTAATATATAAATAAATTGTAATTCATATGCAGTGTACTAGAAATAAATAATTATACCTTTATATTTGTTTTTACATCAAATGATGATCCTAGATTACTTTAAAATTTATTTTGTAATCATATGTTAAAGTAAATACTTTTGGTTTATAAATAATTAATTTTTTACTTACCTATACAATGACTAAAAAAAATCAGGGACCTGAATCTAGACCGAACTGTTAAATTTCAAGATCAGCAAACCTAAATGAAACCTTTTTATTGTTAACTGGTAAACATTTATTTTTAAAAGGTTCAAGAAATGTTTTGAAAACTTACCCCCAATTGTCTTCTTCATAAGGTTAATAAAATGTATGGCCTTAAAAAAAGAAACATGCTGTTTTATTTATTTAAAATTTGTCGTGATTGATTTAAGTTAAAGCTGCAATGATTTGTTAGCCACTTATTATTATTTAAACATTTAGTGTGTGATATAACTACTGTCCATATGAAAAACGACTGGGCTTAGGAATGTAATCATATGTCACTATGCATATGAAGCTTCTTACTCTAAATGTTACATACTTTGTTAAAATGTAAAGTATTTCTGTGTGCCACTCTCTTTATACTAAATGCAATAGTCAACTGCTTAAGTTGTAGTATTATATTAGATGTGCGGCGTTCCATTGAGTAATGAACTGGACGAGCCCACTGAATCAAGGCAGTGACGGATAGTTCAATAATTATTTTTAAAGGTAATCTAACATTCGTATATTCTATACATGTATTTGTGTTTGACTATGCCTATGGACTGATATCAGTTCGGATTTCTTACCCTTACTGTACCGGTCTTTTTTCATGATACGTACAATAATTTTAATTAAATAAACAAGTATGCAGGACCATTCTTTATCCAGATCTGCATAGATTCTACTGTTTTTTTTAAGTTATGCTTCTTTAGGCACGTTGAGGGTAAAAATTTAGTAATGTAACGGAAATGAAAAGTTATGTAACAAAGCGTTACGCGGTGATAGATATGGTATGTAGAAATTGTGTCTTTTACTTAAATAACACAACCGTAAAGAGTATTGCCTATATAAAAATAACTTTTTTAAACTCGATTTAATACTGGTGCTGCCATCTTGAACCAACTAAAAGCGACATTTACATTAATATTTGATTGGTCAAACAGTATCGGTCCTCATCTGATTGGTTGATTATTACATTACAATATTCAAATTTCATGATATGGACTTTGAAATAATATACAATTAAATTTTAATTTGATTAAATAGTAGGTATAGTGAAATAATGTTACGAATTATTAAATAAAATAGTGTTCTTTATAAATTTATATGCATTACATTATTTTATTCATTTAATTAAGTTAAAATTGAGATTATTCATAGTCGTTTTTCAATCATGCCAAAGAAGTATAACTTCTAACGCGTGTTCATAAGTACACACACTCAATGTTTTTTTTTAATATATTGGGCTTAGTCACTTCTGATTAAGTATGTCTTAAATATACTTATATATAATTAAAAAATACATACTGAACACTATTTTTTATATAAATATCTTTTAATATTAATTATACGTATCTTTTTTCGCCACAACATTTTTTTTTCCGTACCCCTAAACGACTGGCATACCCACAAGGGAACGCGTATCCAAGGTTGGGAATCGCTGCTCTAAGGGAATCTCTGGATTACAAAGTTGTATATGTATTAACTACCCATTCATTAAACTTCGAGTTCCTTTTCAAGTTAAATATGCTGTAAATTTACCGCTATTAATAAATAATTGAATACAAAAAAAAAAAACAAATAGATTTTATTAAATGACATTTGTATGTAAAAATTGCTAGCCGCTAATAAATAAATTAAAAAAAAATAAACATGAAAAAAATTTTATGTAATACTTATAAATATGTTACCACTACTTTTAAAGAAATAACAAGTAGAAATGAATATAATAATAGATTTAAAAAACTATGTTACATTGTAATTAAATATTAAAGTCAGCTGTTAACACAATAACATAACGTTCACTAATATGTTCAAAAATAAAATAATCATTGAGTTTCACTGCTTAAATTATCAAATATAATTTTATGTAAATCATTTTCACTTAAATCACTTTCACATCGTGTAAAAATGTTTTAACATTTAATTACTTATTTTTGTACAATTCGCAGTTTACTTCGTATCGGTAGTTTGATTCCACGGTATTTAAATAATAAGCTACATCCGTTGAGCTAATATAGTGACGATCACAATATTTACAAGAAAAGTACAAGATTCTAACGTGTCTTTCGTTTTTTTTGTGGAGGAAGATTTGATTCATCATCTAAACCTGCATTTCCAGAAGGACATCCTAACCCCAATTCTTTGCATCGATTCTTGAAGAACTTGAGAAGTCGAACTCCAGACCTTAAAAATAATGTTATTATGTATTAATAATAATAAATATTAAATTTTATTCTTAAGCCAAAAAATGTGCATAGATGACTACATATGATAATAATAACAACATATATGTTTATAGGAGTATTATGTAATTGAAAATAAATTTTAATTCCAGGCAAGCAAAAATATAATTTTTTTTTCGATCATTCCGTGTTTTGTTAAGACACATGCCTATGTAAACATATAACTATATGATAGATTGGGTCCAATTATCTTTTATAAACTCTTCTATAGAATAGTAGGTATGACTTATCTATGAGAAAAGATTTAAATTTATTTTTAAATAGATTGCAAGGTAGAATTTTTTATATTTTTTGGTAGATTGTTATAAATATATGTTTATTACTGAATTACAGAATAGTTATAAACATAAATAATATCAGTAATGAGTTAATGACTATAATGATAGTAAGGTTTTGATATTAATTTATCTTTCTATAGACATAAAACAAAATTAAATTACTTACTTGTAAACCGGTGCATCAGAATCATTATACGTGCTACAATTTTCAAAAACTAACATTGCATCTGCCATAAGTTCAGCATCGTATTGGTATTTTCCAATATTTAATTTGTACTTAATTGTTCCAAAATCCATTGGATGTGAAATTACTTCAAAGTAATCTGGTACCTTTAAAATACAATACAAATAATAATTTAAAATACATTTCAATTAATAAGTCTATAAAAAATATTTTTTAAATTTATAATATACATTGCATAATTGACATTATTATATGAAATAAGGTCTCTAAAACAAAAGTTAAACCTCATATCATTAAATTATTAAGCAACTAATTAAAGCATAAGTTCCTAAAATTTCTTAATTCGCAAGTTGCAACCCTATAATACAACAAACAGTTAAACTATTATAATATACGTACATCACGTTTTGTGACAGGTTGAATAAACGGCCACGCATCTTCGTGTTTTAAAATATCTGCAAGCATCTCCTGCAATGGAGCATTGTGTAAAGGTAAGTCATCGGATACTTCTTCAGTTCTCCGAGATCTGCGAACCTGACGGTTATTGTTTTTCTGTCCAGAACTACTGCTGTCATCATCGCTACTTGAATCTAATAAATCAATATTTTTTATTTAAATAAAAATAATATAAGCTTATAACTTATAATTATTTAAATAATATACAATTAAGTACAAATGATTTTATGCTATATTATTCAGTACAAAAGTTCAAAATATAATGTTAAAATTAATTTTATTATTAAAAAACAGTGCATTTAGTACAATAATTCTTCAATTTATTAGATAATGTATTTTGAGAAATAAGTTTATAATATACAAAATTTTATTTTTTAATTACTATTTTTCAAAGAAATTATTGTATTAGTGAATAAATAACAAGTCTAATTAGATTGAAAATGAATTATAGAATGAATACATTCCAATTTAAGTGTTTTAATAAATGCATACATACAAAAACTTTAAAATAAAACATGTTCAAGATTACCAAAAACATTCATATCTAGCTCATTGTCAATTGCAAAATGTAAGTGAAGAAAAAAAAAATACTGTTCGATATTTGATATATTTTCAATGAATTGAAAGTAATTTTAGTAGGTATATCTATATATAATTGAGGTTTGTATTGCAAGTGATACCTACATGTAGAATCATGAAACAAATCCTTGTAACCCCGAGAATTACCATTAAAATGTTAAAAATAAGACAATTTTATTCTTAATTATTTATGTGTAAGAAAAGAGAATCAAATTAATTTTGCAGGAGAAAGTATCATTTATGATAAAATTATTTTCTTTTTAACTTTTTAATGGCAAACCTTAGGGTTAAAATAATTTGTTATTCTAAGTTTATGATTATGTCGTTTACAGTACAAAAAAATTTCAACAAAATTATCGCTTATGATAATTAATTGATAAAATACTTTTTTACTGCTTCTGATAATTCGACAGTTATGGCTCATTTCGTACACACAACATGTACATTTAAAAAGAGTTTGTTCAAACCTGATACACAAAAAATTAACACAGTTAATTGATAATTTTAGTTACAATTTTTTTTTTTAATTAAAAAAACTACAACAAATAAAAATCATTTCATTCAGCACTGTTAAGCCCAGCGCACACAACGCTAGATTTGCTGCTAGTTTGCTTGTTAGTTGCTGTGCTGGCAACCGTGCTAGCTATAGTGATAGAAATGCTAAATGTCATAAACAAACAAGACATCATAGCATATACTTTTGTGACAGTTTATGTTCGTACAAATCATAAAAAATAGTTATATTGTATAATACTAGGTATATTTTTTTATTTAGACTAAGTTTACGGCAACATTTTGTGTTCATTTTACAAATATTCAAATGTGAGTTTTGACAACTCATAAAATCGATCCGGCATAAAAAAAATAAATGTAAGAAAACCAAAATGTAGTGAAATTTTAAGTTTATCCATTACGGTATTATGTTGATATTTGAACTGTCACTGATCGCGTATCAAAACCATTTACAAATTCAAGTATTGTATAAGTCCAAGGTTATTATACTATACAAGTTGTCTAAAAACTGAGCATATGGGCAAGAGGAATGAGTGCGTGTGATGTCTCTGGCCATCTAATGTCAAAATTTTGCGTATAATTAAATTACACACTTGTAGTTTCCATGAATGTTTGACGGTTGATTATGTCACTAACCGTCAACCAATAGCGTGAAACTACCTTATAAGACAACCTGTGTAGTTTAATAACCTAGCTTGTGTGAAGCCAACAGGCATTAAAACCATGACAATATCCAGCGCTGCAACATGCTTAAAAACTAGTAGTGAAATCCAGGAAGCAAACTAGCAGCAAATCTAGCATCGTGTGCACAGGGCTTTACACATAAGATATAGTAAGCACACGAGTTTTTTTTTAGTAAAGAAACTAACCAGTCGATCCACGTCTTAACGATCGAACAAATCCGTGAATCCTGTGACGAGCCTGGCGCGCACTATTCCGCGGCAGTTCCTCGTCAACTGTCAAATTACACACAGATCGTTACTGATCCGTACATAATAATTAACTAACCTTAAAATTATATATTTTTACCAGAAAATACTGTACAAAACTTGTATGTACTTCAATATAAAATTCCATTCAATATATATTTTAATATTCATCATGATTTACATTTTTAAAATTTTTCAAACAATTGTCTAAAGGGGTTATTCAACTATTACATCATATGTAGTGGAGGATTTAGGATTTTGTATCAGCAGGGTTTTCCATCATAAAGGCACCAATATGTATTAACTAGCATTTGTTCCATGAGCTGGCTTTTTTCAATATGACTGATTTGTTATTCCATAAATTTTGTTATTTATCTGAGATATTTTCAAAATCCTATACTTTAAAGAGAAAGGAAGTTATTACAAATAATGGAATGTGATATGAGAGTAAAAGGAAATCTGGAAATGGTTGTACTAGCCCAACATAATAGTTAAACATCCTATTAATGAATTATAAATAAAAATAACTTTAAATTTACCTCTTTCTGTGCCTCGTTGTTCAGCCCTACGTGCTCTGTCACGCTTAGCTCCATTTGTCGTTGCTTTATGTTTGCAAGCATCACAAATCCATGCACCACGGGGTACTCTTTTCAGTGGAGGTTCTAAACATTCAGGATGATACATTCTTGGACATGAATCACAGCATAAAACTTGCCCACCTTTACGGCAAATTTCACATACTTCTGGCTCACTTTCCGCTTTTTCTGAAGCATCATCTGATTCACTGTAAATTAATATTTAGTTTTAAAACGATTTTTTAAAACTTCATAGAAATATATTTAGGTATATATAATAATACATTTGTGATTTTTCACTACAAATCTGAAAATTACAGTACAACATCTGTATAAAACCGGATAAGCAGTATTCGAAATGTAAATAAATACTACCTTTCAACTTCTTCTGTACTTTCTTCTGATTCCTCTTCATTTTGTTCATCTATAACATTAACTTCAGATGTTTCATCATCATCATCTACAAATAATTTTCTAGTGCGACGAGATTCTACTTTTTCAACTGGTTTAGGAGGTTCACATCTATGACAATACCAATCACCTTTTGGAACTTCCTATAAGAAAATATAATAAATGTTTAATTTATAATGTCAATATTTGTTATTCGTTTGAGAAACAAAAAACAAATTGATTTATTTTTTAATATATCATGTAGAGCTAACTATAAAATATTTCTGTAACAAATATTTTAGTAAAAAAAACTTAAAATATGTCTTATCTGTGTAACTGTCAACCAGACAAGTTTATTAAAAAGGGTTGATACCAGCAGTGGGTTTAAGTTGCTACGCATCAATTCAGGAGAATCGTTTCCTAGTATTTCGTCAGTTCAGGCGAACCAGTTATTACAAAAACTCCATTTGTCATAATGTTCAATTTAATTCAATTGAATCGGAAAATGCGACCAAAGTAAAAATTTTTGTGTATTGTCAATAATTTAAATTTACTGTTTACTGCAGCAAACCAATTGTTATATTTTTTTAATCCCACCACTGGTTAACCCTTACAATCAAGCAGCACTACTTATCACCTATATAAATAAAATATTTTGTCACATTATTGTGATAGTATATAATAAATAAAAATTTGTCAAGACATACACCAGTGTATGCCATAAGGGTTCCGAAGTATATACTACGTGGACTGTTTAGAGCCATTTACAGGTGCATATTTGAGTGAAAAATAAATATAAAAAAATAGAATCATATTCTATTAATTCAGATCTACATTTTGACACCCCACAAGCCTAGATATGAAACTAAAAAAAATTCCATGACGCCCCTTCCTATTTTTCAAAATTTGAAATGATATTGTTGATTTTAGTATTTGTCGTTACTAGTATTATAAAAACCCCATTACCAATTTTTTTTCAGATTTTTTGAGTCAGTATTTACCGAGCTAGAGGGGTGGACAAATTTTTGTTTACTTGAAGCCCCCTGTAGGCGCCATTTTTGATTTATAAAAAAAATAAAAAATACTGTCATATTCTACTCATTGAGATCTACATTTCGACACCCCACATGCCCAGATAAAAAAATAAAAATAAAAAAATGTATGACACCCCTCCCTTTTTCTCCAAAATTTGAAATGATATTGGTGACTTTGGTATTTGTCGTTGGTAGTCTCACCAAAGCCTCATTACCTAATTTTTTTCAGATTTTTCGAGTCAGTAGTTACCGAGTTAGAGGGGGGGGGGGGGACAAATTTTTTTTTGCTTGGAGCCCCCTGTAGGCGCCATTTTTGATTTATAAAAAAAAATAAAAAATACTGTCATATTCTACTCACTGAGATCTACATTTCGACACCCCACATGCCCAGATAAAAAAATAAAAATAAAAAAATGTATGACACCCCTCCCCTTTTCTCCAAAATTTGAAATGATATTGGTGATTTTAGTATTTGTCGTTGGTAGTCTCACCAAAGTCTCATTACCTAATTTTTTTCAGATTTTTCGAGTCAGTAGTTACCGAGTTAGAGGGGGGGGGGGACAATTTTTTTTTTGCTTGGAGCCTCCTGTAGGCGCCATTTTTGATTTATAAAAAAAATAAAAAATACTGTCATATTCTACTCACTGAGATCTACATTTCGACACCCCACATGCCCAGATAAAAAAATAAAAATAAAAAAATGTATGACACCCCTCCCTTTTTCTCCAAAATTTGAAATGATATTGGTGACTTTAGTATTTGTCGTTGGTAGTCTCACCAAAGCCATATTACCTAATTTTTTTCAGATTTTTCGAGCCAGTAGTTACCGAGTTAGAGGGGGGGGGACAATTTTTTTTTTGCTTGGAGCCCCCTGTAGGCGCCATTTTTGATTTATAAAAAAAATAAAAAATACTGTCATATTCTACTCACTGAGATCTACATTTTGATATCCCACACGACTTGGAATACATTTTTTTTGGTTTTTTGAATTTGCTTTAAAGCCCCCTGTAGGCGCCATTTTTGATTTATAAAAAAATAAGAATAAGGATCAAATTACACTAGCTTGGTTACACATTTTGATGTGCCACTTGCTTTGGTATAAAAAAAAATATTTTTTTTGGGTGTCTTTAGCTTCTTAGCACCCCCCCTAAAAAAATATTTTTCGAAAATATTTGTACATATTTTACTAGAGGGTGTTATTTTACATATTCTGTCAAAATTTCAAGGTTCTAGCTTTTATAGTTTACGAGCTATTGAGCTTAGAGTGATTAGGACGGACGGACGGACGACAAAGTGAGATTAATAGGGTTTCTTCGGAACCCTAAAAAATGAACAAAGACACTTAATAATAAATAACAACTAACCGTTAGTTTAGGTTCTGCACAGTAAAGATGTTGTCCTCTATTACAGCCATCACACAACAATAACTTATCATCATTAGTACATCTGCGACACGTAAAACACCGTGCGTTTAGTGCTGATTTTTCTAACGCTACACATGATTCAAATGTACTGTAATGTAATAATACTTGGGAGAAACTAGTTACTGTCATTAATGATGCACTCCATTGATTTAAGAGATCCTGTTGTTCATTTGATTGTTTCTTTGATTTTCGATAATCAGCGTGCCCTAGTAAATAAAATATGTTTTTAAAAAGGATGTGAAATTCTGAAAATTTTGGTTTATAGAATTCTCCGGTTATACATTAAATGCGTCTTCTTAATATTTTTACAAATATCTGCTTATAATATTAAAAAACTCTACTGACCAGAACAAATTAATAAGAATAAGAGACAGTAGAAATCTTTAAAAAAAATCCAACAAAAATAAATAAATAAAAAGTCAGCCAAGATATGCACGAGTGTATGCCATAAGGGTTCCGAGGTATATACGTACTACATGTACAACATAGACTGTTTGGAGTTATTTTTATTTTGTTTATTTGGTCAGGTGCCTTCTGCAGGCACCATTTTTGAGTTTGAAAAAAATACAAAAGAGGATCAAATTTCACTGGTTATACATTTTAACATAACACATGTTTTTGGTATAAAAAATATATTTTATTTGCCTAACTTTTTCAAAAAATTTGAACACCTTTTTGCTTTGACTGAAAAGGGATATTTTAATTTTTTAATATGAAAGAGAATATTTTCCATAAATAAAATGAAGGAACCATGAAGGTAAAGATAATGGCAATGAGTGCAAATAATTGAAAATGGCCAGATAGGAAAATATATTTAATTATTCTGTTGGCAATATTCTTTGTAAAAAACCACCAAAACTATTTCCTCGTCAATATTTCCAAAACTAATTTATAAAAAAATAAATTATTTATTTTATAAAAATTCTTTATAATACTTGGCAACAAGGATTTTAAAATGAGTACCTAGTATTTAATACAATGTTAATATGCTAATATTTAATAGAAAATAATTTAGTTTGAGTTGATTGCATTTGTGTACGAATAATATTTTGCATTATATTGCAGTATTATGAAATAATTTATCATAATCATTATTACTATCTGCTATTTTTCTATAATTATATAAATAAAAAATTTGATCAAAAAGTATTTTTTACAAATTTTAAAATAGAAAAAAAAATTTAAGTCACTTTCACTTACCTAGTGGTTTTTTTAAGTATTTCCATTCTACGCTATGTGCAACAGCTTGTAAAGCTAGAGCTAAACCAGTTACAGCATTTTTCTTATCTAAAATTATTGAAGACGGAGTTCCTGAATCTTCTTCCAAGCCGCTATCTTCACTATCTACATCCACGTGCGGTAACCATCTGCCAGGATCCCTCACACCGTTTATTTCTGTAGTTGGTGTACTAGATCGACTTCCGTTAGAAGCATTATCTAAAATAATTGAACATTACTAATGGGAGATAATTGAAATAGAACCTAGTAATATTCATTCTGCCATCAAATTACAGCTATATAATCAACTTAGAATTTGTTTAAGGCACTAAATATATGCCTTACAGTTTTGTAGTCACAAATAACATTTGCATGTTTTAGTCATTTTTTGATTCAGAAGAAAACAGTACACACCTGCATTTTTAATACGATCCAGTACTCCATTAGTTTGATTCATTCTAAGAACGTCAAGATCGTAATTTCTATTCTCTAAACACTTACGCCAACTATGACGATCAGTAACTGGTAATCGACCTAAGCCACCAGACCAAATTTGTTGTTCCAAATCCAGAATATAACTACACAACGTTAGTTCTAGAACTTCTTGAATCGGTGTTCCTGCCTCGAAACCTAAATTGGCATTCTTATAATGTGGTCTGCGAGGTTTAGAAGATACTTCCTGTTAAAACAAATTATATTATAAAAAAAATTGAAATTTGGTGAATTTAAATGAAGAACTAAGTAGGTATCTAACAACTTTTTATTATTTTGAGTAATCAGAAAAACCATAAATATAATTGCGTTTGCTACGGCAAATAAAATTAAAATCAACTATATTTTACATAAGACAATCAAACAAATTAAACTTACTGTTTCAGATTCGATAGAATTATTTAATTTATCTATAGGACACTTTTCTAATCTTTCTTCTAAATAATCTTTTATTTGCTCTAAGACTTGACGAAGTTCTCCCTCTCGAAGTCCTCGTTTATTTAAATTTGTTGTTAACAATTCAATATCTTCAGTTTTGTAGAAGAATGACCATTTAGTTCTGTTTACTGAATCTGAATGTATAGGACAGTCATTCAAGTTAGCTGTGCACATAAACATTTCTTTTACTATTGATATATCATCTATTTGTCGAGATCCATTTTTTTTAAGCATTAATGAACTATCGATATTAGTATCATCAAATCCATTTTTACTATATAAATTCCTTATATATTCAAGAGTATTTTCACCCGCCGCCAATTCAGGTTGAGGATATATTACTTGATCTAAACATCGGCCAGGATATTTTTCATCATCTTCTACAAACAATGCCGGTATTGAATCAATGAATATGTAATTTCTATATGCTCTGTCAAGACCAAGCAAAACCTATAAAATAATATCAATGTAAGTATGTAGATTTATTTCGTTATATAATTTTACTTACTTGATTAGCAAATGATGCTTCCGTTAACTTTTTAACTTCAATACGATACTTTTCTACTTTTTTATTATTCTCTGTTGTTATTTTTGCTATATCAGCTTCGTATTTAGTATTTATACTTTCAGCTTCATTTGGATTCTCATCTTTATGCAACTTAGCTTCCCGTTTTAATTTCATTTTTTGAGAAATCAATTCATTTTCTCTACGTCTTTCTGATGATATAAGAACTCTTAAATCGGTCCGTGCTTTTCTCACTTCTTCCATTCGATCATCTATAATATCTCGTATCGTGGAATACGTTAGTAGTTGATTTATTAAACAGTTTAAAACTTTTAATTTATCTCCTAAAAGATAAAATATGTTTTAGATACTTACTTATATAAATTTAAAATAATAATAAAATCAGATACCTATAGAGAGTTGTGCCACATGGCGTTCAGCAAGAGCCTTTAAAACACGAGGATGATGTATTCTCAACATTAAACCGGGATCATCTTGGCAAGTATAACCACCACGCTGATGGTATTGTGAAGCATATTCATTCAATTGTCCACCAGATGACAACAAATGCAATCGCAATACTTCAGATAGAGTTAGTCCATCTAATGGAAGATATAATAAACTAACACCGTGATGGGATTCACTCCAATGAGATGCTACTGTAGCTAATTTAATAGCTTCTGCTACAGTTACACTGTCAGTCCCTTCATCAAGTGGTACTTCTAAAAATAAAGAAATCAATATCAGCATGTTGCTAAAAAGTTTATCTTGAATTTTCAAAGATGATTTACTGAATTTGACAGATTTATATAAGAAATTTCACTGTAGAATAAAAATCCAGTATATCTCGTGTTAAGTAGCTACAAAATTGATTAATTCAAATTTACATTATTATTTATTTCTTGTAAAAATATAAATAGGTAATTGTAAGTGTAAATAAGCAAGAGTTGCTTGTATGTTTAATAATTAAAAATTGGCTGCTAGAGAAAGGTAACACATGTACACTGCTTACATTTTGTTGCAGAATAATTTGTCTAATGTCTGTGGTGTATGTCAATAATTTTTATACAATTTATATATTTTATTTCACATAGTACTTTCACTTATAATAAAAAATAAACACGTGAATTTAAAATTATTATAAAAATAAATATTTATACCTAGAGAAACTCCATTACGTTTTGATAATGCACTACTAAGTTCATTGAAAAGTGCATTTAACAATATTTTAACAAAGTCAGTTAACGGACCATTTACTTCTTGTTCTACCAAAGCTCGTTCAAGTAATTCTATTGTAACACCATCAGGAAATATTTTGCCTGCGTTGATAATATCAGAAAATGAATTGAAAAATTCTAAAACCACAAGTGCCTCCCCAAAATATTTTGCAGGAATTTTTGTTTGTACTGGAGTAGGAATTGGTAATACCTAAAACATATTTCAAACAAATTATTATATGTTGAAACTTTCATACATACATGCATTACTTCAGTTTAAATTATGACTTAAAAAAATTAAATATCCATTTTGTTAGGAATTATATTTTTAATTTGAAACAAGAAAATATAAAATTAGATACTTTATTAGTTATTTTAGTATTTATTGAAATGTAAATATCTCAAAAAAGAGATTTAATAACTGTTAAACATTAAGAAAATAATTATTCTTAATTGAATTTGTAAAAATATAAAATATATTTACTTTATGATCTTCTAGCTCTAAGTCATCTTTTTGTTTATTCCATTCTCTCATCATTGCAGCCACCTTTATATTTTCTTCACGGCATTTTTGTTTTGCCTGTTTTGCTGCTTCTAATTTTTCAACTTTAGATCGCTCTGTACGTTCTCTCAATTCTTCTATCCTTTTCTTCATTTCTTCTTCTGTAACTCCAGACTTCTTTTTACTACTTTCAGACAATGTTAAATATTTGATTAAAGTCTCTTGTTTTTTAACTGATTTTTTTGAAGATGAAAAATCAGGTAACGGTCCATCAAATATTTGTTCAAATGTTACTTTAGTCAAATTTGTTGATTTTACAATATCTTCTTTTATTCTCCAGACTCCATTTTCACTTTGTTCTGAGAACTGCTTCAAGTAAAGACGATTTTTCTCTCTACTGTATGTAGATTTTTTACGACGGATTTGAGAAGCTTCTATAATTAACACTTGACTGCAATCTTGGTCATCACTATCAACTTGTTCAACCTCATAACGAAATAGTGATGCAGGAGGATCAAAACGATCTGTTATTCTAATTGTAAAAAAATATTGTAATTTAATTTACATTAGCAAACACATACTAATTGAAATCAAATTAAAAATTAATTTTAAAATATAAAATTATTAAATACATAGTTAGCATGTAACAGTTTATGAGAATGTAGGAATACATATATACATATATTTCATCATATTGAAATATTAATTTTTGTCATCAAATTTTTACATAATAAAAATGAATTACCCTTTCCCATTATTAGCTTTAATTTTCTCTGGGGATGGTGCCATAACTTGTAAAACATGAGACTCGCACCAACTGTTTTCCGTAAAACTAGCTTCCACAATTTCACCAACAAAATATCTATCTTTGACAAAAGACCAGACATCTTCAGCCATCTCAGTGAATGCAGTTTTCTTTGTTTTTGTTGCTAAATACAAAACCGGTAATCTTAACTCTAGTGGAAAATCTGACAAACTCTTGCGAGCATTTTCCTCTGATTGTAAAGCCTCTGCATACGTTAAATTGTTTCGCCCAGTCATCGTACACGACCAAACCATGGAATTAATAAGTGTAATGCGTTCACAAAACTCCCTGTTAACAAATTTGCAATAGTGATTATCATTATTTTAATACATTTTATATGTGTAATACTACGATTTTGAATTTCAAATGATACTGTGAAAATATTGGAAAATATATTAATAACTGTTGAAATAAATGGGAAAAAATGAATGCTATAAGGATATCAGGTTAGGTTTTATTAAGCTGCATCATTTTATCAAGTTCTCAAATGTGAGAATATCTGCACTTCCGTATATTCATCTAAACTACCGTTAAAACGTAGATACGCTCGAATTAGATATAATACCAAAAGCAGGTGTCATATAATAATATAAATGATTATGCAAATACACAAAACTGGATTCAACTTACTCATAATCACGGAATATTTCGTTTGTAACTTCACAATGGAATACTTCTTCATCATCTCGAAGATATTCGGGAACATTGACTTTTTCAAACACTTTTCTTTTAAGAAGAGGCATACTTAATTACAATGAAGTCCTGTCTAAATCTTTGGAGGGAACTAGAAGAACACCTTCACATATGATTATAGTTAAACAAATCACACAATCTAAAAGTTATTTCAGTTTTAAGTGTAAATGTATGACCTACGTTCATATTCAATTCTTCAAATAAAATAACACGAATATTTTACTAAATTAAAAATTTAAGTCGTACATCGGTACAACCTGACAAACACGGCCAAACAGAAAGAGCGCGTAATGAAATAGTGTGTTATGTTACCACCTAGTGGAGCCACCTATAATATTTATATTATGTATTATCTATGCATCCCACTCATCCCACTATTTCTGCTCCTTTTTTTCAACAAAGTAAATTATAAAATTGGATAATAGGGCAAATTCGAAATCATATTTGTAATCATATTATTAAGAAAAATATCAGTCTTAACGATACAGGAGCATCTTTTTAAATTATTGTCTGGTAATAGTACAGCATAATTATAGCAAAATAATTAAATAATTTAGTAGAACAATGAGGTACTAAACGAGGATAGATAATAGAACGGTCTCCCTCTGTAGATCAAATATATAAATGCATACTCTATATTTTTTATTGTGGTTATTATCTATGAATAATTCAAATTTGTTCAAATTTAATTTTACGCACATTTTACTATATTATACCGACAATAACTTATTCAAACATATTATCATATATTGTTATCAATTAATAATTAAAAAATGTACTTTTCTTTATAACTTCATAATATTAAAAAAATAAAATATTATATTTAAAAAAATGGGTACTCAGATAACTACCTAAACCCAGTTACGATCCAGTGGCAAAGAATTATCCTAAATGATCAACCGAATAGCACAACAGATAAAAACATGAGGCTTTAGTATACTCTACAGGAAGATATTAAAATGTACTAAAATTATCATTGAAAATAAATACTAACATACATTTTATTAAATTATTTATTAATTTTCAACTTTATAAAAAACAACCATATAATTTATTAATCTAGCCATTCTGTCATATAATTACAAGCTTTTGGATTAACAAGACCTATATCTGAACATCTATGAATCACAGGACATAAACCACAAGGAGTACTGACAAGTGAAGGTGGAGGTAATAAGCTCTCTATTGCACGGTACATTTTCGTACCATCAACAGCTAATTTTTGTTCAGCTTTACCATCAAGTACCACTGTGTACATAATCATATCTATATCATCAGTTGACAATTTAATATTACTAATCCCAGAATCTGAAATATATTTATGAATATCTTGAATAGAAGCGTAACTCTTATTCCTCACAGCATATGGACTGACAATATTTTTATCAGCATCTTGTCGTTTTTGAAGCAAATATCGATAGCATTGTTGATTTAATAACTCTACAAATTCAGATTCAAAATCTTGGTCTTGATACCATGCACCTCCTGTTATTGTTGAATCAGGTTCTAAATTGTAAAGCATATATACTTTTTTCTTACTTGCCTAAAAAACAAAATGTAATATATAATGTATATGCATAGGTAATAGGTACATACACAAATTATTCTATAAACGACACATAAACATTAATTTATACTAAAAAATGAGTACCTACTTAATAATTAATTTTAATAATTAAAAGCTATTGTTAGTATATTTACATTAAGGAACATTAGAGCAACCCGCACAAAATATAAAAAATATGGGTCATCTCGTCACCCTACATATAGCCTTTGTTACTTTGTTCATAGAGAGTTCATATACGATGCATTTGTAAACCTATTGCTCTGGATAACGATGATTTACCTCCTCACCTTTGGTGTATTTTAGTGTTTTTTTAAATATAATTTTAGGTATTGATTAAAGAGAAAATCAGGGCTTCAAACCAAAATTAACTGAACCGAAAATCAGGAAAAACCGTTATTTTTGTCGGAACAAAAACTGGAAAAAAATGTTTTTTTTCGGTTTGAAAAATAATATATTATTATAAAAATGATGGCCATGGCTATGCAGTATGCAGTGCAGCATAGCCATTTATTTTGGAGCATGGTGCCGAGCTATCATACAAGTATCATAAAATGCTCTAAATTATGTAGAAAATAAATGTAATTTTGTTATTTGAACCAGAACAAAAACCACAACTGTCAGAGCAAGTGCCCTTTTCCCTTTCATGTACCTAAATAGATAAATTATACTAGGTTTTATACTTACAGATACTGATTTAACAGCTTTTATAAGTTTTTTTGTTTCAAGACTTTTTAAAATTTTATTCAACTGCATCATATTTAAGTTTGATTTAAAACGTATATCCCTTATCCATATTCCTTTATTTCCAGCTTCTTCAATAATTTTATATATAATTTTCTCTTCATTATCTGCTCCTTTTACTATAGCTTTTTTAGGATCTTTTAATTTATATAATAACATACCATCTTTTTTAAATAAATCAAACATCCTATATATAATTTTTAATGATTATAATATTGAAATAAGTAATATTATACAAATTTACTTACCCTTGCGAAAGAAGTTTATTTATTATATTAGCACGTTCTCTTATATTCACATCTGGTAATTCGGTCTGCATATCTTTATCAGTAATTCCATTCGGTCTACTTTGTGCTAATGCTAATATTCGATCTCGAAGTATTATTTCATTATTTGTACTGGAAGTACTGGGAGCAGTTGTATCAGTCATTATATTATTATTTTTAATTATTATAAACACACAAATTAATTAAATGGAAGACTTAAATAACGAAAATAACGATGAAAAACAACTCTCAGAAAATACCTGGCGAAAACTCAATGATAAATCAAAAACTGTAAGTTCTTAATAACCTGCTTATTTAAAATTTTAGGTTATATTTTATGATTAACTTTCATCTTAATAACATACATAGGTACTTCTACATACATGCACTTATAAAATTTTGACTTTAGTTATTTAAAACATATCGAATGCTCTAACCATTTGAATTTGTACTATGTATTATAAAAATGCACTAACAAAAAAACATTACATTTTCAGATTGGTTATAGAGAAGGATTGAGTGATGGAAAAGAATCAGTTTACCAAAAACATTTTGATGTTGGTTACTGCAATGGGTTCAATGTTGGATTTCAACTTGGAAAATATAAAGGGTCATTCCAGTACTTATTAATTCATTTCGTGTATCTATTTTTTAATTTTAATATCTCAATATTACTTTTAGGTGTCAAGAATATCATAAATCATTAAATATAAGTGATGAAAATAGAAGTATCGCAAATTCAGTCTTAAGTAATACAACAAAAGGATTATGTAAAATATGTGAAAATAATTCATTACTAAATTTTTCTATAAAAAAATTAAATGATGTACAATCAAAATACGTTGAAGAAGAATTAAAAAAATTAAAATGAATATTCAAAATCATTAAAAACTAGCGCATTGGACCCGGTTTATCTGAGGATATTAATTTAATTAGATATATCAATGCTCACAACACAGGGTTCACCGTGATTTTTTTTCTGACTTCATGAAATTTACACAAATTATACACCTATACCTAATGTATTCATTAGTGAAAACTGGAATAAAATCTGTTCAGTAGTTACTGAGACTCATGTAAAATTATATTTTCAAACTCTCAAGAAACACCAGGTCCCGTCTGAATTTGTATGAAAATCAAAAATAAATTAATAAATAGGTTAGCGACAATTATAATCAATATTTTATCTTTCTTGGAAGTGAAATATTTCTTTATATTTCAATTTTCAATGAAATAGGCATGATGACTAATTTAAAAAAAAACTATTCTATGATCTTACGTGTCTCCTATTTCCAAAAAAATACTTATTTCTGCAGAAAATAAAGATTTAATTGCAAAAATTTACTCTTTTTAAACTAGTTTTGAATTTGATGCCAAAACGCTTGTAGGTGACATTTCAGAGTTGTGATATCACAACTCTGAAATGTTGAGAAGAAGTGTGACATATGTCACACTTCTTCTCAACAATAATCAAACATTCAGAGTTAGACAATAATTTAATTATTTTGTGTGTTAAAAATGAATTCCAAAATATATAGGATCTTAAATAAGGTATGTACCTAATAATCTTGTAAAGTTAATTGATATTTGTCTAAAATAAAAGTCAATCACTTCTGATGTTTACTGATGCGTGACGTCATTCGCTCTGATTGGTGTTCCATTTAACATGGCGGATTTTTGTATTTTTATTTTAACAAAAATTATATTAATCTCGTTTTTAATATAAAAATAAATACATTTTTTAGAATCTTTTTAACCTACTTCATTATTTAAAATCATAATTTCAATGATACTTTGTTACTGGCATCATGCCTAATCATCCAATTGTTGAAATATTATTAGGTTTCAACAATATAATCATTAAAAATAAGCGATGAAAACAAAAGTATCGCAAATTCTATTTTAACTAATACAACAAAATGATTATGTAAAATATGTGAAAATAACACTAACTAAATTCTCCTACAAAAGAATTAAATAATATTCAATTGAAACTTTGAAAAATAATTAAAAAAACTTGGAATTGAATATTCAAAATTATTTAAAAATATATGTGTATACATAATTTGTTCACAAATGATTCATGTGCATTCAATAAATATTTTAAAAAGTGCAATTCTTTAAATATTTCTTTGCTGGTACTATAAACCTGAAAAGTAAGAATAATTTTGTTTAAGAAATTATGTGAATTGTATGATTTTTTAATTGTATTATTTAATTATATAGTACATACATTAAATCAATTTTAAAAATAAGATTCACAAAATTATAAATATAATCCTTCTGGAGTTCCTTCTTTTTTACGATACAAAACACTTTCCTTAGATTTCTTAAAATCTTCATTTGTAACCTTCATTCTACGTTCTCGTAATGCCATCAATCCAGCTTCAGTACAAATAGCCTAAAATCAAACGAATTTATATTATAATACTTAAAGTCTACATAGAATCTTAATAATTATTACCTTAATATCAGCTCCTGATAAATCATCTTTGGCCATTATCAACTCTTGAAGATTAACGTCTTCTGCTAATGTCATTCGAGCTGTATGAATACCAAAGATACGACGTTTAGTTTTTTCATCTGGTAGTGGAAATTCTATTTTACGATCAATTCGACCTGGTCGTATAAGAGCAGGATCCAATGTTTCAATACGATTAGTTGCCATTACCACCTAAAAAATTATTACGTGCGTTTGTTAACATAAAATGTTAAAACAAATTTTCATAAATAACTAACTTTTACATCTCCTCTTGAATCAAATCCGTCTAATTGATTCAGAAGTTCTAACATTGTGCGTTGAATTTCTCGTTCACCGCCACTATTCGAATCATATCTTTTTGTTCCTACAGCATCTATTTCATCTATAAATACTATGGAAGGTGCGTGTTCTTCAGCTACTCGGAACAGTTCTCGTACGAGTTTTGGTCCATCACCCTGTTTTAAATATGTTTTTATTAAAGTACTATCATATTATATTTATTTACTAATATAATATAATTAGTATTTAATAAAAAGTGCAGCAGTAAGTAATGAAATTAAGAATCTATACAATTCTGGTTAAGGGAATATTTTGAATAGTACATAAGAAAATTTTCTCTAAATATTTAGTCATTTACATCTGTGATAATACAATAGTTAATTACTTATGAAACAAATAATACTCACTAAATATTTTTGAATCAATTCTGATCCAACAACTCTTAGAAATGTTGCTGATGTTTGATTCGCAACCGCTTTTGCAAGTAATGTTTTACCAGTACCAGGAGGACCATATAATATAACACCTTTTGGTGGTTTAATACCCATCTCTTCATAATACTCAGGATGGGTAAGTGGGAGCTCTACTGATTCTTTAATTTCTTGAATTTGTGTATCAAGACCACCAATATCAGCGTAAGTTTCTTGTGGTGCTTTTTCTAATTTCATTACAGTTACCATAGGATCTGTATCGTCGCCTAATACACCAACGACAGCATGAACTTTGTGATTTAAAAGAACTGAACATCCTGGTTCCAACTGGTCCTTATCCACAAAAGAAAGAATGCTCACATAATGTTCACTTCCTACTGATGTAGATACTATAGCATGGTTATCATCAATTATTTCTTCTAACGTTCCAACGGACATAGGAGTACCTGTATATTAACATTTACATTATTAATTATATTAATGGATAAAAATCCCAAAAAAATATTTTTGTTTATAATATGATCAAAATGAAATTTTTCAAAAAGATATTAATACAACTGTCTCTGGTTAGGGTAGTCTTTGTGGGCAAAGCTGAGTGTTCAATCTCTACTGCAACGAACTGTTTTTACGCTTTACTCACATTGGTGTGTATATATAAAAAGTTTCCATCGACTTTTTTGTATTATGAATAACAACAAAGTTATATAAATTATTGGAACCAGCCTAAAAGGGATAAAGGCTACGACATTGTGCTTTTTATATTTTAATAATATGTCATGTTTATTGTTAATATATTTCATAATTTTGTGGAAAAATCATAAAAATATGATTAAATAAGTCTGTAACTTTTAACTACTGATAATACAAAAAATCTTATCCAATTTTGTTCCAAATTTGATGTACTAATAAATTTGCATAAAATTCTTTGTTCAATTATCGATATTTTAGTTCATAAAAGCGAAAATTTAAAAAATAAATGTTTATGGGTCTATAACTTTGTTGTTATTCATAATACAAAAAAGTCGATGGAGACTTTTTTATAGAATGTCAACCGTACTACAATTTTGCTAGTTAACATTTTGCCCTAACTCGGATAGTTTAGCTGAAAAATGCAAAAAACGCGAAAAAATGCGAAAATTTGAACTTCAAAGCTCTGCCAAAAATCAAATATTGAATATAGAAATTTGACTCAACGTGACTTTTTGTACTAAATTTAATACTCAAAAAGATCCATTCATTCATTTTTTCAAAAATAATTTTTTCACAGTTTGCAGGACAAAAAACTGTTAAAAAAACCCGTTTCCCATGTTATTTAGATGGGAAAATTTCAACTTCCGTGGAGGACCACTTAAAATTGGAATTTTGAGCTCCGCTTTTAACAGGAGCTTTGTTTGGGCATTTCCTGAGATATTTTGGGCTGAGAGCGAAAAAAAAATAATATCGCCTTTTTTTGGCACACCCTAGTATATATACTTATAGTCTGTGTTTATTTTCTGCAGGGATAATTAACAAGTACTTTAACTGATATTTGTCATACATGTATATAGTGGATGGAAAAAGGTAAATGTTAATTTAAAATATAATCGTGGATAGATTTATTAAGGAGTTTTAGTACTCATTGTTAGTATTTTTTTATAATTTTAAATTAAAGGAATATCTAGGATATAATTGTTGATAAACTGTAAACAAATAAAAAAAACTGCTAAAATAAGTGCTAGTATGGCCCACCATTATGCGTCCTTACAAAAAAAAGAACTAAAAAATAATAAAATTATAACAATACCTCTCAAATCATCTACTTTGGACCTTTCTTCTTCATTTTTTTCTTCTTGGGGCTTTAGCCGTTCTTGATTTCTTATGAATTCTTCTTCCATTAACAGGTAATCTTTTATACGTTCTAACTTTAAAAGTTTAAGTCTGCATCTAGTGTGCGGAGTGACGGCTGGTAGTTTCAGTGCTGTATCAGGACCTTTAGTGCGACGCTTCTTTTTACCTACTCGGGTAGGAATTGGTGGTTCATACTTCTTTTTCTTATCTTTATCATCTTTTTTGTCATTACCTCCAGCACCAGATTGGTTTTGACCCTAAACATAAAAAAATGTTAATATTTGTAGAATATAGTTTTAAAGATATATATTTACTAATGTTATTGTTTAATTATAATAATTCTAAATGTATTAGAAAAAAGATACTTACCATTTTAATTTAAAATGAAAATATGTAATGACAAGCAGATGAACAAAATCAACCAGTCATTGAATGGATGGTTTTATTTTTCATGGTGACCAACAGAACTTGGTAATAAATAAAAACAAATTGTGACATACTTTGTACAGTTGGTACGTTGTATTGTATTCATTATTTTTTTTATGTGATTCGTCTTCTTGATACGTCTTTGTTACGTGACTTATAATTTTATATTATTTGCTATTTTCTAGTAGAAAACCTATAATTTATGTAAATAAAGTGTTGTCATAATTTGGAGGTAAATATAAAGTTTACTTAGTTTTGGTAAAACATTAACATGATATACATTTTGGTCAAATATGTATGCCCTGTAATCACCAGATGTGTTAGAACGTGACTTACCGTGACGTCATAACCGCGACCCCAATGAAAAAGTGAATCACGTCACAGTCTGAACGTGAGAAATGTTATAAACAGTGAGTTGGCAAACAAGTCCATTTTCTTTGTGTATGTCGATGACCGATATTTTGTCTTTTTGTGTTAAATTTACAACATTTGGGAAACTTAAACTGTAAAAATCATTTAAACTAGTGAATTTGTAAAGAATAAAGTTATAACAGATGGAAATATAATTTCAAGGCTGGTTATTTTGACCTTAATTCAGTACGTTGCTCTCATACGCGATTTATTTTCTAATTCTACTTATTCGAAATTTCTTTTTGTGTGTTAGTTTGTACAGGTAAATAATCCGTTATTTGTATCTAATGTGTATTTTTGTTTTTGTAAATATAATACAAAGAAAATAAATTGTTCGAAAACAATCTGTTATTGTATTAAATGATCATAAAACAAAGGTACAATATGTTTTAAAAGTGTTCCATTTGAAAATAACACTCTCTATAAGTTTTAAGGGTTTCAAGAAATTCCTTTGTTATTGTTATGATTGGTGTCCATTTGCCCATTTCCTGTAGAACAGCAGGAGACATGCTTGACAGCTTATCTCTCCCTCTTACCCCACCCCATCTTTAATTTCCTGTTTTATTTTAATGTTTTGAATGTGCTACATCTTCATAATTATTTTCTCTTTTGTTTACAGATAACGTACAAAAGTATTTTGTTTGTACTTAAAATCAGTATATCTGCTAGATGACAAAATTGTAAATATTTCTCACCAATGTGTAACTACTACAAATCAACAAGTAAACATCGAACATAATACTATCGTGATCATAAAAACATACAATGAAAGACGAAATATTAGCGGCAGTATTGTTCCTCGTACGGATCATTGAGAAAAACGAGAAGTTTTCTAAAGAAAAACTAGAAACATTTCAATCTCAGTTAATCAATTTACTAACTGAAAAGTTCAAGAACCACTGGTTTCCAGATTGTCCAGCTAAAGGCCAAGGATACAGGTGTATTCGAGTCAACGGATTGACACCCGTAGATTTTGTTCTTGAAAAGGCTGCTACCAAGGCTGGTCTCAGATACGGTGATTTGCAGCTTCCCATCGAACTTACTGTCTGGGTCGACCCCAACGAAGTATGTTGCCGTTTTGGAGAGTCGGAAGGTTCATATTGCACGCTGGCGTCGTTCAACAACAAAGAGAGCGATGCAGTAGTCTCGGAACAAATAGATCGAGCACTAACCGTCTCACCAGCTAGCGACGTGAGTAACAGTTCGACGGAGAGCCCTTACAAACCGGTGCAGGCGCCGCGGCCTCACGCGCAGAAACGGCAAGCAAGAATGCATGGTCCACAGCACCGCACCGTTCAGCGGAATCCTCAACACTCTAGAGGTTTCACAGCCGCCGGAACATCGCCGTGGCGCTACGAACTGCTACCTCATGCCAGGTCGTACACCAGGGGATTTCCTTTCCACCCTAACGTGCTCACCGCGTAACAATAGACTCCGACTGCATGCAATCAACCAACTCGCTCGAAACTGACCGACACGGCAGCAACGAGCACCGACAACATTATGTGATTTATATATTGAAAATAATTATTTTATCTACTGTATTGTATTTTAAACCGAGCACTATTATTGATTATTGTTCAAACAACGCATGATCTTTACGTAAATCTCGACTACTTAATACGCGTGTCGAACTGTGATAGATATCTGCGAACACGCTACCAGTGATCTCTTACGATATGTATGTGGTCCAAAACAAGCACAAAAGCTACATTACTTTTATCTTTATATTGTAATTAAAACGGTGTACTCTTTTAGTTAGGTTTACGGTTTAGATGTAGTCAGTTTACTTGTCTAACGAGTGACTTAGATGTTCTCCATGTCGAATCCTTGTTAGATGAACCTCTAATTCAATTGTATTATCTTTTTTTAATCTTACTAAATTCAAATTGTGTGATTTATTAACACTTAACAGGGTTTGTATACAAAATATTAATAAGTTTTTATGTAAAAATGTGCATTTAATTTTACTCTCGATTTTATAATTTTCAAAATATTGTAATGTACTATTTGTAAGATATTACAGACGAGATCACTATTTGTAACATAGGTGTATAAATACAGATTAATTGATTTTTGAAGTACTTATATTTTATTTTTTCCTGCCGCTACTCTTAGCTGAAATGTATTTAATTTGCAGAGTATGTAAAGAAATCCAGATAAAATATTATGCATAAATTTATTTTGAAAATCAAACATTAGTTACTTCTACATCTGTATTAAAATACTAATAATTAATTAAGAAAATAATTAAAAACTAAATTGTGATAACATTAGCCATGTGATTTCTAATCTAAAAATTATATTAAAGCTATTACATTTATATCACAAAATATTAATATGTTTCATCATAGTAAATATAAACTTGAATTGTTTATGTGTATGATTTATCAACATATGGATTATCAAATATATGCTTATGCATGTTTATTCACTTCAAATATTTACTATAATGAAAAATAGATAACGTAATTATTAAATTAGTACAATGTCGAATGTCTTTCATCTTGGTAACAAGCTGACTTTTTTTTTTATAAAAATAGCAAAACTTTGTGCAAATACAAAAAATATTTGCTGTATAAAACCTAAGGATATACAGAACATATATTGAATTTTTATATAATGTGTCTTAAAATATTTGTAACATTAATAAAAAATCACAGAAAAGAGGGAGATCACATTGGATTGTAATAAATTAATTGTATTTCCAATATACTTCCCAAAAAATATTTGCGAATTTGAATTAAGATTAAATTAGGCCGATATACATTTTCAAATATTACTAAAAACATAAAAAAATTAATGGTTATTTTTAGTAGCATAAAAATATGATATATGGTTAGAGTTGCTATTTTAATTATATATATATAAATAATGTTTAAATATAATGAATAAATAAATAATAAATTTTAATAAACAAATTTAAATATATTGAAAATTTCTAAAAAAATTTAAACCATGAAAAACATTTGAAAATGTTTAAAAAAATTATTTACAGCAGTGTTAATATCCCATGAGTATAGATAAAAGTTACGAGTACAAGTATACATACATATATTAACAATAAGATTAAAAATACTTCAGTGCTTTTTATTAAAACATCACTTTTAAATTACTGATTCTCAACATTTGATCATTTTTCACGAAAATAAATTTTATACTTTATATTACTGGAAATAAAAAACAACAAAAAATATAATTCCAAGTGATATAAACTTTCATAAAAACAACATTAATTATTTTATTGGCAATTTAAAGCAACTTAAGAAGAATGAACTATTTTAAGCTCACAATCATACACAAATACATGCACACATAAATGTTTAAAGAGAAACATCTCCATACTCTGACGACCATTTTTCATAAGCAGCTAAGCTGTGCGGAGATACAGATCTGCGAATTCTTTTGAGCGAATCCAAAAAGTCATTAATATTTATATTTCGCACCGATGACAAATCAACATCTTTTACCTGAGAAATAAATTTTACAATAATTATTATGAATACTAAGTTATTTTATTCCAAACTACTTGAGAAAACTCATTTAACATATTTGTTACTGCTCTAATACTAATAATAATTCTAATAATAGAATTTGATCTAGTCCAGAACCAAACTAAATGTTATTCAGTATTAAATATAAGTGACAGTTGTAAGGTATATATGAAAAATCATCAATCTAATTGCAGTGGTGTTCGGTGTACATTACTGTACATCATAGAAAGTATAGCAGTTTTATATTCTAAATTTATTACAGTGCACAGAATAATAAATATTGTTACAGTGGTAGTAAAGGGTCTAATCGGCTTGCCATATGAAAAATGCACCGATGGCTATGGACATAATTTAACCTTTTAAATATTACTTTTTACCTGAAGTATTCCTACAAGTAATTTCAGATCTCTGCTTTCACTCATAAGGGACACAATTTATTTCTCAGAAACTATGACATATTTGAACAAATCCAATACCAAAAAAAATGTATAAATAGGATCTACATATATTTAGTATTTTTTTTCATATTTTTAGAGGTGCAAAACATATAATTTAAACCAACCAAATAAATTATGTATTAATCACCTAAGTAATCCCTTAAAAGATTAAATTATGCCCATGTTGTTTTTATAAAATAACAAATGCTTTATTTTTCATTATATACTGAAGGTGGTAGGATTCAAGCCGCTCTTCAAGACAAAATAATATAATTTAAAATTTAATATATTTGGAATAATAATGGTTATGCTTATAGCAATAAATATGATAAATTCAAAATGCATTAATTGCCTTTGATATTAATATTTATTCCATACCTGTTCTGGTTGTAATTCTCTGATAGGACCAAGTGCTGCATCTTTAGCCAATGCTGTTAAATCACTACCAGAATAACCTTCTGTAAGCGCAGCAAGTTGTTCTAACTGTGGGTCACTTAGAGGACTCGAGTGTTTTTGTAGTAGTCTTTGTAAAAGCTGAATGCGTGTTGCCGCATTTGGTAATCCTACGTAAACCCGTTTTGTAAAACGCCGTAAAGCAGCCTCATCTAATTCTTGTGGCCTATTTGTAGCCGCCATTACAATAACTCTTTCTCCATCAGGATTAGATGGCAAACCATCAAATTCAACTAAGAACTCTGTTTTCAAGCGACGACTTGCTTCGTGTTCATTATTTGATCTTTCTGATAATAAAGAATCCACTTCGTCTATAAATATGATCGAAGGTTGTAGTTCTCGAGCTACAGCAAATAGAGCTCTGACTAGCTTTTCACCCTCTCCTACGTATTTGCTTGTTAGACTAGCAGCACTTATTGAAAAAAATGTACAATGGCTTTGTGTTGCAACGGCACGTGCCAGTAAAGTTTTTCCATTTCCAGGGGGGCCAAATAATAATAATCCACGGGCAGGAGATCGCAGCCCTATAATGAGTACACAATTATATTGTTTAAGTGATTAGAAACAATTATATTGTTTAAGTGGTTAGAGACAAATACTAACTGACCTGTAAATAATTCTGGTCGTAATGAAGGTAATATAACCATTTCTTGTAATGCTTGTTTAGCTACATCTTGCCCAGCAATATCTTCCCACTGGATACCAGCACCACCCTCAATGATTTCGTCTAAAATTAACTGAGCTAATTTTGAATCTACACCCTTAAGTACACTGTTTGTAGATTTATTACGTCCACTAGATGATCGATTTGGCGTACCTAACAAAACAAACAATTTAGGTTACTGTAAACGTTTTTTATGTAAAACGTAGACAACAATACACGTAAAGTCTATTTTAACCCTACATTATTTCAGTAACGGATTAAACTACCTAAAATCAGTTTTCAGTAATACATAGTACGTATATCGTTTGAAAGTATTGCTCGAGTGTGGCTCTGGCGCTGAGTGTAATGTAGAGTTGGGTATCAAATGTTTTAAAATATGTCATACAAAAAAAATTATTGAATAAATTATTAAAAATGTATTGAATAAACATTGTATTCATATTACTTGGTAATTATTTTCTGATTAAATATATAAAAAAAAAATGTAAAGCCATTGGTATGTCGAATACGTTTATATAGCAAACCATTTTTAAAAATTTTAAAATTGCTCAACTAACCCCTCCCTATTTTACAGCATAGTTTGAAGTAAGTAATTCAGAAATTAATGATCCTCTCCAAGATTCTGAATCTTTATTTAATTTTTATTAATCAATAAATTTTACTTCTAGTTTTTGGTATAATAGCAAGATCCAATAATACAAGGTCTGCTTGACAGTTTATTTGTTCTATACAGTGACATCACCAAGAAATTTTTTTAATAAGGACTTTGTGGCGAACGGAATATTGTTTACATAATTGTTGGTTTTAATTTTTTTCTTTGATTTAATCATCGATCAATTATTTCTAAGCAAAACACACATAAATTTCTTGTCAATATAATACGACATCGACATGAAATTTTGAGCAGACCTTGTTTTATTGGATCATGGTTTAATTAACAGTATGTCACAAAACTTGTATAGAAGTTATATAACCTGGTGTTGTACCAGCTCGTCGTGCTGGTGAACCTGAAGCGCCCGGAATGGAAAGTTGTCTTTTCACTGCAGGTGGAGTACATGACATCACTTTAACTCCAGATGGTCTAGAACTTGTCGACACTTTTGAACCCATAGATCGTGGTAAAGTTTGACTTTTCGAAACAACATTAGTATTTCTAGCGGGAATATTTAGCTTTCTACCAGATGCTGAAACAATATGTTATTTATAAAATATTTAAAGTTTAATATAAATAATAAAAGAATATGTAAGTAGTAGCACTATCTATTTTTTTAAATATTTGTTTCATTAAGGTCGAAACGCACTAGAGCGGCTCGACGCTTCACTACACTACGCTTCGCAACAAAATATTCTATTTAATGTTTTAAATGAACCTAGTCGCACATGGGCGACACTACGCTGCATGGCGCGTTACGTGCGATTGGTTAAAAAAAATGAAGTGTAGTGTAGTGAAGCGTCGCGCCGCTCTAGTGCGTTTCGACCTTTAATCTAGACCAGTACGTTTTTTATTTATATATCAGTATAAAAACAAACTTTATTTTTGAAGTTATACTTCTTTAGGGACGTTGAGGGTAAAAATTGAGTAATGTAACGGAAATGAAATCAGTAATGTAACGGAAATGAAATTAGTAATGTAACGAAATTTTATGCGGTGAAATATCTAGCCCCGGACTGAAGATACAGAATAAATAACACAACTGTAAAGAGTATTGCCTATATCAAAAAAATTATAGCGTATTAACAAAATTAGCAATAAAGATTTTTACTTAAATAACACAACTGTAAAGAGTATTGCCTATATTAATTAAATATTATAATTAAATTAAATTTTTAATTATATTTAAAGCAAACGGCTGATTATTGTTATTAAGATTATTCGTAGTTGTTTTTCAATCATCCCAAAGAAGTATAACTTCTAACGCGTGTGCATAAGTACACACTCATTGTTTTTGAAGTTATACTTCTTTAGGGACGTTGAGGGTAAAAATTGAGTAATGTAACGGAAATGAAATCAGTAATGTAACGGAAATGAAATTAGTAATGTAACGAAATTTTATGCGGTGAAATATCCAGCCCGAGACTGAAAATACAGAATAAATAACACAACTGTAAAGAGTATTGCCTATATCAAAAAAATTATGACGTACATATTGACAAAATTAGCAATAAAGATTTTTACCTAAATAACACAACTGTAAAGAGTATTGCCTATATAAAAAAATAACTTTGTTCAAATTTCATGATTTATAAATATGGATTTTGAAATAATATCCAATTAAATTTTAATTTGATTAAATAGTATAGTGAAATAATGTCACGAATTATTAAATAAAATATTAGTGTTGTTTATAAATTTATATGCATTACATTATTTTATTCATTTAATCAAGTTAAAATTGAGATTATTCATAATCAATTTTCAATCATGCCAAAGAAGTATAACTTCTAACGCGTGTACATAAGTACACACTCATTTTTAATTTATTTATAGTGTCATTACCACAAAAATTTTAAAAACCACTGATCTAAACCTTGTACTCATCACTAATTAAGTTTTTAATAATCTATAATATAATATATAATTTATAATATAATGAAACTATACATGCAAGTTTAAAAGCCTTTTTTATTATTTAATAAATATGTTAATATATGTATTAATTTTTTTGAAATTAATTTATAAAACAAAAAAGAAAAGCAAATAAACATTTTACAAATTTGAGTACAGGTGCATTTATGTTAGGTCATTTAACTACTGTTAAAAAACTATTAAAGCAATTAAATCAAAACATTAGAAGTTAGAAATGTCAATTCAATTTATTAAAATATAAAATTCAATAATAAAATTACTACTGCTAAATATTTGTATACCATGTATGTACATTAAGGCTAACAAGCAAAATTAAAAATTAATTTATCCATGTAAAAGTAATGTGCATAAATAAAAGAATGCATGCAAATGAAAAGTAATAGCGTGCAGTGTAAAGTATACCTGATGTAGGTGGTTTTGATCTGTTTTCAAATGTCTGCAACCGACTAGGTTTCTTATATGAACAAGTTGTAGTCAGAGATTTGGAGTTTTCATGAGTACCAAGTTTTGACAATTCTTCTACAGACTCTATTTACATAACATGCAATTTAACATCTCAGTATCAAGCATTTTTTATGTAATCAAATAGTATGTATACTATATACAGGTGTCCCACAGGAAGGTGTTAAAACTAATCAGCTGTCATTTTCAAATGGATGCCGTTATTGAAAAAACAAAATTTTTAATCGGTATAGATAAAATTTAATAAAATGTCTGTACATCAATTTATTATTAGATGAAAAATATGCTAATAATAAAATAATGGCATGGGCTGCGATCTCGGTAAAAGAACATGCATTTCTTTGAATTAACAGTAACATCAAAAATTACATTAAAGATAATTGTTATACTGGAAACCCAAAAACAGTGCCAGCTTTAGTAGCAGCTATTAAACAGATTGTCAGTAACATTAAAGACAACATGTTAGAAAAAAATTTTATGAGTTTTTGTAAAATAATCGGGTTTTGTAAAAATTCAGATGGTGGGAACTTTGAAAATATATATCATTAACATATTTTTCATCAAAAGATGAATTGATGCACAAACATTTATTTTATTTTATTTATATCCACTAAAAACTTCAGACTTCTTTTTAATGTAATTTTTGTTTTTTAACTTACAAATGAAAATGACAGCTGATTCATTTCAACACCTTCTCGTGGGACATCTAGTATATACCGAGTGGTCTATTTAACGTGACCACTTGATATTTTTTTTTAAATACTTTACAAAAACATTCGACTACACCTAAACAAAAGTACCTAAAAAGATTTTTGGCTTGAACCGGAAGTGAGTGAAATTTTTTTTTTTTTTTAAATAAACGTAATAATTCCTACAGTTCATTGTGGCGGATATTGAATTTCTTTCAATATATTGCCCTAATCAAGGATAGTTAACGTATATATGCATTTGACAATTTTTTTTTCACCCCCTTCCGCTTTCAGGTATCATCATCTAGTGCAGCGGTTCTTAAACTAAAGGATCCGTCAAACTTTTACAGGGGTCCGTGAAACATTTTTGGCATAAATTACTTTGCATAAAGTACTTTCATATTTCTATTTACCAGTGATTAATTAGTATCTAACAACCTTCTTTGTTTTTCTATTAGGGAGGGGGGTCCTTGAAAAATAATTGTTAAAAAAGGGGTCCCTAGACCACATAAGTTTATGAACCGCTGATTTAGTATATAATGGGATATCTAGTAAAAATTTGAAGCCAATCGGAGGACTCCAGTTTTTGGAACTCCAGCCAAACATATATTGAAAAATTATCAATACTGAATAAGTTTTTTTTTTTTTTTAATAAAATGCAGCTTCAAACAGAAAATTGTAGAAAATTAACATATTTACTTTTACTATAGAATCACAGATTTAAAAATATATCCAAATCTAAGCACAAAGAAAATAATAATAAAAAGAGAGGCCAATGTACTAAATAAATTAATTCATGCAAATAACAATACATTTAATGAACAATATTAACAACATTTAATAAAGTGCTAATATAATTAATATAATCAATAATCAAAATTCATTCATTTTGTATTTTTTTAAATAAAATAGTTTCAATTAGACATAATGATGTGCATTGTCAAAAAATAATTAAGAAAAAAATTAATGTCATAAGTACCTAAGAAATTAAGTCTGTCTCGAGCCATAGCAAGATTTGTTTGCATTTTGTCATGAAGACGCTGTGCTCTCTCCCAAACCTCACCTTGACCACCCCAACATTGCACTGCAATTCCTAATTCTAATTCATTAATACCTTTACGATATAACTCGATGGCAAGTTCTTTTTGACCTGAAAGTATTTTAAACATGTTTACCTTTACAATTAGTTATGGTATTAAAAAACATACCTTCATTTTCTTCATCAATTTTTAAAGCTTTTGATATATATTCAAACGCTCTTCTATGATGGTGCTTTTGTTTTGCGAGCAAGGGGTCACCAGGACCTGGACCGTGATTTCTTTGGACTGGATATGACATTTCATTTGAATCTTTAACTAATTCAGTTGTGACACCTTCACCACTGTCATTAACAATAATTTGGAGAGGCGAAGAACTTTTCACTGCAGGTTTAAATACGAACCGAGAAGTACTATTATAAATATATTTAAAAACAATAAAAATTTGGTATAACAATGATCTTAAAACATTAAATAAAAATATTAAAGGAAACGATACGACGTATAAGTTTTTTTTGTGAACAGATGATTGTGATTTTGTAAGAGTAATTAAATTTTTGGAATTACAGTCCGCTTCATTACTATTTCTAAACTTTTTATTGGGAGATTTACCACTTTGTATTTTTCGCACCATTCGGAGGCCATGACAATTTTGACATGACGAAATTATCATGGTTGCATACTGTCTGGAATTGAAAAATACATACACTCAGCACTCTGCTATACGACCATCCACTACATGACCGCTCCGTTATACAATGTGCCGACAGTTCTAATCAACGTCTTTCTCCCATCCCCACCATAATACCACCGTGACTGCTATAATTTCTGTGCGTTTAAATTCACCAGTCAACGTTAAGCGCGGTGGTGGGTGCCTCTCGCCGTCGTATAGTGGAATTTTTGAATTACCAATGCCGTCGTATAGCAGAATGTTGAGTGTACATTAAATCAGTGTGCAACCCACAGTGCAACCTTGATTTTCAAATACACTCACCGCTTGATAAACCGACGAAGTTGGTAATTGAACCGCTTGATAAACCGACGTCGAGAGGGGCCCCCACCACCGTGCCAACCTCAACGTTGATTGGCGAATTTAAATTACACGCAGAGACAGCAATCACGGTAGTATTATGGAGGGGATTGGAGAAAGTCGGCATATCGCGCGTTTAGTCCGTCGGTCATCCAAGCTGCCGGTTAATCAAAGGTCGGTTTATCAAGCGATGAGTGTATGTACATAGTTCGCATAGTTCATCCTCCTTATTATATGCTTCATGAAATAAGTACATGGGGTGTATTCGGATTGGATGCTTAGGTGTTTTGAGCGCTCACCCATCTAAGTGCTGTTTTCTTTTTTTGAGGTTGACATAACGATACCACCAAACGATTTTTATTTTTCTGTGCCTCCAAAATATCGATACTTTCTCATTCAATATCCGCAAAGTAACGTTTATTATAACGTTATGATACCGATAGTGAGCGCCAATTATGAGGTCAAAACTTGTGCGCACTCAGCGTAAAACCGAATTTTTTAAACGTAGCTTATCAGCACTCAAAGCGTCCAACCTGAACACACTGATAGATTTCAAACTTAAAAAAATAAACCGTTCGAATGGTTCGAATCGTCTTGTTTATATTTTAACTTTTTTAAATACTTATTTTTTGTATATTTAAATATATAATTCTGTTTAAATAAACATTAACGTTTACCATTATGGAAGAAGATCCAAATGATCAGTAAGTTATACATAAAAATAAGCTTTTTGTATTTTAATACTTGTTTATTTTTAGGTATACAGCCAGTATTGACATAAATTCAAAAAGATGTTCTGTAAGTTTTTACTTTAATTTAAGTATACTTAATCTTTACCAGAATATTTGTAAAATATTGTAAAACATTTGTCATTCACAAGATAAACAATTAAATGAATCATAAAAGTATGCAAATTTTATGATGAATGCTAAAGTAGTAGTACCTACAATATCTATATATTATTATGCTGTTATTGTGTACCCAGTAATTAAGAAAAGAATCAAACGGAATGAAATACCATTCTGTTTTATTCCAGAATCTGAACGTAAAAGATATAGCAAGTTTTCAATCTGAATGGCGTTTACTAGATTCAAACGGAATCAATAATGAAAATGACAACTAAAAAAATGTTGAAAGCACTGCAAACTTTTTTAGACCTCTTGGACATAATAAACAATAGTTAAACGTAATGAAATTATTGGCGTTGAATACGGAATTCTACAGAAACCGGAATGAAACATCAATTTTTGATTACTTTTTCAATTACTGGGTATCTTTATTTTTGTATATTATACACAATAACAGTATATATTTTTTATTAACTCGTTATTAAGTAACGGCATTAATTTTTTATGAATGTATTGTCGCAGTTTCAATTTTTAACTGTATATAGCAACCTTTTACTATGTATAGTATTAGTATTGGTCCACCCAATTTGAAATCCAATCTGCAGGGTCCAGGACAGGCAATTCTGTGTGATTATATATACAAAACACTTCTTATTATTACAGTACCCGATTTACTCCCACTCTACCTCCTTACAAATTGGCCCTGCAGATTGGATGGTGTATAGAGGTCTTAATACAATTATAATTGGTATATTTTATGTCAATTTATGATAAGAAACTAATATATCCTAAATCTACGACTATAATGCATCTGTTGCGATCATTGTTATGGATATTGGCTTCTGGTTATAAGCTGCATCGGTTTAGTTATTTTATTGATTAACATTTCGTCGTACACAACAGGGAACATTTTCAGGACTCTCTTTATATATGATGCTACTGACCAATTGGTTTTTGACATATAAAATAACAGTACTTAGGCTAGAAAACATTTCATAGTTGAGACATGAATTAGGAACTGCAAGTGGCATCATTTTTGGGGTACTAATGTATATTTTAATTAAAATGACTATGTAATATTTATATTAGGTACATATTTATTTATTTTTATGTACAATAATATTGTATATGGTCAATAGGTTTTTAGATCAATGTCTTGAAAAGATTGATTTGCAGTTCCATGTTGGTTGAAATGTATTTTTTATTAAATAGTATTCATAAAGTGTATTGATAAGTGTTTGTTCATTATTTATAGATTTTAAAACCACCAAAAGAACGAAATCCATTAGGAGATATTCATGTAGATAATCCAAAAAATACCCGAAGAGTTAGTTTTGCCAGTAGCAACTTTATTAAGTAAGTATTATTAATGTTATTAATAAAAAGTAATAAAGTGGTACCTCATTAGTATGTTTTTGAAAGGACTGGGGGGGAAAACACGTGCTAAAAAATATTTTAACATGGGGTCTTATTGAAAAATGCCGGGACCTAAAAACAGAATGTACTAAATCAAAATGTTCTAATGGGGTTCGACTTTATATTAATTTAGAAAAGAAACGTAATTTTCATTAAAAATGATATAATAAATTTCATTTTCTTTAGTTTTTATTGTAAATAAAATATCACTTTTATAGTCAAGTAAATGAAGGTTTTTACTTTGGAACCCTCAGAAACAGCACTGATTTTGATAATTTTTTTTAAATGTTCGTTATACCATACTATTTGAAATCAGAAACATTCCAGCCATCGGATTCAAAAAATTAATATGATAAATAAATGTGTATTACTATCATTATTGTTACTATTTTCTAATTATTTTAGACCATTTGCAACATCAGAAAGAAACAGTACTATTTGGGATTCAACTTATGAAGAAGATGTGAGAATTTCAGATACTTCAAGTCTTTGTTCAAATAAAGATAATGGGATTAGTAATTGCCAGGTGGTAAAGCTTGGTGATAATTGGTTAACGGAATCTGAAGGTATTTTGCTCATATAATATATTAGGTTATTGTATTTAAATAAGCATAATGTTGGAGTAGTTATCAAAACTTTTATTGATTTAATATAAAAAGACTTGCAATTAGTAATCAAAACTTAACCACAATTTTCACTTATCTTTTACGATTTGCAAGTGAACTTAGTTCTATAAATCATAGACATAACATAGACCGTGTATTGCGTATCTTTTATTCATATTTTATGTTTATGGCAGAGATTCCCAAAGTGTGTGCCGCAATGCCCTGAAGGACCTTTCTGCTCCTCCATCCCATTAATTGAATGTTAATGAATAAATGATAAATTAATGAATTTGTTCAATAATGCAAACCGTGTATTTCATGACCGTCGCATTACTAAAATTTCACCCTCAATGCGCCTAAAGAAATATAACTTCAAAAACTAAAATGATCTCTAGACTTCAAAAATTATTTTTATAGCACCAATACTACACTGTTTACTTTCAGTATTACATATAAGAAAGTCCTGTAGCACACACTGTAGATATTTTAAAATGGTTAAGCAACCAGCATTAAACTACTTGATGTGATTAACCCAATTATTAGCAAAAATTGTCTCCAATAATCAGGGCTGTGGAATTGGTACAAAAACCTACGACTCCAACTATTCTCTATTTTTCTATTGTTTGACTCTTACTCTTACTTTTTACTGTATTTCAAAATATATTCTCTTTCAAAAAATAATAACAATAGTTATAATAATAAGTGTGTAAAAATCATTATATTAATGGAATCAGAGTCGGTACCTCTCTACCGGCTCCAACTCTGACTCCAACCAAAATTACTCCAACTCCACAACCCTACCAACAATAGAGACCCGTTTCAATAACAACTGTTATGTCCGGTATTATAAACGAGCTAACAAAATTTGCATGCTTGCAAGTATTTTCAAATAAAATTTCAAACCTATCTGACAGTTTTCTTGAAGTTTCATGAAATATTTGACAAGTTTTGCGCACACGCGGTAAATAAAAACCAATGGTATAAAAACTGGTGGTATTATGAAAATTATATTATATGGTCAGAATCGTCAACTGTGTTATAATAATTTGAAGTATTACTGCATCATAGATATAACCACAGAATTAATACCCTAATTTAAAGGGCTTTTAAACTTGCAAATTTCTTAGCTTCTTTATAATACCGGACATTACTGTATTCAATACATTCAAATCAGGGGATAACATGTAGCGTTTACACATTACCATCATACACACCATTATAGTTATGAGTCGTCTGTTATTAGTTATTTTAAGTTAACATAAATTATGTAAGTCAGCTTTATGTTAAAACTTGTTTTATTTAATTAATTTTTAGTGGCAATTGATACAACATTAACAGATGCTGGATTGTTTAATAACACATCTAGTGATAATGATAACTCAATGGAAATTACGTTATCAGAAAATTTTAATAATGGTGGCATTATCATTGAAAATTTATCCAACATAAATATTAACCTGTTTCCAATTAAACAAATTGATAATGGTCCAGAATTCATTACTGCAAACAAAGAAAATCAAAGAAATGTAAATGCATTAAATCTAAGTGAGTTTTTTTCAATTAAAACACCAACTGTAGAAAAGAATAGTGATTTTTCAGTTGAAAGTATAAAATCCAAATCGATAATAATACAGAATTCCAATCCTGTAATTGTAAATAATCCAATAGAAATGTACCAAAAATGTCCATCACAACAACAAAGTGTGTTAGATGAAAAAGAAAATATTTATGTCAGTAATGTTAAACAAATAATCAATGAATCAGTAAAGGAAAATATTTTTTTGCCTCCTGCAATTATTGATAATACAGAAATAAGAAGTAATCCCTTGGTTGTTTCGAATGAGCAATTTAATTCTGTCGTAAAAAACAATTCAGTTTTAAATAAGTCAAAAACAAGTTTATTTTCCCAGAATAGCAATACAAACTATTTAGAATCATCTTCAATAACTATTGAAAATACAGAAGCATTAATAAATGCTAAACCTGTAATATTCAATTACAATTTGATAGAGTCTAAAGGATCAAAACAAGAGTTAAATAATTCTTCAAAAATATTAGTGCATAAAAAAACTGGAAATCAATCAGTACAAAACTCACAGAATATATATGGAACACCAGAATTAAATCGTAAATCTAATATTTCCAAAAATAAATTTGAAAAAAATAAACAAATTTTGGAATCAAAAATATCGGGTGAGGTAGAAGCATTACTGATCGATAAATCACAGTCCATTTTTTGTAATGCTAAAAAGAGACAAACAATGCATTTTAATACATCAGATGTAGAAGGCAATATGGAAATAACAAAAACATTGCCTGTAGCTCCATTAAAATTACTTGGCTATGAAAACAAAGCACAATCCATTATTTGTAATGATAGAAAAAGACAAACATTGCATTTCAATACATCAGATATAGGAGGCAATATGGAAATAACAGAAGCATTACCTGTGGCTCTATTAACATTGCCTGAAAACATAAACCAAGAACAGTCCATTGTTTGTAATGATAGAAAGAGACAAACAATGCATTTCAATACATCAGATTTAGAAGGCAATATGGAAATAACGGAAGCATTACCTGTAACTGTATTACGGTTGCCTGAAAACATAAATAAACCACAGTCTGACGATCAAAAGAGACAAGCAATGCTTACCAATACATCAGATATAGAAGGCAATATGAAAATAACAGAAACTTTACCTGTAGCTCCATTAAAATTACTTGGATATGAAAACAAAGCACAATCTATTGTTTGTAATGATAGAAAGAGACAAACATTGCATTTAAATACATCAGATATAGGAGGCAATATGGAAATAACGGAAGCATTACCTGTAACTGTATTACAGTTGCCTGAAAATATATACCAAGAACAGTCCATTGTTTGTAATGACCGAAAGAGACATACAATGCTTTTCAATACATCAGATATAGAAGACAATATGGAAATAACGGAAGCATTACCAGTAGCTCCATTAAAATTACTTAGAAATGAAAACCAAGCACAATCCATTGTTTGTATTGACCAAAAGAGAAAAACAATGCATTTTAATTCATCAGATATAGTAGGCAATATGGAAATAACAGAAATTTTGCCTGTGACTTTATTACGATTGCCTGAAAACGAAAACAAATCACATTCTTTTACAAAAGATGCAGAAGGCAATATGGAAATTACAGAAGCTTTGCCTGTGGCTACATTACGACTACCTGAAGACAAAAACAAAACACAGTCGTTTACAAAGGATGTAGAAGGCAATATGGAAATAACAGAAAATTTACCTGTGACTGTTTTACAATTGCCTGAAAACATAAATAAACCAGAGTTTGTTACAAAGGTTCAGAAGAGACAGATAACGCACTTCAACAGATCAAATGCAGAAGGCAATATGGAAATAACGGAAGCTTTGCCTGTGACTGTATTACGATTGCCTGAAAACATAAATAATCCACAGTCTGTTACAAAGGATCAGAAGAGACAAACAATGCATTTCAACAGATCAGATACAGAAGGCAATATGGAAATAACAGAAGCTTTGCCTGTGACTCTATTACGATTGCCTGAAAACATAAATAATCTACAGTCTGTTACAAAGGATCAGAAGAGACAAACAATGCATTTCAACAGATCAGATACAGAAGGCAATATGGAAATAACGGAAGCTTTGCCTGTGACTGTATTACGATTGCCTGAAAACATAAATAATCCACAGTCTGTTACAAAGGATCAGAAGAGACAAACAATGCATTTCAACAGATCAGATACAGAAGGCAATATGGAAATAACGGAAGCTTTGCCTGTGACTGTATTACGATTGCCTGAAAACATAAATAATCTACAGTCTGTTACAAAGGATCAGAAGAGACAAACAATGCATTTCAACAGATCAGATACAGAAGGCAATATGGAAATAACAGAAGCTTTGCCTGTGACTCTATTACGATTGCCTGAAAACACAAATAATGCACATTCTGTTACGAAGGATCAGAAGAGACAAACAATGCATTTCAACAGATCAGATACAGAAGGCAATATGGAAATAACGGAAGCTTTGCCTGTGACTGTATTACGATTGCCTGAAAACATAAATAATCTACAGTCTGTTACAAAGGATCAGAAGAGACAAACAATGCATTTCAACAGATCAGATACAGAAGGCAATATGGAAATAACGGAAGCTTTGCCTGTGACTCTATTTAGATTGCCTGAAAACATAAATAATGCACATTCTGTTACAAAGGATCAGAAGAGACAAACAATGCATTTCAACAGATCAGATACAGAAGGCAATATGGAAATAACGGAAGCTTTGCCTGTGACTGTATTACGATTGCCTGAAAATATAAATAATCCACAGTCTGTTACAAAGGATCAGAAGAGACAAACAATGCATTTCAACAGATCAGATACAGAAGGCAATATGGAAATAACGGAAGCTTTGCCTGTGACTCTATTTAGATTGCCTGAAAACATAAATAATCCACAGTCTGTTACAGAGGATCAGAAGAGACAAACAATGCATTTCAACAGATCAGATGCAGAAGGCAATATGGAAATAACAGAAGCTTTGCCTGTGACTCTATTACGATTGCCTGAAAACATAAATAATCCACAGTCTGTTACAGAGGATCAGAAGAGACAAACAATGCATTTCAACAGATCAGATGCAGAAGGCAATATGGAAATAACAGAAGCTTTGCCTGTGACTCTATTACGATTGCCTGAAAACATAAATAATCCACAGTCTGTTACAGAGGATCAGAAGAGACAAACAATGCATTTCAACAGATCAGATACAGAAGGCAATATGGTAATAACAGAAGCTTTGCCTGTGACTCTATTACAATTGCCTGAAAACATAAATAATCTACAGTCTGTTACAAAGGATCAGAAGAGACAAACAATGCATTTCAACAGATCAGATACAGAAGGCAATATGGAAATAACAGAAGCTTTGCCTGTGGCTATATTACAATTGTCTGAAGACGAAAACAAATCACAGTCTATTACAAAGGATGCAGAAAGCAATATGGAAATAATTAAAACTTTGCCTGTGGCTGCATTGATATTCCCGGAAAACATAAATAAATCACAGTCCGTAGCTATAAATGATGATAACAGTATAATAATGCATTTCAATAAATCAGATGCAGAAGGAAATATTAAAATAACGGAAGCTTTGCCTGTGGCTATATTACAATATCCTGAAAATAAATTCCAATCTGTTACAAAGGATCTGAAGAGACAAACAATGTATTTCAATAAATCAGATACACAAAATATGGAAATAATGGTTGAAGATATAAAAGAATCTCAGTTTACTGTACTTGAAAACGAGAAGAGACGCACAATACATTTAAATAATTCAAATGAAGAAGGTAATTTGAAAAAATTTGAAGCTCAGCCTGATGCATCATATAACAGAGAATTAGTCGAAATGAAATCCAAAGACTTTGAATGTAAAGTATATGCATTTAATGAAAGTGAGATTGAAAAATCAACAAGTGTATTTGAAGTCAGTTTAAATAAGACAAATTATAAAGAAAGTTCTCAACAGTCAGAAGTAGAAATTAATTCTCAATTTTTTACTCCCCAAAAAAATTTGTTATCTTATCAAAGCGATGATAATTCAATTGTGAAAAATACAGACATTAAGAAAAATAAATCTAGGTACAGTATTGAAGTATATAAAAATGTTGATGATAACTTAATGGTGAGTGTATTACCGACAGTTGAAGATTCGGAAATTCAAGTGCAGAAAGATCCAGTTATATCTGATAATATACTCAAATGTTCTAATTTTGATAATATCAAGATCTCTGATAAGACTAAAAATACTAAATGTCCAAATAGTTCTATGGATTTAAATAGTTTTTCATGTTTTGTGTCAAATGAAGAACTAGAACAAGATGTAAAAACACTAATTTATTTTGATAAAAATACTGGTTTGAAAGTTAATCTTCCAGAAGAAATTAGTTTACAAATAATAGAATTTCTTCAAAGGAACAATAACGTTATTTCTAATCATTCCTCAAAAGATAGTGTTAAATTGAATTTGAAAAGAAAATCGACAGATAATGAATGTTCAGAAGCTAAAATGAGACATCAAAGTCAACCTCTAATTGACATACCAATAATAAATACAGAAAGAGATTTAAATCTTTCATTAATTAAAAATTGTAATAACACACCAACAAACAAAGAAGAAATTTATATTAAAAATACTCAGATGCTTTCAGAAGAAGAAAATATTTTACGAACTAACAGTAAATATGAGAGTATTGATTTAAACATAATAAAAAATATTTCAACAGATAGCTTTATAGATAATGCTGTAATTGATTTTGCATCTAATGATACTTTAGAAGAACAATTAATAAATGTTGTTAAATCTGCTGCTAAAAATAGCGCATCATTTTATTTATCAGAAAATCTCCTTGGTTCTCTAAATAAATCTTTCGAGTCAACAGAAACTAAAAAAAGTGAAATTGGTAATAATTCTTGTATAAAAGTAAAACAAAATACTGATAATATACTGCAACCTGAATTAGAAAATGACAGTGAAAAAAAAATTATATGTTTAGAGAACAAGGTTAATGAAAATAATTTATCTGATTTTAAAATTAAATCTGTAAAGATAATTGATAATGAACATTATAATAAATCAAGACAAGAAAAACCATTGACCACACAAGAACTTATTGAAATAGAGTCAAAAAAGTAAGTTAAATGTATACATAAAACTGTAATTTATTATTTATTGATTCTTATTATTTTATCTGTTTTTTTCAGAAATGAATGTCGTTGGAAAATTGAATATTTCAAGAAATCTGAATGGAAATTTTCATATCTTCTTAATTCACTCAAACTTACTTTTAACGTTCATGAAAATGTAAATAATTCTAATGTACGTAGAATATCAAATGTAACATTAAATTCTATTTGTAAAGGTAAGTTATTGAATGATATTTTTGAAACTTTTGGATGCATTCATTTTGTTACCAAAAATTATTTAAAATATTAAAATAAAAATATTAGTTTGATGTTTAATATTTGTTAGGAGAGCTATCACAAATACCTTGAGTATTTAATTTAATTTAGGCTTATATTCTCAAATAATAAAAAAAACATTGAGTGTGTGTACTTATGTTCACGCGTTAGAAGTTATACTTCTCTGGCATGATTGAAAACAACTATGAATAATCTCGATTTTAACTTGATTAAATGAATAAAATAATGTAATGCATATAAATTTATAAAGAACACTAATATTTTATTTAATAATTCGTAACATTATTTCACTATACTATTTAATCAAATTAAAATTTAATTGTGTATTATTTCCAAAGTCCATATTTATAAATCATGAAATTTGAATATTATGACCAATCAGATGAGGACAGATACTGTTTGACCAATAAAATGACCAAGTAAATGTCGCTTTTACACAAAAGGTATATAAATATAGAGGTATGGCAATGCGGTCGTTGACCAATCAGCGTTGTTGACGTCACTGGTGGAAATATTCAAATGTTATAAATGTATAATTGCAAAAACATTCTTTAATTTATTATTGTTTTCGTATTTTTTGACATTTTAACAATACATACAATCACAGAAGTACAAATTTAATATTACAAAATTGTTACAAAATCATAAAAAGCTGTTAATACCATAGACATAGAGATATAGACAGCGCATTCGTATTTAACATAATGGTGTAACATGGGTGTAACATTTGTTCTGTAAGTGAGAGAGAGATGTATGTCGTTTGGAAAATAACGTATATGATTTCCAAACATCTTCTGTCTCTCTCATTTGACACGGCTCTTTTTACGAGTCAGATCCGCTGTCCATTTCTTTATGTCTATGGTTAATACGATATAACCCAGTTTTTGTATTGCCAACTTAAGAACAGTAAAAGTAATACTTCTCGAATACACCAAATTGTCTGTGACAGCTTTTTATGATTTTGTAATATTGAATTTGTACTTCTGTGATTGTATGTATTGTTAAAATGTCAAAAAATACGAAAACAATAATAAATTAAAGAATGTTTTTGCAATTATACATTTATAACATTTGAATATTTCCACCAGTGACGTCAATTCCCGCACCACCGCTGATTGGTCAACGACCGCATTGCCATACCTCTATATTTATATACCTTGCGATTTACCAACCTTTAATTTACCGGCAGCTTGATTTACCGGCGGGCCAAACGCGCGATTTGCCGACTTTCTCCTATCCCCTCCATAATACTACCGTGATTTGTGTTTCTGCGCGAAATTTCAATTCACCAATCAACGTTGAGGTTGGCAGTTGGCACGGTAGTGGGGGCCCCTCTTTACGTTGGCAATTCAAGCGATGAGTGTAGTTGGTTCAAGATGGCAGCACCAGTATTAAATCGAGTTTAAAAAAGTTATTTTTTATATAGACAATACTCTTTACAGTTGTGTTATTTAAGTAAAAGACACAATTTCTACATACCATATCTAATATCTACCTAATTCACCGCGTAACGCTTCGTTACATAGCTTTTCATTTCCTTTACATTACTAAATTTTTACCCTCAACGTGCCTGAAGAAGTATAACTTCAAAAATTTACCAACATCCAAAACTTTAATTATTTCAGTAAATGTCCAAATTGGATGTTTTTATTGAATTATTTGATAAGAAAATAAGCCTACTTTGTTTTGAATTTTAGTTGTAAATGTTTGTTTTGTTACTTGTTACTTTGTTGATCAAAAAATCAATGCATTCATGGAACTAAAAATGTAAATAACTTGACTAAAACTAAACAGATTTGAAAAAACCAAAAAGCACCGTATTTAAGTATGAAAAAACCTTTGAATTGAGGTATCACTTGTCCTATCATGCTATTTAAAATTTTAAGGGTTGTGCTCATAGCGTTGAGGGTTGAAAAGATTCTTGCAAAAATTTTATAGCAAAAGATGTCCCCCTTGAAAACTAAATCGACGTGTTCGAGTGTTTTTTCAAAATCTTATTTAAAATGACCAAAAGCACGGCTGTTTCGTTTTACTTGGGCCACCCTGTATGTATTCACTAGAATATATATTAATAATTTTATTTCATTCTAATTAAAAATAAAACTTGTAGGGGTTCTCAACAAAATAAGTTTGGAAATCACTGTTCTAGGGTATTCTTACTAATTTATTTTTAAAAAATGTGTTGTGGAAATTAAGTTTATTTTATAAACAGAAGTATCTCCCAACTATGCCACTGATGATTGGGTGCAGTAGAGATGGTCCTGATAAGCACGTTTTAGGTTCTAATATTTTTAAATAAATAAATAAATGATATCGCAACAGTATCGACATTAAAATATTAATTTTATAATTAATTGATAATAACAATTAAATATTAATATTAATTCTTTTTCCTTTTTAGAATCTTGGCAGCCAGCATGCCATTATGTTCACTATGTGTTAAATAAGAAATATACATCAGATTATTTAAAAAATATTTGCAAATTCACCTCAAATATATTAGAAATATTAGAAAGTATATCAGAAGACATCAAAAAATTACATGAATTTGTAAATGATATAATATGTCTAGGTATTCTATATGGTCTAAAATTTGATAGGCAGTGGAGGTATAATATATTTTACATAATTTAATATTATCATAAACAATTTTTTATTTTTTTATTTTAGGGCCGTTTTTTTAATAGGTAGTGTAATTTTAAAACTTGCAATAACTGTTACGGTAGACATGAGTGATTGGGATCATACAATAGAGAAGAATACTATAGAGAAGAAAATCACTGTTGACTGTGCAACAACAAATACTAAAGAAAAGGAAATATTGAGTATTGCTGAAAGCATCAAAAGTGATTCAAAGTGGTTAAGAAATTTTGTAAAAGATGTTCGAGATTATATTGATATATTGGAATTCCAAAGTGAATCATGTAATAGTTAGTTAATTTTTCTTTATAAATTACATTTATTTCATATATGTACACTACCGCTCAAAAGTTTGAATACACCTAGTTAAATCAACGAAAATTGATATAAACCTGTATTAATTATTAATTGTTTAGCAAAAAAACTTACAAAAGTATTTTTTAAAACAATGTGACTAAAAAATAACTGTATTTTGTAGTTAAATATAATAAAAAACACTAAATATAGACCTCATCCAAATATCCTCCTCGAGCCTTGTTAATTGCCTGACAAATTCGTGGCATTCTAGAAGTGAGTTTATCTAACATATCTGCTTTTATATCCTTCCAGGCATCTTACAATGCTTCCCAGAGTGCAGTTTTACTATTGGGAGCTATTTTTCTGACTTTTCTATCGAGTTCCTCCCAAAAAAATTAATCAGAGATACATCATGCGATTGTGGCGACCACATCATCAATTTCAATTGTCCAGCCTTTTTTTCGACACAAAATAGTTCTTACAAAGTTTACATGTATGTTTTGGGTCATTATTTTGTTGAAATACAAAATCATGACCCACAATTTTTCATCCCGTACGGATTACTTTATTTACAAAAATGTTATGATATACCTTTTTGTCCATAATACCATCTATTTTTACTAATTATCCAACTTTTTTCCATCCAAAACATATCCACACCAGAACACTATCACCACCATGTTTCACTGTGCAAATTAAGCATTCTGGTTAGAAGCGTTCACCAGCTGGCCAACGGACGAATTTTCAACGCTTTGACTCAAATACTTCAAACTTCGATTCATCCGTTCAAAGAACTTAACGCCGCTAGTCTAATGCCCAATCCTTATGCTGTTGAGTCCATTTCAGTCTTGAACAATATTTGATTACCTTACCAGAGGTTTTTTTGCAGTCACTCGAACATACAACCCTGTATTGTTGAGGCGTCTCATGATAGTTAAAATTGAGGCAAGTTGTTCTCTGGAGTTATTTATATCTGTGGTAATATCAGTGATAGTTAACTTTAATTATACATTGATAACATTGCTAACTTTCCTTCTTCATGTATTGTTGTCACTTTAGGCCTCTCAGAGCGTAGCTAAGATTTATTTTTGCTGTTTCTTCAGCCCTAGCGAGCGAGCGCTGCATAGCGCCCAGATAAATCTGCAATTTTTTTTGTAATATTTCGAAGAGAAATCTTTTCTTTTCTCACAATAACTGTCTGAGCATGAGTTTCTACGCTTTATTCAGTTCTTTTTAGCTTCATTGTATATAAATTTTGAAAAAATATGTATTTTTTTAATTTTGTTAATTTTCACTATGTAAAATCAATTTGACTAGTTGGAAAAATGTAAAAAAGCCTTATAATGCTTTATATTACTTTATGTACTAAACTTGTTTGCCATACAATTATATTATGCTGAATTAAACACTAACAATAAACAGAAAATTGGCAACAAACAAAATTCAAAATAGTCAATTATCACAAACGTGCACATAATAAGAACAACAATGATAATTTATTAACAAAATAGTCAAATCTTGTTTAAAGGGATAGTTTCTTACTATTAACCACCTTCGAAAACTAGAAAAAAATAAAATATTGCATTTTTAGCTAGTGTATTCAAACTTTTGAGCGGTAGTGTATTTTATATAAACAAATTAAGATGTGAGTTTTAAAATAAATATTTAATTTTATACTAAATTATTTATTTGTTAAAAAAATTAAAAATGGACAACAAAAGCAATTTAACAAATATAATACATTTTATTTTAATAGATAAGTTTACACCATATAACTTGTTTATTTAACATTTTTTTCTAATGTATCTCCTCTTGAATTATTAATATTAAACCTTTTTATGGAATAAATGTCTGCTAGAGAGTATAAACAACGCATGATTAAAGTATAGGTATTTACACCTTGTTTTTCTAATCTAATAAAACATTAACAATCTCGTAAGTCTAAAATGGTGCAAATTAGATAAAGAAAAAATATGTATTATTAAGACCGCAGAAAATGTTTGGGTAAATGAGGTATGTATAAGTATTTGTATAAACGGTATCTAAATAGCAAGGTACAGTATATAGGGATCTCGGGAACTATAAGAAATAGAGATTCATTTAAATGAGATAAAAGTTACCTTTAAAAGGGGACAGTTTGTTTTCTTAAATAGAAGCAATATTTTTTTCTATTTTTGAACAGAAGATTTTATTATCTTTTCAACAATGGAATATAGCGGTTCTTAAACTTATATATGTGATCTAGGCAAGGTATATAAATATACCTTGCCTAGGTATATCACATATACCTTGTGATCTAGGGACCTCCTTTTGATCAATCATTTTTCAGGGACCTCCCTTGCAAGAAAAAAACAATGAAGGTCGATAGATACTAATTAATCACTGCAGGTAATAAGGAATAAACAGTGATGCTAAAAATAAATCAGTCATAAAAAAATTGCTCTCAGTATGCTTTTTTTAAAAGAATTGTGTAGAATAAAAAAGTGCTTGGCCAGCATTCGGACTCATTCGGTCCTCAAAATTTAAATAAAAATTATTTGTACTTTTTGTTATGTAATTTAGGTATTGATTAGTTATTATTACAAACACTGCCAGAGATGCTATGTACCCTATGCACGATTTAAAAACCTTGTGCCCGCCCATAGTTTTCGTACACATAGACATAAGAATAGTACAAGGCAAGGTAAAGAAAAGAGCAGAGTATGTATTCATATGTCCAAGGTTTTCGGCATGTATGCGTAGGGAAATTTAGGTTCAATATTTGATTTGTAACGTTGGTTGCTCTTCATGTTGAAATTTTTTTCAATGCCAAATATCCCGAGCTTACTTCAATATGTATAAAATAGAAAAATTAATAAAATATATATTTAAACGGCAACATTACGTACTCTAGAAAATATTATGAAGTTTACTTATAATTAAATTATTATAGTAATAAATAAAATAATATAATATGGAAGAAGTTAGAATAAACCAAGGTAATGGTAAAAGGCATAAAGGAAGAAATAAATCCAAAAATAAAGCCCCCCCTAATTGTTCGGGCCCTACAAATTGTAATATCACAGGGTCTGATATACCTGGACCTTCATGGTTTGATCCATTAGATGCAACAAGTTCATTGAACAAATCTAATTCGAAATATAAAATAGATGAAACGGACTGTGATATAACTTCTAGATTAGAAAGTTTATCACTCGATAATGGTACTGATGCACTTGTAAACGGAACTTCAGAACCAGTTAAAAATGAAGTAGTAAAAAATTCAGTTGAAAATAGTTCGAATGAAATAGAAGAATCAGATGTTATAGAAAAAGATGCAATCGATCCAGCTCCTAGTGATGTTATTATTAATTATGTTCAATATGAATCTGAATTACAGATGCCATCAATAATGAAAATAATACAAAAAGACTTATCTGAACCATACTCTATTTATACATATCGATATTTTATACATAATTGGCCAAAATTATGTTTCTTGGTATGTATACAAATAAATAATGAAATCGTATTTTTTTAGAAACTAATTACTCTGTAACTAATATTTAATAACAAAGGACTGGAATAATACAATTAACATTTGTTATATTTGTTTTTTATGTTATATGTACACTGCTTTGAATACATACAAGTGCACGTTTATATTTTTTAAACTAACCATATTTTACAAAAATGTGGGTTAAACTGAAGAATATGCAGGCACTACGTTACAGTTGTCAAAAATCACATAAATAGTTATTCAGAATAGAGTTGATGCTCTAATAATATATATGTTCACTGTCCTTATATAGGGCAATCTATTTGGTCAAAGGGAGTTAATATAGTATAAAAACGGATCCAATCTCTTTCGCAACAAACTGTTTTAAAATAATTCTGTAAAATAAAAATTTCTACATGTTACTATAAAGACAGCACAAATTGTGACGTAGTGCTTGCATATTCTTTCAGCATAATACAGTATGCCCCAAAGCAATTAATACATCCCTGTTTTATGTAAATTTATAATATTAAATAAAAATTCCTTAAACCTATTATATGCATTGGTGGGTTGTGAATAAAAGATTATTAAATGGAATATTAAATCTGTAATATTCTCTATGGATCTACTTTGGAATTTAGTACAAGATATTTTTCATTATATCACCACTGTTTCAGTATTGTTTTAAAGTGCTTGCAAGCTAACAAATTTATATAATTTCATTATAATAACAGCCATAAATCTCACTTAAATTATTTGTGAATGTTGTGTATATGTCACAGCCGATTGTATTTATAGCTGCATTACAAAGCAGCTAACCGTTTTGTAAAATGTTGATGCTCTAATAATATACACGTTAACTGTCCTTGGTTCGGGCAATCTTTAGGGGTCAAATAAGCAGGTTAGTTTCTTTGTTAGGTTAAAAACGGGAATTCAATCTCCGCCTTGGTTAGGGCAATCTATTAGAGCGAAAGGGGATTAATATAGTATAAAAACGGGGATTCAATCCTCGTTGCAATGCACTGTTTTTTAATAATTCTGTCAAATAAAATAAACTTTAAATTTTTAGTTCATTGCAGCGGAGATTTAATCCCCATTTTTATACTATATAATCCCCTTTCGCCCCAATAGATTGCTCTAACCAAGGCAAAGATTGAATCCCCGCTTTTAAACTAAACTATTTTACAAAACAGCTAGTCGCTTCGTAAAGTAGCTAAATTTACAATCTGGCTGCGACATATATACACTAATAATCTAATATTGCAGGCAATGTGTGAAGATCAATGCGTAGGAGCAATTGTATGTAAATTAGATGTTCATCATAAAACGATCAAACGAGGATATATAGCAATGTTAGCTGTAGATCAGAATTATCGTAAACGAAGTATTGGCTCTACATTGGTGAAACTTGTCATTAGGAAGATGATTGCAGATGGTGCCGATGAGGTTGTGCTAGAAACGGAAGTCACTAATAAACCAGCATTACAGTTGTATGAAGCTTTAGGATTTGTCAGGGACAAAAGACTTTTCCGATATTATTTGAATGGAGTAGATGCATTAAGACTTAAACTTTGGCTAAGGTGAAATGGTTTAATAGTATAAATGACTGATTAAATAATAACATTTGTAATGTGATTCATAGGAAATTTTATTTTGTTTTGTTAATGCTATACTATACTATCCCACTTAAAATCACAACTATATTTATTTTTAATGAGGAATTTGTGAGTTTTTAATGATTGATTAAGAAGAAAACCTGCTGGTTTTTATAGTTATTTATTTATAATTTGAAGACATATTTTAATTGTAAAATTAGGGATGAAATAATATTTCAAACAAATGTAATGTTCTACATAATTAATCTTGTCAGTATCATTTCAACTGGAAAACGGAGGAACTGTGGTTTCTTAGTCACTTAAACTAATTAAATAATAGTTTCAGACTGCTGATTTTGTTGAGGACCTTGTGAAGTCAAAACATGTGTTGAGTGACATTGTTTTCTTGTGGTCTCCAAAACTCATTCAAAAGCATGCACCTCTCTGTGCTGAGAGTTTGAAAAAAAAGGCCATCAAGAAAATTGACAAGTGTATATGTAACAAAAATATTGTTACATTTTGGAATGCAAAATGGCAGTTCATTGTTATGTTTTTCATCTCTGTTTTAAAAATAAAGTTATCGTTTATTTTCTTTATTAATTAAAAAAATTGTTACCATAATAATATCTTCGTATAATTATAAATGTTTCATAATTTAGTATAGATTTCTTTATGTTATGTGACGTTTTTGAAAATCAGTTGTGTTTATTTATATAAATTCTTTATTCATTTTTAATGCAATACTTGCCTGCATATGGTACATGGTATATCTTATTTAAAACATTATACAAAAAACCTCAACATCGTAATTTATTAGTTCCGATCAAAAGATATTTAAAATGATTTTATTTTTATAACTTTTTTACATTTTAATTATCATAAGTTCCTCATTGCAATAACTATTTTTTATGATTTAAAAAATCTGAAACCAAAGTTTATCAGCTTGTGCAAATATAAAAAAAATAATACATATATAAGATTATAATGTTTTAGTGACTATTTTTACATGATATTAAAAACTAACAGTTGATTTACTTTTTTGTAGTTTTGAATTTAAAAATAATTTTTGGATAAAATGATGTAAGGACAAAAAGTATTATGCAAATATATGTAATTGTAGTTTACATATTCCTATATGAAAATGTAAAAATTTCATTTGAAAACAAGTATTCATCAGGAGTGTTGATTTATTCTGTGTTGAATTTTGTATAAAGGCACCTTTTAGTGAGTCTATATGTATTATTGGCTTCCGATAAAAAGAACATTTAGCTATGTGCTAAAAATTATGTGACAAATAAAACTATTAAACGTGACAACCTCCCACAAATTAACTGACTTCTGATTGGTTCAACTTGTAATCATTATTTTTGTATATGTACATATTAAAATTTATTATTTTGTGTATTGTTACCAATACACTACTTTCACAGATTTTTATATTTTTCAATAATTTCTATTTTAAATCTTGTATACAAGACTAACTATGAGCAAAATATTGTACCAGTGTCCTTACATATATTATTTACCTAATGAAGTTATAAAAAAAATCTAGTATTTATTTCTATTCATTCTACTTCATAAACAGTTATTTGAAAAACCATATAGCTTTTATACTATATAAACTAAGTTTCTTGTTCATGTAATATTTTCTTATTTTCGACTCTCATGTCAAGAAAGAAAATACGACAAGGACAATAGCCTGGATTTAGTTCAAACGAACAATGACCAGGAAAGCCTACAAAAGAAAATTTAAACTAAATGGTGAAACTTTTGAATCTTTTTTAATGCGTTTAACTTATTAATTGCGGGTGTCGTCAGTAGATGATGAAATGTAAATTTTATTAAATATGGCTATTGTCACTAAGCAATTTTAATATATGCTTAGAGATTGTTTATTGATAATTTCATTGAACCCATAATCAAAAGGTTAAAATATAATTATGAACAATTCCCAAAGTTTCATAGAATTCTATTGATTTTGATTATCCATTCAGTATTCAGTACATCTTTAAACATTAAAAGCTTGTTTATTATTTATATACAGGGTGGGGTAATAGTGCTCGGAAGTTCGATAGCTCGTACACCATAATATATGTATGCGTATTTACCCACTTATCTGTTATGGTGTACGCGCGCTATCAAACTTCCGTGCACTAGTGCCCTACCCTGTATAACTTAAATAAAATATGTATACGTTTTGGAATTTTGATCTGGAAATCAAAAGTTACGATTGGTTTTGATATTTGAATCAAGGATTTTGTATGTTCTTTGCTTTTTGGGGGTTTAAAGTTAGCTCTAGAATGTATGAAAATGGAACTTTAAAGTTAAAAAAAAAAAAAAAACTTAGGGCAGTGTTACAAATGTGTGTTTTTTCTTTTTTTAGTATTTAGATTTCATTTTTGGATATCAGGAAAATTAGAACATTTATTGGGAGTTGGGAAAGTGGTTTCTGAATCATCTGGTAACACTGCAAGCATTATTAGTGGCATAACAACGACAAACAGGGCCTGTGTGCAAATATTCTTACGAAGTCCTCTTTATTTTATTGTATATAAATGTGATAACAATTTCTAGATTTCAAATTATTTATGTACAGATACAATACTGTTTTAAATATTATTTAAATTATAAACATTCAATAATGACACATTATTTCAATGATTTAAAACTAATAAATGTTTGTAATTTGAAAAAAAAAAAACAAAGCTCGCAAGCAAAATATTTTTAATCTTATATCTATTATATTCAAAATATCTAGATTATTTACTTAGTTTTTTTATTGTCTCTATTGATGGAATGTTAAATTTGAGTTAATTTATACAGAGTGTTCGCCAGAACCGAGTGATCATTACTAACTTTTTTATTACTGGAGCTAGAAGATCGGTTAAATGGGCAAAGTATCAGTATTTTTCTGAGATGGTTAATGGCGGTGTCAAAAAACAATTGAATGACAAATTTAATAGATATATTGAAATATAATATATATATATAATGCTCATTTAACCGATCTTCTAGCTCCAATAATAACAAAGTTAGCAATGATCACTCCATTCTGGCGAGCACCTGTATATACATACGATTTAATTTTTGATTAAGGCTCTGATATATGGTAATTACCGCCTAAGCCCCTTTAGTCGCAAATCTTGTGTAATATACGTATTGCACTATGGTAGTTGTGCTACTACATTATTATGAATCTATATTTTATTTATTTATTATCAAGCTTGATTCAATATGAAGCAAAAATAATTATAAATTAAAACTGACATAAAAAAAACTACCAAATGAAACACTTTATGCGAAAAGAATGTGCCGAATCACTTAAAAAATCATTCTTCTTTATTTCTATTATTGTAACTAAAGCTTTAACAGTTTCTGCCAATGTAGAATGCAAAATTAACATAAAAGTAAAACTTAACTGTGTTATTTTTCACAATTATTTTCTTGTACATAATTAAAACAAAAATAAAGAGATTTAAATATTATATAGGTAACTGAAATAAAAAATAAATATGAACATTATTTTGTGAAAGTAGCAAAAAAGTTATTATTTTGAAGAAGGAATGACATTAATATAATTTTTTTTTTAATTCAGAAAATAATTTTTTGCACAATTTTATTGAATTTTTACATTTACAGTGCTCGTATTATATATTATATTGTTTCATATTTGTGTGAAATTTTTAGATTAATAATATCCATTCTTGTGGGTGGTAAATTTATGTCTATATTGTATAAAGTATTTGTAAATAATGTACAATTTATTATATTTTACAATTGTCAGTATATCTGTAAAGCTATTGTGTACCACATGCAGGAAGGCATTATTATAGAAAAAATGTTTTATACAAATCAAACTAACCTGGTGAAAATCATCAGGATTATTGTACTATCAATAAAAAGCTGTTTGCACAATAGAATGAAGTTTCTTCATTTTTAACCAAATTTTATTTTTTATTTTTTAGTACAATAAATTAATTGAGGGATTAATTTATAAAATCACAGGATTAGAAAAATTATTTATTTTTATAAGCTTCGGTTTTTCTTTTAACAGATTTAATTAAAACATTTAATTCAGTATCTTTTTTCAAAATATCTCTTTGTTCGGTTTTAACTTTTTTTGATTTGTCTGTTTTTTCATAATCTAATGTTTCTAGTCTACGTTTCATTTTTTCTTCTATTAAAGTTTCCATTGCTTTTGTTTTTTTATAATGTGGATCTGCTGGATCAATATTATAATGATGACTTGAAAATATTGCTGAAAATCTTTCATCATTTGTATTAATTTTAAAATCATCTTCATGTTTTGTTTCTGTTGCTTTTTTCTTAAACTTGTTTTTCTTTTTCTTTTTAATACTTTCATTTTCACTTTTCTGAATCTTTGCAAGACTGAAATGATTTCTATTACTGTCTTCTTCATTCATTAACAGTAATTCAAGTTCAGCCTTTTTGTTAATTTCTTCTGGATCTTCATCATTTGAATATTTATTCTTCTTTTTGTTTTTCGGTTTTTTAAATTCTTTTTTATTAAATTCTTCTGCAAAATATGGATCATTCATATCTATATCTGAAGGGATGTCATCATCTGAATAAAATTCATCTTCACCTGAATTACTATCAGTTTTTTCTTTATTTTTTAGACGTTCTGTTTTCTTTGTTTTCTTTTTTTCTCTACGTTTTTCTAGAAACTGTTCAAATGGTGTCAAATCATTAGCTTGCAAAGATTTTTTCTTTATTATATTTTCTGTTTTTTGTTGTAAATCAGCACCCCATGTTATTTCCATTTCTACATCATCTTTCTTTGCATTTTGTTCTTTACTTTCTATATCCTGAAGTAACATTCTGTACTTCTCAATAGGATCAGCTATTTCACTGTCTGAATTTGAACCTAAATTTTGTTCTTGTTCATTTTCATCCTCATCATCTTCACTACTGACTGCTAGGTATGTTTGAAGATCAGCTTCACTAATATCATCGACTTTTCCTGAATTTAGTTTCTGTGTAAATTCTGCACGATCTGGATTTGTTTCATCCCAAGTTAATTCAACTTTTGCTTGCTGTAATGCTGTAGTTGTGAAATATCTTGGTTTATATTTAGATAAATCAGGTAGACGATCACACACTTCTTTTGATTCTTGTGTAAATTCTTCTTCATCAGGAATAAATCTTAAATCAAGTTTTGTTCCACTTGACTCGTATTCTAAACCATCACATTCTGTATATATTTTATTAGCTGTAGATGGGCTGTCACATACCATTACAGCATAATAATATTTCAACCTGTTTAATTGATATTTTCGTAATTTCTCTCTTTGATATTTGGAACCTTCTTCATTTTCTTCATCTTCATTTTCAGAAAGCTCTTCTTTTTTTGTTTCAATTAATTCTTGAGGTCCTACATATAAAAAAAAAATTAAAAATATGTTTATTAATTACAATTTACTAACTACAGCCATTCATTATAACTTTTGTTTTAATAATATTGTATAAATTGAGGTAATTCACTTCACAAATAGTGTTCTAAATGACTTACTAAGTAAGTTAATTTTAGTAATGAGTATAAGGAGCACCTACACAAGAATGCAAACATTTTATTTCTCATCATAAATTGATTGTGTTTTGATCAGTTGCAACCCAATTTAATATTAGACAATTGGATATTTTTACAGAATAAAGTAATTTATCAATGATTAAATTTTTGTATGGTTTCAAGACTCTAACCCAGTGACTGTCAAACTGTGTGCCGCAGCACAGTAGTACTTATTCTGTGGTGCACTGGAAAAATTCCAGGTGTGTCGGAAAAGATTTAAAAGTATAGGTTTATATTAACCTTTTGGACACAAAAGTTGACTAAAGTCGATTGCATTTTTATTTCCCTTCGATGCAAAAATCAACTATAGTGCACGGTTCCAAAAAACACTGTTGTACGTGGAAATCAATTTTTATTAAAAAAAATATGTAAATGTTAGTGAAATATTCTGTAAAATCCATTACCCCACCCATTCTTTATTCATTTTTGTATTTAAATTTTATATTTATGTAAAATAAAAATTACATTCAACATTTTTTTTTTCACTAAAACAGCGGTTCTTATCTTATGTGGTCTTGGGACCCCCTTTTGAACAATTATTTTTCAGGGACCCCTCCCCCTGACTGAAAAACAAAGAACGTCATTAAATACTAATTAATCACTGGTAAATAAAAATATAAAAGTACTTTAATTTATGCCAAATGTTTCACAGACCCTTGATGGGATCAGCGGAACCTAGTTTAAGAACCGCATTATTGCAAACTTATTGAAACAGACTATAGGTAATGTTTTTTTTAATTAAATTTTAAATTAACCCTTATATAAAATTTGTAATTCCCTTTGAAGAAAGGTTATGCATCACTAGTTTGAACACACCTGGTTTAAATCATTATTTTTTAACAATAAAAATAATACCTTTAATTTCTTCTTCTTTCATTCTTTGTAAGCCAAAATCTGATGGATATATAGTAATAGATTTGATTAAACCATTTGTTGGTAAAAATGAATTAAATAATACCATTAAATCTATAGCTTTTATTCTATCCCAATCCATATTACATATAGCCAAACGGTTTGTCTCCATATCTGTCGTTTCTGCATCTTTGTCAAGTTCTCCCCAATCGTGTTCGACAGTTTCTTCATCAACTTCTTCTGTAGATGATTCATCATCAGAAGAACTTTCAGAAAAAAGTGTATCTTCACCACGTGCATAATCAACTTTTAAATTAGAAAGTTTCTTTTTTACAAGTTCTGAGATAACTTTATTATCAGCTTTAGGTTCATCAAGAGAATCATTTAATGGCCTCACGAATTTTCCAACTTCTTGTTTAGTTTTGTTTTCAGATTCTTCATCACTGTCACTCGTTTCTGAATCTGAACTAAGTTCGTAATATTTTTTCAAATCTTTATCGGCAGCATATTGCACAGGCCTGCCTCTTTTATCAACTGTATATTTTACATTGAATTTTTCATCTTTAAACATAGACTGAAACCGTTTATCAATTTTTACTTTGCGTTCTTTTTTTGGTATCCTCTTAAAACGAGGATCAGTTGTAATATGTGTGAAACGATCATCTTTCAATATGTTTTCCATTTTTGTAAATAAATTCTATAAATGATTAAAATGTACTTTGTGTCGAAAACACTTGTATTTTAATTTTATGGTCCTTTATTGAAAATATATATTTGAAACACACGTGTTTTAGATATAACCACAAATTCTGAAGATATAAATCATATAAATGACAACTTTGACAGATTAAAACTGATTTTTCAGATTTCTAATTTATCAACATACACTCAGCACTCTGCTATACGACCATCCACTACACGACCGCTCCGTTTTACAATGTGCATACAGTTCTAAACCGTTCTAACCAAGGTCCTTCCCCCATCCCCACCAAAATACCGCCATGACTACTATATTTCTGCGCGTTCAAATTCACCAATCAACGTTAAAGTTAAGGTGGTGGGTGCCCCTCTATCCGTCGCATAGTGGAATTTTTGAATTACCGATGCCGTCGTATAATAGAATGTTGAGTGTACATACTTTGTGTTTAATGTTAAATAATACCATTAGATGTCTCTAAAGACAAAAGAGATTGTCAATACAATTCATATTCTGGAATAATTCAATGTCAACAATAATACTTAAAATATAATAATAATATGCTAAAAAAATTCAATAATAAATAAATAAAAAATGATTTCAATATGCCAACAGAACCAAGAACTGTAGTTAATAATCTAGAATCATCAGCAGATAGATACTCAATACAAAATCAATATAAATCAAATAGTGAATTAATTGATCAAAGCATCGATAAATATAGGTAATTATTCAAAATAAATATAACCCTCACTTTCATTTTTAAGTGTATAACATGTGTATTTATTTATTGCAGTACAAATTCAAGGAAGAAGTATATGCACTCTGATTATAATGAAGATGTACAAAATTCACAAAACACGGTTCTGTATAGTGTTTCACAAAGATTAGTGTCTGCAAGAGAAGGGTATGCGTGCTTAGGTACAACAGAGTGGGGCCCTCATAACGGATCACCCGATACTACAAAAGATTCTAATTCAGAAGGATCAAGCGATAAACAAACAACACCTGGTACAAATATTATTAATTAATTATTATATCAATTTTTATTTACGTAACTTAATTTACAAATTATAAAATAATTAAACAAAAGTTGTAACGGACGTAACCTATGAAAATCCATAATTTCTACTCCATGCAGAGCATCAAAACATTTTATCATATATTAAACTACTAGTAGTAGTTTAATATATGATTTTATGTTTATATTTATTTTTATCTGCTGAAGGGTTACTTTTAGAAAAATTAGCAAATAATAAAAAGTGCTGCAAATTGGTCAATGAACACAAAGAATTTTTTTCAGAACTTTTTTAGTAACATTTTTTAGTTTTTTGGTTGGGCACTTTTTTTTATATTTATATTGTTTGGCTAATTCTAAGAACTTTTCATCCTTTGTAAAATTTTCTGAAAGTTGATCCTTTAGGAGATAAACATAAAACTAAATATAAACATAGAATGTTTGAGTGTTCCCCGGAGAAGAAATTATGGATTTTCGTACATTGCACTCATTACAACTTTTGATGAGCATATTTTGAACTATCATTTCGTCAAGTTACAAAAAATTCAACCAAAAGGCAAAATCTATTGCATTTGTGTGGGGTCCTTCCTTCCATTTGCTCTACTGCTGAAATGTCTTATTTGCGGACATGGGTTTTTTAACAAAAAGCAATTATGTTAATGTCCCTGATAATTCCTGAAAGTTTGTCGGTATGTTTAAGGGACAGCCTGTATATCTACCAAGTCAGTATTAAATATTTAATAAAAAATTTTAATCAGAAATATAATTTTTATAATACATTAATTATTATTATTATTATATTGTTAATTCATTTCAATACAATATAAAACTTACATCACTATTTTGTATGATTTAAGTCACTACTACAAATATCACAGAATTTATATAAAATTAAAAACATACAATTTTTTGAGATTTGTCTCCAATTTTAGATTTTTTACATTTATTGATTACTTATAAAATTAATCCTTTAACTACAGGTACCAATAAAATTGTCAATAATCCCTGCAGTTAGTTAAAGAGTTAGTATCTGTGACATGATTGTCTTTAATGCTAATTTACTATTTTTTCTTTAATTAAGCGGTATACATATCAAATAAAACTACAAACTAAATTAAAGTACCAGTTATGATGTGTAGTATAAGACACTAACTGCCAGGAAAGAATTTTTGCCTACATATTAATTAATAATTTCATTTTTTTATATCTTTTTATCAGTTAGCCAGAAAGATTTGTTTTATATAATTAATTATAGCTACACATAAACTTTTCACTTTCAGTTAAGAAACTGGTATATTCATTTACCTTATATTGTCCCCTATATAATAAAGCAGAATATTGTAAGTACCATAACATTACTTGGTATTTGAGATATTTTGCCGTATGTATATGTAAACATTAAAAAAAAAAACAATAATTTCAAATATAGGGATTACTACTGTATAATCAATTTAGTCTTGAAATGACTAACATTTTTACTTTCCAATAATTATTATTAGAGATGTGTATTCTGTGATTGTTCGTTTAGTGCAGATGAATTTTCTTTCAACTCATTACTTAATGTACTTGATTTTGTGGTTTTTTTACTATCTGTACTACTTGTTTTGTTCACACTTGATTCAGGAGATGAACTAACTTTAGACTTTCTTAATAATTTCATTGGAATCATTTTTTTGACATTCATTCTGAATCCTTTATGCCACCAAGCGTAAATAAGCGGATTAAATAGACTGTTTAGAAACCCAAGTATTGCTAACGGAGATGCTATAGCAAATTTTAATTTATTGCATTGACCGGGCGTATTTTTTTCACAATATATATAAACACAACATGATATAAAATATGGCATCCAAGTCAAAACAAAACTTCCAGTTGTAAGTAGTACTACTGTTACAGCTCTCCATTCAGATGGTTCAGTGTTTTTTCTTTTTGTTGTTTCTTCTCCAGTGTTATTTTTGTTACCACCTCTAAATATTCTAATATTGTTTGATTTTTTGTTATCGGTTCCTGCATTACGAAGTTGAATCACTTTTCTGATAGCGTAATATAATATAATAGAATATAAAATTACAACTAAGACAACAGGAATGAATCCTAAAATACTGGTTAAGATTATCATTTCTGGTGTAGCAAGGCGAATGAACCAACATATTTTTCCTTGATCATTGTATTCATACCAACCCATTGCTGGTAGAAAACCAAATATAATACCAAAGATCCATGTTGCAAGGATCATAAATCTTGCTCGGATCGGTGTTATCCAACGTTGATATTGCAATCCATGAATTATGTAAAGAAAACGATCAACAGCTATCAAGCCGACAGAATAAATTGAAGCCAAAGTACTTGATACTATTAGGCCTGCAAATAGGAAAATGTTTTTATTTGTTTTTTATTATATTTTTTTTTCAAGGCAAAAATTTTATATTTTGACTGATTTGATTTATATTAAAGAATATTAAAGATCATTTTTTATTTATATATAAGTAAAATTTTAATTGCCACATTTTTTAATAATGAATCATACTAATCGGCTTTGATCTTCATTTGTAAAATTGATTTTATCTATTATGATCAAAAAGCTCACTATTTTTTATTTTTTCAAAAACTATTTATTTTAAAAGAATATTAATAGTTTATTTGTCAAGTATAAAATTACTCACCCATGTGAATACAACATTGCATAAAATCTCTATTTTCTTTGGGGTAAACACTTCCAAATACAACCGCAAAACCAGTGATTAGATCTGCCATTGCAACATTACCGAGAAATAAGTATGTAGTTTTTGGATTTACGCCTGAAAACACACACACACACATAAGTAAGCTCCTTGTAGTTCTAGTTTTGGTATCAAACCATAACAAATAATAATTTCAGTTCACTTTTCATGATAATTGAGTTAGATTGTTCCCGTTCAGTACGAGTATATGGTTTTATAGAGATATTTTATTTATATTTTAACAATGATTTTAATATATTTAGTATTTATGTAAATATATATTTACCTTTTTTCAATATTAGTCCACTGGATACTACAACAATCAGATTTAGTAAAATTATTATAGCTCCAAAAATTGGTATAACAATTTGATAAATAGAAAGTCCTGTTTTCTTATTTATAGAAATAGGAATTTGAGTTGTAAATAATTCACTTGTATTAAAATATTCTTCTGACGTAGTTTCAAAATATTCAGTTGTCCAACTCATTGTTAATTCTGTATATAAAATAAAATAAAAAATACTTAAAAAGTAAATAAATGTATATGTATATGGGTTTTATTACAATAATATACAAATAACATGAAAACTTTTTTCAATTTTTATATTTGCAGTTGATATATAAGTGCTATTTTTATTATATTTGAGTATATATTTGAGTATTTTCCTGTTGATGAGTAATTCATTGTTTATCATGTAAGAATACCTGTATGAAGAATCAATTTATTTTACTAACCTTGGGAAATTTTTTTTGAGGAATGCAATTTCTTCATTAACATAATATAATATGTTATTAAGAAATTATGACTTTTAATATCTATGAAAATTTATAAATATGTACATATGAAAAAAAATTAAAATCCAATAACATGTTTTATTATAAAAAGGTTGGGGTGTTAATTAACAAAAAATAAACTTTAACAAAGTTTTCAAAACTGTTGCATTTTATAGATTTCAATAAAAAAAATTATTATTCAAAGAACTCAAAATGATTAGGAAGCTTCTTTTTGTAAAAGAAGTTAAAAAATTTAATAATTGTATGCAGTATGTAAAATTAGATATTTGTTTGTATCATGGAAAATTATGAAATAAGAATGAAATTAATTTAGCTTATATTAAAAAATATTTAATTGGTAAATTAATTTTTTAGCTTGACTAGGAAACTTTTTTGTTAATGAACAAATAAAAAAATTTAAATGGAAATTAAAATAGTTCCGTTCATTATTATTTTTTTTAAAAAGTAATTTTAATAATTTTAAATCATATAATTCAAAATAAATAGTTAATAAAGCAATTATATACATTGATGCATTAAAAAATTATTTACCTGCTTAGTGTCACAAATGTCTTCAATCACCAAATCTAAATGTCAATACAAAATAATAACATCAAATAAAACGTAATTTTTTTACGAGTTTATAATCGTTTACCACAATAAAACGATAAGTTTTTAATTTGAAAGGGGGAAGTACAAATATTTAATAATACAGGATATCAGAACATCCGAACGGCAATGTTATCATTTTTGTTGATAGGAAATACAAATAGGATTTCCTTTTTATCTATTTCATTAAAAATGTTATTACCATGTTATTTTTTTCAATTTAATCTAAATAACATTTGTATCTATAAGTATTTAATATTTTATTGACAGCTATAATGATTATAACTATAATTCACCAGATAGTACAATATGTTTTTTATGTAGTCATATCTTAAAAATAGAATATGCACAACATAAATAATAAATTGAGATATTGATAGATAACTATATAATAAATAATAGGTATTACATTATTAAAAAAATCATTTAAACTATTTTTAAAAATTCATTATTTTTTATATTTTTTTGGGGAGGGGAAGATGAAATAGCAATAAAACTACCACTTGAGAGTTGAGTTTATACATATTTAACATATAAATTCTCTATTTCCCCTAAAGCACTACCTGCGGTTCATTGAAACTATAGTCATTTCCATTAAGGGAAAGAATAATTTAAATAATTTTTTTGTTAACACTACTTTTCAAAATAATTTAATTAAACCAATGAACCTATTAAAACAAAAAAAAGGCCCCTTTTGTATAATACCGCTGTCTGTTTTGGCACTTTCCTATACCTCGGCACGATATAACCAAATCTATCATTTTAAAATAATGCTATCTGCAGTGTTAAAATATCTTAAATAATTTTTAATATAGAAAAATAATTGAATCAAAAAATTTAAAAACAAAGTTATGTTTTTAAATTTTCTTCCTTTTATACCTGTAACCATGATAGAAAAATATTTTTAGCTGAAATGAAATTTTTGGGTTACAACTTTATAAGACTATGTAAAATATCATCATTTTTTTTTACATAGTTCTTTAACATTGTATTATTTTATGTTCAGCATTGAACATATATATTACAGGTTCCAATACCAGCTCTACATCGAATCCAACATCTACGACTTCGTCGAGTGCTTCATCAAGTCACAGCGACCCAACTGGAACCCAACAAGGTGGTGCCAACGTATCTCATCCAATGCAGAATGTTATTCCGATGTGCGTGTATCTTATGTCAAGAGTAGCTGTCCGTTTGGACATAGAAGATACATTGCAAACTACTGTGGCTCAAATAGCTTCAGCTATTATTAGTTCAGATGAACTTTGCTTAAATAAAAACATTGCTGATAAGATTTTTATATTATGGATGAATAGTCCTTTATTAGGTAATTTTAATTAATTAGATAATTTCAATAAGTACATAATAATTATTTGGTAGTATTTTCCTAGTATGTAGCAGTAAAAAATATAAAATGCAATAAATGCAGTAACATATTATTATAAAAAGCTTGATTTTAAAAATCATTAATTATATGGCAAATAGAGTGTTTCAATAATCCAAGGTAACTTGGCAGTGAATGTGTTAAAATTAAAAATTGTATGCTCGTGTTCTGCTTTTCTGTAAAATGTATATGACTTGAATTTTAAGTATTTATTAAATCATGTATTATTCATATGATATCCATATTATAGAATTACAATTGAAACCAAATCATAAGCCAGTAGAAATAAGAAAAGCATGGAGGTCATTATTAAATCAATATAGCCACGGATCGCTACATCAACAACAAAGAGATGAACCTAGGTTAACACTTCAGAGAAATGTATTTTTTCCTCGTCAAGCCGAAGAAAAAATTAAGTAAATAAAAAATATTTTTTTTTGTAATTCTATTTTATTTGTTATTTTGTCTATGTTTTAGAGATCAGAGAATTCTAGAACTACTTTATGAAGAAGCAAAATATAATATATTAAAGGGACGTTATCCTTGCGAGGCCCATCACTGTATTACATTAGGTGGAATTCAAGCTAGAATAGAATTAGGACCTTACAATCCACAGCTACATACGACACACTTTTTTAGGTTTATACTTGTATATAAAATATTATCAGTATTAGATTGAGAAAAATTTTGTTTTAGAGAGCAACAAAGAAAATTTCTACCATCGTACGTAAGAAAAAGTTCTAATTGGACTTGGTTGCCAGTAAGTTCAAAGAATTCTGCAGAAGTAAAACTACTTGAGCAATATAAAAGAATACCTGCTTCAACAACAAATCGAAAACTTATAAGAAAATATCTAGAATTTTGTTGGTCTTTACCCTTTTATGGGTATGTTATATTATTAACAAAACCTTTCTTTTAATAAATAATTTTTTTATTTTTTAGCTGTGCATTTTTTCAAGGACAGGTTGAACAGCCAGTTAGAGGTTTAACTAGTCTTATGACACATCAAGATATTCCAGTATTGGTTGCAATTAATTCACAAGGCGTTTACGTTATTGATGACGTGCAATGTGTAAGTATTATACAGCTATAACCTAAGTCCTAAGTTATGGTTCTTCGACTTATGGCTACCACAATTCCTCAAAGTTGTAGTGCTTGCTTTTGAGTTATGTTTCTTTAATAGCTTATAAAATAACAGTTTTGATTAGCAGACATTTTTGAGTTACAGCATATGTCTGGAATCAAAGGTTATTATAACTTTGAGGTATGACTGTATTAAATGTGGAATATCTGTGACTTAACTTTACGTATATAAATATTTCATTTCTTTGTTTCAGACCTTACTATTAGGTCTTAAATATGATGAATTAAGTTGGGATTATGCACGTCCATCACGTGAAGATAATCCAGATTGCTTGTCATGCTTATTTTTACAATTCATGGTCTTAGAAAATGGTGCTCGTGTATCTAAAGTATTACAAGTATTTTCGAGACAAGCAAATATGATGGATACACTCATATCTGGATTTATGGACCAACTTAAAAGAAATGTAGCAGCAGGTGCATCTTTAGATGAAGTTGATAGACCTTTGTATGATGGAAATACAGACAGTGATGGTAATAAACTTTTTATGTGTGTTTTATGAAAAAAAATATTTTTTTTATGTTTTTTAATTATATTTGTAGATACTCATATGCCATTAACAATGGGTAGAATAGGAAGGCGTGATGCTCCACAATCAAATTTAAGTAATAAGTTAAGTCGACTTACTCTGAGTACATTTGATGAGGATGGCCATTGCATTGGACAAATGGGTTCTTGGTCTTTTAGTTACTAGCAGACTCTCGGGACAAGTCTATAATTTAATTTTATCGTTTTTACGTAATCTCTTAAAAAACAAGCTTTAATATTTATATTGTTTATTTATTAACTCTTAATTTTTATTAAAAATAAAAATGCGGATGATACATTGATGCAGTGGTTTCCAAATTTTTTTACTAGGTACCCATTTTGAACTAAGGTTTTCCTGTGGTGCCTTTTCCTGACAAAGCATGACTAATCACAAGATAAAAATAAATAAAACACATGTAACACATTGTAATGGTCATATAATGAACTAGTCAAACAACTGCATTATTGAACAAATGCATTCATTTCAAATGAAAAAAATAATTATGAAAACTTTGGGAGCCATTGCATTAACGTATATTACGATATCTTTAGATAACATAGAATATGCACACGAATGTTCGCGCAGTGGTGGTGCGCGAGCTGTATTCATGTGAGTCCACTGACAGTTCAAGTTAAGATCAGACACATTCGACATAGTCGGTATAGCAGAGAATTGATGTCCAATCTATTATAGCAATTCACATGGCCTCACGTGAATACAGCTCGCGCACCGCTACTGTGTTCGCGATTGGCATTTGTCCATGTATTTTTCCTATATTGTCTGGAAACGGTATTATAATATAATTTCTGTAATGATTATTACATATAATTCTGAAATAACAAATATATTAATATAAATGAAAATTTCAATAAAATGAAAAATATAATAATGTAAGAACAATATTTCTATTACATAGAAATATATTAATCCAAAGATTGTAGTGATATTATATAATTTTTTTTAATGTTATCTTTCTAACTTTAATAAACTCACTGAATATAAAATCTGCACTAATAGAATAGAGAAATGTAAATTCTAAAAACAGCATGATTTTTTAACATCAATTTTAAATATAATTTTAATAATAATGTACGGTCATACCATGAGTTACAATTACCACCAATCCCTGAAGTTTATAATTATCACGAATCTCTGAAGTTGCTTTGGAGTTAAGTCTCTTATGCGGCATGAATTGATTTCTAACATATAAAATAACATTGCTTTAACTAGCAGATATATTTAAGTTATGGCACACATAACACCAACTGAAGGTGGTGCAACTTTGGGGTATGATTATTTGTTTATTGATTGAAAAGAATTGTGAAATTTAAAAAATTAAAGATAGCTAATCCTTAATCACCTAGGTACTTTTTTAATTACACAACCATGTAATGTCGGTCATAGTTATTAAAAAGTACAAAAATAGTTCTTCTCTATCAATATAAGAACTAATCAATTAGAAGAAAAATATTTATGTATTAAAATAATTTTTTTTTATAAAGTTGCATACATTGATCATTGACTATATACGTGTTATTTTACTTACCTCCAGTGAATTCACACACGTCTATGCTAGGTAAGCATATCCTGAACAAATGTGCGAGAGCACAAAAATCTAAGACTTACACCTATTATTGAGGTACAATGGAATCAAAAATGTATATGGTCCCTGTGATTTCACTTAGGTGATTAAGGGTTATTATATTTATTTTATTTATGCAAATATCAATGCTCTCCAATATTTTATGTATACTCCAAGTACCTATTATGTTGACATTTTTGTTGATATACTTTAATTTTTAATTGTGATACTAAAATAAGTTTTTATGCTTTTAATATTGTTATTGTAAAATGTATAATAAATAAAAAAATATTGAATATTAACAAATTTTTAGTCGACTATCTTGATTTAAATATTCTTCAAATGCAGCATATCTAAAAAATATAAAATATTGTTATTAAGATTTTATAAAATAAGTTATGAATATACCTTTCTTTCGCAAGTTCTTTAAAACGGGAGAGACGAATTTCAATTGTACGCAATAAAAATTTCTCTTCGTGCAATTCTTTATAATAGAAATCTTCTTCTTCAGGTGATAAGCTGTTCTGTATCTGATCCAAATTCTTTTGTTTCTTAATTATTTCTACACATTTCTGAAGAAAATAATGATAAATATAATAAAATACTTAAAACTATACTTTCATTTTCACGCTTGAAAAGTACCTTTTCATAATGCTGTTGGATGACATTCACTCTCTTTACAAGCATCTGTTTGAAATCTTTCATACAAGCACATCTTATTTGTTCTGCATCTTTTTCAGTCATAGCTCTCGGCATATTCAATCGTTGAAGGTATAAAGCCAAGTAATCTATTTCATTAGCAACATCTTTTTTACATTGCTTCATTGCTTGTATTTCCTACAATAAATTATAAAATATCAGTTTTATTTATATCAAACAAATTCATATTTGTTTAGTACCTTTTCTTTTATTCCTTGGACAGCATCTTCATTGCGCTCTGGGTGGAACATAGAAACAGTTAGTCGTGGTACAGCCTGTTCTACACTTCGTAATTTTAAAAATGTAGTCACTTCATCTTCCATTTGTCGTACGTGATATTCAGCTGCATGTTCAGCTTCCAAAGATTCTTTCAATAAATAAAATAACTCTAATTGCGTTGATGGTTTTGCACCTATTTCTGCCTGTCAGTTATAATAATGAAATATTAAAAATGTTTTTTAAAATTATCATTCAGTAAACCCTTGACTTTATGGACTAATTGATGTAAGGGGTGTACGTTAAATCCAAATATGTGCAAAATACTGAATCATACTCATCTAATTTTGTTCATTGAATCCATAAAATTGAGGGTTCACTGTATTAAAAATGTAAAATACATATTGTTTAAAAAATTTCAGAAATGAATACAAAACCTGATAACCAGATGTGAGATCTGGATTAAAAGTAAGTCTATCTCCCCGTTCAGTAACAGGAGGTTTGAGAAATTCACGTGTAGAGGCAGTTATAGATCCTTCCTCATAATGGTATTTTATTCTTATTTCATTTTCTTCTGTTGCAAATTCTCTGACAGCGATATCTTGAGATGCTTTTTTTGAATAATCACGAGAAAATTTTTCAGTAATGCTCTATAAAAATATTTTAAAATAATAATACAATAATATACAGTAATCTGCCAATTCTATACACCATCTTAATAAAATCAATGTAAATGGTTAATCATTTAAACTAATATGCAATAAATTAATTAATTTCAAATATTTTACTTTCATTGAAAAAGGTTTTTATATAGTCAGATTATTACAAATAAAAAATATTGTAATAATAAAATAAATTTATGTTACTCAGATTTACAGTATCTTTCGCTCATACATACCGATAGTTATAACCACGAAGCTGTAAAATTTTCGGTCTCAAGTTTGGTATTTGGCGTTTTCCCGGTTTTTATCAAAAGCTTATTAATAATGGTGCATTTCTCCATTTTAGTTAAGTGTGTCAATAATTCAGACATTATGAAATTTATAATTTAATTACTCGTAGGCATAATTACATTAACAATATTATTTTTGCCTTATATTCTTGTAAAAATTTGTGCAGGACGACGAGCAATTACAATAATAAGAAATTTTCAACCTAGCCTCGTATAGACAGCAAACTTACCACAATAAGTCTTCGAGGACCTTCTATCATTCCTGGTGGGGGGGAACCTTTCTCGGCAAAACAAGTAACACGTGATATCAATCGATCATCACGACCTTCGTATGTTTCAGCTAACATAGTCGGTGTCATTTCTAAATACAGAAGCCCATCTGCTCTTCCTTCTATGTAAAATACAAAATTATGCCTGCTTTCCATATCTGTTTCTGTTATATAATAGTTGTGTTCTGAAACGATAAATATAAATTAATATTTTAATAAATAATATTAACAAGTTATATACCTTTACAACAATCTTTTCTTCCTCTTTCAAAATATTCTACAACAGCATCATCTTTAAGATCTTTTTTTGTTTTATAATGAAAGTCTGCACGATTTTTATAAAATTGATAAGTAACTGTTGGTACACAGTACTCGTAATCTTCATATTGGGAAACGCATGCGACCATTCCATCACGTTGTAAATAAGGAGAGAATTTTTCAACTCTACATTTCTTATAATTTATTAATTTGCTACTGAACGGATATCTTCTTTCAAGCACTAAAATAATATTTACTTATGATCTTATGAATATACATATATTAATACTGGATATTAATACTGCAGTTTTACTTTGGGTTTGTTGTATAAGACTATACTTAGGTGATAATATAACTATAGTTTTGAAAGATATGTAATACAAAACAAAATAATTACTTGAATAAGGTACTTCTATAGAATCACACCATGGAGCTGGCATATCTAAATGTTTTTCAATATTTGATTGTTTGAATTCTCCTTCTTCTCCTGTTGTAAATGTTCCGATTTTACGTGACTGTATAGGTTCACCAACTAAGAAATGTTCCCATTTCTCTGGATCCCACAGATCCCATGATAAATTAAATATACCTACTGAACAATCTTGTATGTTCACCTGAATCATATAGATTAATTAAGTATTAAATTAAATATCGCTGAGAAAGCTAAAACCACCAATATTGAGTTATTATATACCTACTTAAACTAAAATTGCACCTATACCACAAATATGCTATGTCATTCGACACGTGTTTCGACTTCACAAGAAGTCCTTATCAGAAGCCTAACGATTCCAGACTGTTATTATTATTCAGTGGTATGCACAGGTTATAAGCAATTGAATTAAATATTTACCCAATAATTTTCATGGTTCCAGATTGATTCTATACCAAGATAATCTCTATCATCGATATTTTTTCGAACACCAGTACCTGGTTCAATAAAAAAAGGTTCTGTTATATCTCTTTTGCCTGGTAAAATTAATACCCATCCATGTAATCTAAGTCCATATAAATCATCTGGTGGTGGCTTTTCTAGTTCCTATTAACAAAATTATGTATTGTTTTATAATATAAATATTATAAATAATATATTTAACAAGTTGAGCTCCGCATTGGTAAATCATATTTCTCATATAAAGACCGGGATTTTTGGATTTCTAAATTTGGAAATTAAAGATTTTATGTTGCAATTTTTAAAAATCGTTTTAAAATGTGTTCTATGTCAAACTTGCCCAGCCCATAATTTGTACTTAAATCATGCCACGGGTGTATACACAGTTCCGAAGAAGGAAATGCCATATGCTCACCCGTGAGCATGCGAGCTGGTAGTACTGTACAAGAGTGACCCATTGGTGGGCACGCGGAGCTCAACCATGTTAAAGACATTAATATAATTAATACACAAACCGCTATTTCTATGAACTGTTTTTCTCTTTCTTGTCTCTTTATTTCTTCTTCACGATCAACTTCACGTTGCTCCATTTTCAATAAAAATTGACTACGTAAATCTCTTGGAGGTTTTAGTTGATATTTATCTTCTTTCACAATGACTTTTTTTTTGTCAGCCTGTTGATTAAAATATTTTTATGAAAAAAAAAATTATATTGATTATACTACATATTTTTTAATTAATACCTCTTCTTCATTTAAAATAATAGGACATTCTACTCGTATCTGTAAATTATGTGTAATATCATATGTAGCATATCCTGAAACAACATAAGCATCGAATCCACTTCCAATCAATAATGAACAGAGAAGAATGGCCATTTCGAAGGAATTTCCTTTTTCGCGTAATATTAGTGTTGCTGGCGAAATAATCATTTCAGGCTGTAATCATTCAAAAAAAGAAGATTATCATAGTAAGGGGCGAGTGTATTTGAATTTTTATACACACATACTAAACCATAATATGTATGTCTATTAAACATACATACATATGTACAACAATGTAGATTTAAAATGTTATTACAGGAAACTGTATTACCGATATCTTTATTGCAACATTTTTCTAACAGGTGATGCTAGTTTATTAGTTTTGAATATTTTGTATTGTGTTTATTGTCTACCTTTGTACTATATGTATATGATTTAATTAATATTTATATATGGAAGATTAAGCAAATTAGTACTTGATTTGCTTTATTAAACACTGACATTCAATTACAGCATGTAATTATTGGATGATAATATTTTGGTTTATTATTATTTACATATTATATAATTAAATATTTTGCTTTTTATTACTTGCCGATTAATAATTATCATTTGAAATTAGATGCATGATTTGATCTTCAGTTTCTCAGTGAAGGGACAATATACGAATTACAGAGAATTTTTTAAAATTATATAATATTTGCTTTAGATTGAAACTAAATTGCCGAAATTAGTTTATTGTTTGGCTTTAGAATTTTTTGAACACTGCGATAACTGTTCTTCGGTGTTAATTATTTCGTAGGCCTGTGCGTCATATGGACGAGGGTTATAGCATACGCTCACACACACACACATCGGCAGGCCAAACGGTCCGTGGTGGCGGCGGGCGGTCCGAAGTTCGCGGAACTTGGGTTTGACCCGACCGATGTCCCACTAGTAGATAATTACTCGACCGATGGGCGACAGCAACACACATCGGTGCTCATTTCGTACATAGCGGCGTCATCAACCCGCGTTAGATAAAACTGTATACCGTGCAGTATTTGTTTAAATTAAATATTTGTTATTTCATTCAGCCAATAGAACGAACAAAACAACGTGGCTTACATCCAGAAGCCAAGATTCAAATTATTAACAAAACAAACATTATAGGTACAATACCTACTTAATTTACTACTTAAAATAGTAGGTACATATCATTTTGAATGTCTCAAATAATTTTGTACTCTTTAAAAGGGCGTTAAACTTTTTTCGTATAAAAAATACCTATATTCCCCAGTAAAATGTAGTCTAAATTCCGTATCTAATATGCATGCCGCCGTACGGGGTACGCACGATTTTACACGCCCACACAGCGAACAAATACATTTGCCAAGATTTCGAAATAAAAAATATAGGTTTCCACTAAAAAAAGTCAACCTTAGACAATTTAAAAAATGTCCAACAAACCAAACTAAAATAAAACCGTCCTACCCCCCTCGTGAAACATAATAACAATTATTTAAAATATTTCTCCATACAGTCCTTCGTATTCAAGTTATTTGCTTTTCTCAATTTAAATACCGCACCCTGTATAGTTAGCAGTAGGTCTAAGCACTATTTCTTATACATGTATAAGAAGGTACATAGTTGACCATTGTCCGTCTCAAACATCAAACATTAGTTCTTTAACAGCGTTGGAACTTTGAGCCGTTGTAGTACCGTAACCACGCATCTAATTACAGAGTATTTCCTGTGATGTGGCGTGCACAGATCGCTGGCAGGCGCGGTGCAGGCGGGGGGTGACGCCGGCTTTACACGGCACGGTCACTGATTACAGAACAATCTGCCGGGGGAGCACCGCGCGCGCTATTGTGTGCGGATCACAGCACCTGGCCGCTCGATCGCGTATATATGTCCCCCGTCCGTCAAACAGGACAGGCTCTGCTTACTAGAACCTTGTGGGGGTGATTATGGATGCCGTTCAACCATCACAGATCAATATACGAAAATCAAAATTAACTAAGGGATTCAAAATTACAAGGTACATACCGTATGTGCATGCAACTGACTATTTGCACATATATGTGCATGCAATTGGCTATTTGTACATACCACTAATTTAACGTAAACTAACTTACCCTAACTTCTAACCTAATAAGGTACATAAAACAGAATGCGCAAATAGCCACATTCTTTATTTATTTCGTCTGACAATATTGTTTTAAAGAGAATTCATAATATAGTTGGATTAACATTAGGTATATTCTAATAAATATTAAGAAAATATTGATAATAATCTAGTAACATAAGCGATTTAGATTAGGAAGGGTAAAACGATGTATATACAGGCCCGGATTTAGAAATTTGGCGTCCCTAGGCAGTTTCGTAAATTGCCGCCCTCTCCGCGTGGAACGAGAAGTTGTTAAAAAATTTTTGATTGAATAAAAATAAAAAAGTTTTTGATATCTTTGACCTTTTTACCGCCAAAAATGTCGCTTTAATTTTTGCCGCTCTAGGCACGTGCCTACATGGTAAATCCAAGCCTATGTATATGTAAAAATATATATATATTTAAATATACGTCATTGCATATTGAATCAGAATTATCTATATAGGGAAGACAATTATAAGAATATAGGTATATTACATTTTAATGACGTATGAATAACACGATTAACATTTACAAGATAGTGCAAATATTTATTTTCTATTATTTGATATCCGTATGTAGAGATTTTAAAATGTCTGGATCCGCAGGCAATTACTTATTTTGCTTCACTGCAGTTACACTGTACCCAGGTACCCTATACCTCTATAACTCTACATGCGTGTATACATACACACACACACATACCAGTGTAAACGCGTGGTGAACAATGAACATGCACGTAATGTGTATAATGCAAATTCTGTTATACGTGTGTGTTCCACATTTCGAAACCGTGAAACAGCATATAGTGTTTCATTAGAACAAGAGAATTTTAGTTATCCGAAATTATATGATTCCGGTAGAAGGTTAATAAGAAGTTAGGAGAATTAGATGAATATTTTACGAATTATGGATATTAAATATCCATATTTTATCGTATGCATAATCTAAAAACATGACATTTTTAACCAGTAGGCACATAGGCCTAGAAAAATTTCCAAAATACGAAAATAATGTCTGGTATTACAGTTAGTTGTTAGCTTGCAAGCACTTTCAACTGGGTATCAATATCAAAATTATATGACAGTTTTCTTCGAGTTTCTGAAAATTAGTTGCATGTATATATAGTTTGTAAAAACCAAGGTAGGTATGTAAAGTATATTTACTAATTGTAGGTGTATTTACTAACATTGAGTAAAAACGTGCAACTATATATCAAAAACTCAAATAGATCTGTTATCAGTGGCGTAATAACGGGGGGGGGGGGCGAAATGTTCAATGTTCTAAAAAAAAAAACGTATGTTTTGTGAAAATATCAGTTCACGCCACTGTCTGTTATATAAGTTTTTATATCCCGTTTGAAATTGTTTGCAATCCCGTTTGAAATTGAAGTTAGCAAATACATATATTTATTGTGTATTGCGTAAAATTAATAATTTAAACTACTGAAAACTTAAAATAAATATCTTTAAAACGTATGCTTATATACTAGTAATAAAATTCAAGAAAATGTTAAATGCGCGTCGATCCTTTTTTGGTAACCCATTTGCCCTCATTAAAAAGAGCCAGCAACTAAAAAAATAATTATATAACTCAGGTCTATGACTAATTTATATATCATTATTAGATCTATGCAAAATCTCAACTTTTTAAGTCAAATGGTTCAATATTTAGAAGGTGTGACAGTCAAACAAACAGATAATGTTAATTCCATAAATATTCTTTTTCGAATTTCTGTTTCGATCCGACATTAGTTGCAGGAATTATTAGCTACTATATAAATGAATAAGTACATAGACCATTAATTATATTATTAATGAAGTATATACATATTATTACGAACGTGTCTACAACTATCAAAAACTATAATTGTAAATGTTGTAAAGAGCTACTAAAACTAACTGAAGAGTATTTATGTATGTTTTTTCATGTTGCGTGTTTCAGCAAACTTTCCTAGGGGAGCTTATTGTTTAGTTTGCTAAGAATTATATAGGAATATGATCTGTCTATGACAATAGGTATTTTGTGTCAATAACCCCTGAAGATCCCAGTTAATCGTATAAGATGAAACAGTAGAAGTGCCATCGAATAAGACATAAAATCTAAGAGCCTATACATGCATATATCTAACATAACACTTTAACATAATTAAAAACCTGTAGGTATTATGGGAAAATGCTTTAGGTACTATATGTTTTTTTAGTTTCTTCGGATCTATAGAATTAAAACTTTTGGAAATACTGTACTGGTAATGTAATGAATAAGTCGTCGCCATATTATACATACATTACCACAATTATCTCTTGTAAGGCTTCCGTCAGCCGCTGCTACGCAACATGTGGCGACTGGTCAGAGATTTTCAGCAACGACAACGGCGGCGATGAGGAATGCCAAACACTCCACTGTACTCTGTTGTGTATGTGTGTGTTTGTGTGTGCCAATCGTTACAACGCAAGGCCTGAGGGTGTACTGCACAACACAATAGGGGTTGATGGGTAAAACGTGACCGCTGAAGGCCCCCGAGTCCATTTTGATTCACGAAATGTTTTGGCGTTAAATTTCGTTTGCCGTTTGTAATCATATATATTTTTTAATTTAATAATGTAGAGAGATGTTTTATAAACTATCTAGTAAAGTAAGTATAATACTATAAATATTTATGTTACAGTAATGAGTGTATAAATTAAACTTGAATCAATTAAGGTTACGCTGATCCTTATATATTATAAAACGCAACGTCTCTCTGTCTATGGGTTAGTACGCTTATCACTCGAAAACCACCTATCCTTTGTATTTATATACAATTACGCTAATTGTATATAAATACAAAGATTTCGCGAAATACGATTTTTTTAATAAATAATAAAATAAATTTTTGGTAACTCGATGTGCATTGCTAATAAGTTTATACTTTTTTCTCTGACTTTATTATGCTTGTGAACTTTTTAAAATACAGTAGAGACCGGTTATAACGACATCCGTTAATACGACGTATCGGTTTTAATGACTCCAAATAAAAGTCTAACTGAATCCCATATAATTGCATTTTTACCGGTTATTACGATTATTCGCTTTTTACGACCAATATGACCGGTCCCTTCGATGTCGTTATAACCGGTTTCTACTGTATATATAAAAATAAAAATATATATAGAACCAATTTCAACTTATTTCAATCAATTAACACCATTTATATAAACTTACAATTGATTTAAAGTTTTTATTTATTTACTGATGTTACGTATATGAAAACTTTTTGTAATATTTATTTTTCCTAATATGGTTAGACGGGAAGAAGATAATATGATAAATAAACCGTAATTAAAAAAATACTTCAATACGTCAGTGTAAATGAGTCTGCTATATTGTTTAGTCCTTCACCTTGAAAAGGTTAGAAATCATTGCATTGTATACATAATCTTTGTTATTGACGGAAGAGTCGTTTCCGAGAAATGTTGCCGAATAACTAATTATAAAATTGAAAAATTAACTATAAAAACCGAAATTACGATAAAAAATAAATCGTTTAAAGTTTCAGTGATTATGAAAATGTAAATGGTATTTAAATTTAATAAATATATTTATTTTTTGATATTCCAAACATAGTTGACATATAATTGTTATAAAAATAATAAACATTGAAACGGTGGAGACATATCGTTTTTGAATATAAAATATCGATTTAACGTAACATTTTTCGATAAGTCATGTTTAAAAACCACTTAACAGTTGAGCGTATAGAACCCGAACATCGAACACTGCAGATAAAGATAAGCTTTAGGTAATTATAAAACAGCTGCAATAAAACTACACAGGCTCTGTGTACACACACACATGCATACATACATACATACAAGAAAAATACACTTGCACTGGGGTACATTCATACAGACATTATTTTGTAACGCGGAAACACAATTTTTTTAGGGGTCTTGTATAACTTTAAAATGTAGGTAATTAAAACATGTAAGATGCGGAGAGAGGGAATTTATGTGATAATAGAAAATATCATATTAGGGTTTGCCACGATTATTAAAGTATTTTGGAATTTGTAACTTCATATTTTATTTCATAACCACAAGTTTATGATGAATAAAAAGTAAAGAATATTGATTCTATTGATGTTTACTTTATGAAAAATGTTTTATTTTGGTTACATGTTTATTTTCAAATATATTTTATAATATACAAATATTTTCACTCAGAGTACAAAAAATCATACCCTCGTTTCTAATCTACAATATAGATATTCTATACATTAATTAAAATTACAATAATTATAATTAGTAAAAAAACATTAAAAACAGATTATATCGATTTTTATAGAACTTTTCTTTGTATAAACAATAATAATAAATGTAAAACCGTTATACAAACTTTAATATAACGTTAAAAGCTTTCTAAAAGAGTCTCAAAACAGAAATGTATAAATATAATTTTTTTTTATTATACATATAACCTAATATTTTTATAATTTTATTTCAAAATACATAAAAATCATTCAAAGCTGCTAAAGTACAACCTAATCAGTAATATTCCAAATTGGTCCGTGTGAAGCGCCCCTACCACCGACATACCGTCGATGGCGTCAGTAGCAACCCGCGACGGTATGCGCACCACTCATCCGGCCGCACAGCCCTTGGAGTTTAGCCGTGTCCTTGACAGAGACCATGCACAAGGACTATGTGTATGAATAATCCTCTACACCAGTCGTAAATATCTCACAATAACAAACATGCGCCCGTCCTTCGCCGAAAAGCTCAAAACCGTGAAATCCGTCCAAACACCCGCTCGCTACGTGCAGTCCTCAACTGGTGGCGATCAATCAATGTAATATACATTTATTTTTATTTACTTACTTTTACGATCATACACAAACATCATTTTATGTATTCATGCCCTTTATTAAGTATGATTATTCTCGTCAATTTGTAGATATACCATTTTATATCTACAATTTATTATTATTAATTACATAAACATTACAAATAAACAATTGCACGTTATGGAGGTCGGGGGCCTTATGCAGAATATATATTTGGGGCTTCCATTTTTTTGCTGAATAAACGAAATTAAAAAAATATACCTACCCATTTGTTTGAAGAACAAAAAAATTAGGTTATAAAACGTATATATAGTAATTTATACTTCGGAGCCCAACTATATCAGGGCTCTAGTCAGTTATCTGATGTGCCTACTGTGAAACGCGCCACTGCAAATATATCTACATCTTGTATAAAATAAAACAATGTATAGACGTAAAAATCAAAAAAATCTTCGTTGTACAAATAGAGCCTACAAATTGATATATTGATTATTAATTAAATATTAGTAAATATTAAAAACCTTATAGCAGAGGGTTTTTAACTCGCGACGCTAAACTATGAACAAGTAAAAAAACTGCATTTTTGAAAAAAATCATTAATTTACTATTTATTCATTAATATTCAATTAATTCAGATCCGCGGCACATCTGTAAAGACACCCCAGGGCGCTGCGGCGTATACTTTTGGGAACCTCTGATCTGTAGACTTATTTCAATTTTAAATTATGTATGTGCAAATGTGCATGTCCTTTAAAACTAATAGATTCTAAATGAATTTAGATGTTTTATTGGTATTCAAATTCATGCGATAAAGGGTTAAAGTAGGTACATAATAATATCAGTTTCACCAAAAAGTCAAGATAACATAAATAAAGTTAGTACCTACCAGCGTTGTGAAATTTGCTAATGCAATATTTTTCATTATTCATTATCAAAACAATGCAAGTAATGTGCATTAGTCATTGCCTGCATTACTTAAACAATTATAATGCGAGTTGTGCATTACTCTCTCATAGAAACAATTGTAATGCAGATTTTGTGCATTATGCATTACTTTTAATGAACAATGATGAAAATAATGCATTATTTAAAAAATTTCGTGCATTACCATTAATTTTTCTATTGGGAAAAAAGTTCACAAGTATTAAGTAGAAATCTAAGAATGTAGTTACATATATTTAATAAATTTATAAATTTGTTCCGACGTATATCTTCGATATAATTGAATTAAAAAAAATGTCCAGAGGTGTATTAAGTGATATTTGAGGCCCCTACTGTTAAAATAACATATTCACATAAACTGTATGGAACACCTCGGATATAATTTAGCCAATAAAAAAAATTGTCCAGGGGCGTATTCAGTGATATTTGAGGCCCCTACTGTTAAAATAACATATTCACATAAACTGTATGGGACACCTCGGATATAATTTAGCCAATAAAAAAAATTGTCCAGGGGCGTATTCAGTGATATTTGAGGCCCCTACTGTTAAAATAACATATTCACATAAACTGTATGGGACACCTCGGATATAATTTAGCCAATAAAAAAAATTGTCCAGGGGCGTATTCAGTGATATTTGAGGCCCCTACTGTTAAAATAACATATTCACATAAACTTTATGGGAAACCTCGGATATAATTTAGCCATTAAAAAAATGTCCAGGGACGTATTAAGCGATATTTGAGGCCCCTAATGTTAAAATAACATATTCTCATAAACTGTATGGGACACCTCGGATATAATTTAGCCATTAAAAAAAATGTCCAGGGACGTATTCAGCGATATTTGAGGCCCCTAATGTTAAAATAACATATTCACATAAACTGTATGGGACACTTTGGATATAATTTAACCAATAACATTAAATAGTCCAGACGCGTATTTAGTGATATTTGAGGCCCCTGCTGTTAAAATAACATATTTACATAAACTGTATGGGACACGTTGGATATATTTGAACAAATAAATAAAATAGCCCAGACCCGTATTAAGGGATATTTGATGCCCCGACTGTAAAATAACATATTCATATAAACTATACAGAAAAACCTTGGATATAATTAGCAAATAAAAAAAAGTCAAGACGCGTATTAAGTGAAATTTGAGGCCCCTACATTAAAAATAACATATTCACATAAACTGTATTTATACCTTGTATATCATTTAACAAATAAAAAACAATGTCCAGAGGCGTATTAAGTGATATTTGAGGCCCCTACAGTTAAAATAACATATTCACATAAACTGTATCGGACACGTTTAATATAATTTAACAAATAAAAAAAATTGCCCAGATACGTATTAAGGGTTATTTGAGGCCCCTACTGTAAAATAACATTCACATAAACTATACAAAGACCTTGGATATAATTTAACCAATAAAAAAATTCCAGGCGCGTATTAAGTGAAATTTGATGCCCCTACATTAAAAATAACATATTCACATTAACTCTATGGAAACCTTGTATACCATTTAATAAATAAAAATATATTATCCAGAGGCGTATTAAGTGATATTTGAGGCCCCTCCAATTAAAATAACATATTCACATAAACTATACAGAAACCTTGGATATCATTTCACCAATAAAAAAAGTCCAGACGCGTATTAAGTGAAATTTGAGGCCCCTACGCAAAAATGTTATATTTGGTCTAAGCGCAAATTTTGGGAAGTACTAACGTAAATTTTATCTTATTGAATTTTTAGTGCTTCTTTTCTCAATTTTTAATTTTTGATTCAAAACATCATTATTTTATCAACATAAAAATACTTACATTTGTTTATAGTGGTATTTCAAATCAAGTGGTAAGTTAAGTTCTCCAGTAAACTGAAACATTTAGTTTCCGTTTGAGGCGTTCCTGCATTAAACCGGATTTCAAATTTCATAACTGTATCACAATGAGGTCTCCAGATAATAAATAAAAACGTATATTTATCAAAAATTTTGGGGGTCTGTAGATCGCCAACGAAAGTTACCGTTTTTTCTTGAAATATTTTTCTCGATCAACTGTTTATGTTTATTGTGCCTAATATGACTTACCCTGTATCATTCTTAAAGATATGGTAAGGGTTAATATTTAGTTAAAGTATAGGACATTATAATTACATAATATTTCACACCTCCATTCACTCAGCAATTAAAAAAAAATTACTAATGATAATTTGCTATTAACATAAACCCGAATTCATAATATATTGTTTAGTATGTATCTGAACTATTTTTTTATAAATAAAATCCATATTGTACATACGCAATTGTATTCTTTAAATGATAAAATAACATCCAACGTTTTCAAACTATTATTGTAAATTTTTATAATTCAGTCCTCAAATTTTAATTAATATGCGTATTATTTTTTTTATTGGATAAATTATGTCTAAGGTTTCCCTTACTCTTTATGTGAATATATTATTCTAGGCCTCAAATATGGAGTATATTTTCACTAGTTAAATTATATACAATATCCCCGCACGGTCAGATTGAATATGTTATTTTAACATTAGGGGCCTCAAATATCAGTAAATACGCGTCGAACTGTTTTTTTGTTATTGGTTAAATTATATCCAAGGTGTCCCATACAGTTTATGTGAATATATTATTTTAACAGTAGGGGCCTCAAATATCACATAATACGCCTCTGGACATTTTTTTATTGGTTAAATTATATCCGAGGTGTCCCATACAGTATATGTGAATATGTTATTTTAACAGTAGGGGCCTCAAATATCACTAAATACGCGTCTGGACTATTTAATGTTATTGGTTAAATTATATCCAAACTGTCCCATACAGTTTATGTGAATATATTATTTTAACATTAGGGGCCTCAAATATCACTGAATACGCCCCTGGTCAATTTTTTTTATTGGCTAACTTATATCCGAGGTGTCCCATACAGTTTATGTGAATATGTTATTTTAACAGTAGGTGCCTCAAATATCACTGAATACACCCCTAGACAATTTTTTTTATTGGCTAAATTATATACGAGGTGTCCCATACAGTTTATGTGAATATGTTATTTTTACAGTAGGGGCCTCAAATATCACTTAATACGCGTCTGGACAATTTTTTTTATTGGCTAAATTATATCCGAGGTGTCCCATACAGTTTATGTGAATATGTTATTTTAACATTAGGGGCCTCAAATATCACTGAATACGCCCCTGGACAATTTTTTTTATTAGCTAAATTATATCCGAGGTGTCCCATACAGTTTATGTGAATATGTTATTTTAACAGTAGGGGCCTCAAATATCACTGAATACGCCCCTAGACAATTTTTTTGATTGGTTAAATTATATCCGAGGTGTCCCATACACTTAATGTGAATATGTTATTTTAACAGTAGGGGCCTCAAATATCACTTAATACGCGTCTGGACAATTTTTTTTACTGGCTAAATTATATCCGAGGTGTCCCATACAGTTTATGTGAATATGTTATTTTAACAGTAGGGGCCTCAAATATCACTGAATACGCCCCTAGACAATTTTTTATATTGGCTTAATTATATCCGAGGTGTCCTATACAGTTTATGTGAATATGTTATTTTAACAGTAGGGGCCTCAAATATCACTGAATACGCCCCTGGACAATTTTTTTTATTGGTTAAATTATATCCGAGGTTTCTCTTACAGTTTATGTGAATATGTTATTTTAACAGTAGGGGCCTCAAATATCACTTAATACGCGTCTGGACAATTTTTTTATTGGCTAAATTATATCCGAGGTGTCCCATACAGTTTATGTGAATATGTTATTTTAACATTAGGGGCCTCAAATATCACTGAATACGCCCCTGGACAATTTTTTTTATTGGCTAAATTATATCCGAGGTGTCCCATACAGTTTATGTGAATATGTTATTTTAACAGTAGGGGCCTCAAATATCACTGAATACGCCCCTAGACAATTTTTTTGATTGGTTAAATTATATCCGAGGTGTCCCATACACTTAATGTGAATATGTTATTTTAACAGTAGGGGCCTCAAATATCACTTAATACGCGTCTGGACAATTTTTTTTATTGGCTAAATTATATTTGAGGTGTCCCATACAGTTTATGTGAATATGTTATTTTAACAGTAGGGGCCTCAAATATCACTGAATACGCCCCTAGACAATTTTTTTTATTGGCTTAATTATATCCGAGGTGTCCCATACAGTTTATGTGAATATGTTATTTTAACAGTAGGGGCCTCAAATATCACTGAATACGCCCCTGGACAATTTTTTTTATTGGCTAAATTATATCCGAGGTTTCTCTTACAGTTTATGTGAATATGTTATTTTAACAGTAGGGGCCTCAAATATCATTTATTACGCCTCTGGACAATTTTTTTTTATTGTTTAATTAAATTATTATATAAGGTATCCATACGTTGAGACATTTTTTTTAAATTGAGTAAATATAATTAGAACCTTAGATTTCTGTATTGTACTTGTGAACTTTTTTCCAAATTTTTGTTGTGAATACAAACCTAAAAAATTAATGGTAATACATGAAATTTTTGAAATAATGCATTATTTTCACCATTATTCATTATCTTGAAAGTAATGAAAAATTGTGATTTTTGCATTATTATTTTCAAATCAATGCATAATGCATCCATATTTTCATTACCGATTGTTTTGGATAATGCATAATGCGCATTGCCAGATAATGCATTACTTTTGGTAATGCCATTACGAAAATAATGCATTATTTACAACGCTGGTACCTACTTAATACTTATTTGATTATTATAAATAATTTAGTATAAGTGTTTATTAAAAAAAATAATGTATGAAATAAATATGATAAATATATATATTTCGTTTTGTGATTTTAATGTGTGGTCAAATCATAACTACGGTTTATTTTATTGATGCATTATATCATATATTTATTATACATTATTTTCTTCGTGTTTATTTTGATAAATATGAAAAATTATATAAATAATTCATATTTTATTTATTTTTAAATTATTGTCACTCTATTGTTATAGGGTAAGGTGGTTTTTAATGTCATATTAATATAAAATAGAACATTGTAGGTATTAAAAACCTAACAAATTATATTCAAAAATTATATTTAAAATAATATAGGTATTATTAGTTTTCATTTATGAACAATATTGATTTTCTTCTACAACTTCTTTCTTTTACATACACAAACAAAGTTATTTAAAGCTTGCACAAGATCTTCGTTCAAAGAAATAATATGTTGAAAATTTGAAGTCTTTGACGAAAGAATTCCAATTTTGATCAAAGTTTTTCTATTTGATGCAGTGATACATAAATACAAGAAATCAATACTGTATGCGATTCTTAGATAAGCGCATGCACATTTTGATGCAGATTATTTTTAACCTATAATATTTTTTATAATTTTCTCGTGACTTTGCCTGTGTGTATTTCGAAAATTGAAAGCCGTAGGTATATTTATTTTAAAATATCTATTGTATTTTTTTTTATTACAGGGCTGCCTTAACAATATATTTTAAAACTTATATGCATAGTTCAAGTTTAACTAAATGCTCCTTTAACTAACTGTCGTATTATCAACAGATCCAAGTATAATACATTTCATTAAATAGATTTTAAATTTTCTGCAGTATTTCTTTACAACGTATATTATGAAAATTTTTCATTGAGAGCTTAAATATTGATTTAAATCACGTTTGTAATATACCAAATTTACTTAAAGGAGCATTTAGCGCTAAAGGAGCATTAAATTGGTTGATAATACCGGGCAATAGTATCTTAGATTAAATTGCTTGTAAAAAAGGCGAATGGACTCAAAAATATTTTCATTGTTTATAATTTGTTTTTAAATAAACTACATTCGTAAAATTCATATAACATTTAATACTTTATGCTGTAAAAATAAAATAGTAATCACATAAAAATAAAAATACACTACATGCAAAACAGTACCTAGTTTTATACTTAAACACATACAGTAGATATCTACATTTCTGAGAAACCCTCGAACCCGTGAAATCTCAAACATCAGGCAACATTCAAGTAAGCGAGTGTCGCCGTTTCCTGCCTCGGCGATGGTCCGAACCCGTCGCGTTCCTGGAAACGGTGGGTGGGGGGAGCGCGGGCGACACACACACACATACACAGTTAGCCGCGAAGCACATTGTGCGTCATGGCCACCCTCATACCATTAGCAGCCCCCGCGCGTGTCCCTGATCCGTGCCATAAACGGCTATTGCCACTTTAGGCTATGCTCGCTGATGCCCGTCAGGGTACAAGAGATTGCACCGTTCTATGTACTAATGTCACTTCAAAGACAAATATCATTCTATGCTATTATCATTGTATGCATTGGTGTTGTATAAATCAAAATTAATTGTTTCTGATGATACTTTAATCATTCAGATGACAAACAGATTATTTCCATAAAACAAATAATGTTTTTTCTACATTTTTTTATTCGAAATGTTAAACCAACAAAAAAAAGTTTTTTTTTATTTAATAGTAATTATTGCTATTTATAAATATATAATTGGAATATTATCTTACAATTCTTACACGCCGATATCAGAAACATCTGGCAACCCTGTTTTATTTGGACTTCTCATGTTTTGAGATTTGTGATGTTTATTAATGTTAATAATACCTACAAAACAGTTATTTTAGCCCTTATTCTAATCGGGGCACTAAGAAAATGTATTTTTTGTTTATAACATATACGATTGTTGATGAGAACATTAAACAAAAATCCAATTACGACAACAAATAATTAAATAAATACACGATAATATTTTCTTTAGTTTAATATAAATTATATTATTTAATTTTGTCAACATTTCATAATACGTATATCAATATTTTACATTTATACGACAGTGAGTCCTTAAAAACAACAATGTCATATACAATATAAAGTCTTGGCATTTTAGGACGCCGCGCTGACCGCGCTGGCCGCTTCGACCGCCAGACACGCAATACTGATGTGTGTTTTTTTAACCTTGAAAATAATATACACACATCAGTATTGCGTGTCTGGCGGTCGAAGCGGCCAGCGCGGTCAGCGCGGCGTCCTAAAATGCCAAGACTTAAGTGTACAGAATGGCGTGATAATAATTTTTAGTCCGCGTATTGGATTTGGTATAGTAGTAGTAGAATTATGATCGCGTTTCGCGTCCCAAGTTTCCGAACATGGAGTTTGTATCACACGGTACCGATCTGTCGTGATCACGCCAAGCGAGACAAGACCTGAAAATCGGGTAGTGTTATCAACGAAAACTATTGCACTATATACCCACGCGTTTGTGCGAACAAAGTCTGAAAATTCCTGATTAATGTACTATCATAAAATTTATTAAAAAAAATGTTTCCTTCAAAAGATATTTTATTTTACAAGTAGAACACAATTTCGAAATAAAAAATGTAGGTCTTCATTTAAAAAAAATAAGTTGACCCCTTAAAGTAATTTTTAAAATTGTATTTCCTCTTTTTATATAAAATGTTTTTATACAGTCCTCTGTTCTTGAGTTAATTGCTTGTTTCAATTTAAATGCTGCATCCTGTATATAAACACAAGGATTTATTAGTGACAACAAGTCTTATATAGTTCCTTGAAGTGGAGTTTTACTGATAGCTTTACCTGTTTAGTACTACTTTAACGCGATGCAACAGTATTCAGTATAACAATGTATCTAGAATAAATAATATAAGGATCTAAAATTTTATCTAGATTCTAGAGTTTGAATCGTAAAATTTTTAAAACATACACATATTTTGTAATTTTTATATGCGGAATTCCGTATATTTTGGTACTTGAATGCATTGTGAATTATTATTTCATAAAATGTATCATTTAGTATTTCCTGCCCTCCTCCCCTCCTAAATGACGCAAAACTTCATAAAGTTTGTAATATCGAAGATTGTTTTACAATTTTAAACAGTAAAGAGCAAAAAAAGTCATTCAACAGCAATAGATTTTTTTTAATTTAATAAGAATTTTGATCCCTCAACAAAAAATCTTGGTTACGCCACTGAGTGCAAGTTTATATTAAAAGTAATAGTTTTCTATTATTTTTCAATAATTTTCTATACACATTGATAAGTGGTAAATGTTGAATACGAATAACGACTTATCGCATATTCCACACACGGAGCAGCTAAGCAGTTTGGTGATTGTTTATCAGCAGTGCAGCAGCAGCCCTTATCGACCAAATAACCACCAACCGGCCAGCCATCAGTAGCAGCAGCAGAGCCATCTATGGACGTGAAACCGAAAACATCACCGTCGGCAACGCGAACCGTGCCATGTGGCCGATGTTGACCGTTTTCACAAAAACCACGCAAGCGGCGTGGGGGCAGGGACGTACGTACCACGGGGTACACACACATACATTTATACCACTCACGACACGGATGGGTGCTGGTGGCATGTGTGTGTGTGTTTGTGTGTGTGTGTGTTTCTGTGTGTATATGTATGTGACCGCTGCTGTCGATGCAGTTCCCCGCGCGCGAAACGCAACCGCCATTCGGTCGCGCCGTTTCTCTACACGGATACCGATTTGCCTTCGCACAGGCACGGCTCATACCCTCATTGTCCTTAAATTATATTACCGATAGTATCGATTTTCATCACTTTGGTACAAATTTGTAATTTGTATGTACAGTTATATATGTAACGTGCTAGCATGTATTTAAATGATAATAATTAATTTACTATACAGGGTCCTCCAATAGTGCGTCCGGCATTGTTTTACGCCCAAACTATTGAAGAAAGAGAGTTAGGATAAAAATTTTACTATATATATCGACCCTAAAGAATTTCAGGAAAATATTTTCAACCCCCTAAAACCGCTCCTTGGGGGGTAGTTTGAGGGGTACATGCCCGTTTCTCAGTAAAATCAAATGGAATGGTATATCAAAAAGTACATATTTGTAAAGATAATGAAAAAAGAAGAAACTTTCGTAAAACAAAAATTTTCATACTTTCAATTGTTTAAAAAATATGGCGACTTGTTATCAAATTTTAGAGTTTTACTCAAAGTGCTCTAATTTCGTTAAATATTTATGGAATTTTATTATTATTTTAAATTTAGAAAGTGAAAATAATGAACTTTGTAAAGATGTATGATTATTTGAGATTTTAATAGTTTAAAGTGTCATACTCGACATACCAAAAATTGAAAAGTTCAATTAGGGATAATTCAAAATTTTTAAATACAATGGTATATCAATTAGTACTTTTTCTTAAAGAAGATATGTAAATAAACAGTTTTTGATAAAAAAAAATTAAAATTAAAAATTTTAATTTTCAGTTTTCAATTTTAAAAATATAATTTTAAAATTTAAATTTTCTTAACAAAAGTTGTTTATTTACATATCCTTTTTAAGAAAAAGTACTAATTGATATACCGTTGTATTTGAAAATTTCGAATTATCCCTAGTTGAACTTTTGAATTTTTGATATATCGCGTATGACACTTTAAACTATCAAAATCACAAATAGTCATACATCTTTACAAAGTTCATTATTTCTATTTTCTAAATTTGAAAAAATAATAAAATTCCATTAATTTTTAACGAAATTTGAGCACTTTTAGTGAAACCCTAAAATTTGAGAACAAGTCGCCATATTTTTTAAACAATTGAAAGTATGAAAAATTTTTTTTTACGAAAGTTTCTTATTTTTTTATGATCTTTACAAATATGTACTTTTTGATATACCATTCCATTTGAATTAACTGAGAAACGGGTATATACCCCTCAAACTACCCCCCAAGGAGCAGTTTTAGGGGGTTGAAAATATTTTCCTGAAATTCTTTAGGGTCAATATATATAATAAATTTTTTATCCTAACTCTCTATCTGCAATAGTTTGGGCGTAAAACAATGCCGGACACACTATTGGAGGACCCTGTATATATGTAGGTAATTTACGAGTATTACTTACAATTAGATATCGTATTGCAAATTGTTGTTTTTCTATTTATTATATTCACTAATATATATTCACAGTTTATTTTAAGTATGTTTGTCAGAATTCTCATTAAATAAAAAAAATGTTTATTTATAGCATATATTTATATGAATGAATAATATATATAATATCTACATTTTTTTTATTAAAACTTTAAATTATAAAAAATATAAATATATTTTCTATTAACAGTGTTAAGAATGTTCTTTAAAAAATAAAAGAATTACAGTTCATAATTAGCAGAAATTTCAAATTTTAAAATTCTATCAATCATTAAAAAATCTGACGTCATGATTCTAACGTACAATTAACATAAGTATGAGTAAAAAGTAAAAAGTAACCGCAATATCTACACGAAGGATCTGTCTGAAGATGATATAGTCCAGCTGACAAGAAAACTATATATATACAGTATACACATATAAAAATATTCTGTATTTAAAATCAACAACCACTTGTAACTAAATAATGATTTTAGAAAATATAGTTTAGATAAAATTGATATTAAAGTTTAAAAACACTTAATTAACATTCGTTGAAAACTGAAACACATGCTAATTAGTGACTAAACATAATTAAAAATTACCAACTTAGGCCGTGCCTGGATGATCTCAGCAAGCCACTGCTAGGAAGAAATGCATTTACCCATCGCCGTTGTCATTTATCGCGAACTCGCGTACACACAACAAATGGGTGGTGTTAGACAAAGACAGATGCAAGCGACCCACACAAAAGCACGTACATACAACAGTGATGGATTGATGCCATCCGCGGAGATAGTCAGTAGGTACACTAGGTAGATTTAGATCAGCGGTTCGAAAAATTTTCAGTGAGGTATTAGCTACAATTGTGGGGTATGCAGCAACAAGGAGTTAACTCCAGTTTTTATAATTTGTGGGAAAATAGAAAAAACTGTTTAAAAAATGGAGAATGTATTTAAATCACTTTTGTCTTCGTCCAATTATTATTTGTCACCGACCACATGTTTTGGCCAAATTCTATTGAAAAATTCGCCAAATTCACAATTCTAGAGTCAATTTTATTCTGGAGTTAACTTCTTTTTGGCCCAAATAGTTGAAAATTATTTTATTTTTAAAGTAAGGAAGCATTGAATAAGAACAATTTTCAAGAAAATTAATTTATTTCAAGAAAGAACACAGTAACGAGTGTACTAACTAAATTCTAAGCTCAAAAACAAAGAGTCAGCTCCTGGAGTTAACTCCATTTTTACCCAAGCGAATGAAGCAGCTAACTCATTCTAGCGGATACCTTGAGAACTATCAACGGTAGGTAACTCTTTGTTGAACCAAACGAAAGAATGATTTTTTCCCCCCAAGAAACGGTTGTTAACTCTGTTTGGCCTAAAAATGGAGTTAACTTGTTGTTGCTGCAAACCCTTCAATTAAGAAAATTATTTTTGCGAGAAAACGTACTTTTTATGAAAAAAAAAATTATAAATATCTTCGAGAAAACCCAAATTTTAAAATTCATCTATAAGATTCTTGGAGAAAAAGAAATTGCAAAAAAAATTCAATAATTTTATTATTGAAAGAATAAATTCAGAATTAAAAACTTTTAGATAAAATAAAAAGATATATTTTTTTGTACATGTCATATTAACTTCTAAAACCTTATTTAAATAGATTTAAGAATTAATTGTTTGTGTAGTTTAATTAAAATTCATACTAATGTAAGTATAGTTTGGGAGCCACTGGTCGAGGGGTAGTCAGGGATGTAAGTAAGTAAGTAAAGCGAGCTGCGGTGGTCGAGGCAGCAGCGTTTTGTTATGTTTGAAGCGCGATGAGGATTCCGTAGACAACGGCGACGCCATTCTCTCCGTAGGTTGCCTTTATACCTCTTGCTGTGGTGTGCTGCAAAGAAAAGGCTGATGAGCTTTTCCACCCCTTCTGGGTTTATTGCAGTTATTTGTAAGGGTTTTTAATCTCACGAGTTACTAAGGTTTGCGTTCTCGTTTCAAATAACTATATACCTGTAGTTCAAAATATACATATATTAATTAAGTCAGTGTCACTTTAAAAGTAAAATAAAATGTAATTACATAAAATTGTAATTTCTATATTTTAATATATTTAAATCTTTAGTGGGGCGAAGAGAAAAATTGAAAATGTAATAATCATAATTTTAGTTAGAAAGAACAAAATAAACATATAAAAAGTAAAAAAAATATTCCAATAAAACAATATTTCGAACAAATCGATTAATTGAAAAGCAACCAGTTAAACGCCACCGTTAACTCGAAAACGCAGTAAAAAAGAAACAAAACAATACCCTGACCTTAATTAACATAAAAATAATATACGTTTCCGGCATTGTCAAGAGAACTTGCATTGACTGAAGGGGTAGTGAATTCAGTCTGATATCGAGGGGGATGCTGTACACACTCACACACTTACAAAGTCTACACATGTGGGTAAATGGGCTGATATTGAACATATAATATAAAATAATATGATATTATCATTTTCTCTTTCACACCCCCGTCATTTCATGTTATTTTTTTTTACTATCATTGTTAAATGTGTATTACATTATTACATATTTGTGAATTTTTTGAGGAATGCGAAAATGATTATTATATTTTTTTTTATAAAAAGGGCTTTGTCTATGAAACCTGCTGGTCTCTTTAGACAGCTAGTGATTATTATATTTGAATTTAATAAAAGACATAGCTTCTAAAAATTGAATAATTTGTTATAGTTCAATCAAATAAGACTTTTTTGGTGGAAACGTTCTACTAGTGTCCCTGATCATCCCACAAAAAGTCCGAGCTGATCCGAGTTGTGCTATCTTGAAAAAATGGCGGACGGGTAACGTTTTTCCATAGTTTTTCGTGTTTTTCTCTGAAACCGTTAATTTTACGAATATGATGCAATGGACTTTTTTGTAGAATATAAAATTTTTTTTAATTTTTTTACCGTTTCCACCAAAAATCATTTTAGTCCGAATTAGTTCCCAATTTCGGTTATATTTCTGCTTTCCTTACTGGACTATTAACAGTGATGGGCATAAATTAGTTCAATTGACTAAACAACTACAACTAATCAAATTAATCGCTAGCCACAATACAACATACAATTTATATTTCTAGTTGCAAAAACCTATATATGATTACAATAAGAAACTACTTTTTGTAACCAAAAATATACAAATTGCTGTCACAACCAATGATTAATTAAATAGTAGTTGTTCAATAGCCAATTAAACTAAATGCCAAACACTGTTTGTTAATCACATAATGAAAAACAATCATTCAAATATTACAGTTTTAAAGTTAGATAGATATCTAACTTACAAAATATTTATTTTATTTTTAAACTCAATCCCAACTAGTTAATATGTCCAATTTGAAAAAGTGGATAAATAACAAAAAAAAGTAACGTAGAAACGTTGTGACAAAAATCGATACCGCGGTGTTTCAAATATAGACCGCGTATGAAAAATGAGTACACACGCACACACACACACACACACTGCACGTTATGTCCATGAGGGGGACGGGTGGGTAGCAGCGGACACACACACATTCACACACCGTACGCATCGCGGCGATGAGAAATTTAAACGGCGGGTCTCTGTACGAGTATATCCACTGCATGATTCAAACGCGCTGTTTGTACGCAGGGGTGTACTTCCTCATTTATTTTTATACTTTTACAATAAAATATATTATATCTATATAGCCATCAGTAGTAAGCATTAAATCTTACCATGGCCCCTGCAAAGGGAGGCTGATAGGGCTTTGACCTGGGGGCCCGGTATGGCGAGTAAACAATCCTATTCTTTTTTGGCACCGTCAAAAAAATGTATGTTTCGTAATAAGAGGGGACCCACTGAAAAATCCAAGCCTGTGGTCCCGTGATAAGATGTGGGATTCATGTATCTAATACATATTTTTAATTTAATTGTTTAGTTAAATATATAATTGACGAGTTCGTTTGTTCTCTCCATTTAATGTTTTAATATTTTCGCCAGAGAAAAATGTGTAGTACAATTCATTTAGTGCATTCATAATATCACAGAATTTAATTGGTAATTGGTTATAATACCACTATTAATTTATGCATTATACTCACCTCATCAAAGAGTCACTGAATTCTGAATGAATCATTTTACTGAATTGATTCAAATATTGTATAATTATTATTCTTTTGATAACTGTAAAATCCGTTAGAACGTTATATTTATATTGGAAAATACGTTAAACACTCAAAACTATTAAGAAATGAAGAAATTATTGAACTGTATCATTAAAAGAATCCCAATAAAGGTAGAATAAAAAGAGGAACTTACATTTATATTAGTTTTGTTACACAATTCATTTAATATTATGTTTATTGAAAATTAGATTTAAACACATGCATGCATGAGGCATGATTATTGATGAATAATAATTGAAAGTATTTATTTTTGGAATGATAATAATAATATAATTGACTAAAAATGATATCACTGAATGACAAGTTGGAAATTATATTTTATAAAGAGATTGATTTTTCTTATTTTCAGAAAAGTATGCCTACTACATTAATTAATCAATCAAGTATTTATAAATGGATCAATAATATTCAATTATTCGAATAATCAGCGCTTTACTGTAATAATCTGTTCGATATTCGATTTATTGAGTGTCTTTGTACATATCTAGTCTATTATCATTAGTGTCTCAATGTAAGTTTTACAAATCTAGTCATGCAGTGGTACAACCGCTGGGTCACGAAGCGCAAGTAATAAAAAACACACCAGTGATTTTGATCTCAATTTTATGCTTCACGTGTCAGTCGTACCTACCTACCTATAAGCCGACGCTGACTACATACACATATGCGTGCATGTGGGCACTTTGTGCATGTGTGTGTGTGCGCTGTATCCAATGTGCCCGTGGGATTGTCTTCACCGTTCACTCACCGCCGAGGGGAGTCCACGAGAGAAAGGCGGCTGTCGTTCGCTGACTGTCTCCGCTGTAGCGGCTCTGCCGGCGAGGGACGTACGCGGGGGACGCGCACACAAACACACACACGCACGCACGCTGGTAATCAACCGCGATGCAGGCGGGTCGTGCAGGACAAAGCCGTGGCGGTGCTGGCCATCTGCGAGACGCGTCTGTCATCCGTGACAGCATTACACGTGTGCGTGTGTGTAGCGCACTCACACATGTATACTTTGCGAACAATATAGACCAGATAAAATTATTACTTTTGTTACTAACAGAACAAACCTACTTTAATCAATCGATTGAAATAATTACTGACATATATTTACATAAACTGATTGACGGTACTGATTTCATAACTCGGAAAATAACAATTACAAAAAAATAAGAAATTTAAACCAGAACATGCATGATGTGTCAGTTACAATTTTGTTCACTAAACGAACGAGAATATATTTGTATAATAAGAATCATGAAATTTTCAAGTTAATAGTGTTGTTTTTTTAAATCATTGCATGGATATAATATCACATAGACAAATCAATGTTATTTCAGATACATGCAAAAAATAGATATATTTCTTATTAATTTAAAACTTGCCCCTAAATCTAATACTATTTTATAGCAAATCTATAGAATTGAAATTAAAATGAAATAAATAAGGTTGAAAAAAAATCAAAAACAACCTATTTTCAAGAACTTATTTTCTTTATGACTGAATTCGAGGAAGAAAATTAAAATTAATGGTAAATTTGTAGCAAGTTTCAAATTTACGAGACAAAATGTATTTTAAAGTTTTTCGTTATATTAACAGGAGAGAAAATAATTGTATTATAATTATATGTATATGTAGAGTTAATTGGAAGTGTAACAACGTGAATTCAAAGATCAGTTAAAAATTTTCACGGAATCTTTATTATTCCTTTTCAAAAGAGGTATAAATAGAATTATGAAATATAAATTATTCATGCTGAATATTAACTTAATTGTAAATCTGTACCTAGATTAATTAAGTCAAAAACATTGAACAAAATAATCATTAACACAGAAATTCATCAACTCTGACTCACTCACTAAATCTACTCCAAATCCCTCAATACACTACAACTGTATGTGTGTGTGTGTTTGTGTGTGAGTGTGATGCGTGCATTGCAAGGGGGCGCAGCGAGCGTGTGAAAGCGGGACCCGTTCGAGAGTCACGTAACCGCGAGAGCCCCTCGCGAGCGATGCTCTATCGCGCGCGCTTTGTGCGCCCAATGCTGTTGTTGCCGCCATGCTGAACAGGAAGTCGTTGTGACGTCATACGTATTAAATTTAAATTGATTGGTTTCGATACATTCCCGGCAAACCGAACCAAACGCTACTGTTATGAACAGGAAACATCCTTCAATGTTTACATAATACAATAAAATTGTTATAGTTAATAAAACGAACACTATATTTGATTGCGATTTTTATCTGTTATATTCAGCTACTAAATAAATATTTGTCGTAATAAAATACAATCTTAACTGCGTTGATTTTCAGAATCGTTAAATAATTATGCGTAAATATAATACATTTATCGTTTCTATAGAAAAGGGATAATACCATCTTCTAAAAAAGTATTTAAGGAACCTTCATTAACCACTTATTAATTAAAAAAAATTGATCGTGTATGTTAACATCTTTTTTTTTTTTTTTCTATTGATGAATTATATGTCGGCAGAATCTCTTCTAGTCCGACAGCTCAGTTGTGTTTCTATTGCTTTTTGTTGTCAGTGTCGTTTTTTGGTGTTTTTATTATAATTATAATTATTAATTATTTTTTTTGGAGGTTGCTGGAAATATAAGAAGGATTGGGAGTTTGCTGATGGGCCGATCATCGCAGGTCTTGGTAACTTAGAGGGCCAGGTGTGATGGATTTTGTGTTTAGGACATGTTTGTTCATAACTAATATTTTGTGTACCATTATATATTTAGTTTACAGTTTTTTATAAATACTATGAGGTGCTTGTACGATTTTATGTTTGAAATTAGTTGCGTGTAGTTATCACATTTTATATTGTTCTTATTTAATTCTTTTAAAAGTTCTTTTCTCTGTGTTATGTACTTACAATTCATGATTATATGCTTCGTATCAGCTATCATATTATTGCAACAGATACAATATGGCGACTCAATCAATCCTATTCTGTGTTGAAAGTGTGGTGAGTTCGTATGATTGAGTCTCATTCTTATTAATATTCTTATAATATTTCTTGGTTCTTTGTTGTTTGCGAACCAAGGTTGACTTGGGATCTTGGGTTGTATACTACCATAAAACTTGCCTTTTGTTAAAATTGAAGTGGAGTATACATTTTGCCATTGTTCGTAGGCTGCCTTTCTTGCAATTGATTGTACATCTGTAGATGGAATTAAAATTTTGTATGTGATATCATTTTTCGTAGCTTGTTGTGCCAATCTATCTGCTGTTTCATTGCCTTGTATGTTTGCGTGGCTCTTGCCCCAAACGAATTTTATTTCTTTATTTATGTTTGCGTATTTTTGTACAAGGTTAATGATATCAATAAGTATGTAATTTTTTAGGTGTTTTTTGTTTATAATTGCCGATAATACACTTTTTGAATCGCTGATAATGATTAGTTGATTGTGGTGAGTGTTCATAAAGTCTTGAAGTGCGGTTTTTATTGCAAATGCTTCCGCTGTGAAGATGGATAGATTTTCTTCTAGTTTTATTTGCGATGATATGTTTTCTGATGGCACGTAGTATGCTGCTCCAACAGTTTTTTCAAAATTATTTTTGGAGCCATCTGTATATATTTGGGTCCCAGTAGGCCAACGTTCTTTTATAATGTGCTCGAAAATAACTGGATTTTCCAGTGCTTCTTCGAACACATCTAAGAATACTTCAATTTGAGTATGTATATTTTCTGGAGGGTATTCAAATAAAACATTATTAAAACTCTTGTACATCCATGAATTATGATTATCTCTGCTACTTTTTAGAAGGATTGGGGTTGGTTTATTATTCCAGTATGTCTTTGTAGTTGTCAAATTCTTCAGTGTATTAATAGATGTATGTATTAGGTGAGATGAGTTAACTGTTCTATTGATAATAAATCTATCTGATAATAGTTTTCTTCTTATTTGTAGAGGCATTTCTTTTGCTTCGACCAGAAGTGCGTTAATAGGTGTGGTTTATTATAGCTGATTGTGAGTTAATTTTATATAAATAAATATAGCTTCTTTAATTTTCTGGCTCGCAGTGAATAAATTTAATTAGCTAACAATAAGTAGTTTTTAAGTTAGATAAACATTTAACTACACATGAATATTGTTATATAATAACACTCTCACATGCCATTATTCATTAATATACAATTTGTTAAATGTTTTTTAAAAAGTCAACTTAAATAACATGAACGTTAAAATTTTTTTTAGGAATATCTTCAAAGCCGTTGAAAAGTATCATCATTTTCGTATATAGAAATTAATAAATTGAAATATTATTTTAAATTTCCAAAAAAACGCCCAGGTGTATGCAGCGGAAATTACAAATAGGTCAAAAGTTTGTTATTTTCAATAAAATAAATCACAATAATGTACAAAATTAAATAAAACTGTTTACTGTGTTAGTTATTTATCTTAATCTCATCAAATTACGTTCACAAATATATTTCAAATATTAGTATATTTTCTCTATACAGACATAGCATCCACGTGATTCATCTATTGATACGCTCTGCTGGGGGTTGTCGATGGGGTTAAACAGTGCACGGGGGGGGGGGGGGGGAGAGGTGGTACCTACATACAGATACAGATTGACAAGGGTTGTGTTACAGAATACTTCTTCGAATGCGAAAATGTGGTCACATTTACTGAAAACCATACTTTCCGCAGTTAAATAAAACAGTAGATACCTATAATATTTTGGAGCATGTTAAAAATATAATTTATTCAATAAATTTTAGAGTTAGAAGATTTGTACATTTTTGAATTTATTTTTTATTTTACTATGCGGTCACACTGACTAGATTTGACTTCTTTCGATAGCTTTTTAACTGCAGTAATTATTACTTATGCATGCGCAAAAGCAGTAATAAGTGTGGTCAGTCTTGTTCAAAATTGCGCATAAAATGCAACTCATTGTCAGGTATAAAAATTATATTTTAGAAGCTTTCTAAAAACTTAGAACTCGATTATCTCGGATTTAAGTCTGATTAATAAAAAAACGATTTAATATTTTTTGCATAAAATTTGATGCTGAATATGAATATGTGAAACACAACTTATGTCCAAAAGTCTTTGATTATTTAAAATTCATAATTACTTAATATTTTTTAACATGTGTGTTATTGATGATCCCATAAAACTATAAGACTACTTGCGCGACTCTAGACGAGACATAAATAAAGTCGATATTGTTTCAGTCTGGGTCTCATCTCAAAGATAACCATGCAACGTTCTGAGCCAATGTCTAATTATAAAGATTTTATTTAACCATTTCACTAGTATCGAAAACAATGAATATACCTATTGATACAGCATCGACTCGAAGAGAGTACGAAGGCTACCGTTGTTGCCGTTAGCGCTTTGGGCGGATCGACGGCCAGGCATGGGGTGTGGGGTGGTTTAATACACAAGCGTCACGGGAACCGGCGAATCGTGCAGGGTTAGCGGGCGGTAATGGGGGACGGTGAAGATGAGACACGTGAAGCGAAGGCTCTTTGTGCCCGCGTCCGTCACATGCGCTAGCCCGGGGTCCCCTTCGCTCTCTCACTAGATAGATGTGCCGGTGGTTCTCAAACGATGGTATTTTTCAACAATATTACCAGTATTATAGTTGTATAATTCACGAACGATATTTTTTTCAGTGAACGAAAGGCAAATATACACCTTAACTACAGTAAAACAATTTCATTCAACACGTGTTTCGACTTCACAAGAAGTCCTCATCAGAAAGCTAATTCCATAACTATAGATCCAATTATATTACTACCTATACATCATACTTTCCGATATTTGGGAGTAAAATAGTGACATTGAAATCTGAAGCATGCACAGATTGGTACAACTCAAAGTATCTGCTAGGTATGTTTAATTTTACAATACCGTGATCATTTGTCATATAATAATTTTGATCTTCCCTGTTTATTTTTCTGGATGAGAGTTAAATCTATTAAAATTAATCCATTGATTAATATTGCGCCTGTTAACATAATAGCAAATAATTTATTGTTAAAGTAGGTACTAATTTTAGTACGTATTCGGATATTATTTTGTGGAAATGTATCCTTTGTTTTATTTAAATTTTTGATACGTTACATAACAAATGTTGAGGAACACTGTTGTAAAACCCTTAACCCCCACCCACCCCGTGAGCCGCTCACTGTTATTGCCTGCCTGACGGCCACCTCGCCAACACATAGCCGCCGTTGCCGCTATCGTGTAACGGGTCCGTCGTAGTAGTGATAACTAGTACACAGCCGTGCGCGTGCAGTGGCGCCGACGTGATTTAATTAATCGATGCATCTACACAAAACGTATATTTGCCCTCTATATTCCCACATGCAAGTATTTATTTGATAAAAACTTTTACCACGCGAATTTAAACTATAAAATTGTTTGTGTGTAACTACTTTTATAAAAGTCCTGTAGGTCTACGACCAGCTATGGAATCCTGACATTTTGTTTAAACATGAATTATGACACTCAGATAAAGATGTAAACATTTCAGAAACATTTTTTTTTCAGCGGGAGCCCTAAAGAGTTCATTTTGCATGTGGAGTGTGAAGTTTTTAATTAGCATAACTTAACCCTATTTTTTTTATTCAAAAGCGACGCCAGCAATTAGCTCGACAATGTCATATCATATGTCTCTCCCACTACCATATACGAAAAGTACTGGTTTTATAAATCTGAAAAAGCATGATAGCAGGGTTTTAAAGATCAACAATATCATTTCAATTCTTTTACCCAACACACAAAAAAATATTTTTACATTTTCATTTTATGTTTATAAAACATCGATTTTCTCAAATTGTCGATAGATCGTTTGGCTTCCGAACCACAAAATAGCAATCAAATCACGCCAAAGCCACAAACATATAAATTAATATTTAATAATATTATAGGTTAGGGGTGAATTTTCATGTTCAATGGGTAACCGCATAGAAACGCCCCTTTATGCATATTGCGTACTTCCTTATCTTTTAATATTTATCTATAACAAAATGATACTTTAACATAATTGCAATCTAATGTATCAGATTACCTATTTGTAAATTTATACAAAAATTAACATTTCCATGTAACGAATAATAGTTATAATTTATCATAAAAACTACTTTTCATTAAATACGAGAAAAATGATTTTTTCTGTACATCAGTAAATATGTGAGCATAAGTTAAATATTTGACGATTTATATTATGGCCAGCTTTTCGTTGAACTTTAGTCACAAAAACAAGATAATAATATAGAAGTTGGCATGTATTCTTTCAGTTTCGGTAATCTTCAGATACTGTTCATTTTCCAGGTAATATTTGTTTTAAATACTGGCTGAATAAATCTATTTTAGTAGGACTTCTGAAAACACAAAATAAATAACGTTTTCTTGGAATCGAACTACATAATTAAATACCTATGTAAAAGTATACAATGTACCTAAACTTATATTTAGAAACGCATTATATTATATATGTATGTATGTATAAATAAGTAAAAATCTATCTAGATTATGAATATAACAAAAAATAATAGAACTGAGGTAAAATATAATCTTATAAACAAGGTATTCATTATTCAAATTTTGTATATAACTACCTATCTAACTAATTTTGGGAAAGTATAATACATATTAATTAGTACATATTAGACAGTAGGACAGAGTTATCAATAATGTCGATTGCAAATTTATAAAAATTTGTAAAATGTGGAAGATTAAAAATTGTACCAATATTTGTCCATTCCTAACATATTTTTTTATATTATATCACCTCATATAAAAAAAACCGGATGGATACTGTAGTGTTGAGTATATATCTTAAAAGCTAGAAATAATCTATTTTGATTGATAGTACATTAACGATAAAACAACTAAAGATAACAATATCATTAGTACTAAGCTATATCAGTAATTTTGTTATTCTGCATTCAAGACAATTAAACAAAATACTATTTAAACACTGCGAACAAACATTTCGGTTTCACTGTTTACATTTTATAGACATTTGGACTGCAATACAGATAAAGTACAATTATATCGACACAGGGTAGGTTGAACACGGTGAGTGGGTATAGGTGTGTAGGTATGTACATACAAACACACACACACACACGTGCGCGCACACAATGGTATACGACTGGTCAAATGACTAATCACGTTTGCAGGCAAAAATATTTACTATAAGATGACGACTGTGTTTATAATACTGTCATCCCCTTTAATATGTGTACAAAAAGAAACTGTAGATTCAGCAAAATTAATATCAAATGTAAATAATTTAATCTGACAATGAGTCATATAAATATTGATGATAATTTTACAAATTTTTTTAACAATGAACATAAAAATTGATTAATTTATAAATGCTTTATAACCCTGTATGTATGCAATGAATTCAATTTCAGTTTGCAAAAAAAATAGGAAAGTAGAAATTTTTTTTGAAAAATTATAAAATGGATTTTTTTAGATTCGATGAGTGTGTATGGTATATGCACTCTATTGAAAATAAATCATAGATTCTGATAGAAAATTAACTAAATTGTAATTATATTGATAAAAACACCGACATCCGAAATTCGCTAGATTTATTTCAGTCTGCTAATGAGAAATAAATCATTAGAGTTAAACTTAGAGATTTTTCGTATATAGCATACCTGGTTACCAGGAACAGCCTAATGCATATTCATCCCTTAAGCCCTTTCCTTCCCTACTTTTAGGAGTCTAGGTCAATCAGCATTGATGATGGAGTATTACAGACACGTTTAAAAATTATCAAATAAATTAAATCTCGCAATTTTGCACGGCGTCAATCAAATGACGGCTCCCACGGATACCTCTTCGGGTTTGATTGCTTTGTCGTTCACTGCGGTCTGCCTAAATTCAATTTGAATCGTGTTATATTATGTAGAATATAGCTATCCAGTAAAGACCGGTAGATGGTGTCAGTGGTTCATAAAATGTCGATTTTTTAAAATATTTTTTTTTATTCTTTATATTATGAATCGCATGTGAACTCAAGTTATTTACACTTTATTTAAAATAATTTTCAAAAATAATTGACTTACAAATAGATAAGGGTTATTTTATTGAAAATATTCAAACTCTTTCAGTTTATATATCTTATTAAATAAAAATGTTTAAGAACACTGAAACGATTCAAAATACTCAACGCGTTTAGTAAATTGTTTTCGTTTTGAAAAGGTATATTAATAGTCCGTAATTTCATTGAAAAATGACAATCCTTTAAGGGTTAAATAGATAATAACATAGCAAAGAAATATGTGGTTACTGATGTCTTTTATTATATTTCTATTTTTTGTTACAAAAATCTTCACTTATCTAACAGTCGAGATCGTTATTATATGAAGGTAAAAAGAGGAACATAACAATATAAAATTTTTGAAAGAGTTCAAAAATATTAAATATTAAATTCATGACCAAACAAAAAAAGTTCAAAGGGTTTTAAAGATCAAATTTAAATTCCTACTTTTATCGTTTTCTGTATAAATTAGTTGTTAACTTTGTTTTTGAGGAATCAAAAAAATAAAAACCATTTAAACCCAATAATCAAATTACAATTATTGTAATGTGTGCGTGGTTTGATTTATACAGGGTGAGTCATATCAGGTGGAACAAACTTAAACCGTTGATTGAGAAAAATATTTCAAGCAAAAAAGTTCATATAAACATGTGCCCGGAAACTCTTCGTGAGGGAGCTACAGACTCCCAAAGATTTTGACTAAAATTGGTTTTTATTTAATATCTGGAGAACACATTGTGATACAGCAATGAAAATTAATACCTGGATTAGTAATAATATGTGTTATTGATTTCCAGTATCAAACAATGGTTATTTAGAGCAGGGGTGTATGGGGCCTGTGGGCCCTCTGATTTTTATCTAGTATTTTTTTGTTCTTCACTTTTTTGCTATGTTTTATATTTTTATAAGGTCATATGACACAAAATACACATAAATATACTTTGTTATGTTGTCATAAGATTAACCGTTTACGAGAAATACGATGAGGAAGATAGTTTTGCAGAATTTAACTTAATACGGATGCTAAAAATTACACAAAATAAATTTAGATTCTTGTTCTAGTACTAAAAATAAGAAAAATAGTTGGTGTAAATATTCCTCTTAATATGACTCCTCATAGAATTATAGCCAGTTTTATTACTTTAATTCGTGCTTTACTAATTGACTAAAAAACGAAACTAAAAATTGTTATATGTTGTTAAGGATGCATTTTTGTAGGTATATTTACATACACATTTATTCTTGTTTTTAATTATAGAACAAGAATCTAAATTTATTTTGTGTAATTTTTAGCATTCGTATTAAATTCTGCAAAACTATCTTCCCCATCGTATTTCTCGTAAACGGTTAATCTTATGACAACATAACAAAGTATATTTATGTGTATTTTGTGTCATATGACCTTATAAAAATATAAAACATAGCAAAAAAGTGAAGAACAAAAAAATACTAGATAAAAATCAGAGGGCCCACAGGCCCCATACACCCCTGCTCTAAATAACCATTGTTTGATACTGGAAATCAATAACACATATTATTACTAATCCAGGTATTAATTTTCATTGCTGTATCACATTGAGTTCTCCAGATATTAAATAAAAACCAATTTTAGTCAAAATCTTTGGGAGTCTGTAGCTCCCTCACGAAGAGTTTCCGGACACATGTTTATATGAACTTTTTTGCTTGAAATATTTTTCTCAATCAACGGTTTAAGTTTGTTCCACCTGATATGACTCACCCTGTATAGTGTTTACAAGTGCAAATCAAATTAACATAATCGAATAAATGGAAAAACTATATGGTACGAGGCTCGATAAGCGCTTGACAAATTTTTATTTATTTATATCTTTTAACAGTTAGCCTAAAATATTTATTTCATATAATAAAATGTATACATTATACAGTCACGCACATGTTAACTTTTTGATAATTAATTGACAGCTATGGAAATATAAATCATCAGGTCATTACATTTTACTAACCCTGTATAATACTCTTAATTATCATTCATCACATTATACAAAATACAACTGAAAATGTGCGCAACACATTGTAGTTATTTTTCCACAGAATATTCGCGACGGTTTCTCATAAACACAGGTATAGAGAGAAGTTACCTGGTAGCGTGTCCCGTGGGGCTGTTGTCGCCGATCCTAATTACAAAACGCGCGGCCATCACTGCCGTGTCTCCGACATCTGGGCCTGTCAGCCTTGAAACACCGCATCGCACATTGTTGTTGTGCGCGCAGGTAAAACTGGCATGTATCACTTGTTCCGCGAATATTTATGTACGCTACCTACCTAATGGATTTGGATCTGTAATCCGGTAACTTCAGTACTTTCCGAGAGATTAAATCCCAGCTAGCTGAATTTTGGTATATGGATTTTCATTTAGAAGTTATAAATAATATAGTTAAAGTATTCTAATATTACAACGCATATAAGAAGTAAAAATGGGTTTAATTAAATATTATCATTTAAAAACCTGCCATATGTGCCATAGGAGTTTGATAAAATGATAGAAAAAAATGAGACATAAATTATAGAAAAGGACGTTCTCAAGAACTTTTATCCAAAACTATTTCTAATTAGCCCCGTTTTGAAAATAATTTGAAAAATTAAAAACTGACGACACTACACGTTTGTTAACGTTTATAAAATAGAAGGTTTTCTTCCCAGATAAAAATGAATCATAAATATAAGATTTCACCGTTCTATAATTTATCGTTATACTTGAGTTACAGCGTCAACAGACCAACGGACAGACATCATGGTTAAAATAGACTGAACCCAATAGATAATTCCATCAAAATCCGGGTTTCGATAAAGATGCAGTATAATTTTTCAACATTGTAACTTGAAAATTTCAAGATACAAGGCAATTTATAGCTGAATTTGTAAAACTAGTATGCCAAGTGAAAAATCATCTGCCAAGTAAATGCACAGTGCTTCCTCGTGCTAAATTCATCAATGGTAGTTAATTATTGAACAATTTAAATACAAACCGATAAAGTATTCAGATGAACTGCCTATCATTGGTTAACCATTTAATTTTCATACAATTTTAATAAAAAATCTTAATTCGACATTTTTCTTTATCCGCACCTCGTTATTATGTCTTATATTTTGAATTTTTTGACAATTTCAATCAAACATTATTTTTCCGCTATACAAATGTCAAAGTAAATAGCAATTTAAAAAAAACAAATGACGATTTTTTTAAAGCAAATCTTTGTAAAGGAATATTTTACAACAAAAATAGGTGATCGTTATTATAGGAAATTGAATGCTCTACAAAAAAGGTTCTATAAAATTTTCACGTAACATGTGTCTCCCTTGAGATATCTTCAAATCAAAAAATAAATATTTTGGGATGTCACCCCTCCCCCTTACACATGATTTTAATACTTTTGAAATGGGACGGTCCTCAAGCCAGACGCAACCAACCAACCAAGTTTCATCAATATCGGTTCAGTGGTTCATGAGTTAAGCGTGTGACAAGGATTGGGGGACAGACAGACACACACCGACAGACAGACAGACACGGAACAAAAAGTGTTTGTCTTGACCTGAAACGGATAGATCCGGTAAAATTTAAATAATTGGAGAACAATTTTTTTTTCTCGTTTTAAAACGATAACAAAGCTACTCGTATCTTCGATATTGCGAGGAAGCAAAATAAAATACCTAAACATAGAAACGTATCATTCAGCAAGAAATAACCAGTACAGTTTACTCATAAATTTCTCAGCGAGCACAATACAACCCTTTAAAACCATCAATTAAAAATACACAAATTCTAGGTATACCGAGTGCAGATCTGTCACAAAGAGGTCCTTCCAGTATACATACACAAAGAAAGTATATATTCGAAAGCTGAAACGCGGGCAAACACGACAAAAAATAAACAGCGTAACAACATCCCGTGTGCAGCAAGAAACGGAGGAGAGATCACGCGATGGTGTTTATTACAGGGGCCATTGTCGTCTCAGCAGCGCGGCCTTAACAACGCTAAACAACGGGGACGCAGGTAGCGTGTATGTGTGTCTGTTTCTGTGCAGGTATCCCAAACCGCGCGCAAAAGTAATGAGAATTTGTATAGACTGCATTATTACATCAACTGAATATTTTCAACAAAGATGGTGCTGTTAGTCGCGTTGTTAAAGTTCTAAAGGAACCCTATTAAAATCTCACTCAACCATCCGTCCGTCCGTTTCAATCAAAGTAAAATATCTCGTAAACTATATATAAGTTAGAAACTTGAACATGTAAAGTTATGCCTCCTAGAATAAGATGTAATTTTTTTAGAAAAATAGAGCTAAATCTGGTCAAAGAAATATTTTTAATACCATGGCTTTTGGCATTGTGGCATGTTAAAATGTACATCCAAACTATTAAAATTTAATCATATATTTATTACTCAAAAATGGCGTTTGTAATTGGATCTAAACAGTAATTAATTTTACCCCCACCTCGTATAACATGGGCACTACTGATTAAAAAATCTGAAAAAATTGATAACATGATATAGGTACTATCGACGACAAATACTTAAGTCAAAAATTTTGAGGAAATAGGGAAGGGCGATATGTCGTTAATTTTTTTTATTTTCAAACTTAAGCATGTGGGGTGTTAAAATGTAGATCATATAATGAGTGGAATTCTATCATATTTTTTATTTTTATTTTTTTAACTAAAAATGGCTCCTGCAAGGGGATCGAAACAGTTACACTCACCGCTTGATAAACCGACGAAGTTGGTAATTGAACCGCTTGATAAACCGACGTCGAAAGGGGCCCCCACCACCGTGCCAACCTCAACGTTGATTGGCGAATTTAAATTACGCGCGGAGATAGCAATCACGGTAGTATTATGGAGGGTATTGGAGAAAGTCGGCATATCGCGCGTTTGGCCCGTCGGTCATCCAAGCTGCCGGTTAATCAAAGGTCGGTTTATCAAGCGATGAGTGTATTGATCCCCCGTCTATATAGAGGAAACAGAACAATCTGAAAAAATGGTAACAGGGTTTTAGTGATACAATCAACGAAAAATTCTTGTAAACAGTATCATTTAAAATTTTAGAAAAAGAAAATTAAAGCAAAATTGATACCTCTAAAAGTTTAAAAGCAAACCATTTGTCTGATGAGCCACTATTTAATTTTATGAATTATTTGAACAATATTAATGTATCTAATCATTTAGTATACATAGTAACATTTTGTGTTGTAACAAAACTGCTGTTTTTCTTATTATTTTTAAGTAGTTAATATAAATTATAATGTGCCTGATGAGTTAACAAAAAAATAACAAAAACATGGCCTTAAGGTGCAGTAAAGTTTCCTTCTGTGGTCTAGTAGTTATTTAAAAGCACTTTTTTATCAAAGAATCATCTAAAAGCAAAATATTTTAATTAATTTTTTTTGTTTAAGTATTATAAAAACTAAAAAAAATGTTTCGGACATATTATGATGTTATAAAATACATCTAAAATATACATATCCGTTTTGTATATAACATACATTTCAGACTGCGAATGAATTTTTTTTTTATAACAGTAACATATAATCAATTATTTCTATTTGATTCTTTATGGTTTATATCAATTACTCAAACCCAACGGCAAACTGTGTTTGTAATCGATAAATCCCTACAATCATACCAGATCTCAGTTCTAAATTACCCGGATAAAATAGGGTTAAAAATCCCGTGACGGTAGATACAATCTCATCGAGTAAACGGACGCTGTATGAATCCCTTCACACACACACCTGGAGGGCAGGGGGTGTTATACACATGGACTTTTATAGCAACGTGAAGTGGTCCTCTTTAAATTTACGGGCTGTTTTTTAGTGTAACGGTAAATGTAACCCTATGCTTTTCCATGATTCAAAATTTACAAATCAGTGTTTAACAAGACACTACCCAATACACAATTATATTTTGATTAATTAATAAAAATAAAACTGTTTAAAAAATGTATTTAGTAATAAACATGATAACTCACATTTTGGGTATTTTCAGAAAATCAATATTCCCGAATTTTTTTTTTTTTCATTTGATCTATTCATAGTACCTGTTTTAATTTTAAATAATAAGTATACGTTAAAAATGGTAATTTAATGATACAGAATTTTAATTAGAATCTCTGATTTCGCGTTTACATCAAAAAGACAAAACAGCAACTTAATTTGTATTATAAAATGTTTTGTTGTTGTTTTATAAAAAAATATTTTTTTTGCTGTTTTGTCTTTTTGGTGTAAACACGACCTTAGAAATAAAATTTTGCAGTTATCATATTATAACTTAAGATCATTGATATTATTGTTTTATTTAATGTATATTATATATTATTGATTAAAAGATTAGACGTTTATTATCAAATATATTTTTGTATCAAATCCATGATCCAATAAAACAAGGTCTGCTACGATTATTTTGACAGCCGCCATTATTTCATATAGCGTTGATAACGTAGTACATCGGCCAAAAAATTATAAATTAAAAATTGACATTGAACATATTAATTTTGAATTATTAAATTTAGATTTGAAGAAAATAGAAGTCTGAAGTAAAATAGACACTGTTGACATTATATTTTATACTGGTTATAAAAAATGCGGAACTGTGTTGTAAAAAAATGTTTCAACTGGAAACAGACAGACAATACAAATATCAAATTTTTTCGTTTTCCAAAAAATCCCGAAATAAAAAAAGTGGATTAAAGCTTGTGGTAAAGAAAATGTGAATGCGAAATACTACATAGGAATTAAATCACAATGTTTTTTTTTTTAAATATACGTTAATGCAAGTGATAAAGTAGATATTCCACTTGATGTAAAAACATTATTTTTTAGATGTAGGATATTTTTCAGAATAAGAAGTTTGAATAAATTTATAAAAAATGAAAAAAATCAAAGAAAAAAATTATTATGTAAGCTGTATTTATCGTTTTTTTATTTATATTTCGTTTTTCACAAATTCATTATTAAAAAAATTTTGTGATGACGTCACAGCATAAAACAAATGAGCTATCAAGTAGACCTTGTATTATTGGATCATGTATCAAATCAGAAAAAAACAAATGAAATATAACTAGATAATGTTGCAGTAGCTAAAATTGAATATTTATCATTTTACAAAAATAAATATTATCAATATACCTAATTCTACATTCTAAACTGTGTACAACTACAGTATTTCTTCCATACTAAAAACAAGTCAAAGAAACCTTATTATCAAAGAACAAACAAAAACAACCGTAACGGTCCTCAGACTATCCTGCACCGACATATTTTACCTCACAGAGAGACGCTAGCTAAAACTTCTGACCAAAGCTCACTGGGGTCGGTACAAAACAAACGACGGGGCCACGGCCATGTCTTGACGTCGCTATCGTCCAACCCACCCCATACGCTCACCCACCCGCCGTACCTTCGCAGTGTCGAGGCCGCCGCCGCCGCCGTCATTATAAATTGAACGCGGCCGGCGCTCGGCTGATGAGAGAGACCCGCGGTCCGTGAACAACCGACCGACGGACAGACCGTCCTTCCTCATACTACCGCTTCAGGAGGCGGATGTGGGCGCCTCTACGTGTGTATGTATATATGTGTGTGTGTGTGTGCAGACCAGTGGCGCCACTGCAAGGGATATGCTGTAGTGTTGCACATTTATAGTCTCCATTTAGCTTACTGATTTAAATCTTAAGATAAAACTTGTTTGTGTATATTGTACACATACATATATACATACACATACACATGCATTCAGAATTTAATTATATGGAACTAATATTTGCTGTTCTTGTTAATATCACGATGATCTCGTAAATACATTTTTGTCTTGTTTTGAAGTGTAATACAAAATCATTAGTTTTAAATTTCATTCGTGAGTTAGGCCGTGAACACCAAAAAAGTTCTTACAAATTATAGATAAGATCTGAAATAGATCTTAGATAACTAAATAACAATATTTTTATCAATTATACAATTAATAAAAATAAATAAAATAAACTTTAACCTTCATTTGTCACGCAGAATATAGCTTTTAATTAGTATACTTTCACTGAAAATTATAACAAACATTGTCAAACATATTTTGGACCCCCCTTTCATAAACTGAAAAGTGAACTCACATTTATTTTTATTTACCCCATTGAGTGGGGTGTCATTTGATAGGTCTCCTTTTGATTTTAACCCTTCAGTCACGAAAATTGTGAAATAACTTTTTTTTATAAATCGTAGTGAGAATGACTGGAACTCTATCACGCACGTGCCCATTTTATTTATACACATTTTAAGTTTTTGGGATGTATGAGTAAATAAATGCTTTAAATACTTAAATTCAAAGAACTAACCTGCGAATAAAAATGCACTAAATTTCCATACTATAGCATACATGCACTGAATTCGAAGCGTATTTGTTAGCTATTAATATGCGTGCCTGTTTTGGTCGCGTACAAGCGTACGTACCTCGGGCGGGTGCATGTATACTAGCTACAAAATTCAGTGCATTTTTATTAGGGAAATGGAAATGACAAAACTCAAATTAGTAAAATGTGGTAAAACTATCTATAGTCTGTTTAATTTAAGCTTGCAGTTGTCGCCAGGGGATTTGACGATACAATTCACAATTCGTACCGTCAAACCCCCGGCGACCACTGCAAACTTATATGAAACAAACTATATGACATTATATTCATAGGTGGGCACAGTTAATCGATAAGTTAACTTCGTTAATCGTTAATCCGTTAATATAAAAGTTAATTTCGTTAATCGTTAAACCGTTAAAATTCCGAAAATGTAACGGAAGTTAAAGTTAACCGAAAATTTGAAAATTTAACGAAAGTTAAAGTTAATCGTTAAAAAGTTAACCATCCAAAATGTTTGAAGACCTTTTTTTTGCTATTTCGACAACTTTGTTATGTACTTTTCATCAAACAACCAATGTAACGGAAGTTAACAAAAGCGTTAACATTTTTTTAGTTAACTTAAAAGTTAATCCGTTAACCATTTTGTTAACTTCGTAAATTAACGATTAACGGATTAACGAGTTAATGCCCACCTATGATTATATTAATGCAGTTTGTTAATGATTTATAAGAATTTTTTTTAGAAGGACGTTTCAATCTAATAGTAGATTTGAATCTAGCTTCAAATTTACCTACTTTCGTGATTTTCCTTTGTTTATTTATACATTAAATTCATATAAAGCTACCCATTTCTCATAACTGGTATGAGAAATGGGTAAAGTACAGTTTTTTTTCAGAACATTTTATCTTTTAAGCGAGTTACTGAATGTATTTACGAAGCGATGTTTATTTTATTAACATTTTATGTATCAATCAATTATATACCTACTATAAACTTTAATTATACTACATTGTAAATAAATACATAAATATAAAGGCAGTATGGACAAAAATTTCTTGTTTTTTATTACAAAATATATCCAAAAAAGATTAAGTTTTTTTTTCGAGATGTGTACCTACATTTATCTGAATCATGTTTGTTCGAAGTATGTTCCTGCGTTTTACGAAATCACGTTTGTTTGAATCGTAAATATAATTAAAGAAAACGTGATTTGACTAAAACTACAATATAATTTATAAAAATCAATTGTTTACAATTCAGTCAGTTTAACATATATATTTCTAAGGAAATTTTATCTTATCAGTTCTTAATACATCATTCGTACAAAAATATTTAAAAACTATGGGTATAATTCGGTTTAACAAGAGTAAAATTAGATAATTTCATTAAATTAATATTTTTTGTTGGAAATTATAAATCGCACACCTATAATTTTTTCTCTATTATTTAAAATATTTGTTGTTTTAAATTTTGTAGAAGATCAAATAGTAGCTCATTTATAAAATTATTTTTCTCTCAGAATTATTTTCCGCCGTTACTGATATAAGCTCCATCATTGTATAAAAGTTCTTATGTAAGACAGCAACAGCACACAACACACGACGATGGCGGGCGTGATCCTGTTACGTCAGATCTGACACACTGAATATTCAATTCGGATCTAAGTTTCAACAACATAATTTTCATCTAAGATCATCTATTAATAAAACCAATACGGGCCAGACATGGTCTAGTGGTACTGAGTTTGTCTACACCAGCGGTATCCATGGACGGTGCTAGGATTTTTCCAGAGGGGAAGTTAACTTTTTAATACAAAACAGAGTTTTCCAATACCGAAGGAAATTCGAAAGAACAATTTTAGAAACGTAATCTGATTGTACTTGCATCTCTTGTGTCTTCAATATATCATTTTTGATATTTTAGGTAACATATGTATTACAAAAAACCAAATAATTCAGTAGTAACGGATAAAATAGAAATATTTTCGCGAAATCTTTTAATATCACTGGTCTTTAGCACCATACACACATCCACACACACACACACATACACACAGACACAACATACATGTGTGTATCTTGATTAATGATTACAGTCTGGGCATTCGCGCATGTTTTTGTTACGCGTCTTGTGTCTCACAAACAAACAACCGACCAATTGTAACAAAAAACTTTTAAAATCGAGAGACCAGTGGAATCGTCTCTACATAAATACACAGACGCACTGATGTGTGCACTGGTTCTTTTTTTTGGTAATGAACTCTCCACCGATGCTTTTACCGACTCCAAAATGTAGCGTCGAATCGCCTTTAGTTAATCCCCTAAATAGCTTTTGTTTATATTGGGCATATATTCGATAAAGGAAAAACAATCAATTACAGTAATTTACTTGGCCATTTATTGATTTAGATTTATCTTGAAAGTGTTTTTATTTCTCACAAAAGTGTTCATTAAACACATCAAAATTGTACATTTAAATCTAAAAATTATGGAAATTCAATTATCAAAAAATTAAAAGGATTTTTTTTCTACAAAAAAAGGCTAAATTCAAATCATCACATTTTCATTAAAATTTGGTGATAATCTCTAATATTTTTAGGTTTAATTGCAAAAAAAAAACTCAAATTGTGACTAAGCAGATTCATTTTTCATAGAATGAGAATTTAAAAAAATAGTTATACCTTTTTCGGTTTCAATTACTTAAAAAAGTATTAGAGATTACAAACTTCAAAATATAGTCTAAAAGCATTTTGAAGATTGTACTATTAGTTTAATTAAATTAGATTTTGTTTTGCTAAAAATTCCCACCTAATTGAATTTTTGTGAGTACATAGGTATAATGAAGCATGTTTTAGATATTACATATAAAGAAAATATCAAGTCCTTAACGATATCACCGGAGCTTCTTATTTTACATAAGGGCGAAAATCAACAAAAACAGTTTAGTGACAAAAATATTTATTAAAAAAAATAATTAAAAAAAGCAACGATTTAAAAATTAACTTGTAGAAAATTAGGGTTACAGAATATTCTAGGTATAACTAATTTATAAGTTCGTTCAAAAAATGAAAAAAAAATTATTATAAAAACACTTAACTAAGCAAGTACTCATATTAAGGTAAGTACCAAATAAAATTATAAATAGTGGCATTGGTCTGTATAATTTTTGAACATCATAAGAATTATTGCAATACTTCTTTTACAACAAAAAAAAATCCAATAACAGTGTAGCAAAAATGTGTTCATTGAACATATAACTGAATTTCTAGTCTGATATCATTTTGATCATTGCTCATTGCTCATCCATGCTGAAAAGAACGTATATATTCTGATAGAAAACGGACGAAAATGACCAAATATACACCTCATTTAATATGTTTTATCAAAATCAATGAATTCTTTTCAATAATTCCTATAAAATAAATGTGCTACGTATTTTTCTAGTAGTATCAAAATGAATATATACATATGTATATATTCAAATTTCGCGTTAAAAAACACAAATTATGAAATAATTAAAATTTTTAACTACACATCTCCAACACCCGTAATTAATGGATATTCCAATTAAAACTCAATGAAGCAGATTCTATGAACAATCGCATCATTCTATACGACCACACAAATAAATGAACCAGCTTCCACTCATAACCCCAATGCACACACACACACACACTCGTGTTAGAGGAAACAAAAGACATCTACGACAACCCTGCTTTATAATATCGCGAGAGTACGCGGGTCTGTTTCTCTTATCCCCCATCGCAGCCTGTCAGTGTTATCGTTCGAAGCGTTCGCGAAAAAATAGCGTTTATGTGTTAGTGAGCGACCATGTGTATGTGTAACTATGTGTGTGTGTACGTATATGTATGTATGATTGCATATACGTATGCATGTGTATGGGAACGGATTGACTCAAAATTCGATCGATAAATTGAAAAAAAATAGTCGTAGTAAACGAAATAAATTTTGAATTGATTTGATATTATGAAAATTGATTAAGGGGGTATTGTATAATAAAGAGCCCCTTTTTTATAAATTTCTTTATAGAAACAAAAGGCTTGGATGTTTGTATCATTATATCTATTATTATCAACTTTTTATCATATTTTTTATAAATATAAGCTTTAGAAAATTAATATTTTAGCATTCAGATCCGGATCGGATATAATGTTTTCAAAGTGACGGTTAACACGATTAAATCTTTTATGTTCATCTGAAATGCAAAAACAAAATATATTTTTAATCAGGAAGGTAGTCGTTTTAGCCCATTAGGATAATTTATATAAAACATTATAAAAATAGGCACTTTGGACATATATTTAATTTGTCAGTATAATATAATATTTTGATACTCTTAAGATACAATAACATTATAATATAACCATACCGTAGGTACTATTAATTTAATCAAATACAACGAGAAGGTTTATATGTGTAATGACTGTAATGTGTAGGTTATTAAACATAACTAGGTACTCATATTTTTTTAGTGTAAACGAGTGGCATTCCTATACTATTATAGCTCATTGTCAATGCATATTTTTTCGAATTAGCTAAATTGAAAAATACTTATGTACCTATCACTTTTGTACCAACTACACGGAAATATGTTTCTAAAGCATCGATTTTCTTCTATGTGTTTAATAGAATTATTCCTATTAGTTTATGAAGAATAAATAAATACAATAATAATAAAGGACTTAATAAAATAAAAATTTGACTTAATTTATTTGACCGAGTAATACAATTTCATCCGCCCTAACAATTGCAAGTTTGTGCGTATTTGCGAATGTGCATTTACACATGTATGTGGGTATATATGTATATGGGTAATACGTATTTATGTGTGTTTATGACGATAGCTGAGTGTCCGAGGGGCCGACGCGCTCGCTCACCGTGGATAACAAAACAACACAAACGCGACGCGGTATCGGCAACGAGGGTCGCGCGGTTATTATGTGTGTGTGTGCGCGCGAGGGGGTGTACGGGGGGACAAGAGGACATACTGTGTGTGAGGTACGGGAGGTTGAAGGCACGGCAGCCGCGACACCCTGACGACGCGGCAATGGCAGCTGCTGCGACATAACCCAGCGATGGCGTCGCTCGCAACGTCCAACAAACACACACACATACATAGATATACACACACACATACACACACAGGGACAGACCGGATGACGCAGTGGTGGGGCCCGTACTTCGTGATAGCGTGAGAACAACGCGGGTTGAATACACATATAGTCGGTCAGTGGCAGGTCTTACTTTGAAATATTAGCTGTTCTTCAAAAACATCTATTACATGCTATAATTATTTTGTTTTTGTAATATTTTATGTGCCCATGAACACTTGTCCGATCAAATTAAAATAGACTCTCAGTAGGCTGGAATTCAACGGTATTCACACGCTGTAGTTGAAAATAAATGTATAAGTATAACTTGTAAAGCCGCGACGCGGACGCAGCGTACTCTGATAAGATTGTCAACGATCTTGTGAATATTTATATTCAAAGCGTAGGAACCGTTGATATCCGGGCAGTTGCTAAAAGGTCATTTTCTACAAACGTATTTTTCCCGTTTCATTGCGGTGAACAATTAGTCTACCCCCTCTTCCCCACCCCGCTATACAACGCATGCTAAAAAAACAGCTCTATAGGGTGCAATTTATAATTCCACCATTTTCTGAGAAGGTGAAAAATTACAAATTTGCCAAGTGCGCCAGTAACTCCCCTCGTCCTTACAATGGTTATTCTAAATTCAACCCTACATTCACCGCTCTATAAAACGACCTTCCTCTATCCCCACCATAATATTACCGTAATTGCTATATTTCTGCGCAAAATTAAAATTCACCAATTTACGTTAAAGTCGGCACCGGTGGTGGGTGCCCCTAGAGTGCCTAGAGCCATCGTTAGGTAGAACGATTGAATTACCGATGCCATATATAGAGTGGTGAGTGTATAAGAAAAATCCTGAGTGCTGTTATGTATTGAACTGGTTAATTCCAGATAGAAATAATGAAGAAAATCAATCAACAGGGTTCGACAAATCGCAGCGAACCGCATTCGCCAGGCAGAAACGTTACACATCCCCTTCAAAAATAAATAATTTTTAATGACAACATAAATTTCAGATATATAGCATCATAAAACGATTAAACAACAGTTTTTGATAATTCGATTTATTAGACCAGTGATCACAAAGTGGATTCCATGGAAAAATTCAAGAATTCACGAATTTTTTGGTGTTGTTTACATATTTTTATAAAGTTTGAATCTCAGCCCTTAATTGATACGTGATATACAATGGGTTACCGCTCTGAGGAGCGGTGAAGGTCGTAAAATATAAACATGGTTAAGGTTCCTCAATTATACAAAATCATGTAGGAGTTCCACGACAAAATAAGTTTGGAAACCGCTGCAGATACTTTTTTAAAGTATAATTATTATCTATTATAATAATGTGCTTATTTTATTATTGTATGAGATTTATCAATCCCTGCCTATCGATATAGGTATGCCAATGCCTAATGTCTATACATATACGCAAGTATCATAATAAGTCACTAGTTAATTGATAAGTGGACATAGTTGTTTTGATTTCATACTACTCCTTATTTTGCATTTCTACATTTACATATACAATTTATTAACATATATAGATATCGGAAAGAGAAAAAAAATCTTACAACATTAGTCATACGGTATAGATGTATATACAGAACATAGACTCATTACTAATTAAACATAAAACAAAAGCCATCCATTTGCGTCGCGCACACACGCGAGATAGAACCGCCCGTTCGCCGCGTTTCCCAGAACTGTTGGCAGCCGTCGCCGCCATCCGATTTACATAAAACGTATTTGTCTCGGGCTGTCAGGGCCGCCCGCGATCACGCGAACACAGTCGCGACGGGATTACAAAACTCGGGGGTCCACCCGTCCGCCCGCCAGCCAGCCAGCCAGCCCGGCCGGTAATGACGGACGCGATATGCACCACCGCTATTCTTCGAAACGCGTCGTGAACAAACAACAACAACACGCTGATATGTTAATTGAGAAAGCGGGTGGGTACGGGGCGGGAGGACGGTCTGTGTTACGGCCAGGGGGTGGAAACGGGCGGGGGGCGAGTTCGTTAAATGACGCAACATAGAATGTGAAACTTATCTCATGTGTGTGGCAATACGTTTTGTTTCAAACGGGGAAGTATGAATGGTGTTTTTTTTGTCGCTGCGGTTTAAATTTCAAGAAATTTTAGAATTATGTACGTGGATAGAATGTGTTTAAAAATTTTAACTCTTAATATAATTTATTTTGCTAGTAATAAGATGTCTTGCCATATTTCACCATTGAGAATACTAACAATATAGATTTCTTTTTGGAGTACCCCGTCAGTTTTTAGTTTACTTTAAATCGTTCATTATAATTTATAATGCTAGATGGATCCATGCGGCAACGGCAAATCGTCGTGCTTTCAGTATTTTAAGAGTTTGCTATGTGAAGATTTAATTTATGGGTCTTTATAAAATGTAATCGAAATTAGTTTGACTCTCCTTTCATATACCCCTTGCGATTGTAAACATTTAGATATTGTTTTATATCTGACATAATTCGAAAACCTTTTATAGGGGTGATTTTACCCTTAAACTTGAGTTTCAGAAGCTAAAATATTATTACCATTCGGCATTTATTCGTAATCATTTGAAAAAAATAATCGGCATTAAAAAGACATTTCCAGTAAGTTCTAAGGAAAAATGAATAAACTAAAGTATACTTTTATGTATGTCTCATATATACATATCTCGAGTATATATATTTAAAAGAAAAACCAAATCTACTTACGAACTTACAACAAAATATTCTGAAAAGAAGAGAGAAAGAACAAAAAGAACTAACCTAAAGAAACTGATGGATTGGAATAAATGAGAGTACGCTGTTCTGATTACTCTATGGATAGAATATAGAAGATTGGATAAAACAGAAGTAAGTAAAGAGTAAAAATCGAAATAAATTAGTAATCGTTGAGTATTTGTGATGCCTATTTAAATTGTGTTTTACAAATTATTTTATGTACTATATGTCAATGTTCTGTAGGAGCCAGAGTATATTTTTAATAATTACTAACCTAAAAGTAAAATTTGTTATTTTTTGATAGTTAAAAATATACATTTATAATATGATTTTTCGGATCTTTAAGGGTAAATTCTGTTAAAAAAATAAAAAATCGATATTTTATTTTTTTCATAAATTGTTGGATTATCGTCATAAAAATTGATCCAATCAAAACTCCAAACATTTCCGGAGTTATGACAAATTTTTCGTCGAACACGTGTGACCCTGCCTGAAAGTTTCAGCAGGTCTAGAAAAGCTCGAAAACAAGCTCAAAAGGTCCAGCAGGACATCTACGAGAAAGTAGTTATTAGGTATTAATTTTGTAGTTAATATTATTTTGTATATAAAATGGCAAACTGAGCTCCCACCAGGAGCACAGAGCCTAGGGCGGAAAAATAAGCTAAACGGGAGCGCCAACAATAAAAGAAAAATGGGGGCGCAATGAACCCTAGCTACGCCTCTGTTCGCATTAACATCTAATGAAATGAATAGGTAATTAATTTTCGAGTGCCATCAATATTAATGCTCACAAGCCAACAAATATTATAACATGATATACATGTATGAATATACTATCTACATTGATACGCACACGTGCAACTTCCATCAAATAACGGAAGACTACAATCGGTTAAACGAGACTAGGTTCGTATTTCACCGGCTTTGATATTATTTATCTTGTCGCGTCCTTTCCGTACAAAATTTATCAGTGTTGGTTAGGGGCAAAGGAGCAGTGAGAGAGTGAGAAAGAGGGGAGGATAAAACATGAAAGATACAGAACGCGCTCAACAAGTGTTTTAAAACTTTTGAACATCAGGCTACGAAATTGAATTGTTCTGTTGAAACAATAGCGTGTATTGGGTGAGTGTTGCGTCTATGATAACAGTTAATACGAAGAACGTGTATAAATAAAACAAGGTGGCAAATACCTTTGCCATCTTGTAATACTTTTCAATACTTAATTTTAAATAAAAAACTCAGGTTTCATTTAACCATTAGTTTACCGATTAGATAGCAGGTAGATGTAGATACACAAGCCAATATAAAACTATATACATATGTGTTTATAATAGAAACGATTAAACATTTCAAAAACTATAATAAAAAAGTATTGGTTTACTTATAAAAACCAAAATGTTATCTATTTCCGGTAAAATTGGAAGTCAGATTAATATGACATATTTAGCAACGTTTAATTGGCCCAACAAGTGAAAAAACTTACCGAATATCAAATATTTTCACACGGTTGTATTTTTAGTTTTCTTTGATAAATAGCATTGTTCCGCCTAAAATTCGCGTAACTCTCGTGACTATTCGCCCCAAAATTAGTTGTCAGAATCGGCGCGAGTGAATCGCGTCCCGCATCCCGCAAGGGATTTCCAACAATATGAGAAGAGCTTTAGGATAAAAGATATAAACTTTAATATAATGCTAGATAAAATTTGCGAGATGATATCTTTGTTCTTTAAAATAGGACACATAATTAAAAAAATGTTGATTATTTTAAAATCCAGATTTTTTTTTGAATTTGTCGCGATCGACCGAAATTAAAACTGCAATTAACTTGTTCGCCACTCTACATATAAGTTACTAGCGGAATCCCGCGGCTTCGCTCGCGTAAACTTCGAAACTAATAGAACCCTCCATACGTGATAGGGGATGACATATTACATTACCTATAAAAAACGTAAATACCTCGGATCTTAGTTAAAAATTGTAAAAACTAATCCCCTGTCTACCCTCGCTTTCATTTTTAATTGAATATTAATTTATCCGAATCTACTTTAATATCATGTATAATTATGAAGATAAATAAGTATATCAAATTTTACCCCCAACCCCCTACCCATTCCCATAAGGATTGAATTTTCGTAACTGATATTTGTTTTTTAGAGTACCTACTTGCGCCATGTTTCATTCGGTGAATACAAACAAAATTTTTTATAAACTTTTCCACCCCCCTAACACCTTAGGGGTTAAATTTTGGGAAATGCTGAAATAATTGTTTCATTATTTATATTGTAGTGTACGTTCGATAAGTTTCAATTAAATGCAAAAAAAAAATTATATAAATTTTGACACCCTCTTTTAACTCCGTAGGGAAAGGAAGGCACCTTCGAAATTTCACATTTCTAAGTCCAGGGCTGTACGTTGATATATGTGTGAGTGAGTGAGTGGTTAAGGACAAATTCTTTTATAGATATAGATTTCCACGTTATTTATATTAAAATATAAAGAAATAGAAAACTAAAATTGTTTCAATTAGAACTATAGCAGTATGTTTCAGTTATAGAGAATTTAAGTTTCAACATTAATAATGCAAGACAGGTATTATAGTTAGGATCTGATGATGACGGACATATTATTGTTATTAATAATATATGAATCTTATTAATATTAATTAAATTCTAGGGTCCGTGATCCAGGGTACTATATACGTTTTCGTATCCATCAAAATACTCAACCTTCGGTTTCACCTTAATTTTTGTTTCTATATTATTTTGAGACAAATTATCTAAATAAAAAGTTCTACCAATACATAATAATAGTTTATACATGCATGAATAAAACTAAAAGCAAATCGATCCACTTATACCATACGATAAACTTTACCTATACAAAAGCTACATAATAGTACAACACCCACACTTATAAATGTATTTATATCCATATTAATATCTGTGTATATATATGTATTTAGAATTCGAGAAGAGTGAGAGAGAGAGAAAGTGAGTTTTACGAGTGGGACGCGAGACGTACATCAGCTGTTGAATGAATGCGCGGTATGAATGAATGAATGTGGTGCACCCCCGCCTCACCACCACTGCCGCCGTTACCACGCCACACTCCCGTATACACACTCGCTTGTCTTGTGTGCGCATATTTATAGTAATAAAAACTACAAAATAAATACTGCTCTGAAACTTTTACGCAGTCCGTTATGATTTGGTAATGCATTATTCCAACAAACTTTAAAATTGTGTTTTTTTTTAGATTTCGTTTTTGTTGTACGAATAAGTTTAATAAACCTGTAGGCTCTATCAGTAATATTAAAAAAATATATATTTTTGTATGATATTTGTTTTTATTTTTTATTTGTCTGTCTGTTTATTCTGACTTGCATGAAAAGGCTAAAACGGCTCCCTGTTTCCCGCTTATTACGCTAATCAATTACTTGGGATTTTAAAGCAGACCTAATAAATATATTATAATTATAAATATGCTATGCATTCAATGATGTACACTTGTCGCCACTACTTTTAGAGTATTACTTAACGCACATTTGTCAAAGTCATTTATACATATATGTAAAATAATCTATTTTTGCCTTTTAAAAAGAACTCAATTGCACAAAATAAAATTCGGTTAGACTGTTTTCGTATTAAATATTGCATTTAAAAAAAGTTAATTTTTAATTATAAAAATTGTCTTATATGTTAGAGCATATTATTATTATTATATATTATTTATTAGCATAGTATGTTTCTTACGATCATAAAATAATTATTAATTAACGGTTTGATCAATTTGCCTTGCTTAAATTCTTCTATCAAATAATTCATTGCTACAATAAATAAATAAATATCGCGGTGAGTAAAATAAGATAAGCAGATAAGGCTCTAAAATTAAAATAATAAACGATACCATTGATTACAACCGTCAGTGGGTTGACATTTATTATATTTAATGAGTTGCATATAGCGTTAACTTATCTTTTGCTCTAAATCAATTTTTTTATAATACCAGACATTAATAATCAAACATTTTAATAACTATCAAGCTAAGAATAAACGAATCCTTAAAATTTTCATGATACCTTAAAAAAGGTGTATAAAATAATATACCTAAATAAAATTTTTGAATTTCAAAATATTATTATTTTACATATTATACTATAATAATATTTTTTAAATAATATAAATAAAAAAATAAAAGAGAATATTATATCAAAAGGTCATCATGAGGTCTTCTAAAAACTAAATTAAAATAATAGAAGTCTGATTTTAAAAGGTTAATACTTGTTGATATAGGTACTATAAATAAAAGGTTTTCGTGATCTCGTTTATACAAAAATACAAACAATAATTCATAACTAACTGTGAACCATTTAAATAAGTACTTATGTCAAATGCCAATTATAAAATCGTAAATAAACTTCTTATATCAATCCGTATTAATATTTTTCAATACATTCCAGCTCTGCTAGTTCAGCTTTAAAAAGTTTTAAATTTATGAATCGTCTTCGAGAAACTTTTTGTATCAAGGTCGATATTGATTTATTTCATTATTATTCTGTATTCTATTCTGAAACCACAACTTTTTATTTATTTGTGTATTTTTATATATTATCTAAAACCTCGTCTCTATGAATGTTTATACATTATTATTGTTATTATTGATCGTTTTGTATATTTTATTTGAGTATAATATGACGTCTTTTTATTTAGGCGTATTTTCGTAAATATTTTCAATTGACGTAAGCAGTTATCAAAAAGTTATATTATTAGTTATCAAAAGTTAGCAAGACCGGTGACGCGACTTATTAAAAATTCATTTATGTATTATCTTACGCAATTTAAAAATAAGAAGTATATTTAATAATATTGATTAATAAAATCAGAAATCGGTTCGTGTTGTCCAAACTCTTACTATATGAGTGACTATATATGTATCAAAACAAGTTTAGCAAAAAACTAACCTATATCTATAATGATATGTCCGCATACATATAGGTACTTTATTTTATACTACATGCATAGGTGGGCATTAACTTGTTAATCCGTTAATCGTTAATTAACGAAGTTAACAAAATGGTTAACGGATTAACTTTTAAGTTAACTCAAAAAAATGTTAACGCTTTTGTTAACTTCCGTTAAATCTAACTTCCGTTAACTTTTTCCGTTAACATTGGTTGTTTGTTGAAAAGTACATAAGAAAGTTGTCGAAATAGCTAAAAAAAAGGTCTTCAAACATTTTGGATGGTTAACTGTTAACGGTTAACTTTCGTTAAAATTTCAAATTTTCGGTTAACTTTAACTTCCGTTACATTTTCGGAATTTTAACGGTTTAACGAAGTTAACTTTTTTATTAATGGATTAACGATTAACGAAGTTAATTTTTCGATTAACTGTGCCCACCTATGACTACATGCAAGTATAATGTATACTAAATACTAATAGCTTAATAGCATTAATCAATTTTATTCGATATATCATTTTAGTTTTTCTAAAAAAATGGATTTTCAAAATATTATATTTTTTATTTTAATATCATGTTATAACAAATACTTACACGTTGCACACTATTTTATAACAAGGAAACACTATTTAATAGGAACAATATCATACACTATTGATGTTAACTTATTTCTAGTTGGCACTTAAATTTTATTTTAGTGGTCGCTATATCACAGAGCCTCACTTCTCCTGGGCGTGAATTACAGCACGATGGAGGTTTTTCACTATTTTATAGATTTGACTATTCTAAACAACTTTAAATTTTATGGTGGTTCTCAAGACCCAGTGCTAACGACTAACTCATTTGTATTCTCTTGGCTGTATTCCAACCAGTATTGCGTAATGTCCCATTTTCCAAAATTGTTATCAACAAAATATTGTAAACAAAGGGATTACGCAATACTAATTGCCATCGCTTACAATTTTAAAATAAGTGTTATGAATAACACTACAAACTATATATATAAAAGAGTTTGTCCTTAACCACTCACTCACTCACTCATATATCAACGTACAGCCCAAACCCCTTGACCTATAGAAACGTGAAATTTCGTAGGTGCCTTCCTTTTATGATGTAAGCACCCACTAAGAAAGGATTTTTCGAAATTCAACCCCTACGGGGTTAAAACAGGGTGTCAAAGTTTATATAAAAAATATTTTTTTTTGCTCGCATTTAATTGAAACTTAACGTACATACTCTACAATATAAAATTTATATTGTAGAGTATGTTCGATAATCGCTGATATAAATAATGAAACAATTATTTCAGCATTTCCCAAAAATTAACCCCTAAGGTGTTAGAGGGTGGAAAAATTTGTAAAATATTTTTTTTTGTAATCACCGAAAGAAACATGGCACAAGTAGGTACTCTACAATAGTCTACAAGACAAATATCAGTTACGAAAATTCAACCCCTATGGGAATGGGAGGAGGGGGGAGGTAAAGTTTTGATATATTTATCTTCATAATTGTTCATGATATAGATGGATGATGAAGTAAATTCGGACAAATTAATAATCAATTAAAAATGAAAGATCGATATTCAAGCCCTTATGCCTTATAACATGGGACGGGGACGAAGATGGATCTAAATATGTTTATCTGCATATCTGCTTTAGTAATAAAGGTAAATTAGGGCAAAATAGTCATATATTAAAATAAAAATTTCATCATTCAACCCCTAATAGCGGGGGTAGACAGGGTCTGTGTTTTTTATAAGTTTATCTGCATAGCTGCTTACGTTATTATGGTGGAGTCGGGCAAAATAATCTGCAATAAAAAAATTCGATATTCAACCCCTAATGGCGAGGGTAGGTAGGGGTTTAGTTTTTATAATTTTTAACTAAGGTCCGAGATATTTACTTTTTTTATATCAAGGTAATGAATAAAAATCAATATAAAAAATTTAATAGTTATGTCATCCCCTATCACATATGGAGGGTTCTAATTAGTTTCGCAGTTTATGCGAGCGAAGCTGCGGGATTCCGCTAGTACATTTATAACAAAGATACACTTATGACTGATATTATAACGAATTTGCTCGAGAGCAAAAATTAATTAGCCTTTAGTTAACGCCATCTGCAAGGTATCAAATCGTTATGAATTTACTCATGATTTTAGAGCAGTGGTAATAAATGTATAGGTAGCAATGTAAATGCTATGTATTTTATTAGATACATTTGTCAGTACTATTATAAATCGCTGATTTCTACATACAATTATATACATACAATTTCATTCGCTACATCTGTGAGTGCGGATTGCCTTTTATATTTAATATGAAGGTGAAAGAGACCAAAATATTTTTGGGTTTTAAAAAAATGGTAACTATTATTATAATTCACTCATAAAAACTTTAAAATAATAAAATATAACAAGATTTAAAATGCAGCAAGATAAAATAAAAATAACTTTACTTAATTAAATATACTCTCATTCAACATCATTAAAATGTTCATTTATGTAATTTTTCACTGTTAAATGTACGAGTAGAACTGCAAAGCAGCAACGGATGAAGTATGGTAATAAATTTCAACTTGATTACATGTTTATATGTGGTTGGAATTACATACAAGTTGGTGTAGGTCAGTAATAGGCGTATACATATAGATTTTAATTCAATAACTTTATATGTATTTTATATCTTGTTTACTTTTTTTAATAACATATATACACTCGTTCTTTTAATATCGTTTTTATTATTAAATATATTGGTATGTATATGAAACACTGTATTTATTTTCACGATTTTGAATTCAGGGCTGGGATAAAATGTGTATTTTACGAAGTAAATAAAAAATACTGATATCAAGTATTGTTTGAGTATTAATACTATTAATTAATAATAAAAATAAAAACTAAAAAAACTAAAACCCAATATACTACTCTAAAACTATAGGTGGGCACAGTATACCGAAAAGTTAATCTTTAAAGCGTTAAAATTCTGAAAATGTAACGGAAGTTAAAGTTAACCGTTAAAAGTTAACCATCCAAAATGTTTGAAGACCTTTTTTTTGCTTTCTTATGTATTTGTCATCAAACAACCAATGTAACGGACTAAAGTTAACAAAAGCGTTAACAAATTTTTGAGTTAATCCGTTAGCATTTTGTTAACTTCGTTAATTAACGATTAACGGATTAACGAGTTAATGCCCACTTATGCCTAAACCATTTCAAATAAAAAAGTTATAAACAAGTTGTCTTTTAAGAAAGAAGTTTCACGGAACATATAAGTAGTTGCACTCTAAAATTTTTATGTTTTCTTTCAACATCTTTATGTAACAATATGTGAACTATGTATGTTACGTGAAACTTCTTCCTTTTAAAGGTAACTTGTTTATAAATTTTTAATTTAAATGTTTTAGCGTAGTCGGGATTTAATTTATAAACATTTATTTTTATTTAATACTTTTTTAAATCTATCAATACTACCTACAATAATAATGTGGGTAATACCTGTCCGTCTCTTTAATTTGATACCCATCATGATGAGTTTTGTTGAGAAAAATTATTCATCTAGAATAGTTTTGCATTTAACGGCTACAATTTGGAATTTTCTAATATATAGATACTTCATTCGTTGAAATGTCAAGTAATTTATGCACTGCGAGTAATACATAAACCTACATACATAGGTGGGCACAGTTAATCGAAAAGTTAACTTCGTTAATCGTTAATTTGTTAATAAAAAAGTTAACTTCGTTAATCGTCAAAGCGTTAAAATTCCTAAAATTTAACGGAAGTTAAAGTTACCTGAAATTTGAACGAAAGTTAACCGTTAACCGTTAAAAGTAAACAATCCAAAATGTTTGAAGACCTTTTTTTTGCTCTTTTACAACTTTCTTATGTAGATACTTGTCATCGAACAACCAATGTAACGGACTAAAGAGTTAACGGAAGTTAACAAAAGCGTTCACATTTTTTTGAGTTATCTTAAAAGTTAATCAGTTAATCATTTTGTTAACTTCGTTAATTAACGATTAACGGATTAACGAGTTAATGCCCACCTATGCATACATATCATACCTTCATACATACTACAATACTATACATACCTACATAGACTGCCAAAATTATAACCCTCATTTTAACTTTGCAGATCAGGTAAAAACAAACAAATGCGAAAATTTAACAATTTAATTTATAATACCATTATTTTAATTCACATTTTTTTAAATTTTAATCTGTGAAGAATAATTAGGTTTGTTAACTATTATATCACTGTTAATGGTTTTTGTTTAGTTTTCAGGCAGAAAATTTTAAAACTCAATATAGTAGGGTAAGTATGCAGGTGCCTATTGATAATGAAATTACAAAAAAAAACTTTTTAAAAACATTAAACCCTTTCATTTGATACCTATGACAAGGGGGTTTTGAAGAAAAAGGTTATCCGTCATTCTTGGGCGCCCGCCATATTTAATTTAGAATGATGTCATATAGCTAATCGTATTCTAGTCGTCAAACCCTTTCATTTGATACCCATACCAAGATTTTGGAGTGTCCGCCATATTGGGTTTAGAACGATATTAGATATATTATATTGCATTGTCACCGGACTTATATATGTACAATAATGTACATACGTACACAAAATTTCAAAGCTCTAGCTTAATTAGAACTTTTAGTCGAAATTTTGATTGCAATATTTGATCTTAACATACTAACAAGTGAAGTTAAATAAAAGTTTGTAAAAAATGAGTCATTTTTAGTATACTAACGTTTTTAATTATTTTTTTTGCATTTGTAACACATCATTCGTGTTGATTTTGTATGTATTTCTGATATACCTATATTTAGGTACGTACTACATCTTATATAGTAAATAAGTAAATTAGACAACGTACGTTCTTTGGATACTGGTGTTTTTTTTATGTATTTTATTTTAAAAGGACTGTAACTATACCAAACTACCAACCGAATGATTTTAATACGTAATACAAGATTATGTGCATGTAACGAATATTTTAAAACAATCCCAAAGTTTCTCGTATTTATAATTATATATGTATATATGTACAGTGTACACTGTACAGCCATGGCCAAATGTATTAGGCACCTAGTGATTTTAGACACTTTGCTTAAATTAACAGATTTCAGGGGAATTGGGGATTATAGGTATTTTTATTAGATGCTTTAATGCCTTTTGGGAAGATAAATCGAATCAAAAGTGGCCAAAATAGAAAAACCAGTGCGAGACAGGACCGTATTTTGGAGCGAATCTCTACAAAATAGGAAAAAAAACCTTTAAAAACTCTTTTCTGAAGTGATGCAGGTTCATGGAATAAAATTGGCAGGAAGGAGTGTTAGGAGAAGGCTTGTGGAACACAATTTGCAAGGGAGAAAGGTGTGAAGAAACCCACTTCTGACAGACAGACAGACAAAATTTTGTGTTTCTTGGGCGAAAAAATACAATGATTGGACTAAAGAGAAATGAACTAAAGTGATATAGACGGATGAATCGAACGTAAAGGAATAGTTAAACTAATGTTTTACTAATTATAAATACCGTTATATTAAAAAAATTCAGCATCCTTCTTTAAAAATCAACAAAACATCATTTTTTATTTTTTATTTCCATTTCATTTGTTTTTCGGCCGACCTGGGGCTCGCTACGTTCAAAGAAGAAGAGGTAAAGTTTTTTAGAAAGAATGTCTTATATTTACTGTTAAATTTGGAGGAGTATCACGATTTGGGATTGCATTTCTGCCAGTGGCGTCGGCGAAGTATTTTTTATGCTTGAAGAAGTTTTGGAACCTTCTGTTTAAAAATTAGTTGAAACCGATCCAGTGAATTATTTATTTCAACAAGATCCCCCAAATCCCGCGAAACAATGAAATTTTTTTAAGAAAACAGCGTTGAACTGTTATCGTGGCCGCCCCGGTCCCCTGGTCCTCCACCAATTAAAATTTTGTGGTAGGTACATTTTAAAAGGAAATATTGCAAAACATAAATTCAGTTCAAAAAATTTGTTTAGACAAAAAATTATAGAAGAATGCCACACCATTACACAAGATATTAGTGTATAGTATACCACGGTATATTAAATTTTTAATAAAATCAGGAGGGGGGTTCATAAATTATTAATTGTGACTATTAATTTTATATTAAAATGACATTACTGTAACTGATATACATTAGTTTTTTTTTCAAAATTACCTAGTTCCAAAATTATTCATCATAGTAACAAGTGCCTAATACATTTGGCCATGGCTGTATGTATAACACTATGTTGCTTAACATGAGTTATATTGTAGTTTATCGTTCAATCAATAATAATTAGTTTTATCTATTTGAAATCAAATGTTAACACCATATCGACATCCGGAACAGATTATTTATTTTGCAACAGAATTCAAATGTCACCATCAACACGAGTAGATCAACTTGTTAATTGTATGTATTTGTGTAACCAAGGATCAACTATACTATTCTAATCAAACGATAATTTCTCATCTATGTAATTGCCTATATCAATACCAAAATCCGCGATTCAAGTAGCAGGCTCTGGGGCGTCCGTCCGTCCGTTTGTCGGCCTGTTTTGCACACACACACACTAACACACACATGTATGTAGAGTACACCGAATAAATAATTCATGTTGTGTTTTCGGTATTCAAACACACGGGATACCTCTGCGTCAGGCCGCGCGGTCGCTCGCCCGTTTCTGTGTACATCCTGGCGGTGTATGCTTGCGCTTGCGGGCACATTTCAACCCTCCGCAATCTACCTACTCTTCCTCTTAACGTACACACATATATATAATCAATGTATGCGCACGTGAAGGTAACTTTCCTATGTAGGTAATAAATATATAATAGATAAAAACAAGATTATATCCCAGCGTTGTTCTTGATTTTTAAATCTACGGTATCTCATGTATAGCTTTTTTGTTAATACGGCAATATTTTGAACGTGTCTGGTAGAAAATAGAGACAATAACCATTTATATTTTGAAAACATATTAAAAGTTTTGATATTGACAATATACTGACTGATTAAATAGTAGGTACGCATTTCCTCTCTTTAGAATTTAATATAATATTCAAATTTTGAATGAAACTATTGATATAAAAAATGCGTATTCTATAGAAGTAATTTAAATTTAAAGTTAGAATACAAATTAAGTGTTATAACTTTGATTTGTTTAACTTTTTTCTGTATAAAGTAAATAAATTTTACAATTTAAAATCTACGTAATGTTTCGTTTAAACTTCCATATCAAAACTAAAGAATAAATATCTAAAATTAAGTGCAAAATGATTTTTCAAAACAATGATTAAAAACGTTAATTTTTTCAATTTTTCAAAATCTAACTACCCCATCAACGTTTTTCAAATATACTGTACCACTGTATATACATTCTTAACAGGAATCAAACAAGGTAAAATAAATGGATCATTCTATTAAAAAATAATTATTCATATTATACACCCTTTTTCGGCAGTTCAGTCTCAGTGTACATATCAATGATTTCAATTGTTACATTTTTACCTACATATATCATTCAAATCTGAAAATTGTCTTTATCTTTAAGAGAGATAAAATATTGAAGAAAAACGCATTATGAATCACCTGTATATTCATATCCTATATATGGCGCAGGTACCAAGCTCCAAATTAATTTATTTAATTGTAACCTACAAGTTTATAATCTGAATTTGTAAATTTTTGAATTTAAGTAATTTTTTTTTAAATCTAAGAATATAGTACCGTTAAGCCATAGGTATGTGTTGTAATTTTAATATAGGTGTAATATATTTCGTCTACACAAACTTGCTTCTTTGTTTCAGGTAACCTAAAACAAACACATGGAACGTTATTTAACTCCGTCGTGTTCAAAATCAGGTCTCAAGTGGTGAAAGGTGGCGATCGCTCACGGTCCGCACCCAACCTACTCACCCACCGCCATTTACACCCCCGTCAAAGATCCGGTACTGGCACGCACACGTACAAACCGTCATCAAAGCGTCCTAGCACACATATACATACATACGCATTTAGGGTTGGCAACTCTGGAGGATTTCTTATGAAAGATAGAGGTTATTTACTTAGTGAATTATTTAAATTTAGTTTTATGTTGAATAAATACAATTAATAATTAAGTGTTTCAAAAAATACAACGTATATACTTTTTTTTATAATATACACTAATACGTTTACTGCAAATAAGATCTGATCTCGTATATATCCAAAAATATGTCACTCCCTATGTATGTCAGTGAATGTAAATACAATCTAACTCAGTAGATAACTATGATTGATATATGTATAGGCATACAAAGTTATATCTTGTACATTGTACATATATCAATCCAAATTATTAACATTATTATAGCACCCCCCCTCCAAAGTAATAATATTTAATTGCAATGTAACAATTCAATACATATACTATATACATCTCCAAGAATGTTTTTAGCTTTAGAACAAAGAAAACAAAACCAAATCGTAGTAACAAAAAGAAAATACGCATATACACTTTCAAGGAGGACAGAGGACAAAGTGTCCTTCCCGGAGGAGGACGGTTGGCAACCCTACACATAAACACGCTCTCACAAACACATACACACACACACACACTAGCACGCACGGGTAGATCGAGGGCGGATGGACTGACGCGAACGCGAGGGGGTGGCGCGCGGCACAGGATGGAAAGGATCAAGGGTGGCGGGTGATACGACCAAAGCCGCGAGGGTTCCGTGCTGAGCGTGCTAGCTAGCGAACAAACGGTCGCTACGTAGGTTGGTTGATATGGGCGCGCTGTTAGATGGGTGGGTCGGTCGGGTGGTTAGGAGAGATACGCCGCCGCTACTGCCGGTATATTACGCGAGAGCTCTTTGTCGCCGTGTGTAACCTGACAGCGGCACACACACACATACACACAGCCGGGGGGTGCGCGCGCGCGGAGGCAAAGGGGGTAATTACGTGACGTAGCGCGGCCGAACCATCCGCTGCCGCGACCCTCCCCGCACAGTTGCCGTTACGCCGCGGTGATTGTGTCACGGCTGAAGAAGATGGAGACAAACGATAACGTCAATGGTTACCGAAAATTCACCCGCGCCATAGTCTGGACGTGTATTCTCGGAATCGGCAGCTGGATTGGATGCCTTGTTTTTGTTACGTGTTATAATATCATCTGCAAATATTCATTTAGATATTGTTTTTACAGTATTTATTGTTAGTAAATAATATTGATATGAATATATACATAATACATATATATAAATTGATATGAATATATGTATGTAGAATATGTAGAAAAACAGCGCTTTCTTTTATCAGCTTATAAGAATATATTACTAACAGGTGCAATTTTTGTATTATTTGAACCCAATACAATAATTTTTACGAAGGCACGTGTACAAGTTGGTAAAAATGAATATATATATTCTCATAATATTAATTAAAATAAGTATCACAAGTAATTCCAAATGTGAAATATATATAAGTATTATAAATAAAAATACTTTTCATACCTATTATACCACTCATTTTTATTTTGTTACCAAAGAACTTTATATGTAGATATTATTATGTATATACAATACAGTTTACAATAAATACATTTTAGAAAATTAATATGCAGTCAATTATGTGTAGAACTACATATAATTTTACACAGGATACTCCATATTAATGTAACGCATTCATTATTATGATAGTACCCTAAACAAGCAATTTAACTAACAATTATAAAGAATATATAAAAATATTCTTTATTGATATTTTTGTAATTTTTGTTTACTAAAACGATCAATATTTTTCAGATTATGTAATATCTTCTTTATTTTACATATATTTGAAAAAAATGTAAGCAACAAAAATACACTAATATAAAATTTTCAACAGGCTGCTTCATGTTAACGTATGCATATACATATTTAGTAATATTAAATTACTCGTTTGTTATTAACTTATATATGCAAACTCTATTATTTACAAAAAATTGAATTATTACGTTAATAGAGAGACAATTGACTAAACATACTTTTTTATGTAATATATAAAATAAAGACAACAAAACAGAAAAATCAACTGATCAACAATATTTATAAATATAAAAAATATTTTTGATTTCTCTTTTGTTGAGTGAACAAAAAAAGCATGGATTTAGATTTGTGAACTTGAGAATCTATTTTACATCACGACATTAAAAAGTAAATGCTGTATAAAGCATTCAATTATAAAAAAGAATAAAATTATACACCTGTTGAATTTTGAATTTATTCCCATATAAATTCAGTACTTTCATAAAATTAATTACATTCGTATTTGAATAGAGATATAATATTTTTAGCGCAATCCACCAAAGGTGGTTGCACTTATATGCACGATTATCCGTCCGTCCGTCTGTTTTTCACCGCAAGATCTCGGCTCCCTGACCATCTAAATACCTCGGGTTTTCGCTATATGGTAGGTATGTGGTTCTGGTTTAGTTTTTTTCATCCGGCCACGGACAGATAATGTCCAATTTTTATATATGGCTTCACGTACCTCGTTGGACTCGGGATTGATTCACGAATCGATTGGCAAGGGTATTTTTTGAGTTGTGTGGATTTTAATACATTTTTTAGTTAAAAATGATATTTACGATTTAGGTTTAATAGTTTTTACTGATTTTTTGTTATTAACTATATGTAAGTATATTCAAATCTACCTATATGCCTCTACATTTAAGTACATTATGCATACATGTGTGCGTTTGTCAGTTCGCAGACAACAACAATGCTTAACAAATCTCAGATATTTGTTGTAATTACTGACCACGGTTTAAATACCGGCCGTCCTTTCAGCCGAACTCCGAAGTTCATGCGTCACCCCCATTACATCTCATACCCAACGCAAACCCATCCTCTCTGGTCGAGCGTGTGTGCGTGCGTATGTGCATGGGCGTACCGAGGGGGGGGCAGGGGGGGGCAGCTGCCCCCCCTGGACCTGTCTTACTATACATTTAGCTGGTTAATTATTTGCACATGCATAAGTTCTATTGTATTTATGAAATTGAAGAAGTAAAATTTATAGGTATTTTACTTCTTTTCATTCTGAAAACTCACTTTTGAGTCACGTTATGAGTTAATTTTTAAAAAAGTCGCGCTACGCGCGATAGTGAATTAGGTAGTTATTATATTATTATTATATGATGTGCATTTGATTTTTAATTTAAAATTTTGATCCAGAAAAAACACCATTTTTAAAATTACAATCTCTTGTTAAAACTGTTGTCATTTTCCTTTTTATATAAGGCAAAAAAATGTTAATTTTATTTTTTTACATTTAAACAATCATATTTATGTATTTATTAAGTTATAAAGCAGTCAAATAAAATCGATTTTTTACCTAAAATAGAAAAAATAGAATGAATAAAACCCACTAAAATCGACAACTAATACATACATATATGTATAGTAGGGTGGGCCAAATTGAATTGACAAAATTTAACCGACCTCGACTACCCCCTATGTGAAAGTACTCTCAATTCTAAGAAAAAACTCCCATAGAACTATACCTCTACATTCAACTTTAGTTTTTTTTGACTGAAAATTTTAAATTTGAGTCCCTTGAATTCAAATAGATTAAACTTGCAAATATCTCAAAAAATATGAACTTTTCGAGGACAATAGTTGAAGAAAATTGTAGCTTATAAAATTCTACACAAAAAAGAAAACTATACTTTTTTCGTATAATCAATACATTTTAAGTAAACTTAATTTTTTAAGTGCCCAGCAAAAGTGTCGTGAAAAGTGCCAAAATCCCAACTTTTAGTGGCAATCAATTTTATGGTTGATTATTATTGATTTTTAAGCGTAAAATTCGAAAAAAATAGCCCAGACTGGCGCAAAGTGGTGCAACACCCTTAAAAAAGTAGTTGAAGGATGAAAACCCCGTTTCCAAACTTTTTACTTGAAAAGTATTGATTATACGAAAAAAGTATAGTTACCTTTTTGTGTAGAATTTTATAAGGTACGATTTTCTTCATAACTATTGTCCTCGAAAAGTTGATATTTTTTTAGATATTTGCAAAAAAATAGAATTTGCCTCCCTTTACCCCCTAAAAAACAAAAACCCTTGACCCAAACAATAGGTACTTTTTAGGGTATGCTTAGAAAATCAAAATAAAAGTCTCCACCAAAATTCAGCTTGATGGGAATTTTTTCCTAGTTTAACCTATTTGAATTCAAGGGACTCAAATTTAAAATTTTCAATCAAAAATGCGCCGAACTAAAGCTGAATGTAGAGGTATAGTTCCATTGGCGTTTTTTCTTAGAATTGCGAGTACTTTCATGTCGGGGGGTAGCCGAGGTAGGTTAAAAAATTGGCCCATCCTAATGTATAGGTAGAGTACATTTTTGTAGATATTTTGTCTTCTATATGATAAAAATAAATTTACGATTGAAAAAAAGTTTGTAGCCAAAATTCAAAGTTGCAACAGCGTAGCACAGAAAAGATAAAATATTTAAGAAAAAAAGGAAAAATTACCCAATGTTTATTTACAATAATGCCCATTTATAAGGACATTACACAACATTTTTTTGCACTTCAATACCTAAAAAGGTTAATAACCCATCTGTTCTAACCCCTCTTATCACGGGTTTCTAGGCGAAACACACTGACTAAATCGGTTTAAAAAAAAAAATCTGCCCCCCCCTGGACAAAATGCTGGGTACGCCCATGCGTATGTGTAATAATAGTCGATACGTGAAAATTGCATGACCGGCTTAAATACATATATACAGTATCGACATAAAGTTCACAATTTTGCTGAAACATCATTATTAATTTCAGAGTAAGACAATTTTTTTGTGATAATTTATGCATTTGATTGATTAGAAAGATTAAGTATTTTTGGAGTGGTATATGCGTTTTAAATTGTATACCTATAAACCGGTGTAATGGTTAATCGTCAAAAATACCCTTATAGTTTTTTTTCAGGTAATTATATAAAATACATAAAGTATTATCATGAATGTAATCAGTGCCGGATTTACCCTATGTGATGCCCTAAGCACTAATCATGTGGAGGCCCCCTTTTGTAATTTTGACGACCTTGTTTTATTTCTCACCAAAATTTTTCGTTGCTGCCCTCACATGGTGGCCCCTAAGGTTGGGTGCCCTAAGCAATTGCTTCTTTTGCTTATTGGTAAATCCGGCACTGAATGTAATCATTACATAACATATACAAAATATAGCAATGTACTAAGTATACCTATACAAATAACACACAGAAAATTATAGCAAGCAAACTTTAATTAGACAGTCAATATTTTGTTTGAAATTATTTCCACTATATAGTTATTAAAATCTACAGACTAATATAATATAGGAATTATCATATAACAGTAAAATACTAACCTTATAAAAATATAACATTATTTATTACAAATATTATGCAAGTACATACCAAAAAACAAGATATACAATGAAATTAATGCAGTTAAGTCAAACGTCACTCACCAATAGCAATAATAAATAATTATTTAACAATACATGGCATGCAATTTGATAACAGCAAAAATACAATTAAAAAACCATCACACCGAAAAACTCTAATTAACAAAAGACGGAAAATACTAATAATTTTACACAAAAACAGTCACTTTCACGACGATGTGTGAGGAATCAAGATAAATAGGAAACCTCCTTTTTCGTCGCTTCTTGAATTAAATGCGTCTTAAATACTATCAATATTCACTGAACAAATATCGCCAGCGCACTGGCATCGGCTCTCCATGCAGCAAGTAATAAAAATTTTAAAATTACAAAATTATATTGTTGAATAACCCAGAGCGAATAATACCAACATTATGTTACAATCACTCATTTAATTCATATCTGTAAATATATCTATTTAAAAAATAAAGAGGAATATTATTAAACAATCAGTTCCTCGCTCATCTTTTTCAAAATTAAAAATCTAAACCAACTCGTCAAAAAAATGACATATTATCAATTAGAAAAAACGGCGAAAAATATACACAAATTATACCGGTTTTTACTGAATTACCGATTTTTAGCAACTCTACCATTACTTGAAGTAACGGCGCTTGCATCGGAGTTATGTCCCTTTAATGGCTACCAACCAAATGACTTCCAACATATAAAATAACAAAAAAAACATTACTTTGATAAGTAAACATTTTTCAACTTGGAAACGTACCTACTATAGAAAACTAAAATTAATAGTTTGAGAACATATAAAAAACACAAAGTTAAATATGGTCTTTGACATTGTAATTAAATATGCAGATTAAATTACAAAAATGTTAAACATTGGTTAAGAGTTTAACATCTATTTACAAACGTATGTATGCACAAATGTACTTATATTTCTTTATTACCTACGTATGTACATACTAGTGTTCGTATATCTATAAGATTTACTTGTCTCGTCGATTCGACAACTTATTAAACAGCTCTTAAACTTGCAACTTTATTTCATAATCATAATTATAATCTATCTTCCCTGCATTAAACTTTATATCCACGCTGTATGCATGTGCTGATACAACATACATAAACACATATAGGTATAGGTTCAATGTAGAGTAACAGCATTACTTATGTACTTGGTAATCAGGGTAAGTTATAAAATTATGTAGGGCAATGGCGATGAAATTTGCTATTCTAAATACCCGAACAGGGAGGGATAGGAAGTGAGAGAGATAATGAATAAATTTGTTTTGTATATGAAAAAAATTAACAGTTTTATTATTAATTTTATTAATAATGAACAAACATAAAGGCTACCCACTACTACCAACATATGTACAATTGTACATGTTTATATATTTATCTTAATACTTTTATATTTACTTTTTTTATAATATGTTGCCTATATATGTATTACTTAAATATTTTACTTTTGAAAATTCGCTAAACGGTATAGTACATTTTTCTTTCATGAATTTTTTCATATGTATATGCCATTTCAAGTATACATATTTTTCTAAATTAAAAAGCTAAGAAGAAATCTTCTGCCCCCTTCAAAATCCCCAGTTTCATCAGCTTTAAATGATACCAACAAAAAATAAATTTTCACATATTATTGTCACCATTTTGTTTTGGTACCGAATATGGATAAAAGCATAAACAACGAATTTTTTTGATATGATAAACTAAATACTTAAAAATTGGTTAAGGAGCGATATTATAAAGAATTTACTCGCTACATAAACCAAAACGAAATTCTCGTGTTTGACAGCCATGTTATATTGTTTACGAATTTTAGCATTTTAAGTGCATTTTAGTTTCTGTAACATAGTAACAAAACAAAATCTGATTCTCAAAAATTGTTTATAATACCAGAGATATGTTTCAAAAAGTAATAAAATAGTTAATTGAAACAACCCAAATTATATACAACTGAAATAGAGTTGATAAAATTAGATAAAAAAAATAGAAAATATCAATTCTTGCATCGTATAGTATATATATGTAGGTACACAAGTTGTAAATACATGAGATGGTAGACAGTCATGATGCCATGTGTCGTTATACGATACGTTGTGTTGTTAACCGCAGGCGGCTGTGGACATTCGTGACGTCCTCTAGCCAATCATGTATAACGGGTAAGTTATAAGGCTGCTTCACCTACCTCCGCTGTAATCTCTGTCAGCAATTCACGAGAATAAAAAAAATCAGCGTGCCCTACATCGTGAATACCTACAGGATATTGTATTTTTATCATTTAGTTATACAGAATATACACTAAGTTATCTGAAATATTTAAGAAATAAATTATACTAGAAAAATGAATTTAACAAAACTGCAAAGGATACATAAATACCATTATTATCATCAATACGAATGTATATAAGTATGAAAGTATATACTCGTATGTATAATTGTATATAGGCTCTGTATGTATAATTAGTGAATTCAATACCGGACCAAAATCCAAGTACCGGCATTTCGGTATTTTTTATGTTCAAAACCGGGATACCGGTATTTAAAAAAAATATCTGTCGCTCGAATTATCGTGAGCTACAAAAAGTTAGAGAGATACTTTTTAGAAATACATACTTTCAGTTACATTATTGAAGAAATATGGAAATTTTTAGCGCTTATGATATAAATACCGCGAGTAGTTCTAGATGTCGTCAACAATAAGTATTTAAAAATTGAAACAACTGACTAGGTACAAGAATGTCAACATCACATATGTGGAAAAACCGAAAAAAAATGAAATATAATTTTTTTTCTAACTTTTTAACATTAAATTTCAGGGTTAAAAGAATTGACACCATGTGCGATACAAAACTCAATTTCGGAAAAATTGTCGTTTATAATCTGGAGGTAAGGGCTCGATATGTAATAATACTTGAAAAAAATCATTTGAGTTTCTATTTTATCCCTGAATGTAATATAATTTTTAACATTGAGAGTTTGTTACTTTTTATAAAAAATAAAATATTTATTTTAAAAATCTATCACATACAGGGTGTCCCAGGACTGTGTCAAAGCTCAATATTTCATTTATTATAAGAATTGGAAGAAAACTTTAAATGCAAAAGTTGTCAGGCTAGAGGAGCGGCATAATTTAAAAATAGTTACATTTATACAGAGTGTCCCATAACTGCGGTACAAACCAAAGTTATGTTTTTTAAATACAAACTATATATTTTTATTTGATAATCTAAAAGCATTCATTTTTCTGAGTATTTTGATGTATCAAGTATGGGATTATACAGAGGGGTTTAGAAATAATGACCAATTTTGTAAGAAAATAGGAGCATTTTCAACACCTTGTAATTTTCTAATTACAACAAAAAAAATTTGTTCTCTGCTGAAAGTAGTTTTGGTATATTCTCTATTATTGCGATATTATGTCAAACATTTACAAAATTGTATTATTTGTACAGGGTGTATCAAAACACTGAACTTAGTTTTTTTCAAAATTTTCAAATGGAACACCCTATATATTTTTACATTTTCGAATTGCCTGTTCAATTCTCAACACATTTTACAAACCATGTTCTATACCTAAATCCAGCCGTTAATAAGTTATTAATTTTATTTTAAAATCTTAAGATGTCTTATAAAAACAATACAACTTTATTATAATCAATAAAACAGTTCGCTTAAAAATAATTTAACAAACTAATAGAGCTTACAAACTTTAACAACATAAAAAATTTAATTATTTTATAGAATATAATAAAGTTGTATTGTTTTTAAAAAAATCTTAAGATTTTAATATAAAATTAATAAAATATTAACGGCTGGATTTAGGTATAGAACATGGTTTGTAAAATGTGTTGAGAATTGAACAGGCAATTCGAAAATGTAAAAATATATAGGGTGTTCCATTTGAAAATTTTGAAAAAAACTAAGTTCAGTGTTTTGATACACCCTGTACAAATAATACAATTTTGTAAATGTTTGACATAATATCGCAATAATAGAGAATATACCAAAACTACTTTCAGCAGAGAACAAATTTTTTTTGTTGTAATTAGAAAATTACAAGGTGTTGAAAATGCTCCTATTTTCTTACAAAATTGGTCATTATTTCTAAACCCCTCTGTATAATCCCATACTTGATACATCAAAATACTCAGAAAAATGAATGCTTTTAGATTATCAAATAAAAATATATAGTTTGTATTTAAAAAAACATAACATTGGTTTTTAACGCAGTTATGGGACACTCTGTATAAATGTAACTATTTTTAAATTATGCCGCTCCTCTAGCCTGACAACTTTTGCATTTAAAGTTTTCTTCTAATTCTTATAATAAATGAAATATTGAGCTTTGACACAGTCCTGGGACACCCTGTATATCGGAAAAATATGATAATTTAACACCACAATTTAGCTAATAATAAGAATATTTAAATGTAAAAATCAACTCCCTAATAGTTATTTATACGTATTTTAGTACTTATTATAAATACCGAAATACCGGTATTAAATGCACTAATACCGGTATCGTAATACTGGAGAAAAATGGCCGGGATCCCAGTTTTCGGTATTTCGGGATCCCGGTATTGTATTCACTATGTATAATATAATCAATTTTAGATTTTTTAAGTCTATATGTCGATCGTTTTATAAATTTCGTTAGTTTTTTAGAATTTTTGTTTGTCTATTTGTTTCGACTTGACATGAAAACTACTGATTTTGGTGGGACTTTCATGACTAGAAAGCGTAAAATTCTAAAATATAAACATGAATTGTTAAAATTCTCTATCAATAGAAATGACTTTAATTATTTTAAAAATAAATTCGATAAAGTAAAAAAAGAGTCACTTGTATTTTTTTTAGTTTTATCAATCTCGATGAACATTAATTTCTTCTTGTAACATTCCACACAAACACGCACATATAGATATATCATACAAAATATAATCTGAGCTAACATCTAAGAATGTCATATCATCATCTCGTTCAGCAAACGCTTTGTCCCTGCACACATACACACACACACACACACACACACACACACACACACACACACACACACACACACACACACACACACACACACACTTAGTCGAGTGCGCGTCTAACGTTATCCTCGATATTGACACATCCGGCACGACGAACGGACGCAGGATCGTCACACAAGACATAGAGGGATGTTACACTAATACACCTACACCTACATACATACACACACATATATACATGTACATGTCGAGCGGCACAAAGACGCGACAACTTCGGCTGAAGCAGAGGTTAAGCCTCAATTACACGACCTGAGTTTACTGGCTCTTCGCCAGCAAGCTTCTTCTTTGTTCGGCGCCGATGGTGTTCTCTGATATACATAAAAGAAAAAATCGTTCAGCATATATATTCGAAATTGAAAGTAATTGGAGCAAGTTTTTAGGTCATTATAAATAAAAAAGATTAATTTCTTGAATTGCAATGTTATAATGTTATATGTATAGAGTTGTGCACAAAAATATATCTACTAAAGTAAAAGTACAATAAAAATATAAAAGTGCATTGCCAAAAAAAATTACAAGTCAGTAAAAAGTATTTTTTTGAAAATATATTTAAGTGTAAGTGTAAGTAGATATATATACAATTAGGTAACTTATAATATGTTTGTTGAAATACTTAACTGGCATATAATAATTACTCTCATTAGTACAAGAGGATACATAAATAAGTGATATCAACTGCGAAAAATTGAAAAGATCATCAAAAATATTATTTATTAAATTGATTGAAATCTTTTTTATACGTATAACACCAACATTAAATGCCCATTTAAAATTGTATCTACTATTTTTTCCGGGTTATTGAGTTCATTTTGTTTGAAAAACGTATGAAGCAGGTCGCGTTTACAAAAGTTGGTGAGCTGTTTTAATCGATTCATTAATGAATAGAATTGAACAAAAATTATTTTATTTTTAACTCATATAAGTAAAATTTTTAAATAACTAATTAGATAGAAAAAAGAATGGAACATAAATTATATAGATAATAATATTCTCTACAACATTTATTTGAAACATTTGTTGTAATTTACCCCGTTTCGAAAATAATTTGAAAAATTCAAAAATTGGCAAGAGTAAACATCTGTTTCTGGTAAAAAAATCGCTTTAAAAATATGAGGTCTTCTTCCCAAACGAAAATGAATCCTAAATATAAAATTTCACTCTTCTGTGTTTTGTTATTTTTGAGTTACAGACATTATGGAGAACACAAAAAGTATTTAAGGAAGGTCAAAATGAATATTTCCATCAAAATCGAAAAAATCGGCTAAATGAAGTTTTATTTTGTTAAAATACTGACTCGAGTCGATTCGTTCACTGAAAAGATTTGTAGAAGTAAAGAATAATGCACGAATTACACATCTCTAGTAGGTATAATAATAAGTAAGTATTTTATTATTTAATTAACTAATGTAATATGCAAGTGATTAAGCACTACTTTTTGTATTTGGTAATATTCAGTTAAAAATTAAATTTTATTTACTTTGATATTTCGCTTATTTAAACATTTTTACAGAATAAAATTAAAAATAATTATTGAATTTCATATACAATATTCTCCACATTTCAAATACGTGAATCGGCGTAGAATAGTTTCAAAATTTAATTAACATATACATACAAGATCAAATTAAAAAGTACCACGTACACCCATTAACGAACATGAAATCTTAGGTACAGTAAAGTTATATACCTACCGTACCTACATACATATCTATACCCATGTATTAAATGCTCCAGCAGCGTTAAACAAACCCCCACAACAAACTCTCGTCGTGTAATCTAGACTTTATACACACAGTTCGCGAGAGACCGTCCGCTGGTGCTGCAGGGGACGTAGACGCGGTGGATAGCAGGCGAGTGGGTGAGTGGGTGGATGGGTGTTACTGTCAGTTGGTCGGTCGGTTGTAGATACACACTGTGCTGACTCGCGCTCGCGATGGCCGAACGACGCGGCACAGGGTGGCGGGTGGAACGAACGTAGAACGGGACGCATAGACCAGTGTTTTCAAAATGGTTTTGTACAAAACCATTCGCAGTTTATCTTGGTTTATTTTCCAGGTCTTTGTCGTATTTACCTAAGCTCAAACTGAATCCGACAATAAGAGTCGTATAGCGATAACAGTCATTATACTATATAATCATTAATTAATAAACTACTATTTTATTACAGTTAGCAAATAATTTTAACAATTATTATTGATGTCATAATAAATATACTCAAAAATGATGTGTTTAATTCTGGTTAAAAAAGTATGCAATGTTTTTTGTGTCTTATTAGCGCTATTCCTAATTATCACCAACAATAAGTACAAAAGATACTTAACAAAAGCTAATATTATTAGAGTTAACTTTAAATATAAGTTTAAAATAGCCACATTGTGGATTTTCATAAATATGTAAGTCGGTTTTAATATTTAAAACTGTTATTTGGAAATATAGTTATAGTATAACCAAATGTCACCTGCCCTGATTACCCCCAGGGCACATTTCCTTCCTTTATGTAATCCACGTTGTGTTCATTCGGTTTTAACTGTCTGCATCTAGTTATAGGAAAGCCAAAAAAGAGAATAAAATATACTTATATGAATAACCAACAACATACAAAAATTACAGTTATGACTCATTGATATATAAAAAACTCCTATATAGCTATAATATAAAAGTTGTAAGAGTTTAGACGTTGAATTAGTGTCTTTTTCCGATACTGATGAAGATAGCATTGCTATTGAAATATCAGTGTAAGTCTGGATTCTTACAACATTTATGGTTAAGAGAATTCCATTTATTAATATAGATTAGTGTTATTTGACTCATTCAACCGATCCTATGTAATGAGATAAATTGAAAATGAAATAAATATGTTTATTAAAATTTTTACAGTCGAAACGTCAAATATAAAATAACGACAGTAGATTTTAATCCTGAAACCAAGCTAACATGGAAAACTCGAAAACCTACAGAAGAAGACCATTGATTTATAATATCGAACAGAAATTACATAACGCGAAGTTATAAAACCTAATATAAATTATTTAAAAAAATTGAAAATAATATTAAAGTTTATATTTTTATTTATTATGTTTTGTATGAAAAATGTTCGAATTTAATAAGAAAATCAAGTTGACACTTGTTGCCTTTTCACAAGCTTGAATTTACGCAGTGAATAGACGAAAAATATAGAAATATGCGAAACATTAACGTCAGAAATCGATTTTGTTTTGTTAACAAAAAGCGTTTTGCATTATCCTTCTTTAAGGCATTATCCAATTAGTATCTTTATAAATAAGATGTTAATTACGTTGTTACATTCAATACATAAACTGTCATTTATCTTAATATTTTAAACAATACTTGTTGCCTAGTAAGTATAATTTTGTTAACTTCAATTCATTGAAAATAAAATGATTGTTGCTTAATTTAATTAAGATAATCATCTATGTGTGTACAAAAAAATGATATTCAAACAGTCGCAGGGTAAAAAGAATAAAATTGGTTTTGAAATGTCCGCTATATCTTTTGATTTTGCAAACATGAAAATATGAATTTTCTTTATAAAAGTATAGAAATATTCATCATCCTATCTTACTTAGTTCAACTTTTTCTATACAAAATCGTCCTTCTCCCAAAATGTGTATATTTCCCCCCGGATTAAATTATCTGCGGATTTAACGCTGGTTATAATAACAAAATAAAATTATTTATTTGAATGATTAAAAATACAAATATGTAAAGCAAGACAATACAATAAACATTCCAATTTTTTCAATTTATAGTTGTAGAATACTATGTCGCCAAAGCCCTCGGGCAGATTAAATTGAGAAACACTGGCTGGAGTACACTGGAATGGGTACGGAAGAAACGACGGGATGAAACGCCGCCGCCATGTGATGGCCGGATGAGTGGGTGTTGGGCAGGGTTGGTCTAGTAGATAGGTGAAACGCCTAGGGCTAACAAAATACACAAGAGTGAGAGAGGTTCAAAGTTGGCCATCTTCTCACTATTGCGGAGTGATGTTTGCACTAGAGTTAAGTTACTGCGTGAAACGTTTCGCGTATATTACTAGTTAGCTCTGTCTAATTCATTAAATTGTGTTACATTGTATTGGATGAGTTTTCCGTTATCTCTATTTTCTTAACGTATTATACATACACATATCAACAAGTGGCACCATTAATATACATCCTATTATATTATACATATGAATTCTTTTTAAATTTTATTATATATATATCTACACATTATTTTTTTACTTTTTTGCTCCTCCTTTCACATACTTATTGGTTTTCTCTTAAAATTTCAACTATAGGTATCCGTTGTATTGTCTATTTGTAGAAATATGCATTTACATAAGTACAAAAACGGAAAATTAACAAGTGAAAGCTTTTTTAAAGAACCAATTTTCAGCGCTTCCGTATATATGTAAGTTAATATTATTATTTATATACGATTTTATTATCTATGAAAACAATTAAAAAATATAAATAAATCAATACAGGAACCAATCTATTGCGTAAAAAGGATAGGGTTACACCTACATAATATACATATTCATCAAAGTGTACATATTTGTTTTTTCCAAAGATACGATCCGAAACGTGAACTGACGAAAAATAAACCATTGTGTTATAATAGATTCATGAACGGTTTAAATCGTTAAAAATATTTATAATGTTGTATCAATATAAAAAATAAGAAATATTTTTATATTTATTTCTGCATTACTATCCAAAAGTTTTTGGAAGATTTGTTATATATCACTTATAAACACTTAAGTCGTGAAATGAATAGACAAACAATATACTGTTCTATGAAAATAGTTTTTTTGTACTTTTATAGTAATTTTGCATATCGGAGATTTAATAAAATAAAATTAATTATATTTACTATTTATACATAAGACCGCTGAATAAATTAACATTTCTTGTCTTTTAGATGGTAATCAAAATTCTTTATTTCAAATACAGCGTTGTAAGTGTACCCACTACAAATAAATATACACGCTCGTACCTATTATCTATTAATTAAGATAATTAATATTTAAAATCATGTTCATTTTAGTTAGTTTAATTAATTAAAATTATGAACTAATACATATAAAAAAGTTTATTTAAAGCAAGAGAAAATATTGTTTTAAAGAGAAGAATTTAAATAAGTATATTGACTTAAATAATCTAAATATTAAGATTATACAGTTTTAGTTTAAATAATATATACCTAAAACAAAAGTTTTATTTATTTAATTCGTACCTATTTATGAATTAATGCATATAAAAATGTTTATAGTTATAAAGTAAGAGAAAATTATTATTTTAAAGAGAAACATTTAAATAATAATTTTAATACATATATTAAGATTACCTATAACTGTTTAGTTTAAATATACATATATCCAGGCCCAGATATAGGTGGGGCTAGGAGGGCCATATGGCCCGGGCCCTCTGTGTCTCAGGGGCCCCGGCGTCTTGAAAATTATTTCTATTTTACATTTTTATATATTATATATGGACCCCCAAAATGTGGGTTGGCTAGGGCCCCGTTGAAGCTCTCACAGGGCCTGCATATATCTATGTACATATAGAACAAAAATTGTCGTGTTAATTACATTAAAATTATATTAAGATATTTATTTTTCTGTAATCGTGGATTTATTTTCATCTTTGACATCTTTATATTGGGATATGTATCACGGATTGTTACAATGTGTAAATAATTTATCACAAAACAAAGTTTATAGTTAACTGCTAATTTAACATGCATATGCAAATATACAATAGTAATTAGGATCTATTAATATATTTACATGTAAATTAATATATACATAATTAATATTGTTAACCGGTGTACGGCTTGGTTTCATAATTACGTTATCTTTATAGGTATCTATATGTTACTGTAAAAGCCCGAACTGAGGTAAAACTTAGGTTTTACCGATAAAACCTATAGGTTTTACCAACTGTTAATGGTAAGAGTCCGAATTTCGAACTTTTACCATCATATACTTGGTAAAACCTAGGTTTTACCAAGAGACACGGTAAATGTTGAAAAATAGAGTAGGTATCAAAAATATGTTAAAAAAATATATAGAAAATCACAAATATTAAATTTTGCTAACAAAATATTCGGGCGAATGGGGATTAATCTAGTATAAAATACGGGGATTCAATCTCCGCCTTGGTTAGGGCAACCTATTGGGGCCAAAGGGGATTAATCTAGTATAAAAACGGGGATTCAATCTCCGGTTTGGTTATAACCTAACAAAAGCGGAGATTGAATCTCCGTATTTTATACTAGATTAATCTCCATTCGCCCCAATATTTTGTTAGCAAAATTTAATATTTGTGATTTTCTATATATTTTTTTAACATATTTTTGATACCTACTCTATTTTTCAACATTTACCGTGTCTCTTGGTAAAACCTAGGTTTTACCGAGTGTATGATGGTAAAAGTCCGAAATAAACGATAATCACAGACCAGTTCGGACTTTTACCATTAACAGTTGGTAAAACCTAGGTTTTACCGGTAAATTCTAGGATTTACCTCAGTTCGGACTTTTACAGTAACATATATACATTAAAACATAGTTTTATTTAACTTTTTCCAACATTTCAGTCAAAATGGAACATTGAAATATCATATGAAAAATTATATTTTGTCATAATTGAAAATTACAATTATTGCTTCAATTTTTTTCCAAAATATACTTCGACTAAGTTTTTAATCTACGCCCCGTCGTAATTACGTTCATTTTTAAGTACCACCAATCCCCGAAATTGTGGCAATTACCTCACGTTTGTAACCGAAGATGACGTAACTTTGGGGTATGATTTGTGTTTTTCATGATAAATATACGTGAAAAAGTAAAGTTTGCATTTGCCCATTCCTTGAGAAATTTTAATAAAATGTGTAAACTTATTTCTGGAATGAATTTATAGTTTTTTACACACAATTAAAGAATACTTAATATCAAATTAATTTTTCGGTGTCATTAGTAACATTATTTTTAAAATTATATAAAAAATAAAGTTTTTACTGAAAATGAAAGGATATTATGATATAATCGAATTTAGTACACCACATAAGCACAAAGAAATCATCTCTAGAGCTCTTAAAAAAAAGAATTTTGAAATATCATAATTAGACATTTTCAAAATAAACTAATATAATAGGTAATTATCATAAAAGTTCTTTTACAAGGTTCATTTTTTTAACATTATTTGCTTGGAAGATATACAAATTCGTTCCTATTTTTACCTAATTTCGTATCAAATTTTTTTTCATATAGCAGAGTCCCCTTAATTCTTGATCCAACACTGACTCTCAAACACGCTTACGTTATAGCCAACCCTGCACTATCGGATCGGGAATACTATGGGTAGTACGTACTATATATACCTATATATGTATATGTGCGGATGGGTTATCAGGTATGGGCATGGGTGGGTGGGCGATGAGCGTAATACCACGGAGCAGCGCGCGCGGCGCGGCGGGTTAGTCCGTCCGTGTGTGTGGCGTGTAGAATATAGAGTTCAACTACGATGTACGCGAGTTAATTTCCACTTTGAATTTACCTCCGACTCTCTCCTTTCTTCTTTCAACATACACCGCGGTTCATTTCTTTTTGTATGTTAATATGTATAATCAACACCACACGTATATGTGTGCATATGTATAATTGTATAGTACCAACGTAAATATAAATTGACAAATGATCAAATGACATATTCATAATCCAAAATGACTAACTTTAAAAATAGTTATATAAAAGTAAACAAAAGATATATAGTAAAACCTTTTTATTATTCATTCTATCAATTATGTTTTTTTTGTAATTTTTCATATTAGATCATTTTATACCTTTTTTAAAATGTGTCTATTATATTATGAAATAAAGGAAGTGGATCGAGGCAAGATAAGATTTTTTTAAAGGAGGCGTAGTTACATAAAGTTTGGAAACCACTGCATTAGAGTATTGATGTTTTAGAACAGTGTTAAGAACAACTAGCACAATTTGCCACAACCTTCAAAAATTTGAATTTCAACCATGGCTGTGGAGTCGGTACAAAAACCTACGACTCCAACTCCGACTCTTTACTGTTTTTTTGAAAAAAAAATCCGTTTATTTTTAATTATTTAATTATTTAATTAACTGTCATATTATCAACAGATCCAAGCATAATATATTTAATTAAATATAGATTTTAAATTTTCTGCAGTATTTATTTACAACGTATATTATGTAAATTTTTCATTGAGAGCTTAAATATTGATTTAAATTACGTTTGTAATACACCAAATTAACTTTAAAGGAGCATTTAGCGCTAAAGGACCTTTAAATTGGTTGATAATACCGGGCATCAATGTATTAAATGTATTATTAAAAATTCGTATGGATCGACTTGTATATCGCGATCGAGTTGTTAGCCATGCCTGATCTATTTAACCTACATTGAACCTAGAAAGTGACGGGGTTAATTACGTATAGAAATCATTACCCGTTACATGCAGCTGTGTATTCAAGCTCACTTCATCTCGCATGAACTGGATTGTTATTTATCGAAAATCAACGAGACGATCTATTTTACCATCTTACGAAATTATTCCATGAATTATATAAACGGTAGAGTTTTCGAAAAATATATTTAAAAATTGAATTTTTAGACAGTTAAAAAGAACAATTCAATAATTAAATATTGTCAGTATACTTACGTTAACCCTATTGATATAGGTATTGAAACTGAAACTAAATAATATTTTTAATATTTTCGATTTTATGAATAAACTTAATGTAAAAGTGACAACAATTTTAAAAGAAAATTTAATTAATGTGACTATTACACAAAGAGAAACATAAGTATATCTTTTAAAACAGTAATCATAATTAATACATATAATAAAAGGACACAAATATTTTTGAATAGTTCATATTTACTAAAAATAATAATTTTGGAAGTTCTAAATAATACTTAATATTCATTTTCGAAAAGGATTAAAATATTTGATCAAAAAAATAATAGAATACCTATTAGGTAGGTACTGTATATTATAATGTAAATAATTCATATTAACGTTAAGCGTTTTAAGTAATTTATAGTTAAATTATTAGTTATTATTAATTAGTTATCTATAAATGATAACGGTATTTTATGTACACAAGTGTAAACATATTCATAATAATTGATATGTAGGTATTTAGTTCACATATTGGTTATTGTTAGAAATAGTACAATATATAGAACTAATATAATTTTAGATTGTTGTGGAAACAAAACTCAATATTCTAATGTGTTTTGCACAATTATATTTCATTAATTATTTATATGTAAATATATAATTGCCTTCTGTAAATGCAATAAGTTAAAATTATATTAATAGTTAGGGGATGGCTTGATAGTTATTGAAGAATTCTATTTGTATACCTTATGGTGCACTGAGAGAAATGGCGAGGTGCAGTCAACTCTCTCGCGGGGTTGACATATTCGAATTTGGGTCAATAGAAAAACGGTTGACTCAAGTTCTGTGAACTTAACGTAACTACTTCATTTCGGTAGAGCCTACTCCGCGAGGCGTTTGTAGTTAAAACGAATATGCAGTTCAGTCAGCTGTACAAAAGTTGAATGAAAGATTTTTTTTTTTGCTGTAACAAAATTTTAATTTTAATAATATTATTTTTTCATTTGGCTTAAGAATATTTTCATTTGCATCGAATGTTTATGTTATTATTTCAAATATTATATAATTATTTTAAAAAATCGTTCAATTTTTTATCTTAATTTAAATCTTAGTCTGAGAAAGATAAACTTGATATAAGATAACATAAATTTTTGATTGAAGATTAATATCATTTTCTTATAAAATTCTGTCTTTTTTAAAATAAGATAATTTTACTTTTGTATTTAGAATTGCTAATCAATCTTCTTTCTATTAGGGAATAATAACTTATCTTATTCTGAAAAAATAATATTTTTTTATTTATATAATTAATAATTAAAATGTTCACAAGTACCAAGAATAGAATGACTAATATTTCATTGGATTATAAATCTAAAATTTTATTATATTATCATGTATTATACATTATTACTATTATTTTGTTTTGGGTTTAATTAATTATTTTTCTAAATTGGATTCCATATTTTAATATTTTCGACTTCGCAACATATTTTGAAGTCATATTTGATATGTTTCATTTTTAACTTGAAATTTAAAATCGTAACAATTTTGTTACAAATTGCAGAATTCATGTACCTACTATACCACATGTGGTCATCCGGTTATAAACATTTTGAGAAAAATATTGTATAGAACAGTGTTTCTCAACCTGGCGTTAAGCGTACCCTCATGGGTTTGAATTATATTTTTATCAAGACTTTATTTTATTTCTAAATTTCATTATATATAAACAAATATTTTTCCTGTCCCTTATTTATGTTTTTATCACTCGTGTTTCCAAGCTGCATTTAAAAATTATTAAATCTTAATTTATTTCAAATAAATATTAAGCCATTAGCTTAATATTAAACACCGAACACTTGATAACTCTGCTCTCAACAAGAAACTATTTTTGGTATACATTTTCATAACACCTACACACTCCTTAGCAAGCTACTATTATTTGTTAAAAGTTACAACATTTATGTTAGAAATAACAGCAACTACATATATAAATTACAAACATTTTTCTAATATGGAAATACACTTTATGAAATGTTGGAAGCCGCTGGTATAGAGAAAGGTTTCTCTATACCAGCGGCGTTTCTTTTATAATCCTGTACATATTGGCCTATCTATAGGATCAAGGACATTTGTTTTAGTTTTAACAAGTCTTCTCTAGAGCTTAAATCGTTGAAATACTGTAATAAGAGTGTATTCATTTATATTATAAAAGTATTTTTGTTTTGTGATTGTTTTTTTAAACAATTTAGGTACTGTTTTTCAGTGACTATATACCTAATAGATAATTGAACAACATGGATGATTTTTTGTGCCTGGCATAAAGCCATTAATTGAATTTTTTCAAGAATGGAAAGCCTAGAGAAAATTATAGATAATTTTTCAAGTAAGTATATGTTTACATAAATATCGCTTGTTACTGCATCTATATTTTTTGATATGATAAAAATATTTCATTTCAGATATATACAATATACGTTTGGTTAAAATATAAGGCCGATCCTTGGATGATGTTAAAAGAAATCGGCAGGAAACATTTCAATTAATACATGATCTTGAATATGACACAGTCCATGAAATTATCAGCGATTAGAAAATTCTGAATGATCTGCGAATTGAAACTTTGGTAATTAAATGGGTAAAATCACCTACAAACCTGGCAGCAATATTTCTAAATATTCTTTTGATTGGTATGAAATCAATATGGTGTAAAATATAACATTAGTATGGTGGTATTACACAAATTTGATAAATATGATAATCCTAAATTTTATAAGATTCTCAAATTTAATTCTTAAATTAATATAATTAATAAAAAAATCATTTAATTTGTTACGATACTGTTGTAGGTTAAATAAAGAGGTGTTTATCCACATTATCAAGATAAACAAAAATTAATATTATAATAATATAATTATTTAAGTATAAAAATTGTATTATTTTAATTGTAAGATGAAAAAAATAAAATATATTTTATATATTATTTTAATATATAAATAGTATTATGTTGTATTTTCAAATAGTGTGTAACATTATATTGAATAAGATAAACAAATATCAATATTATAATAAGACTGAGCATTTTATAGACATTAAACAAATATTATTTTATTTTTAAGATGTAAATAGTATTATATTGTTGTATGTAATAGTATCGTATTATAATGTACTGAATTATTCATAATTTTGTGAAAAAGGTAAAGAAAAATCACTATTATATTAATAAGTTATTTTAATATGTAAATATTATTATATTGTTGTATGTAATTGTATTATTGTATTACATTGTATTGAATTATCATCATTTCACAATAAAAAATTTATTTTTTAAAAGACTACTTTTGAATTATTTGAACCAACCAATTATGGAGTAGTATGAAACGGATGCTTTATTCTATCAAATCTACCTAAAAGTTGGGCTGAATTAAAATTCAGTTCCCTCAACAATTATTTAAATTAAATGAACAAACCACAATTGTCAAGCTAACTACATATATCGTAGAATCGAACTAAAAATTATTTGTACCAACCATTTATGGAGTAGTATGAAACGCATGCTTTATTCTATCAAATCTACCTAAAAGTTGGGCTGAATTAAAATTCAGTTCCGTCAACAATTATTTAAATTAAATGAACAAACCATAATTGTCAAGCTAACTACATATATCGTAGAATCAAACAAAAAATTATTTGAACCAACCATTTATGGAGTAGTATGAATTGAAAATGGGTTCTCTCAACCGTATATGACGTTAGTATTGCTGATGCGTCAACCCCGCCGAGCGGTTCGGACAACACTACAATAAGCTTCGCCATATCTAACCCCACGGCGGGTTTGACACAGGCGAAATTCGGTTGAGTCAACTATGTCTTTTTCTCAGTGTGGTTAATAACATTCATATCAACGTTACCGTGGACTTTTTAGAATATGGTCAAAGTAATTATACAATCTTATGTCCGGTATTATAAAGGATCTACCAAATTTGCAAGCTTGCTAGCACTCATGAATGAGGTTATTAATTTTGTTATAGTATCTATGGATTAGTTATGGAATTTAGAGCAGTGATACTTCTACGTATTGTAACACAATTGTCGACTCTGACCGTATAAAATAATTTTCATAATAGCACAACTGTTTTAATACCGTTGATGTTTACATACAATACTTGCGCGAAATCTATCAAAGTCATCAAAAAACTCGAAGAAAACTGTTATATAAGTTTGGTATCTCATCTGAGAGTGTTAGCAAGCTTGCAAATTTGCTAGGGCCATTATAATACCGGACATTAAAGTAAAAGTTCAATTAAATCTGTTCTGTACATTTTTCCTATAAAGGCGATCACTAAATAATATATTTTCGTATTAGAATTATTAATAGATATCTATATGTTACACATAATGTATTTGTATATGTGTATATTATATAGATGTATAATTAAACTATATATTTGAAACATAGTTTATATATATTAATAACATACCACCAATGCATTTACGACAACGGGGAACGGTACATATATACATACACACACACGAGAGTGATGATTACACACAGAGGATATCTGCTAGGCTGGTCTGGTACGGTACACGCATGTTGCTACTGCTCATCGCCGGCCGGCCGGTCGGTTGCTGACGTGGTATGGGTACTACGTGGAGGTGAGCTCTCTCACGCGCCAACCCGACCCCACAACCCGGCGCAGCTCAAGCCCGGACCCCAACCCCCCGGGACGTAGCGCCGACGCCGCGGACGCCCACCGACCCACCACCGCCCCGGCGCAGCGCTACGTCCCCCAACCATCACACGCGCCCGCCCACCTCCGTGGAAACCTACCCGCGCTGGGACACAGCGGCTACCAACAGCTGGAGCAAATTCGCAACAGCACTTGTGTGATTTATTTATCTATATTATTAATAATATTACAGCCAAAATATCTACAGTCCTTCTCTCTCACTCTCTGCGCATTGACTTCACAACGCCGTACATGGTATGGCTTTAATGGCACGTAGTTTCTTATAGGTTATCTCGTTCTTTCAGTGGCAAACTACATAAGTATACCTAAACAAATTAAACATTATTTTGCATTTTAAATCTCATCTTCTTCTTTATCAATATATTAAATAGAAACTATACTGCTCTCACCACGTGAAAATATACCTTTTCGATGTTTCAGTCCCTCCGCCGTCTACGGATACGATGTTACTAAAATTCTAAAATACACAAATTTTTAAAATATATTTTAATTGCAGAATTAACCGTAGCTTAAAGCTTTCCTAGAAAAGCGGTGTCGTTATCTAGCGGCCGTAATGTAGCGGTTGGTGACGTCACCAAACGTTGTCTATAGGAAAACCAATGGTGTTGGTTTCCTAAAAAGCGTTGAATGTGACCGTAACGTTAAATAGTGTTGCCGTCATTTATATGACGGTCGCCATAGCGGTGACGAACATTTGTCGAACGTTTTTTCACGTGTAGCGGTGAACGTTCCATTACAAAAAATGAGTGGAAACGTGATTTGGACCTACGAAAAAATTGATTTTGTCAAAAATCATGAAGCATATATACAAGTAAATGCAAAGAGTATAGAGAAACCCAGTTAAAACAATATCTATGGAACAATATCGGAACTATACAACAATAAAACGGCCAGTCTATGGACGAGAAGTACAAATTTTTTTTACAGTGTTCGTTATAATTTTCATTGAAAGAACTAATGGAAAGCTACATTCTGAATATTTTTCAGATTTTTACATCGATAGTTTAAAAAATAGAGAGGAGGGGATGCTCTGATAATGACTTTGAAGCAAATAGATCGTGACTAAAGGATTAAAATCAAAAGGTCCTAAAAAAAATTTTATTGTGAAATACACACCTCTTAAAATGTATTAATTATATCTTGAAAATATTATTTTCTTAAATGAATATGTCACAAAAGAATAAATAAATACAAAAACTGAAAAAGTATTGCACAAATAATAATTATTTGACATTTATTATACGTTAATCTTACAATTATAATTTTTTAGTTAAATAGGTAATATTTTCTAGGAAACCATGACTTTGTCACCGTTAAGACGGCCGTCAAAAACTCCTGCCATATCACGGCAGTTAGATAACAGTACCGTTTATCTAGGAAAACGTAGATTTAGTTATTCTATTTATTTTTTCCTATTTGAAAATTAAATTTTACATTTACAATCTTTTAATGTAAACGTATGATACACAGAAAAAAAAACTGTAATGGACCAAGAAAATCTTGTTTTGTATATAACGAAAACAATATTTTCTTAATATAAGAAACATACTGTTAATCCAACTACGTTATTCCTTCGTTCAAGAATACTATAGTTGGTTTAAGAGATTATTGCTTATCTTAAGAAAATATTGTTTTCGTTATATACAAAACAAGGTTTACTTGGTTTGAGAAATCCTTTCTACCAGTGTACAATGTAATAATATTATAATCATTGAAGAATAGAATCAAAACTAGCTAATTTGACAATTTACTGAAGTCAAAACTTTCGGCGAGGCTCTAGACAAAATTCAAATGATTTTGTGTCGATCTCGTTCTCGTCTCGTTTAAATTTAAGATGAGACTGAATAATAAATTCTCATCTCTGCGTATTAAGCATATACATATGTATTTAATACTATTTTGAACGTGAAGAATCTCCACAAACAAAGCAAAAATCTGTGTTTTGTATTTTTTTAATTTAAAATTCTAATCTGCCAAAATCTCCCATATTTCGTTCCACCACTGAACATAATATGATTTACTTTTATTATTTCATCACTCATCAGCTGAAAAAGTGACAATTTATTCATTTTCATTATGTGTTCTAGTTATATTTTCATATCTATTAATATCTCAACAGATGTTTAAATACATATAAACAACAAAACATTCAGTTAAATAATACACGTTTATATTACACCAAAATAGCCAACACATATAAAATAAATAGCTCCTGATGCCATTGTCAACACACAACACACACTGCAATTATTATCTTCTTGCAAAGTATCTAACAAATACAACATCTCCTCTCCCAACAGTCCACAAGCAATTAGCGAATAGTATCAACATTTAATTAATTAATTGAAATTCATGATAATGTGTATACAAACACACATACAATAGACCAGTGGCGCAGTCAACGCCCACGTGGCTCACACGTGTGTAGGTACGTATTATGTAACACGTAATATTGTGTTCCAGATTATCATAACAAAACTACAATCATTATATAGCTCATTCTAATTGGTAAATGAACAGTCATTTGATGTTAGTATCAACAAATTATGTGTATATAAATAGTTCAAAGTAAAGGTCCATGGTAAAAACTCAATACTTCTCTACATAGAAAATTAAATATTAGTTATTCAAATATTGTGAAATTTGCAACTTCTATTATTAATTAATGCGCCCAAAAAAAGTTTTATTGTTATCTGACATAGGTGCGCATGTATTTTCAATTATAATAATCTTTTTTATAGTCAACATATTTATAAATTGGCGACTTTTATTTTTTATTTTAGGTGTCAACAAATGACAAACTAACAACATAGATACCTATGTACGTATGTAGAAAATTTTATAACAATTTAAACTAAATATAATATAAAATTGTGCATATAATTTTTTTTCCTAGAAGTGATATACCTAGTTTAACTGTATTGTTTTGTGAGATACAAAATTGTCTCGCTTCATGCCCCTCTAATCGCGCCATATTTAGATACTCAAATTTACTCGGGTCGCAGCCGTAGGCTGAGACCCAAGTATATGGGGTGGACCAGATTTTATTTTTTTAAACTCTGAGATGTAAATAAAGACCTTTTTTAGGGTTCCGTAGAAAACTAGGAACCCTTATAGTTTCTCCATGTCCGTCCGTCCGTTCGTCTTCAAAAATTTTGAGATAATAAGATAAAATTGGGTATACCGCCGTAGATTAATGACCCAAAAACAGAAATGATAAGATTTTTGTAAAAAAAAAAAATTTAGGCCCCCTTTCCATAAAATGAAAAGTGTTTTCAAAAAAAAATATTCACCTACCCCATTGAGTGGGGTGTCATTAGAAAGGTCTCCTAAAATGCAACAAAAAATGTAACAGAACTTTTTGATTTTAACCCTTTAATCACGATGTATTTGCTCTCCAAAGTCGTTAAAAAAGCGTCCCCCCCCTCTATTTTCTAAACTATCAATTTAAAAAATCTGAAAAAATTCCAAAATGTAGCTTTTAATTAGTACTTTCACTGAAAATTATAACGAACATTGTCAAAAATATTTTGGACCCCCCTTCTATAGACTGAAAAGTGAACTCTCATTTTTTCCCCACTTACCCCATTGAGTGGGGTGTCATTTAATAGGTCTCCTAAAATTCAATAAAAAATGTCAGATAACTTTTTGATTTCAACCCTTCAGTCACGAAATATTTGCTTTTTAATGTCGCTGTCAGAGCGCCCCCCCCCCTCTATTTTCTAAACTATCGATTCAAAAAATCTGAAAAAAATTCAGAATGTAGCTTTTAATTAGTACTTTCACTGAAAATTATAACGAACATTGTCAAAAATATTTTGGACCCCCCTATCATAGATTGAAAAGTGAAGTCACATTTTTTTCATTTACCCCATTGAGTGGGGTGTCATTTGATAGGTCTCTTAAAATGCAATAATAAAAGTCAAATGACTTTTTGATTTTAACTCTTCGGTCACGAAAATTTTGAAAAAACTCTTTTTTATAAATCGTAGTGAGAATGACTACGGAACCCTATCATGTGCGTGCCCAACAAGCACTTGCCCGTTTTATTTATTATTTCGTGTACACCCCAAAATTACACACCAATACACACCCTAATCAATTGTGATCCCTGCTATTTTTGATAACCTTTATTAACTTCCCAATAGGAAGTTATTGTAATTGGTCCGAAAATCGAAATCAAAAATTTTAACATATTTTCATGTTTCAAGGGCATTAGAGTATATTTACACTATTTTCAGAAAAATGTCTGTGTGTGTGTGTGTGTGTGTGTGTGTATGTACGTACGTACGTGTGTACGTACGTACGTACGTGTCCTTTTTTCCGGGACGAAATCTCGCGAACAAAAAATGCTATTGACTTCGTTGGGATGCTAATCGAAGCGTCTTGAGGTGAATATGATCTGAAAGAAAGGATTTTTCGAAATTCAACCCCTACGGGGGTAAAAAGGGTATTTTTTATTTTTTATTTTTTTTCTTGATCGGATTTAGTTGAAACTTAGAATAAATATTATACAATACAAATAATCAAACGTGTATTTCAGTATTTATTTTTTATATGGGTCCAAACAGCCATTAAAGGGATGAAAACCACCATCAAAATTTCAATTTCATACTAATAAATACGTCTAATAATTCATGTTGCCTTGGAAACAAACGCAATTCAAAATTCAAACTGTCAGATTAGTTATTCTAAAAATGTGCATTATATTATTGACATTATTAGGATATTAGAAAACTAATATTCATAATACAAAGGTGAGTTTTATTTCTGACAAATTCTATTAAAATTTTTCATATACATATTAAAAAAATATATTTACAAACTATAACATATGTAGTAATATTAATTATGGAAACAATAAAAAATCAATATTCAAGTATTGTTAGTCATACCATGTTGGGAAGTTGATTGTGTGGACCTAAAGGATCGCACCCCACAGCATTATACGTTATATAGTTTAATTTTATATCCCCGGGTAAAATTGGATCCGGCAGCTAGTTTGTTTCGTTGTCATTATTATTGCAAAAATTATAACAAAATCCGGAGCCCGGAGAAACGATATACATATCCTAAGACTCCGCGTGAAAACCGGTGGTCACCCTATCTATATGTATTATATACATATTACATATGTACATTGTACCTACATATATTATAGTATACACCTACCATTAATTTTTAATGTTTTACAAAAAGGGTAAAAGATCATTGTGAACAATTTATTTACACATTTTTGGATTCAAAGTATTATTTTTATTCTACAGCATTGGACCCGGTGTTACCAGGATTAATATCCACGATATACGATTATACACCTGAATTAATAAAATATCGTAACCGTAAATTATAGAATTCTTTATTCAATGGTACGTAACTAGGGTGACCAGGTCTTCTGTTTTGACCCGGAGTCTCAGGGTTTGGGTAACGTATCTCCGGGCTCCGGGTTTTGTTACAATTTCTCCGGGTTTGGTAAAAAGGGTGATAACTAAAAAAAGGACGGCAACAGTAAAAATAACAAATTTTCACGAAAAAGATCATCATTTTTTTTTCTCGCGAGATCAAAACTTTTATAGGTATATTAAAAAAGAAGAACTTCATGTATTCACACGAGCAATTTTTACTTGTCAGGGTTGGCGTTATCTAAAATCAGGGTTTACATCGTCTGAAATCTGGTCACCCTATACGTAATTTATTAATCAACAGGTTCCATGGACACAAAATTTGAAAACAACCAGTTTTTTAAGCTATTCAGGCCAAAGGTTAAGAGTTCATATATACAAAAATATACAATACAATGATATCGTATAAGTAGGTATTTCAATACAACACAATATTGTACCACCGTGCGAGTACTGCTGCTAAAGGACCGTCGTCGTCAATGCAGCAAGCGGCAACGGGAGTAAAAGCAGAGTCCGCGAGAAACCCTCGTTCGTTCGCGACGCGCTCACACTACTACTACCATCCAACCAACCCACCCACCCACTCACTCACCCATCCACCGACGCTCGCCCACTCGCCGCCTCGTCGGCCTCCATCGCGCGCGCGAACCCGCCTGCGTCTAATTTATTTAATGCCCCTTTGTGCAGCCGCCGTCCTCAGACGTAACGGCGACGGCTGCGGCGCCCAAACGGACGCGACGTCGTCGCACACACACAAGCTCGCCTGTTTGCCCACCCATATAGCTATCGGCCCTCTTTCGCTAAGTGGTATGGGGGAACAGAAGTAGATGTGTGTATGTATGTGTAACATGACATCAGACACACATATACACTCACATACATATATATGTGAAAAGTTCTTTGTTCAAGAAAAGCAAATGTTGTAATAATGTAATAAACAAAAATCATATTACTATTAAACAGGAAATCCCATAATATGTCATCGAATATTATTAAGTATGAAACTTTTAAATAAAGATTATTATTACTTGAATGAAATATGATTTTTCGAGACTTCTCACCACTATTAATGTAAATTATAATATTGAACTATTGCCGATTCTCGTTACACAGATTATTAATGGTGAGATAACATAGAACTAGAAATTAAACTTCGAATTTTTCGGGTAACATCAGGCCAATATTATATTTTTAAATTATTTTGGAAAAATAATTTATTGTTTATATAGCTAAACAGAGATTTTAATAATAACAAAACGTTTACAAATGTAAATTCTTTGGATTGTTAGCTTTACACTCGCCGGAATCGAATGAAACAATTTTTGGTAATCTATTTGCCAAAATTGCCAAAAAATGTATAACTCAGGTCTTTTATTGATCCACCATTTAATATACATATACTTAAATTTACCTTTCAGCTTTCTAGGTCAAACTGTTCAATAGTTAAAGGACTGTGATAGACAGATAGACACAGTATTAATTCAATAAGTGTTTATTTTTCCGATTTTGGTACAAAATACAAATACAATTGTTTTAAATTTTTCATTTGAAATCGGAAAATACAATTTTAATTTGACATATTTATTCTGACATTATTAAAAGATTTATTTTAATTTTATTTCAACAATAATGCTAGTATAAAATCAATCATGATCAATCGTGGTCAGTCGTGAGTAAAAAAATTATTCGTGAGCGTGCGTGATCACAACCGAAAATGATTCAGGGCGAACAAAATGTACAGATTATTCGGAATAAAAAAATGTTTTTTTTAATTTGAATTCCGATCAATATATATTTACATAATGTTTTAGTTTGTCACTTTTTATTATGAGACTTTACAGAACTCAATAAATTATGTTACATTCTGAAAATCACGAAGTTTCTTTACCTACGTATCTTGAAGAATTTAAGTGTACCTACGAGTTTTTTGTTTTTCTTAAATTCTGTAAAATTATATTACTTTTGTACTAAATTATTTCTAGCGGGCTCAAAATTATGAAACCCCGGCCTTAACATCTTAAATTCACGCCTATACCTCTACTCAATCTTATACAAAAACGTGTTTAAAAAATATATAAATATGTATATAAAAATAATTAATTGTAATATAACGATATTTGGTAAAATGATAAAACTATAATTTTGTAAACAAACACTCAAACTTACATACATATTGTAGTAAAGAATAATTAAAGTTGTTTACAAATGGAGAAGTAACTGGAAAAACTGTTTACAAACAATAAAGAGAATCTAAAGTGTGTATAATAGTCACGTTGAATGTGAAAAATCGATAAGGTTGCATATTGTTTCTTAATATAAAAAGTATATTGTCACCGTTTTTTCCTAATTAGATCTCAGTTACTGCTAACAGATATACGTGTGTAGAATAACAATTATTTTACTGATTCTAATAATGACCTATCCATTTAATTACTAACTATTCATTCATTTTAATTATTTGTATATAATAATAAAATAATATAATATAATAAGCACAAGTATTACATTTCCGAAAAATCTTAATATTTTAAATGTAAAAACTTGAAAGGGACAATGATTATCAACATATGAACAGTTTATTTTGAAAGTAAGGTAAGTTCATTTTTTAAATAAAGTTAATGACAACAATAAACTTATATGAATCAAACATCGAGCAATTACAAAAAAAATCATAAAAAATAGAAAATATTTTAAAATAAATTATTTTTAAAATTGATAAATATTACAGGATTGTAATATTCATTCTGACAATTTGAAATATAAAAAAATCAATAAGCACAAAATCATATCACTAGACCCGTCGTGCGTGATCGTGATCTGAAATCACTCACGATTCCAATTTTAATTTAAATATATATAAACAAGGAGCACAAGGATATTTTCTAAAATAAAAACTAATTTAAGGTCGATTAGGTTAGGTTTTAAAACATTATTTACAAATTATTATCTTTAAAGTGTACCTACATCATCAAACTATAAGACCATTTTCACCCGTATTGAAAACATTATATCAAAATACGAATCGATTTAAAAAAAAACACATATTTCCGGCTCTACTAACCCTCATTTCCCTACTTAATATCCGCCACTGTGCAACAGAAATAGTAAAATACATACATCACGTTGTTTTAACGGAAATTAGCACGGTGCGCCCAAAACTGAATACACCTGCTATTTACGATCGAGTTCTATTCCTAACTGATTGTTCATAAAAGTAAGACTGATTAACCAAAACTCATAAAACTCGGATTTACGGGCCCCCTCTCCTCTATTGTTTATTGAATCGGCGTCACTGCTTGATTAGCATGTATACATGTATGCACACATGAAGGGTGCACACGAATCTAGTGACCCATTAATTTATAGGTAATGTATTTATTTTTTAATATAGGTCACAAATTTTCACTTTTAATTGGTGTAGGTTAAATTTTATTTGTTTTCGTTTTTTCATACACATAATTCGCATATTTCAAATGATATAATAGAAGTTTGAGTGAATATGTTATGAATTCTTAGTATAAAGTTATATATGTATGCATATAAAACATTTTTTTGTATTATGCAAATATATTATTAAACTTATATAATTCATATAAATTATGTATTTATAATTGCTAGCGTCTCATCTATTCTATAGTCGACTGTTGCTCTATATGTAGGTATCGAATATCTACATAATATATGCGTTGTTACAAACAGTTCAGAATAGACCCTCTTCTGTAATACACGTACCCTTATACAAGTGATATTTAAAAGGTGGGCATGTTTTATTAATAATCTTTATATAAATAGAAGACTATCATATAAAACTTCGAAACCCATTATAATAATTTGTTTTAATTCATTTACTTTATAATTTAAAATAAGTATGTACATTAATATTAATTAATATAATCATATTAGTATACGATAATTTCATCATCGTTTTCCTAACACCTACACATTTTTGGAATCGCTGTTCTAATCAGCACACACACACACACACACACACACACACACACACACACGTTCACGCGCCACATCCGCCGTTAGTCCGTCCGTCGGTCTGCTGGGTCGGATCCGCGACGACCGTTTCGTCCTGACGACCGCGCGTCCCCCCTCGCACTCCCCGCAACACCCCGGTATTCGCGTCCCACGCTCACCACCCCCCATTCGCCTGCCTATCTGAAACCCTCACCTAAATCTACCCCCTCGCTGTCTTTCTCTCTCGGCCCCTCGCGGCCCCGCGGACTCGCCGAACACACACACACTCACTCGCACGTCTCTCTCGCGGGGCCACCCGCCGTCACCCACCAAGCCCGTTGCTGTGTGGTGCTGGTACATACAAACGACGGAGATACACGAGGGTTGATCAATATCATTAACAAAATCACTTTCGTGTTTGAAACTGCGAGTTTAAGATAGTAGGTATCTTACAGTTAGTATCAAAGTAAATAAGTATAAATATATATTTTACCTGGCATAGGAGGGTTTTAATGTACACACATTACCAAATTATTTATATTAAATTTTCAACAATATTCCAGTTAAAGAACTAAATTTTCACAGTAATCGTTTATCAAAATACAAAGACCTCAAGAATGTTTGGAGGATTTTCAATTATGTCCGATAAGAATTGGAAGTACGAGAGAAGTAGAATTAATAATATTATTACTACAGTAGAAACCTGTTATACCAACATCGGTTAATACGACGAATCGGTTTTAATGACTCAAAATAAAAGTCCAACTGAATCCCATATAATTGCATTTTTACCGGTTATTACGACTATCCGCTTTTTACGACCAATATGACCGGTCTCTTCGATGTTGTTATAACCGGTTTCTACTGTATATTCAATCAACATTCTTTGTCGAGCTTTTCTCCAAAAAATGGGCAGAAACAAGCACGACCAAAATCATGTTAAAAATAATAAATTTCTTACTTCGTTTTACATATAGGTACATATACATGCATATTTTGGTAAATTATCAACATTAGAGAAAGCGTTATTCCACATAATGTTGAATAACATTTTTTTTTTAAATCATGGAAGTACCAATCTTCTACCTACATATTTTCTTTTCTTTTGTTCTTTATTTTTATGAATATTTATTTTTTTATAAAACAAAGAGCTTTTACAAATCAAGAAATACATACCTACACCGATATACCTACACAAGGTTTCACTATTTTTTTTATAAGATAATAATTTATATAGCTAAATATAAAGGGAAAGAAAAATGTTTAGATTATCATAATATACTTCATAAATAAAGCATGATTTTTATCACTATAAAATTATATAAGTAGAATTTACTAATTAAATCTATTGAAATGTAATTAATTTAATTTGACGATCCAACTTTTTCACCCCTTAACGATACGTACGTGCATATTGCTAGTACACCATACACCTGTATATAGTTTATTCACAAAGTGTGTGTGCGACGCCGTGACGTCAGGTTCTGCACAGGTAAACACCAGTTTACGTAACTGTTCTCAGAATAAGCTCAATATATCGAATCGTGCAATAACAACCAGCCTTTGACGTTATATAATAAATTACAACATTGCCAAAACTATTATCGAAAATTTCACTTTTGTACAATTGTCTCTGACTACCTTCAACGGAGAAAATAAGCAATGTACAATTATTTAAACTAAATAAGTATTTTATATTATACATAAGATAACATATGCACACGTAAAGCTATGATTTAGGATATCGTAATTAAAGTTTTGAAACTTATTGTTAGTAGTAGATATTGAATTTCTGCGGTTATTATGTGCTTGAAATATTTTTAAATTACAATCTATTTATTTGTTTGTTTAATTCTATGCAGTGCGTAGAAAATGATTAACACAAAATTTTATCATTTAAGTACCTACTAGACTTTTACCGTGGTTCGCTCATGTAATGTTGTAATCAAAACTATCATTTTTTATATTTTTTATAAAAAGCAATTATATTGTAAATGTTTCTTAATACGCGTCTAACTTAATTTTGAATATAAATCGTTGATTTAATTATTACATTAGTATCACAACTATTTACTGATTACAATTTTCAATTTTATATAATTGCCATATAGATCAATTATCATATAACATAAACTGCCCTAAACAATTTCTAGGGTCATAAAGCCATTTGATCATCGTTTCAGTAGTATTCGTGTCAATTCGAAACAAAGAAAAATTCTAAAAACTATCAAAATGGATTATATTGACTATAAAACGACGTATAGACTCAAAAATTCCAAAATAATTTCATTATACAGATCCTCATACCGATTTATGTATTTACAAATAACTTATTTATATATATTAAATATTTTGGCGTAAAATAATAATATTGTGATGACGCATCATAAAGGCACGTATTTCACCATTAATATTATATCCAACCAATGGGGATCCTGTTTCAACGAAAGGGTTAAAACACACACACATACAGGATAAAGCTGTAACGGCGATACAAGTACTCAAAGCTAGCCGCGCTCGTATATGTTTGTACACACACACACACACACACATATATATACACACATGTATACTGTATGTGTTTGGCTGGCGTCGCTTGATAAAGGAGCGGCTGCGGCTAACGTACACTCAAAAGGAGACTCGTCCATGGTGGAGTGGAGGTGGTGGGCGAACAACGTACGTACGGACACACGGACCGACGTTGGCTGAAGGGCGTGTGATAGCCGCCGCGGCGGGCGCGCTACATAGGGCGGCGGGAGAGTCGTCACGGCGGCCGGCGAGGACCCGTGGGGTGGGTACGGCAGATAGGTACGGCGGATCTCTCTACTGCAGGCCGCGCCACGATCGTTATGGACACACAGACACGTGTGTCTGTATATGTGAGTGTGTGTGTAGCAGAGGCCTTTGTTTCTCTAAAAATAAGATTACTGACCATGATTACAAAGTCCTGCGCTAATATTATGTGATGAAAGAAATGTCAACTTGAATACACCACCTACTATAATATAAACTATGTGTAGGTACTTATTTATAAAAAAAATATAATGTCAGTACAATACTATACACATAAAAATAATATTCTATGAAAATAATAAGATGTATGTCCATATTTTGTTAATAATTTTCAACTTATTAATATCAGAGTTCTTAATTAATGAATCAATTTCTAGACAATCGAAAAAAATAAAAAATGTTCAATATTACATATACCTTCGCCAATAAATTTTACCTTTTTTATCTCCCATTTAATTGTATACTATTAAACATTAAATAAGTATACTTATAACAATTTAAGGGAACCTAATCGTAAAGCTAATCACACATGTATATTTATAATACATTCGACGTCCTGACAGGTGGTGAATTTTTAGTAGTGATGAGCAAAATCAGTCATGGTCTTGTAGTCTTGGTCTTGCACATTTTACAAGACCAAGAACAATATTAAGAGCGCAAAACCAAGACTAAGAGTGCGAGACCAAGACTAAAACCAAGACTAAGAGTGCGAGACCAAGACTAAGACCCAAGACTAAATAAGGAAGACTGGAGAATAAACTTAATAAAATTAATATCTGTAAAAATGTCACGCGACTTTTTATCTATTCCAGCAACTTTTGTCGTTGCTGAAAGGGTTTTTTCAAGAGCATCAATAGTTATCAGTAAACATCATAATATATTAATGATATATATAATGAATCTGCTCGATGGTTATTGTGTATCAATTCTTGGGTAGGAAAAAAATATAATTAAAAAAAAATTGTGACACAGTAGGTATTTATTTGATTTGAATTTTTATTTCGTCAAATGACTCGGTTATTATTTTTTTTATTTAAAAATAGCACGTATTGCAAGACCAAGATCAAGACATCGTCTACAAGACCAAGATCAAGCATCGTCTACAAGACCAAGACCAATACCAAGACATCTTCTAAAAAAACAATTCAATGTGCAAGACCAAGACTAAAACCAAGACTGTTATGATCTTGGTATTGGTCATCACTAATTTTTAGGCATCAAAAATACACGTTTAATAAAAACATGTAATAGAAATATTCACGATAAAATTGTTTCACCTAAAATTCCTTTCACCCCTAGATTATCCATTTTCATTTCACATATAAAATATTTGAATAAAATAAAACAAAAATTAATAAACTTGTAAAAAATATTTACCATAAGTGCATACGAATAGGTACATATGAGTTCTTAAGGTTTTAATTAAAGATATATAACATAACATATAGTGCTAAGTTCTATGATACCAATGTTAGACGAAATTACAATACCAGTATTCTGAATATTTATTTTATATCATGCAGATTCATAAAACAATTCAGAAAAACAAATTGTCAAAAATCATTAAAATTTTACTGAATGATAAATAGGTATATTATGTATTGGCTCAAAACTCTATCCTTACAGATTTGTCTATTTTTCTTATTAAAAAACTGTTTCAAAGTCAATCCTCACAATATATAAAGATATACTAATTATTCGTACATTATTTTATACTGCATAATATATACAGGGTGTCCAAGATAAGCGTGCAATGCATGGGGATATCCTAAACGGTAAGAGATACAGATGTGGTTAAATGAGATGAATTATTTGTAAGAAAGGGGTGAGTATTACAACATCAAAAAATATTAATAATTTTATGTGGTTCAGGCGGTATACCCAAAAAACTGAAAATTCAGAATTTCTTTAAATGACTATAACTTTTTTGGCGAAGTAGATAGGTACTTTTTGTTTGCGGTTTCTTAAAGCACTTTTTTAAGTAGAATTGTTTGGTGTATTTAGAATTTTTATATCACTTTTAGTTTCCGAGTTACAAGCCCTAACTTTAGTTTTTCTTATGGGCCGCCAAGTTGGCTATATCATATTCGAACGTGTTTTTTACTCTACTTTACAACGATATGTCACATGATATACTTATTATAGAAAATAAGTCGAAGTACTAAATATTGGTGATATTAATAAAGTATTTTATTACAAACATTTAAGTAAGCCATGAAAAACAAAAATTGTTAAACAAAAATCGCAATAACAACAATGAAAATAACAAATGCATATTTAAAAACAATAAACTATTACAAAAAAAAGGTTTTTACTTTTTTTTAATAATAAGTATGACATGTGACATATCATTGTAAAGTAGAGTAAAAAACACGTTCGAATATGATATAGCCAACTTGGCGGCCCATAAGAAAAACTAAAGTTAGGGCTTGTAACTCGGAAACTAAAAGTGATATAAAAATTCTAAATACACCAAACAATTCTACTCAAAAAAGTGCTTTAAGAAACCGCAAACAAAAAGTACCTATCTACTTCGCCAAAAAAGTTATAGTCATTTAAAGAAATTCTGAATTTTCAGTTTTTTGGGTATACCGCCTGAACCACATAAAATTATTAATATTTTTTGATGTTGTAATACTCACCCCTTTCTTACAAATAATTCATCTCATTTAACCACATCTGTATCTCTTACCGTTTAGGATATCCCCATGCATTGCACGCTTATCTTGGACACCCTGTATATATACATGACAAAACATCATTTATTCCTTGTATCCTTTTCTCTGTTTGTATCTGAATTTCGCCATGAACGCAAAGCTTCTGTACACCCTAGACTTGACCATTGGCCAGCCTGGAGCTCGATTTTCCGCACAGAGAACTGCAATGGGACGTTAAGAGGCACATGACTCCAGGGATCGAAACAGGTTTCGTCCAAAAACCGGGATGGGTATACCAGAATTCACCAAACAGTGTTATTTTAACCAGGGAGTCGAACCGGTGCTATTTCCCGAACCGGTTCGGTTCCGGTTCACACAGAAAATAAAGTTCCGGTTTTCGTTCCGGTTCAATTTTTTATTTTTTTATTATTTCGGTTACCGGTTCAATGTACCTCCGAACCGGTTCGAACCGATTTTTTTTACTTTTGTAAATTATTCAAATATATGTAATAATTTTAATTAAATTATAATTAAACCTACCCTATAATTTTTGAATTATATTTTCCTACATATCTTTACTTTCCAATTTTGTGTATAATGTATGTATCAATACTTTTTATGGCTTGTTTTTTTTATTTGTATTAATTAAAAAAATGTGGTTATACCGGAATAATAAAATTATTGACAATTCATATTTAGGCTATGCTCAATGCAATTTAAAAACGTGTATTTTAATAACAATTTTCATGTATTTCTGAAAATACCATTTTTCTCTCAATCTTTCCCATTTTTTCTTGTATATTACCTTTATGACTTTTTCTGGAAGCAGGCCAATTTTTAAAGATGAACAAAGTGTTTTTTTTATTAATTTATAAATTCCGCAGAAAAATCGAAATTTGTTATTAAATTACTAATATATACCTAAGCACAGCTACATTTGGGTCAGTCCGCGGTAATCGATACCATATAGTTAAAAATATATTTTATGAAAATAAATACTAAAATATAAAATTAACAGGCTATTTAACATCAATTTTCATAAACCAAAAGAAAATTAGAAAAATGTTAGTTAATTTTCAAAATATTTCAAAAAATTTCAAAAAGGACAACAAATAAGGTGAAATCACAATAACTTACCTAAGAATAAGTGACGATCGTGGCAAACTATTAAGTCTTTGACAATTACATATCAAACGTGACGTTTGACCAAATTAAAAAAAAAATTACCCTCACCAACAATAATGACTAAGGGTGACCACATTTATTATAAATTTAATATTGACCCAAAAAAATCCGGTATACACATTTTCAATAATTGTATATTCGAAATGTACTAAATAGATCAATTTTTGAGTATTTTGGAAAATATCTTCAGACAAATTTCGGCAAGCTCGAAAATGATTTTAGAGGTATGGTTCCATTGGCAAAAATACTTGTTATGGCCCATAGTACCAGTATCGCGAGTTGCCCATGGAGTGAAAAATTTGGACCCACCATAATGTACATGTATTAGGTACATTAAGATCTACAGAAAAATGGTGAAACCATGTTATTAACTAGTATTATTTAGAAATTATGAACTCCAATCCAAGTTGAAATGTCACACCCGTCACCGCGGACTGACCCATTTGTCAGTGGTGCCAATTATAAGTAATTGCAAAAAATATTTTACATTTGAAACAGAATAATAAATATATTTATATAAAAACATTTGCAATGAAAAATTAAACTTCATTGAACCGGTAAAATTAAACTTTATTGAACCGGTAACCGAAAGTTTGTTTTTCGGTTCGGCTCCGGTTCAGGTTCAACGTCATGTTTAAAATTTCGGTTCAGGTTCAGTTCCGGTTCGACCAAAAATTTCGTTCCGGAACCGGTTTTCGGTTCGGGTTCAGGTTCGGTTCGACTCCCTGATTTTAACATACAAAATCAATACAAATAAAACAATTTTGTATGTAAAATATTTCATTATTTTAGTTCAAAAACATATTTAAAATCAAAAACTTAATCTATAATTTCAACAAGTTAATTGATAAAACCCGAATTTTACGTAGCACTTTTCGGAAGGAAATAAATATATACAAATATAAATGCAAACAAATTATGATGAAAACAAAGTTCTTATCAGCTGAATAAATCTTTTTCCTACAGCTCAGTGGTAAAACAAATGCTGTTAATTTTTTTACAAATTGTGCATGTGATTACTACAAATGCACCCACTAAAATTATAAAACTTTAATAATACATTTACGTGTTTATAAATAATATACCTTCAAGTTCATATTATTTTATTACTTTTTAATCAGTAATCGTATATAATAAAACTTTTATGGTTGGAAACTGCAGTAGGTATATACTTAAGTCAAAAATAAGTATAGAAAAAATACGATTTAAACCTTTTTTTATCACATGTCTACATACTCTGCACTTAATTTAATCGTTTATCAACGATCATAAAATTGAAATTATGAGATTTGTGGTTAGTGTTATTAGTGTTAATGTTAATACCTTCATTAATTCTGAAGATTATGATTTTAATTTTAATTTAAAAAATATGTTGGTGTTTATTTAATAAGATGACAAAAAACAGTTTAGATTCATTTCTATGTATTGTATTATATGTCCACCAATTTTTTTTTAATTAATAGAATATTTTATAAATATGCTTAAAATGTTATATTGGGTAATTACCCCCATTAAGCGTTTATATAAGAAAAACCTTTTTCGATATTTTTCTTAACTTTTTCCAATTTTTCGATAAAAATTAAAACGATCTCGCATGGGATATTATTTTTCAGAGTTGTCATAAACCATTGACGTTAAAACCATCGCTCATGACGATTCGATTCTGATAAAATCAATTCTGATAGATTTGCAATGGTTTTTGCGTAATACAAACGTTTTTGCAAATCAAATGGCAACAGATAATTTACCACTTAAATTATATTTATCTACAATTTAGAAGAAGAAAAACTAACTGATGTTTAACATCAAATATTGAATTTATTAAAGCATTCGATAGAGGAATTAACTTTGGCGGACAATGCAGATTTAGCCATACTTTCATAATTATTATTATTTTTAAATGCTACGTTTATCTCATTTATAAAAAGGGCTCGAAATGAAAAACATGGTACTCAATAAAATTATACAGCTAATGATGTATTAACATCGAAAAGACATAAGTTTTTAATACAATTCGTATTTAATAAAGTATATAAGTTTTGTTGCTATATTGTCAGAAAACACCGTATTTCTACTTTGTCTTTTTGGTATAAACAATAGTTATAATAAAAATACCTATATGTGTTTCTTTATTCATAAACTTAAAACATGTAAATAAAAATCAAAAGAAAAATCTCTGAATATTTACTCAAATAAAATCATCTAAATTCTTGGGTTCCAATAAAAATATATAAAGTACAAAAATACAATACATATTTTTCGTAAACACTCCGGAAAAACGTTACTCACAAAAGCATACAGAATGAATATATTGACTTTCCATTAGCAATTGTGAATGAGAGAGGAGTTTCTGCCACGTCGTCGCCTACTAGACAGTTAAACGCGTATAAAATTTGTCTCATATTTTATATTTTCAATGTCACCTGTTGCGCCAAGCGAAATATGGGGTAAAGTTTCCTCTACGTACGCGTATAATACGTTTCGTTCAACCAACTTTTATTGTGTTGGCCAAGTTCATTCATTTGTATGTGTGTTAGTAGAGAGTCAGACAGAGACGACACGATGCCGTTGCGAGCGTAATAACTTTTAGTTTTCAACTTGTGTTACTTGTGTATGTATATATGTATGTGAGTGTATGTGTGTGTTTATTGTATTTGGGAAATCATAATACGAGCTTTCCCTGTTTTCACTGTTTACATGCTTGTGTTTTATTCAATGGCAGTGTAAAATTGGTTCAGTGGTTAGCGTTATTCAATTCCGTTTTTTTTTATATAGTAAATTGATTACAAATATTACTTTTATTAAAATAGGTACATATTTTTAATATTTATTTTTATAGATACATTTATAGTAAAAAATGTGTTTTACTCGCAAGAATTGCTGCAGTTAAAAATTGAATTAGTTTTTAATTGATACGGTAAATGTTAATTCTGACTGTGATCAAAGTCATGATATACCACATCATATTAAAAATGATAAAATCGAGAATATTTAGTAATAATAATTCTTTAAATTAAAATTATAAATGTCAAAAATATAAATGCATACCTATACAGGGTCCTCCAATAGTGTGTCCGGCATTGTTTTACGCCCAAACTATTGAAGATAGAGAGTTAGGATAAAAATTTTACTATATATATCGACCCTAAAGAATTTCAGGAAAATATTTTCAACCCCCTAAAACCTCTCCTTGGGGGGTAGTTTGAGGGGTACATGCCCGTTTCTCAGTAAAATCAAATGGAATGGTATATCAAAAAGTACATATTTGTAAAGATAATGAAAAAATAAGAAACTTTCGTAAAACAAAAATTTTCATACTTTCAATTGTTTAAAAAATATGGCGTCTTGTTATCAAATTTTAGAGTTTTACTCAAAGTGCTCTAATTTCGTTAATAATTTATGGAATTTTATTATTTTTTCAAATTTAGAAAGTAGAAATAATTAACTTTGTAAAGATGTATGATTATTTGAGATTTTAATAGTTTAAAGTGTCATACTCGACATACCAAAAATTGAAAAGTTCAATTAGGGATAATTCAAAATTTTTAAATACAATGGTATATCAATTAGTACTTTTTCTTAAAGAAGATATGTAAATAAACAGTTTTTGATAAAAAAAAATTAAAATTAAAAATTTTAATTTTCAGTTTTCAATTTTAAAATTATAATTTTAAATTTTAAATTTTCTTAACAAAAGTTGTTTATTTACATATCCTTTTTAAGAAAAAGTACTAATTGATATACCGTTGTATTTGAAAATTTCGAATTATCCCTAGTTGAACTTTTGAATTTATGATATATCGCGCGCGTATGACACTTTAAACTATTAAAATCTCAAATAATCATACATCTTTACAAAGTTAATTATTTCTTCTTTCTAAATTTGAAAAAATAATAAAATTCCATTAATTTTTAACGAAATTATAGCACTTTTAGTGAAACCTTAAAATTTGAGAACAAGTCGCCATATTTTTTAAACAATTGAAAGTATGAAAATTTTTGTTTTACGAAAGTTTCTTATTTTTTTATGATCTTTACAAATATGTACTTTTTGATATACCATTCCATTTGATTTAACTGAGAAACGGGTATGTACCCCTCAAACTACCCCCAAGGAGCGGTTTTAGGGGGTTGAAAATATTTTCCTGAAATTCTTTGGGGTCGATATATATAGTAAAATTTTTATCCTAAAACTCTATCTTCAATAGTTTGGGCGTAAAACAATGCCGGACACACTATTGGAGGACCCTGTATATTAAGAATTTCTATTTCTTTAATTATATAACCCAGCCACTGCATAAATATACATATACATACATATAGTTCGAACCCCGAATATATCGCATCTTTTAATACATTATTATCTACAGAATAATGTCCCAGCTTCTGTAGATAAGACTTTTTTTAAACAGCTTTGATATTATAAATTGAGGATAACATATATTCGATTTATTATTTGGACAAAAAATCAACTTCTCATGTGTGAAAAGTTATAAAATGTAATTTGAAATAAACAATACAGTGGACTGCAGGTCCATAAAAAATAATTATGTCTGTCATAAAAAGTAGGGAAAAAATCCTGAAATATTCCATTAAATTTTGCCTAGTCGTTCGAAGTTCGAAGCTACGACATCTTGTATAAGTACATAAGTCATATATTAGGATATTATTTAAATAAAAACTGAAACATATATATAATATATATACACATGGTATTATACCATCTGACTAACGTCGAAATCACGTCGAAATCGATGTCACCTAAACAATCCCAGTCGCCCAGGACTTGCACGTATTTTACAAACAAAATTTCACGCAACGTATCATAGCAACGTTTACTGAAAACCAATGACACAACGTCGAAATTAAAGTATGTGCGTGTATGTATGTGTGTTACAGTAACTGTCACGAACTATACAGGGTGATTCAGCACTGTCGTGCCAAACTTGAACACTAGATTGAAAAAAATATTTTAAGCAAAAAACTTCCAATAAACATGTGTCCGGAAATTATTCCTTAGGGAACTACAGGCTTCCAAAGATTTTACTAAAAATGAGTTTTAATTTAATATCTAGAGAACCCTTTGTGATAGAATTATGAAATTTAGTATTTGGTTTAGTAATAATATGAGTTATCGATTTCTAATATTAACCAATTATATTTTAGGCCAGGGCTGTATGGGGCCAGTGGGCCTATCAATTTTGATCTAGTAATTGTTTGTTCCTTAATTTTTTTCCTGAGTTGGTACTTTCATAAGATTAAATGACACAAAATACACAAAAACATACTTTGCTTGTTTATCATAGGATAAACTGTTTTCGAGATATATCGATGGAAAATAAAGCATGCAGAAATAACCTTAATACGGATGCTTGAAATTATAAAAAATAAATTTATATTCTTATTTCATGATAAAAAATAAGACAAAAGTTAATATAAATATACTTCCGAAAATGCATCCATATCAACAAATAGCCATTTTTAGTGTTTTTTTTAGTCATGTTAATAAAGTACATGTAACAGTAATAGAACTGGCTATAGATCTTAGAGGATTCATATTAGGAGGTTTATTTATATAAACTTTTTTCTTACCTTTAATCATAAAAAAAGAATATAAATTTATTTTTTATAATTTCAAGCATCCGTATTAAGGTTATTTCTGCATGCTTTCTTTTCCATCGATATTTCTCGAAAACGGTTTATCCTATGATAAACAAGCAAAGTATGTTTTTGTGTATTTTGTGTCATATAATCTTATAAAAGTACCAACTCAGGAAAAAATTAAGGAACAAACAATTACTAGATCAAAATCGATGGGCCCACTGGCCCCATACAGCCCTGGCCTAAAATATAATTGGTTAATATTAGAAATCGATAACACATATTATTACTAAACCAAATACTAAATTTCATAATTCTATCACAAAGGGTTCTCTAGATATTAAATTAAAACTCATTTTTAGTAAAATCTTTGGAAGCCTGTAGTTCCCTAAGGAATAATTTCCGGACACATGTTTATTGGAAGTTTTTTGCTTAAAATATTTTTTTCAATCTAGTGTTCAAGTTTGGCACGACAGTGCTGAATCACCCTGTATAGAGGCAATCAAGTATGTAGTTTAGATTTTTTTTATGTGATTTTTTCGTTGTTTTAGTTACGGGATTCTTGATGATTTTATTTAAGGCTGAACATGCTATTTGAATTGCCATAAGAATTACTATAGAGAAATTACGGTTTTGTATTTTAAGTTTAGCTCTGACCAGTATTAATAAATCATTTAGGAAAAAATACAGTGATAAACTAGATTAATTTTTCTGTGTTATGACATACTTAATTTTTCAATTTAATTTTTTTATATATTACTTAATAAAAAAAATCTGAAAATATGTGTATTTTTCTTGATATGATAAAACTCAATATATAACAAAAATTCTTGAAAAATATGGAGAAAAAAATATACCACGACATAGATATTTGTTTAAGCTTTCTAATTTTATAATAATTCTGCAAATTTCATTTGAAAATATTGAATGTAAGCCTAAAAACATAAGAACTAGTTCTATCCCTTGTAGCTTCATCTCTGTTTAATTTCGAGAGTATCCCATTTTTCATTCGATCGTCAATTGTCACTGAATAACTTGTATCTGTCATTTTCAGGGCTAGATTTGTGCAAATAATTTTTGTTTTCTACGGTAGCGACATCTCGTAGAATTTAGTTTCGGAAAAATCGGCATAAACAGCCTTAAAAACCATACATGACGTAATTGAAATAGTTAAAGGTGTATTATACTCGATTTCATAAACGATAGTTATCTAACATAGATAAATTATAGTAGGTTTAAGCAATGATCAATCAGATCTAATTTTAGATAGATTTTTCCAGAAATTCGGGAATGAATCAATGCAAATATTCATATTAAAAGAAACATCTGCCCAGTGAATGCACAGTACCTACTTCCTGTTAATTATTGAATAATTTAATGAACTGCTATTGGTTAACCAATTTTATTGAAACATATTAATTCTTAGTATGCGCCTGGTTATATTTTCATATATTTTTAATTTGTTGACAATTTCAATCTAAACTAATTTTTTTTGCTATACAAATGTCAAAATGACATTTAATATGTCAAAGAAAATAGCGGTTGTAAAAACGATTTTGAAAGCAAATTGAGTAACATTTATGTAACGGAATATTTTACAACAAACGTTGTGGTGACCTATATTATAGAAAATTGAATGCTCTACAAAAAAAGATTCCATAAAATTTCCACGTAACATGTGCCGTTCTTGAGATATTTAAAAAAATATATTTTAGGCTTCACCCTCAAAGTGTTTCTTTGACCAAGTTAAAATTTTGAAATCGGAGAACATTTTTTTCTCATTTTAAAACGATCACAAAGCTTCTCGTATCTTTGATATGGCGAGGAAGCAAAAATTACGTGTCATTTTCATCCAAAGCCATGCAATAATTAACACCGATCCTGTGCACACACCACATGGCTAATACAACAACTACATTACTGCAATATTAATACAGTTGCTATTATGTTTCATTTAATAATACATTTATCAAATACATAACTAATAGTTCAATTAACTAGCGGCAACCAAAAGCGATATAACATGCAGTTTATTACCGCCATTAAATTGAAAGAACCACAAAATATTTTATATTTGCCTTTTTTAAATAAATACTACTACTAGTATTTATTAAAAAATAAATAAATGAAATATAATCTAAAGAATGTCCAAAAATGTAACTAATGACAGTTTTTGACCAACCATACTACTTTTTTTAATAAAATATTTTTTTAAAATACATACATATACCTGGTGTCCCAGATAACTTTTCCAGCATGGGGATCTCAGTATCTATAAGAGATACAGGTTTGGTTAAATGAGATAAATTATTTGTAAGAAAGGGGTGAGTATTATTACACCAAAAAAGATTCATAATTCTGAGTGGTTTAGTCGGTATACCCAAAAAACTGAAAATTCGAAATTTCTTTAAATGGCTATAACTTTTTTGTTCAAGTAGATAGGTACTTTTTTGTGCGGTTTCTTGAAGCACTTTTTTGTGCAGAATTGATTGGTGTATTTAGAATTTTTATATCACTTTTAGTTTCCGAGTTACAAGCTCTAACTTTAGTTTTTCTTACGGGCCGCTAAGTTGACTATATCATATTTGAACGTGTTTTTTACTCTACTTTACAACGATATGTCACTTGCCATATTTATTGTCGAAAAAAAGTCGAAATATTAAATACCAGTGATATTTATGAAGTATTTTATTATAAACTTTTAAGTGAGCCATGAAAACAAAAAATTGTAAACAAAAATTACAATAACAACAATCAAAATAACAAATGAATATTAGAAAACAATGAACTATTTGAAAAAATATATTATAATTTTTTTTTCGATAATAAATGTGGCAAGTGACATATCGTTGTAAAGTAGAGTAAAAAACACGTTCAAATATGATATAGTCAACTTAGCGGCCCGTAAGAAAAACTAAAGTTAGAGCTTGTAACTCGGAAACTAAAAGTGATATAAAAATTCTAAATACACCAATCAATTCTGCACAAAAAAGTGCTTCAAGAAACCGCACACAAAAAGTACCTATCTACTTGAACAAAAAAGTTATAGCCATTTAAAGAAATTTCGAATTTTCAGTTTTTTGGGTATACCGCCTAAACCACACAGAATTATGAATCTTTTTTGGTGTAATAATACTCACCCCTTTCTTACAAATAATTTATCTCATTTAACCAAACCTGTATCTCTTATAGATACTGAGATCCCCATGCTGGAAAAGTTATCTGGGACACCCGGTATATGTAATACATGTATAATGTAAAGTAAGACCCTGTACTGCATTACTCGCAGTCGGTAAGTTATACAAACTTAAATCTTTTTTCATTAGGTTCAGAGTACCCCCGCCTATTGCGCTTTGATGAAAAAATTTCAGTCCATGTCGATTTTTAGAAAACAATGTCATGATCAGTTTTTCCTCATTTTTGGTCATTTTCCCTATTGAAGCACGATCTGGAAAGTCGTCGACATTTTTCAACTCTAAACCGATTCACCCACTTTTAAACAAATGCCTTCGACTTTTTAATGTACTTGGCCGTCACTGCATAAGACATTTTTGGCCCTTTTGGGTGCGTGCAAAAAAACACAGTTTCAAAACGTTTCGCGTACATGTCACTTAAATCGCGGTTTCTGTGTTTCTCTGACAAAAAATCGGCATAAACTGAAATTTTTTCATCAAAGCGCAATAGGCGGGGGTTCCCTGAATCTAATGAAAAAAGATTTAGGTTGTATAACTTACTGACTGCGAGTAACGCCGTACACGCTCTTACTTAACACACTGTAGGTACAGATCCATACATATGTATTATAGGTACATCAGTTAAAAAAATTCATTTTATAAATAGCCATTGAAAATCTAAGTCTCTACGCTACCTATAAGAAAATTATGCCACTCATTTTATGACCCTAATCTAGATTTATCCAATTAGCAGAGCATATAAGAGTAATTAAAATTGGATATCATCAATTAATAATAAGGTTTCAAAAACCACAAAACTGAAACCCATTTGAGGATTATAATTATAAGATAAAATATTCAAATGGAAAATAATGTAGAAACATGATAGAAACTGAAGACGACAAAATACTGACGAATTTCTTTTTGTTATATTCATATATATTAAATATATATATAGTACAGTAATCCCTCTATTAACGCGGTTTATTGGTTCCATGAAAACGGCACGTAAAAAAAACAGGTAAATGGAACAATAAGAATTTCTGTTGTTTTTTAGATCTTTTTACCTTTTTTATAACCGCGTAAAAGTGAATCCGCGGAAATGGAGGGATTGCTGTAGAATAAAATTTGTATTGTATATATTAATAAATAAATAAATAATTATGTTTGTATTTTTAAGATAGAAAATTTAATTATTAACCTAGATGATCTTAAAAACCATCACTGAATCGAAGTATTCATTTGGTTCCCGGAAGTAACAGGCTATGTATAATAATGCTACCTCACCAGTGAAAAAATGTTGAAAAATTACGCCTGGTTAAACTATAAGAAATATATAGGTACTTATAAACACAATATGTATATAGGGATCAATTGTCAATTAGTTCTCCATAAATAACACCTATACAGACGTATTTTATACATCCTGTGGATGATGATGTATTTACAATGTACATTTAGTCATTCGATTTTTGCTCTAACTAAGTATATCAAACTATGATCACATACCTATTAGTAATTTAGTGCAAGCCGGAAAAAATGTTCAGGCCGTATGTTAAAGAATGTAATACGCTGGCAAAAGTAGGTACCAGATTAGAAGTATGTATAGGTTAAATGAGATGACTATTCTACAAACAACTGGGCTACGCCGGATAACCCGACTAGTTATGAGATAAATATGATAAAAAAATTAGTAACATTCAAATTCTATTAGCCTAAATGAAAATTTTCCTGTATATTTTTGGACACACCAATTTTTCGATATTTTAAAATACATTTTATGTATGTACTATTTTAGGATATATACTTGTCTCAAGAAAAAACAAGTAGACCAGTACTACGTATATAACTACAATAGCGGTATGTGTCATCAAATTTTACCACTGTATAGTCCATATTTGTATACATAATATTCTTCCGATGGTGGAGGCGCTGTTACTTTTGGATCTGTTAACACAACCGGTGGGCGACTGTAAACATAAATCGATCTACAATCAGCTCTCGGCATCAACACATATCAAACATTCGATGAAACAATACACACACACATACGCGTGTCCGGCCCCAAACTCAACCCTCTTCGCCCGCGCGACCCACATCCAATCAATAGATACGTTCCACGCGAGTCCTAATCCGAAATCTGTGAAACTAGCGCGCGCGGAGTATACATGTGTGTGTGCGAACATTATCCACACACATACACACGCACATACGCACACATACAACGCTCAATCACGTATATACGCAGCAGAGAGCCGCCCACTCGACGCCACCGCCCCGTGCGTTTTGTTACACGAGCTTATCGGGTGGTGTGCGTGTGTGAGTCAGGATTGAACCCACGCCATCGACGATCATCATCGGCAATGATGCCGGCGACGGTGTTTCGATGAATGACGCAGTGTCAGGGTATCGAAGTCAAACTCTCAAAACTATCCGAAATATAATATTCATATTTTCGGTATGTCTCTTTGAAAATGAATACGTTATATGTGCACAATTTACACATAAAGGAAGTAGAAATTAACTATGGAACATAAATACAATTAAGGAAACAAAAACACAGCTCCATATAAACTTTTAACTAATTCCAATAGAAATGATACTTATACATATTGTTCCAAATACTTAGATGCATCTTTTCAGAAATATCCCCATATTTAGGTGTTGAGCAAAAAAAGTTACACTTGTTTTAATTTAAGTTTTCGGTTATTTTTTAATGAAGCATTTTCTTACTTACAGAAATTGCATAAAATCAAATATTTTAAAATAATAAAATTTATTATTTTATGTATTTTATAATACAAACACTCAAAAATGCATATTAAGTCGAATATTTAAAAAAAAATCAAAATTGAGGTACGCTCTGTAAATATTTGCTTTTCTGTTAATATTACAGGAAATTCTTCAATACATTTTTATTGTTTTGAAGTTTTTTGATTTAGTTTTAAATTTCATCCTGGAGTATGGTTATAAACATCATTACAAAATAATAATAAAATACAGACATGGGCGTCCGCAGGAAAAAAAACGGGGTACTCGCCCATCCTCCATGAAATTTACCCTGAGCAACGGTGATCTAGCTAACGTAATTGTTTAAAACTATAAAAAAATGTAAGATTACTTTTCCTGGATTGTACTCGAATATATATTGTAACCCTTGTTTCTAGTTTATTTCATGGTTTGACAAGGAGTAGTTTTTTTATCTTTTCATCTGATTTTTATAATGTGAAATCTTTTGTTTGTAAAGATCAAAATTATAAGACTTATCAGTTGACAATAAATCTCCTGAGGATACATTCTAATAAAAATATTTGTTGCCTCTGCCCCTGGAAAATTAATTTAATATATATCTTATATCTACCACTTACAGAAATTGATGTACATAGGTACTATAAGTATGTATAGATAACTACATATATATTTAAAGATTTGGCGTTTTTTGTGGAACTATTTTTGTTACTCTATTAAAGATTCAATAGGTAACGAGCGGTAAAATTTGGAAATAAACACGGTTAAGGGACAATGATTCATGAATCAATAAATATAAACGATATTTCATATACTCATCGTTTTAATTCATAGAAATAATAAATAGTTAACTTTATACCTATAGCGTATAGTACGTTATTTCAATTTTATAGATATAGCACTACAAGCGTGTTTGCAGCTCATCCCGCAATAATTTAATGTGAATAAAATTAACTTATGTGGCATAATGCTTGATCTCTACTATATTGATACATAAAGATTAGTAATTTTTAGTACTTTTAATTTTTATAAACTACATCAATAATGATTTTACATGGCATACTACCTATATAATTTGTTTTAAATTAATAATAAACTCCGTATTAATTAAAATATATTTGATACAGTACTATTTTTTCATTTATTCGTCGTTATACTCACCACAGACAGACATACAGACACATGGATCGGGTAAAGCCATACATTCAACACCACAGACAATAACAAATTCAATCAAACTAACATTCCGTTACCAATCAAATAACGCCACGGCCACCAATTTCATTTCATCAATCCGTAAACCCAGCACTGTGCACCGCGCGCAGTATACGCGGTGGGTGGGGTGGTTATATAGTGACGGTTGGCGTCAGCATCGTCCCCAGACCCGCAACCCAACAGCCCACCCACTATACCCACCTCACACAAACACACGCGCGCACACAACGCGCGATCGCCTCTACACCAAACGACGACCGGCCAGTGGCGAAGAGAACTCGAGGAACGATTTCTCAAGACACATTTATTAAATAAAACCACATCACCGCCGATAATAGTTTAATAACACATAGTTATCAGTAATTTTCATTTCTAGTACACATAGTATGTTTTTTATGAAAAAAACATTTCTTAATGCCTGCCTGATTGAATTGTTCAATATACCTAATTTGATTTTTAATCAGAAAATATAAATTTTAGATTTTCATTATAGTACAGATAATGAAGGGATTGAAATAGAACAAATTCGGAATGCGATGAAATTTGGTACCCATGTAGTATACCTACATTATACATAGTACGTCTGTAAACAAATTTCCCCATCTATAGGCCTTGTGGAAATTATTTTAGAATCTTTTGAAGTTTAATTTTGTTATTTTTGAATAACTTTCAGACAAATAAAGATACGGAGGCGTGCCTCATATCAAAATTTACAGAAATGTTTGCTTTTCAACAATATGTCCAAATTAATACCAATGTGTACACTTAAATTACTGAAAAGTTGTCGTGAATCCGAAAATTAAGCTTCAACAGCTCTAAAGAAATTTTCACAAGGCCTATAGATGGAGACTTTTGTGTACAGACGTATTATAATGTATAATTTATATAAGTACTACATGGGTAACAAATTTCATCGCACTCCGAATTTGTTCCAAAAACAGGGTCATTTTTCCTTTCATTACCTGTACTATTAATAATGACCATTAATTATCAAAAAAATAGTATAATCTAACTCTAGGGTCTTAGGTGTTCGAACAGTAAAAGTCAAGTCAATATCGGTTCAATAGTTTTGAAATCAAGTCGGAAGAAACAAACAGATCATATAACAGATAAAAAAAAACTATCAATTATAATACAAATACATATAATTTATTTCCTGCGCAAAAAATCAAAATATTAATATTTTACAGATATAGGTACAGTGGTGCATTATGAAAGTTGGAGGCTCTAGGCAGAATAAAAATTCGGGGCCCCCATTTAATGAAAATTATAACAAAATAAAAAGAAATTATCATCTTAATGCCTGAAAACATTTTTATTTGTTCTTCAAGCAATTTTGGAGTGTATAATTGGATTGAACAAAAAAGTTATAACTTACATTTTTTTTTACTTTATTAAATATTTATATACTGCGCCCCCTTCGACAGCTCTGGGCTCTCCTTTATCTCGGGGCCCTAAGAAGTTGCCTAAAGTGTCTACTGTGTAACGCACATCTGTATTTATGTATAAAGTAAAAATTTTAATGCATGATCAAATGTGTTTTAATTACAAAACAAATACAATCACAACCATGCATGCAGCCAATCAAAATTTTTGTAATAGTGGAATTGTAGTAGGATATTGTTAATTTTATCTGATTCTTAAACTAATTCTTACTATGAATAAATAATAATAAAATAAGAATAGATTAATATAAAAAACTATAGTAAAAACTATAATGAACAATCACCCCAACACGATTAAATCCAAACAAACTTGCCATCATGCAGTAAGCTCTGATCAAACCTAAATCACCATCATCAGCCGTCACTGACAACCCATCCAACTAAACCCCATTCCACGGAACCATTCGCCCGAGGTCTGCCACCCATCACCCGGCCACCCACCCATCGTCCCGCGTCGCCCGCCGGAACGGTGACGCCGTACCGCGGTCCCGTGTGTGTGAGTGTTGTGTGTGTGTGTATTTATGTGTATGTATGTGTGTGTGTGTCACGTCAGCCGACGGCGGCTGACACCCGCGGGTTCGAGCCACTACCATCGCCGCCACGGCGTGCGCGAGGGCGGACTTAGTCCGTGTTCGCACGCCATCGCGTATTGATCGTTCGGACAAAGGAATCCTCTGTCGTAGGTACCTGCCTGCTGGCCTAAGCCAAAGTGGCGTGGCATCATCGCGACAAAACACACCAAACAAAGACATCTCGTTATACTACAATATAATTATCATCAACTTCTATATACACACATAAATACATAATAATTATTCATAATCGACGCTAAATAAACATTTAAATTTAGTACAATTAGCTAAATAACAAATAACTTTTAAATTACAAAAACCGTAAAAAATAAATATGAATAATTCATAAAACAAATTAAGGTATCAAAAGCTCGGATGTAATTACGTGATAAAAACTTTATTAGTACAAAAGTTTGTAAAAAAAACTTTTGTTTCGAACTTTATAAAACTATTGATTGATTGTATCGTGATAAATAATTATTATACATGAATAAATATTTCAATCAGTGCTTAAATTAAATATAAATAATACATCATAACTGTATGAATTATATGTAATAAGTATGTATGGTCTGTAATTCCTAAACTAGGTATACAATAATTATAAAACTCATTAACTCTTCTTAAATATATTATTTACATTATTAAATAAATGTAGACACTGACATAAAAATTACAATAGTTTAATTATTAATTAATTATAAACATAGGTACTTTATATAAAAATTAGAATATCTATTTATAAATATGATTGGAGGAATAAAATATAAAAATATAATCACAGAAATGATATTGTAATAACGATAATAAATAAAAATATTTATAAATCAGTGAAAATTTACAAACAGCGCGTATCGATAATCAACAATAGTGACATAAGTATCAAGCGTTACATTTGTTTTGCCGCAAAGAGCAAATTGAAAAGTTTGTGAGACAGCAGTAGTAAACTACACACATTACGTTGATCGTTGACCTAGCAAACATGTGATTGAAAACGAAAGTACGACCATACAAAACAGAGAACAAAATAGAGAAAAGAGGAGAAAGAAAAAATAACAAGCAGCGAATCGACGGTCGCTCTGCGCAGTGCGACACGGGCGCCGTGCGAGAGGGAAGGGGAATATTTATCTTCTACAAGTACCACGTGTTTTTCTGTTTCCAGTTTCGCCAGTCGAGACTTGATCGCGGAGCTGTTAGCATCGTTATCGTTTGTCGCGTATAGTGTTTGACAAAATGGCTACTGCGACAAAGGGTACTAAGCGGCCACTATTGTCTGCTCAAGAAAAAGTTGACGCGATACGACGTGTACATGATGGAGAAAGTAAAGCGTCCGTCGCTCGCGATATCGGAGTGCCAGAATCAACACTACGCGGTTGGTGTAAAAATGAAGATAAAATATTGTATCTCTCACGTCAGTCAACCCCGGAAACTGGCGATTCTGAGCCGGAAGTGAAAAAAGCAAAATATTTAAACCAAAGTGATACGGGTTTAAATTTATCAATTACTTCCACGACCACAGAAAGTGTCCCTTCAATGACAAACACGACTATAAATAATGAAATTTCTACACCGGCGATTTACGAAAAGGGTTTAAATTTAACAACAAATAAATCATGCGAAAAGAAAGAATCGTCCTCGACATCCAACAAACAACAAATGTCTGAGCGTGAACGAAATAGAGCTGAATTAAACCGCCTGAGTGCCGAATTAGGGTTAAATCGACCTGAATTTGGATTGCTGAACCTCGCGACTACAAAACAGCAAGATATCACGGGTGGTGTTAACATGTCGATGCTTGCAGCTAGTCCGTTAACAGCAGCCTCGTCAAATATATCACATATGTCAGGTGGAATAACTAGTCAAAACAACCTGGGGGTCTCCTTCAACGAAATCGCAGCAAAAGTGTGGCAACAGGTTAACCAGAACGCGGCCGTAACTGCTACCGTCAAAACAACGAGCAGAAAGTCAGAACCAAGCAACGCGAGTTCCGCAGCATCCTTACCAGGTTTAAATTTTTCACATTTAAATAATAAAAAAACTGAACAGAAAACAGCTACCGACGATCCATTGTTGTACTGGTTAAAAGCGCAACAAGAAATGCTCGGTTTTGCGCAAAACGCACAATACCTTGCTCAAATGGGACAGAACGTAGACTCTAACATCAAGAATAGTTCCTGGTTTTGGAAATGGTACAAACAGTATTATGGGTTTTTACCCGGCGCGACGACAGGTGCTGATGCGACTCAGATTCAAAATAATATATTATTGCAACAATTAACCAAAGATGCTAAACAATTACCTAAAGATATTAAACCGATAACGAACGACGTTAAATCTGCCAGTGAAAACAAAGAACCGTCACGAAAGAGTGATAAAATAACAAAGAGCCCGACCAAGGTCCGAGCGGTATTGGATGATTTGTTAGCGAACAACAATAATGTAATGGGATCTGACAAGTCCGATAAGAAGCAACAGATTAACGGTTACGACGACTATGATCCTCCGTCGAGCCCTACGGAGGCGTTAGAACACGGGCAAAAGTTTCTCAGATGGCTCGAGTGCTGTAGCGACCCATCAGTCACCGCTTTACAAATTTTACAATTTCGGTATCTTCTCAACAATGTCAAAGCTTGTGCAGACCGCAAAAACAATATGAAAAATGGAAGTGCCGATAAGATAAACAGAAGAAAATAATGAGTGATGTGACGCGAAAGTTGACTCCAAACTGTGATTGACAAAGGTCGTTTTGATCGTGCCGTAAAATTCCTTTTATAGTTATATAAATGTGATTTATGATTGTATGAAACTCCGTCGATTGATCTGTACGTGTCTGATAAGCTCAATATTGTACCTTGATTTTTAATTTATAATAATTAAATGCGTGTCGGCGTATATGTTACCAAACTTGATCTCTGTTTTAATTTTGAATTTATATGATACCAAAGTGTATGATGAGGTGTTAACATAACTGTGTAATTGTAGTAAATAGTGAATATGTAAAAGAACAATTATGTAATTTATTGTCAGCAAAACACTGTCGAGAGTTACAACAATTCATTCATACCAAAGTGCTGATGAGTAACGGCGTTACATTAAATAAATCAAAACAAAATTATTGATATTTATAAAGTGTGAACTGTTGTTAGATAAAATTATTACGATAGCCGTTGATTTTATTATAAATATACGATGATTTAATTTGATTTAAATTTATATTGTAATTATGTCATATGTTTTGATCATATGTGTATATGTATATACATATTATTTATAGAAATTAAATATAGAATAGAATTGATATTTTTTAACAAAGTTAACATTCCTGTTATAATTAGAAATATAAATTTATTTAAAATTTGTTATTTTTCATGTCCAAGTAAAAATCACGTACATTTTTTTAAATAAAAACTGCCATTTTAAAAACATTAAGAACTTAATAATTATTTAATGTATATTGTATATTATATCAATGTAGCATCATAATATTAGAGAGTAAATAATATTTATTTCACAGATTTTAAACTCACTAACGGAAAACATTCCAATATCGTAATTTTAATTGATATGCCAAAATAAAATATATTCCCGATATTTTATAAAAATCATGGAAAATAACAATTTATTTATTTAGAGACTGATTTATAAATTTTGATCTCGATTTTGTTCCTATCATATTTTATTTAAGTTCTTTCTCAAACAAATTGACCAAAATTGTATTTTCCTCATTTATATGATAATCTTTTGATAATTGTTTGTAAAATTATTTTTTATACTAAATTATGATGTAAATAAAAGTTTAATATTTCTATTCGCTTTTTTATTTTATCCTTTACCTCTTTCAATGATTTATAGGTTTTTATTTTATACCTATATTATTTTTAGAAGAAATAGTAGTCAGTGGCGTAACTACCGCCGGTCTGGCCGGTTAGATTGTCCGGGACCCCGAGCATCTAGGGGGCCCCCAAAAGTGGTGAAATATGTTTTTTAATTGCTGTTTTTTTTTAGAATCGCAACAATCAATAAAGTTTTTGGTGAAAAAGCTGATTTTTCAGTTATTTTATTTTAAAATTCTAAAATTAAATATCAAAAACTTGAAAATTTGGCGTGTATTGACTGTTTTTCATTTTAGTATTGTATTTTTTTTACATAAATCAATTTTTCTCGAACATTTCCGTATCCATACCTCAAATATTTACATTCCTTCAAAATTCTAAGCAATAATTATTATTGTGGGGGGAATAGTGTAAACAAAATTCTGTCAAGGGCCTCCTTCTGAAAAATTGTCTGGGGCCCCCATTTCTATACTTACGCCACTGATAGTATAGTTATACTAAATAATATGGAACAATTGTATTCAAATATGGGGCCCCCTAGATGGAAGGGGGGCTGACAAGACTCTAGTTCTGGGGCCCGGCGCAGCGAGCAAAAAAGTAATTGATTGGTATTTACGAATTAAAATTTTTAATTGAAAGACCTAAAAAATCATTCAAACATTCATTAAATTTTTTTCTTATTACAAGACATAAAAAGGTCATTATTATTAGTTAGCAAAAAAACCTGGTCGGAAAAAAAATTAGGGGGCCCACCAAAAATTCCAGTTTGGTGACCCGTGGTAGGATGCGGGGGCCATGTATTCAAAACAAACAGGCAACTAAAGTTTGTAATTAATATTTTGACTTACAATTAATGTAGGTTTTTCTAAAATGATGAATTCCACATGGTCTGCTACAAACTCAGCGCATCCTTCCCAAGAATAGAATTCGGGATAAGGTAATATTGTAGGTCGTATATTAGTTGAAATAAATTTCTGTTAAAGAAACTTTTTGTTAAAAGACAATTTATAACAATCACATTTCAAATTCAAATTACTTAACTATTTCAGTGGCGCCATCTTCTACAGTCCATAATGAACTATTTTTTTATCTTACAGATTTCTACTATTTTTCAAAATTAAAATGTGTATACAAATAAAGAATTTATATGTGTTTATATGCTTAATTAATTACTTATTTTTATATTTTTCAACTTCAATATACATTAAATAAAAATAAAATATGTTTACCTGTATTCCACATTCATTTTCACAAGCTAAAATAAGTTGTTTTCGTGTCGGATAATTATATTGAAACTGACGTCGGAAATTTTCTGCATATAATAAAATTAATTTTTCTTTATTAGAATTTCTATAATAACTTTCAGGGAAAAACTGGCTAATATCATCTTCAAATGCTTCTAATTCAGGCCAACACAATTTAATCAGTCCAAGCTCGTAAACAATTTGTTTCAAGTGTCGATCTGATATTACATCAATTTGATCTCCGACTTCACTAACTGAATCATGGTATTCACCAGATTCTTTGTGATAATCACTTAAGGATACTTTTTGATAGTCACTGTCAGATTCTTTTACATCACTGATTGATTCTCTGAGGTCATCACTGTGCACTTCAGATAGTTGCGATTGAGATGTTGGCGATTTCAGATGATGTAAATCAGCATCGGATTGTTTTTCAGTTAATTTATATTCAGACATTATGACAAATTATGTAAAAAAATAGGTTATGGTATATCCTTTATAAATACATATTCCAATAATGAAACCATAGCAACAAAATAATGATCAAATTTCAAATATTCAATAAAACAGATGATGTAGATATAGCCAACGGACTGATCAGCGCCGTAACTACCACCGGGGCAGTGCCCCGGGCCCCCCACAGCAGTGTAAAAAGATTAAAATGAATAAGATGTAAAAATAAGTAGTAGGAGTAAAAAGAAAAGGTTATTATAATTAATATTGCTGAAAGTATTGAGGTAACAACGAAAAAAAAAGTCTTCAGTTTTCAGCAGGGGCCCCCTTACACACATTCTGCCCCGGGGCCCCTGAGCTTCTAATTACGGCACTAGGACTGATTTAATATTTACATTCAATATTTAGTTAGGTGTGTATATTCTATAATTTTTTTCAGAAAACTATATAGGTATATCCAACAATAACAAAAAGATATCTAAAAAGTAAAATTTTCAGATAAAAAAACATTGAACATAGTAAAAAATTTAATTTATTGCCACATCATTCTAACACTCAATTATTATATTATAAAATATATGACATTCACTCCATTCACAATTAAAGATTCAGGTTGACGGCATATGTATATTTTTTGTATCAATTTTCTAAAGCTAGATCCTATCACAAGATTTCAATTAAAACAAAAAATTCATCAAATTGTCTTACAAATATTATGCATTTGTGACATCTTCAAAGCTATAACATCAGTCATAACAATATTTATACTGTACCAACAAAAAATATTACATTATGTTTATATTGCACAGTACAAAAATTGCATACATATTATATTATACAACATTATTATAATAACGGCTAATTTAATAATAATTATTAAATCCAAAATGTAATCAAATTAGAAGTTTATTAAATTAATTGAATATGTCATTATTAACTTCCCAATAGGGAGTTATTGTAATTGGTCCGAAAATCGAAATCAAAAATTTTAACATATTTTCATGTTTCAAGGGCATTAGAGTATATTGACACTATTTTCAGAAAAATGTCTGTGTGTGTGTGTGTGTGTGTGTATGTACGTACGTACGTACGTACGTACGTACGTGTCATTTTTTTCCGGGACGAAATCTCGCGAACAAAAAATGCTATTGACTTCGTTGGGGTGCTAATCGAAGCGTCTTAACGTGAATATGATCTGAAAGAAAGGATTTTTCGAAATTCAACCCCTACGGGGGTAAAAAGGGTGTTTTTTTCATTTTTATTTTTTTCTTGGTCGAATTCAGTCGGAACTTAGAATAAATACTATACATTACAAATAATGAAACGTGTATTTCAGTATTTATTTTTTATATGGGTCCAAACAGCCATTAAAGGGATGAAAACCACCATCAAAATTTGAATTTCATACTAATAAATACATCATAATAATTCATGTTGCCTTGGAAACAACACAATTCAAAATTCAAACTGTCAGATTAGTTTTTCTAAAAATGTGCATTATATTATTGACATTATTAGGATATTAGAAAACTAATATCCATAATACAAAGGTGAGTTTTATTTCTGATAAATTCCATTAAAATTTTTTATATACATATTAAAAAAATATTTACAAACTATAACATAGTAATATTAATTATGGAAACAATAAGTAATCAGTATTCAAGTATTGTTAGTCATACCATGTTGGGAAGTTGATTGTGTGGACCTAAAGGATCGCACCCCACAGCATTATACGTTATATAGTTTAATTTTATATCCCCGGGTAAAATTGGATCCGACAGCTAGTTTTATTTGTATTTAGAAAAGCAAAAAAATTATAAATACAATAAACTATAGGGGTGGATTGACTATATTCTACACGATTGCTGAAATTTAGTACTTAATTCTTCAAAAATGGTCAAAATTAAATTTATCTCAATCCACCTCTAATTAGCCATTTGAATTTTTACATTTATAAAATTACATTTGATATTTTTCTATACAAGCTATATGACTCAAGCAGCATATTGGTTATTTAATATACTTCCAATAATATACCATCATTATAAAAAGGTTTCAACTCACAAGATTACAATATATTTTTTTAATATTAATAATAACCTGACTAATAAAACAAATAACAATTAAAAATGGGTTGCCAGCTATAAATCATAAATTCTGAGATATTATTTGGATTAAAAAAAAAATTATTAAGTGTTCATTTTATTCTTAGCTTATATCATCCTGCGCAAAACATAGTATAATAAGTGCTGTCTTGAAAGGGAATATATTATGTATTTGTATTTATTTCTTGGTCAGTTTCAGAGATCGGGAAACATCCATAAGCTGCGTAACACTTTTTAAATCAACAATACAATAGCCTTTGCTCCCCTCCTCCTGCCTAATGTTATATAATGCAGTACCATATTTTATTTATATGAAAGAATGTTACCTAAAATTTACATGTGACCGTCCATTGTAACACCATGTAAATAAGATGTACGCCCTCCTTTCTAAATAAGTTATGTAGTTTATGGACGTTCCCTCAGAAAAGGCTAACACTTTTTTTTTTAAATTAGCAACCCATACATGATTTCAATTATACAAAAATTAAAAATAAGTAGTAATTACATACAAAATTTCTTTAAAAAAGTCTTAAAAATACAAAGTTTAATTAACAGTATCCCAAATCAGCAGCAGCAAACAGAGTAGGGCACAGGAGGCAATGTTTTCTTCAAAAGCCAAAAACTGCAATTTTTGTATAAAAAATTAAAAATGAATAGTTTTAACTTCCTCCACCCCTACCGCTGCCACTAGCCATAACATTACAATATCAAGAATATGTATACAAATAACACAACAATATAGTGTACATGTACAACATATGAAAAATAAAACTATTTTAATTAATTAAGGCTGTCTGCCATCATGAAATTAAGTTTATGTTAATTTATAGTGCTAAAAAAAATAATACATTTAAAAAGCATATAGTGAAGACTAAAATAAATAAAAAGATTCAAACGTCTGAAAACCAACCTATCCGGATATATATGATTTCCACCTTCATGCTAAATGATTTATTATAAGTTATATGTAATAGTTTTTTACATACTTTATCAAGTTTGTTGTATTTATATAACTTTCTAGTCTCTTTAGTCAATAGGTACTATATGCTCTTAAAATGCCCATTATAATATGTATATAATTATAAAATTGAACTTATGTACAACATATAGTTAATTTAATTCAATGCATAGAATTCATCATCTAAATTTTCAACAATATCTAAAATTGATTCAAAATCTAGATACAACGATTTTGAATTTCCAAAGATGGGACATATATACAGGTATTCCTATTAAAAAAAATTATTATAAAATGACTTAGAGCAAGATGTTAGTTTGAAAGTCATTTTGCTGCTAATCAAAACTGCTATATGTGTTGAAACACAAAAACCTAAAAAAGAAACAATTCATAAATAAATATATGTGAAATATATATGTATAGTAAATAGATATCTGTCTGTTATTAAATTATAATTTAGTTTTTTTAGTTTTATCAACCAGTGGAACAACTACTGTATTTTGTTTAGTTATTAAATTCAGTGCAAATTCTCTTTGTATCCAAGCTCGAATAAAAAAGTATACCTGTTATTTTTATATAATACATGATACGTTTAAACATCTACATGAAATAAAATGTTTAAGGTATCGGCACCAGTCTTGAACAATCCTCCTGTGTGAACATTTTTAAATTAAATCTACTGAATTAGAAATATTTATTGATATTTGATTACTGCCATTACTGGAGATAGATTAATATCTAGTAATGGCAGTAACATTACTGGATATTAATCTACGTCTTACAGCGTGATTTGATGACAATTTTTGTTTAAAAAATAGTGAACAAATAATTATTGTTAAATTTTATGATTCTTTATTCCATAACTTTCTTGTCGTAGTACTTATCATTTTGTAATCTTTAGCAAGTGTTCATCACTGGGTGTTCATTACTAGTTTTACACTGTTCATTACTGGATAGAAAACATGTACAAAATAATAGGCTATAATTTAAAAAACAAACTATATTAATAAATTATCAATTTATAAACAAAAATTTTTTTAAGACGAGAGTAGAACACCAGAACACACTTCCAAGCAGAGCCTGTTTGGAGTGTGCAATAGGTAGTTGTTTTAATAGTCACATGAATTCATGAGAATTACAAAAAAGTAATCCATCAACCTCAGTGCCAGTACCTTGTAGATTTTGTTACGTATTTTAAGAGCAATTTAATTATTAAAGCATCAAATTATTAGTTGCACCACTGATCTGTGCCACTGATACTGACTAAACATTCAATAATTTTTAGTTAGTTTTTATCTGATTTACTCAATTTTTAACTGTAATATAATTTTAAATATAATTAATTATTATTATATTTAATATTTACATTTTTTTATACCTAAAACATTATATTTCGGTGACACATTATGCAATTAAAAATAAAAATTTATATGGAATCAAAAAGTAACATTTATAAATAATAAAGGCACATAGAAAGCTATATAGCAAATATATATAATATAAATATGTTACAGGCAAAACAGAGTCTACACTGCCCGGGTAATGTCAGCATTGCATATCGCTACTGGGCAAAGTTTTCAGAAATGGTTAATTAATGGACTGGGTCCGGTGTTAAGTGGGCATTGTCGGCAATACTAAATTGCTTGGTATTTTGGTATAAGTTTTAAAATAGCCCGGGCAGTATCCACTTTGCAAATCCTGCGGGCTCTAATAATTAATTATTATTGTGAATAAGTAAAAAAAATGGTTATATATTAAAATATTATATTACAAACATTTATAAGCACACTATGGTTCATTTTTAAAGAAAGAAAATTGAGCCACTCAACCTTTGCACACTAGTGTGAATTATAGCATTCGCTATTGTATATAAATTGTAAAAATCAGTGCTATTATCTCTAAAATATGTAAAATACAGTAATCATTTAGTAGTTGTCTCTTTCTATAATATTTTACAAATTATAGTTTTTATTCAATAGCTTATATTTTAGTAATTTTTAACAATTAAAGTTGGTGTTATTAATTTTCTGAATGAGATTATCAAAATACATAATGTATTACAATGTTATTTTATCCCTGAATGAGACTAGTAAATAAATATTGTAAATAATACGAGTATACACAAAAAGTGTATTTTTTCAAAAGCCCTGAAGAATACTACATTGTGTGACAAAATATTGTCGAGACAACTAAATCTAATATCGAGAAGCCAAGATTTATATCAAGATACTGCGAAGCCTCAAAGCTTGTAATGTTATTACAAATAACAGTTTATTGTTATTATAAAAGTCAGTTGTTGCTGATTTCTGGGCTTTCTTTCAACTTTAGGACAAATTCTCTACAAAAAGGCTCTATACATATTTTTCATACTTCACCAAATAATGACTGTCTGAATTTCTTAAAACTGAAAGAGGCTTTCAATAAAAAGATAATATTAATTATAATAATAAAATTCAGATAGTGATTATTCGGTGTAGAACAAGTCTAATGAAAAATATGTGTGGAATTTAAGTACCTTTAATTTTATATATAACTATATTTTCAGTAAAGTTAAAAAAAAGTCAAAAATCAACAAAAACTTATTTTTGTAATTTTCTCAACCTCAGAGAGAAACAACGTCGACCCTTTGGGAGTGAAAAAATTTAAAGACTTCATAGAGACACTATATAAAACCATTATAAGGAAAAAAATATCCAGTCTCAATTTCTTTAACTTCAAAATATTTTACATCTGCCCTATTTGTATAAATTCTTCAATTTTATATTGAAAGATTACTGTTTCTTACATGTTTAGTTTTTGGTTTCCTATGCCATGTTTAAACCAGAAAGACGAAATAACAACAAACCCTATATATTTTTAAAAATAATTGTTTTAAAAACACTGTGTTGCTGTTTTGTTCTTTTGATCTAAACATGACATCACACAAAATGTTATATATTTTTATGATTATTATACCATAACTACTTATGTAATAAACACCAAATATCCAAAATATAAGAAGTTGATGCTTTATTTTAAACATAATTATAATTTATTCAACTGAAAAATTAATACATTTAGAATTAGAAGTTGTTTTTATAATATAATAAATAATAAAAATACACATAGTATATGCTGTTTAATAAAATTATTTGAGCTTATTTTTATGGTCCAATAAGATTATAAATGATAGCCAATAATATGAAATTGTTCATTATTCTCTCAAAAAAGATAAATTTTTGTGTAATAATTTTTATTGTAGTATTAAATTTAAAAGAAATAAGATTATTAAAAATCAGGGAGTTGAACTGATAAAATTTCCTGAATCAGTTTGATTACTGTTCACAAAGAAAATAAAGTTCCGGTTTGGTCCTGGTTCAATTTTTAATTTAATTTTTTATTTCAGTGTCATTCAAACAGGTTTGAACTATTTTATTTTCTGTTTAAAATAATGAAAATATTTATTGCTGTTCATTAAAAAAATATCTTGATATATAAAAACGCTGTAATGTAAAGTATGTATGGAAACCATATTCACACTATATGTTCGTTTAATGCTCCGATAGGTTTATTTTTTTTTGGACCTGGTAGATATTTGAATAAATTGTATTTATGGCTCAATGGAAGCTGGAGTTGAAATATTTACAAAAATGTGTATTTATGGTCTGATTTTTAAACCGATTATTTTTGAGCAGAACAAAATTTTGGTTTGAGTTCGGGTTCGGTTAGACTCCCTGTTAAAAACTATGTTGTAGAAAAAATAAAAACATAAAATATCATGTTTCCACACTATTAAAAGAAAATATCAATCTGTCACTTGTAAATAATATGTGGTAAGCAAATATATTCATTTAATGACGTTTCATTTTAAATATTTTCTTTAAGATTTTTAAAAGAAATGTACTTTTTAATAAAAATAATTGATATAAAAACTATTCTATTTACATATCTTTATTCTTTTTTATTTTATTTTGTAACATTATAATATTTCTTATAAATTAAATATAATGATATTCAACAAATAAATAGAATAAACTATGTTGATTATTTTATATTTTATATATTAAATATATATTTTTATAAAACCAATTTTTTTTCATTATTAATTAAAAGTTGAATATCATGAATATTATTCTATCCAATGAATTGTCAGGTGTGTATATATTTTTTTATTTCAAATCCCAATGTCTAATAATAATAATAATATATGAGAATGAAAATTTTGTTTTGTATAAGGCTCAACTCACAAGACACTGCACAGCCACTTTGAGCTACCAAATAACATACAATTATATGGAAATGCGTGATTCCAACTCACACAGTCTACAAATTCAAATCGAGTTTCGACGGCTGACAGCGACAAAAACATCGTTCATTGTAAGTTAATTTTGGTTTTTGTAGTTGTCTGCAGTCAATACAAATTACAAACAGCCACTAAAAAGTGTTTGGGTGTGATCATTACCCAGCCATTTTAAGCCACTTTTTAGTTGCTGTGTAGTGGCTCGTCAGAGTTGAGTCTAAAATGAATAACATTTCAACAAATTAAATGATGTCATCTGTAAAAAATGTTATATTAAATTTCAGCTATATGTACATATTTCTACTTTGCTTAAAAAATATTGAAGTTTGAACAGAACTTGTTTATACTGTCATTTTATTTTTTGTATAAAAAAATAAATAATTGTTACATAAACACTTTTTACTTAAATGAAATATAAATAAAACTTAATATTATAATATCCAAAGCAATATTATAAAATTGAAAATTTAATATACATAAATATGATTAATATGTAGTTATAATTAATAATAAAAAATATTATTCTAACTCACCAAGTATGACTAGTGTTAAATAATCAAATAAGGAATTTCAGTATACTTATTTATTTATATAAATTCATATTTGTTAAAATATTTTAATGTATATGTTGTTAAATTGATACATTTAACGTCAAATATCAATATTATTTACCTGTTTCTTTTTAAAATATTCAAGTGTAATATTGTTTCTTTTAATATACCATAAAAAAAAAAGAAAAATGCTAATTTACAATTTATTTATTAAAAGATAATGAATATAGTTATTTAAAATCAACATTAAAAATGTAAATATTTTCATTAACAATAAATTCAGTTAAAACAAGTAAATATAATAGTTGACATATGACTACATTGTATAAAAATTTTATCTCTAAGAATATTAAATCAGCGTATAATAAATCAAATTATGTGAATGAATGTGGCACACAAGAAGAATAAAATAAAAATTCAATTTCAGTTTAATCAAACAATGTAGTAAACGTAAACTTAACTACTTATTAGCAAATAGTATTAAAAAATAAAATAATTTTCTAAAAAAAAAAAAAAATCCAATAAAAATTATATAATTAGATTAAATTCTCACGAGTCATCTGTACGCCACTTCTGAGATGCTTCGCGTCGTGCGTCTGGAACTAACTGACACACCATTCCTCCTAAAACATTGTTCGTAGCTTCCGTAGCTAAAATAATCGGTTTAACTACAGTCGGTGGTATCTGTCGCAGTACGCCTCCCACAGCACCGCTGTAACCCTTTTGTTCATGTTCCAAAGATGCCACGCGTACTATTGTATGGGCTGTTTCACCCAAACCCTGTAAAAAATACAAAAACATTAGGATTGTGTACTACAAACATCTGTTATTTTTTAAGATGTACCTATATTAATAAGTTTTAAAAAATTTCAAAACATAGATTTCAAGCTTAAATTTTATTTTTCAAAAATTTCACTATCATCAAATTTACCAAAGTTACTACTATTTGAGTATTGCACGAACTTTTAGAAAGACAACAAAAAAAGAACACTGAGATATAGAATTAGTTAATTAATTGTTACTGAAATCTATTGAAAATGAACTGAAATATTTATTAATAAGTACTTATTCTCATTAATTGTTATTAATTAGATAAAATACCTCTTTCACAAGACTATAGGCATTTGCAACCCCTTCTCTAAAATCTTGAGGTTGATTGTAACGCCTGCGCTTCCCTTTTCTTCCTTGAGATCGCCTTCTCACACTAGGTCCAGGAGAAACCATATCGTATGCTGTTTCAGCTGTTGCCTAATAAAACAAACAAAACATTAAACACCGTTTATATAGCTTTATTTCTATTACTAATATGTACCTGTATAAGATGTATGATACGAGAAGTAAGTTCCAAAGCTGCCATTGCAGTAGACGTTGTAAAACTATTTGCTCCCCTTTGAAGACCTCTGACAATTCTTCCATCTTTTTGATATTGTTCAATTGGTAACCAAAATAGATCACGAATTCCTTGAACTATAAAATAAAATTAAAAAAAAAAAGATTATTTAGGGTACGGTTTCAGATATCTGATTGTTTTGGTTTCAAATAGGGAGCTCCTTAACATCCCTAGTATCAATAGTATGTTATGTTCAAGTTAAAATTATATACTTACAAAGCTGTACTAGAGCATGCATAGGTCCTACTCCTCCTAGCAAACTTGGCAACTGGTTCTTTTTTATGTCTGAAAGCCATTCGTGTAATGCATAACTGAGTAACTTATCAAAACCGAGTAGTCCATGTCGATGATTGAGTCTCTTTAAGCGTAATTCTGAACAATTAAGTTGTCCGAGACCCATAAGTAAACCTGCTAAAGCACCTCCAGGATGTGACATGTCTACCCGTTTCCCTTGATAGTCAATACGGACAGGAACTTCTGGTGAAAATACTACAGTTCTGAAATTAAATACAAATTCAGTTAATGTTCTAATATAAATTAAATTCAATAATTCACTCTCACTAAACATAAGTTATCAAACTGAAATATTTATATTCAAATTTTCAGAATAATATTATTAAAGAATAATGTAAAAGTAAATATATATATAAATATGTTCTATTTTCGTATCATTACCTGAAATAAATAGGTATCGAATCATCATTATTGTCAATAGGTGGTTTTGTTGATTTCTCTTCCATTTGCGTAGGTAATGTTCCAGCTAATAGAATCAAATTTTCAGAAACCAACATCTGAGCTTCCTGTTTATCAATAGAATCATTTATGCTGCTATCTGATGGATAGTTTACTGTCATAACTGGCGGTTGGTGAGTTGGCGTATTATGACGAGATGAACTAGGTTTTTGAGATGTTGTATTTTGACCAGCAGAATCTGAACCTGGTAATAAAACCAATGATCAAATAAAATAAATAAATTTGAGATAATTAACCATACCTGCTTTACCAGTAGTTCCTCCAAGTTCAGTGAAAAAGTCAATAAGGAAAAGTAATGAGTCTTGATCAATATTCAAACGCAATGGAAGTAAAGATATTTTCAAACAACATTCTTGGGCTTTCAGTTTAGGATCAGGTCGAAGATGTACAGCCTTGATTACAATCTAAAAAAATTACAACATAAAACATAAATTTGAATAAATCATATTAAAAAAAAAAAAATTACCATATTTGCATGAGTCTGTTTTGGCCTCAATTCACTAGAATATTGATAAAGGAACTTGTTAATGTGACTTGTTGCTAATCTATCCCTAACCTCAACTTCTGAAACCAAAAGAACTTGTCGTGATGCTTGAGTAGTATTTTCTGGATATACTTCATGTTGAAATCGAACTTTGTTCAGTTGCAATTCCATTAATATATCGTGTCTTCTATCAGGTCCACCTTGTGCTAACCAATTTGATCTAGAAGCTCCATCGTTATTTTTAGATGGTATTTTTGTACTTGAAAATTTAACGTTATATGGATCACTTTTACTGAATGAGACGGTGTCGTTATTTGGGTTAGTATAGTGATTATCTGAAATAAAGGTATATTTTTTTGTATCAACAACATATAAATCATTTACAAAAATTTCCTTGTCGTATCATCAAAGATACAAGAAGTATTTTGATTTTATAACATTGGTTACTTTTTACTTTAATATAGAATATAAATTATAGTTGTACCTGTAGGAGAAAAATTAACGGTTTTTTTATCTGTTGTTTTTATCTCTGAAAAATCACGACCTCCGTACATATGCCAAATAAGTGTCATTTCAAATAGAGTGTAACGAAACACGGCAGGTGGAAAATGTTTTGGTGGTTTTAGTAGATCCGTTTTTCCTAATGGAACAGCAAAATGATTATCAATTATTTGAACTGGTTCTCTTGTCAACCACCTTATATCTGGTAAACCATCTTTTGGCTACAAATAATTAAAAAAATGAGTTGCAAATAAAATTAAAGACTTGATTTATAAATCAAATAAAACTAACCAGAAAACCTAAACCTGCCTCTTCTCCCAATATACAGAATTCATCATCTGTATCTGAATTTTTCTGTAATGGCATGGTTGTCACTGGTACAAAAGAGGTATCACCTAAGTCACGAACAACTTGAGGTAATGGTTTACCATTATCGGTGCTAGATGACACGTTGACTGCTTCATCAGGAAAGAAGAATATTTCTACACCTGCTGGTGGCTGTTCGTAAGTATTATCTTGTACTGTAATAAAACAAAAGATATTAACAATTTTATTTATCAGGTCAGTCCATAAGTTCGTGCGTATTATTTTATATAAATTTACCAAAAAATACGCACGAACTTATGGACTGACCTGATAGTTGGACCAGACATATCAATTATCAGTGCAAAAAAATAATATAAATACCAATTACTGTATATTCAACTTACATGTGTCATCAACTTTATCATCTTCCTTCATGGCTTCATCGAGTACATTTATTACATGCTGATGCTGGCTTTGAGATAGTTCACAAATCTGTTGAGGCTGATCATCTACATTCAATAACAGTTGTGATTTGATAGAATCGGTATCACTGCCTCCGTCTTTACCGATAGCATCAGCTGGCAATACCAGATCTCCGTCTGCCGCCATATACGTGATTAATTGTGTTAGTGCACGTCCAGAATCAGAACACGTTCGGACATGAACTATATTATTCGAGGCTCGAAGATCTACTTGCGGGTTTACACCTCGAATCTAAAAAAAAATATCATGATTAACAGAAAAAAAACATTATATTTGATATCATTTTCTAAAAAAAATCATTGTATTTAAAATTTTATCACCGTTTACATTTTAGCACAAACCAAAATTAACTGTTGCTATCATATTCATTTTATTAAATAGAAATTAAAATAGTAACTACCTTTTCATGATACCTAACAGATAATTCAAACAATCCTAAATCAGCAACACAAACATAATTCTTACGAAGATCTACAGACGTAGTGTTACATAATTCTGAGAGAAGTAAAGCACAGTCTTCAGCAATAAAACGTAATGTAGATGTATGTGTCTGTGCCACCAAATTACAAGACATGCTAAAACTACCAGTTGTCAGAACAGCTCGTAATGGTAAATGAAGTGGTCTGCAAATATATAAATACAAAATATAAGTTTAGTTAAAAAAGATGTATTTTATGAATTCATATTTTTATTTAATAAAATTAATTAAGTAAAAGTTAACACTCTAACCTGTAATCAACTGCGCATGACCATAAATGTAAGTGTACTTCAACTAAAACTCCAGGTGGGTCATATCCTGCAATATCATAATCATCAACATTAAACATATCCTGTAACTCTGATAACCAGCTCTGAGGTTCAGGGCATGCCCGATGTCTTAAGGTTCCACCAGAAACTCCACAAGCGACTTTAACAACCTACAAAATAAAAAATGTACTGTTTTACATTTTTGCACAGAATAATCATTCATTAAAATATTATTATCCCACTTCTATGAATTAAGCTATTCGTTTCATCATAGCCATAAAAAATAAATATTTAATTCACCTTCATATGGTGGGTTTCATCATTAGCTTGTATACGTATTGCAATGGACAACATTTCTCTTGCAGGTAAATCAGCACAACCTTGTTTTACACCATTTTCAGAACTGTATATAGTTTTTAATAAATGTTTAGGTAATGGATTTCCAACCTCCCTTAGCACTGGAATTTGACTAGTTGATGAAATAAGACCTGAAAAAAAAATTGGTTAGTATAAAGGTAAACTATTGTTATTTATTAATAAATACATACCACAATGATATAAACTAGCATTTTTACTTTGCACGCACACATAGCTCAAATCCAAATTGCCTCTGTACCCGCTAACAGTAAAAATGTTTGCACTTTCGCAATATATTGCAGTTTCCCCATGTTGTCCAGGAATAACATTTGCTGAAGAATCTCTAACAGGTGTGTAAAGAGAAAGAAGTCCTTTTGAAATGTTTATCGTTAATGCTAAATAACTTTGCCCAGCCGGCATATTTAATGCTAATTGCTTTTTTCTTTGTCTTTGCCGATTTTCATAAATGGAATAATAAACACCTTCATCTTCACTTTCTTCACTGTCCGATTCTTAAATTATAAAAAAGTTTGTTATTTTATTTTATGAAATACCAAAAAATATAGTTAAAGCAATCTGTCTCTTTAAATAAATTTATTTGTTTACAAATTATTAAAAATAAGTTACTTATTTTGTGTTATTGTTTAAAATCACTTTTCAACTTAAGAAACTTATGAAACATATTCACCATTTTTAGGTATATTAAACTAGAATAAAACTTCAGGTACATATCTTACCATAATGTATTCCTGATTTACACATAGCAAAAGCTGGATGAATTGGTTCAGTGAGATCTGCCATGCCGTTAGTAGTTGAAGAATGACGAGGTGCAGTTGGCTCCCACAACAACAAATCAGTAGCAATACGATTATACAAAAGCTCATATATATGCTTGCCGACAAGCTGCAGGCTCACACAAGGCAATGATACCTCTATTTGTATACGTGCCGATCTCTGGGCGTAATCTACAAACTCTGTCATCTCTTGTCTGTCACCAGGAATGACTAGCTCTTCTGTATTTTCTAATGAATAAAAAAATGTTATTATACAAATGTTTCAGAAGTCAATATTTTTGGAAATGACAATAAAGGTAATCATAAGACAGTTTATTATGTCTGAAAATGTGATAAGGAAACAAGATTTTTGAATTAATTATTGCGACCCACTTTACACTTTTGTAAAAAGGATAATAAGAAACTAGCAAAAAGTTAAGCCCAATTTTCTATTTAAAAAAATATAAGTTAAACCACAGATAACTAACATTTCTGAAACCAGCTTTTAAAATAACAGATTATAATAAGTTATACTAACCTATATGTTTTGAATGTGGTGTATCAGATTCATGAACCACTCTTTTTGAGCTGAAAGGACTAGGAATACGAGTTCTGGTAAGACCCGCAAAACAATGTGGTTCAGAATCAGCACCGGACGATTCATCTAAATCTCCATTAAAAGATTTGTGAGGATAGACGTAAATTAAAAGTCTGAAAAATAAACCATAAAACATAACTTTAATTTTGAGAAATAAATACTAATGGAAAAAAATAAACAGTAATTTTTTATTATTAATAAATTAACAAAATGTTCGAATAAATTATCGAACATCCCTTGTTATTTGATTTTTTTTTACAAACTATCAGTTGTAATTGATTAAATGTCAACATCAAAACAAATATAAAACGCATACCTTGGCCAGTTTGAAGTATCTGAATATGAACTGCCTGCTTTTGAATCACTAGTAGTTTTAGCAATTGGTATGGAGATATCACTATCTGCTTCCTAATTAAAAAATATAACTGTATGAAGTAAGTTGATTTAATTAAATATTGATATATAACTTACAGTATAAGACACGTGTACTACTCTAGAACATAGCTGTACGCGAGTTGCTGGTGAACGAGAATGTAACGTAACTTGCAAACATGCATCTTCAAGTTGAAAAGTTAAATAATCTGAGCGTATGTTCTGTTGCCACCAAGGTCTTCTTTGGATATCATGCAGAGGCCTCATGTCTGGTATCGGAAATCTAATTAAAAAAATAATATTTAAATAAGTACTTTATATTTATATCCCAAATATATATTAATAATGATACATTTGTATTTTTGTTACTTCTTTGAATTATCAAATTTAAAAACTAAATTTAAAGTAAATTCAAAATTTAAAAATTCACCTGACATTAACAAATAAGTTAACTCTTGAATATCACACTTTTAAACTACCTGATGGGATAGTGTAATTAGGTATTTTGTTTGTTTCTATCTCAGGAAAAATGGATCAATTTTAAAATGTACAAAACAAAAATGTTTTTAATAAAGAAAAGTTGATTTTGCGTAATACCCCCCCTTAAAAGAATAACAGGATGCCTGATATTTTAAATGCAATATATACGTACCGTAATTTTATATCACAAAATGGAGATTCCACTTTAATATCAAATTTGTACTCTGAAACAATGGATTCTTTATGGTTCCCAAAAGTTCTATTACTATCTGGACTTATTTTAGAAGGAAATAGAGGTGAAGAATTTATTAAAGCTGATAAACGATCGATCATAGTAAAATCACATTCTGATCGACAATTTTCCAAATAGAAGCTGTGAAAAAAAAAATTAAAATAAAGTAAATGCGGAATAGTTCTTATAGAATACACACACCTTAATTCAGTCTTCGGGTAGTAATATTTTTTACCCTGTATTTGTCGTAGTGGGCGCTCTGCTCTTTTAAAAATCACTTTTAGGTTAGGTTTTCCGCTTAAACCATGTTGTGGTGAAATATTTATATTCTCATTATCAAATTTTAACAACTCTACTTTTCGTATCGACGTTTTGATTGTCGACTTTGCTGCATTAGTGGCAAGAACTTCTAATTCTGGCATAAGGCACTCAACTATATCAAGACGTGCCACAGTTAGCTGCCCCCATGTTTTTGTCAACCTATTTGTTGATTTTTGATTTGATTCTAATTGAATCGGTGCACCAAGAACTCTAAAATTATATTAAAAGATTAAAAAGTTCAAAACATAATTTTAAAATAATGCATATTTACCTTATATGATTTAAATTACAAGCCTTTTCAAATACTTTAGCAGCATTGTCAAAATCTTTATTTCCGTAACTCACAGAAAACAATCCTAAACTACTGAAGAATGTCTGAGCGGTATTACTTGCATGTTTCACACTAGCAGGGGCTAGAGGATGATCAGTAGAATCTGACACTGTCAATAAATCATCGTGTAACAATACAACAGCTAACGATGCCGTTCTCAACTCTAGCTGCCAGATTTCTGTTGCTTGTTCAGTATCTATATAAACATAATAATAATTTTATAAATTAAATATAATATAATAATTTAATACAGAAAAATATTACACCTGTAATATTTATAATTTAATCAAATATAAATTTATAAATGATAAGATTAAATTTTACATATTTTTTTTTAATTTTACCTCTTCTCCTTCGAGGTACTGATGTTCGTGTTGATCCAGTTGCACGACTGCTAGTTTGGCTGCTTGCACTAGATGCAATACTGGAGTCTATACTACTTGCGTTTGATAAAACACTGTCAGACATACCTCCTCCACCAGCTCCTCGCATCGGCTGAAATTCTTGGTCTTCCATTTCATCACTGTCATCTGATAATAAAATAAAATTACATACTCAATCCAAAAACTGAAATTTTACATGAACTTTAAATTAATAAAAAAAGTAACTACTAAATAAATTGTATAAAAATATATCTTATTTAGAATAACTTTTCTTTTAAAGTTATTTGAAAGTTTTAATTGTAAAGCATTTATGTAATACCTATAATAATCTTTGAGTTATTTTAAAATCAATATTAAAAAGTTAAATATGATATTTTAAGCCGTAATCACCTTAATTCATTTTATCTTGATACGTATAAGTTCTAGTTTTTGTGCTTTCGTTTACTTTATAATGTTTACGAGCATAGACATGCGTAGTCACAGTGACCAGTATTAGGTAGTTATATGATTATTTTTGTACTATATATTTTCTATATAATTTTATTTAAAAATTCTAATAATTCTAATATGAATATGTAACTATGTTTTTATTATTATTTTCTCTGACACTAGGTGCTTGTGTAATCAATAAAGCCCCTAGAGTTATTAAGGATTGACATTTTGATAATTGTCATCATAAAACTTATAATAACAAACCTAAAGATGCAGTAGACCAGCCATGTGTATATTGCAACCCTGTGGTTTGAAGTTGAGATAGTGGATGTAACTGTTGCTGTAATTCTTGTTCTACTCGTTGAAAATCTGCTTTGTCCATTGGTTTCTCAACACATCGTTGTTTTAGACCAAGATTACTGTACATAAATAAGTATAGGTATATTTAATAACAAAAATAAATACTTGAATTACTCTTTTAATTTTTAATGGCAACATTCAGAGGATATTTTCAAATAAAATAAAATTGGAAGTACCTATCAAGTTATTTAAACAGAATTATTTGGGTGCCTAGGGGAGCCGTGAAATAATTACTGTTGAATTAATTAAATAATTTTTATTTATAATATCAACTTCACTCACCTGTCATCATCAGCATCTGGTGATAAAAGGTTATCAAATAATTCTATTAAACTATGTACTTGTCTTGGAGATAAGAACATTGTTATTGAACCTAACGTTACTTCTATATTAACTTTGGGTCCATTCACTGTTTCTGACTGTTTTAATTTAACTCTAATCTAAAAATAAAACATTGTATTACAATCAAAATCGATTATAACGACATTGAGAAGACCAGTCAGGAAAATACAATTATATGGGATTAACGCCCAGTATTATCAAGTTTAACTAAATGCTCCTTTAACTAACTGTCATATTATCAACAGTTCCAAGCATAATACATTTTATTAAATAGATTTTAAATTATCTGTAGTATTTCTTTACAACGTATATTATGTCTATTTTTCATTGAGAGCTTAAATATTGATTTAAATCACGTTTGTAATACACAAAATTTACTTTAAAGGAGCATTTAGCGCTAAAGGAGCTTTAAATTGGCATAAGTCAGACTTTTATTTTGTCATTAAAACCAATATGTTGTTTTAACCGATGTCATTATAACCAGTTTTGACTGTATTATTAAAATATTTAAGTTAAATTAATAAACAATATACCTCTTGTCTTCCAGAAAGTTTTGCAAACATAATTGGTTCTTGTTGTTCATTTGCACATGGCTTTTCACTCTCTTTCTTGGTCTGTTTTGTTTCTAATTCACAAAAATCATTGCTTTCTGTCATTTCTGTTTTAGTCATAAAGAAGTTTTCATCTGTTGAAGTATTTATTCTACTTGTACTATCAAAATATTCTGATTTGCACTGTGCTGCTGAGTCATTAATATTTAAATCATCCATTACAGCACTTAAAAACTCTGGATCTGATTTTAAATCAGGATTTATCTAAAACAATAATTATAAACATTAATAAAAAATATCAAACCAAAAAATGTTATATTTTATTATTATTTTGGTTTATTTCTAGTAATATTTTGAAATTTAGAATACTCACTTGTGATAATGTTACAGATTTTGAGATCAATCGAGACCTGCTCGGAAATTCATCTGTGTGAAGTGTTACTCCTTCTAAGTAAAATTTCTTTGTAGTAAATGAAGAAACAACATAAGTCATATTATGTTCCTGAGGTATAATTTCTGTTGCTTCTCCTGACGGTGGATCATTTCCTGCTTCATCTAAATATTCCAAGCTGGAAACAATGCACAATGCAACAATTCATATTATAATAAAATACATTAGTAACACAGTTGAATGAAAACACAATTTCTTTATTTAAAGTGAAATAAATAATGGTAGTATATGCATTGAATAAAAATGAAACGTTTGTTAATATTACAAAAATTATAATGTTTTCCTACTGTTTGTTTGGTTAAGAAATAGATTTCAATTTAGTAATATACTTTACTTTTTTTTAATAAGAAATGAAAAGAAATACTAATTTTTATACAGTTGTCAATAAAACTATTTTTTAATTTATAAATCTATAAATTACACTGCGTGTTCAAAACAAAATGTTACGAATTTTTATTTCAAAAATTAAAACAGAAAACTTGTCATATTTGGATGGAGAAAATTAAAGGTTCTCATTTTTAAAATACTATCATTAAAAAAATACAAAGAAACAGCTACAAATAAAAAAGACATTGCCATCTCCAAATATAAAAATGTTATTTCTGAAAAGATTTTCTACAAATAGTTTTTGAAATAACAATTATATTATGTTTAATTTTAAAAACCAGGTATGCATTTTTTTAACTAAAATTAACTAAAACAATCAATGCAATACTGATTGGTAAAATACTTACTTCTTTATGTTTATTTGTACTGCTATTCCAAAATTACTATCTTTTGGTATATGTTCTAACCTTATTACTGTATCCACAAAGCGTATTTTAACTCTACTTAATACTGAAACAAATTAATATATTTTAATAATTTTTGTTACATTTGTTTGTAAATAAAATGAGGTTTAAAATTTAAAAAATCTACCAATTATATTTAGGACCTAAAATCCAAATAATATTTCATTAAAAACATTTTTTTCATGAAAAATAAAAAATAAATCTTCTTAAACAAATATTATTAATAATTAATAAATTGGTTAATGAAGATAAAAAAAATACAAATGTTGTAAACATATTAAATTATTGATTAAAATGGCGTTAAATCAACCTGGGTTTAATTAATAAATGCTATATTAGCAGAACATATAGCAGGTTATTATAAATAGCAGGGATGAATTACAATTCAATTAAAATTAATATATAGGTATATACATTTTCAATATAACTTACTGGAATCAATAGTTTGTGCAAATAGTTCAAGTCCCTCTGGAGGAGATGCCATATCATGTCCTTCGTTTACTGCTTCTTGCTTTAAACATTCTTGTGCTAATTGCATACTACTAGTCATACTACTCCACATTGATTCAAACATAGATGTGCCTATAAACATAAATATTATTAACAGTCATACAAGAATTATCCTGCGATTAGTATATACCATTGTCATTCCGTTGTTTTGGTCTGACTGTAACTGTAAAACCTTTGACTTCAACAAAACTTGCTTCACTGAGCAGTGATGACCAAGGAATTGATACAAAGATAGCTTCAATATAGCCATCGACCAATTCCACAGGCCAACTTTGTTGTTCTGCCAATTCATTGAGAGCCTAAAAATATAAATTTTTCAAATAATTTTTTAATTACGTTAAAAATTTATAATATATCTATATTATTCTTTTGTTTGAAAATTATAAATAGTTTAGAATTGTGCAACAGTTTTCATAAATAGATATTTATTCACACATGCTTTTTTATACTAGTAGAAAAGTTTTAAATAAACATGTACATAGAAATAATAAAAAATATAATAACAATGAAACTGTATTTGAATAAAGTGCTATGAGGACATGAGGAACAAAAGTTTTAAAAGTCATACGCATTAATATTAACGAGTGACATGACTACAGGAAACAATAAAGACAAAATCCTTCACCTGGACATCAAGGCTAACATCAGCGACAGTTCCTGTTCCATTGTAAATATCTACTGACAGCTGATCCAGAGTCAACTTTTCTTCCAGAAATTGACCCAAATACCTCTGAAGTAAATATCTGCAAGCTCGTTTCTTTATACTTTCTGACCACGGCACATACCAGGGCATTTTCTTTATTGAAGACACAAAAAATAATCACTACGTATTTATCATCGAACCTTTGTTTTGCTCTGTTGTGGAGCGTCAGACTTCTTTAAGCCCGATTTACACTGCTGTAAATATGTGCAACCAACCAGAGAGCATATAACAAAAGTTAAGGAGTTCAGATCAGCTGGTAATATTTAGGCTTGTTTTATACGAGCACATTTGATATGAGTAAATTGATTTTTAATTCATTGTACACAGAGCCGGCCTTTGCGATTCTGGCGCCCCAGGCGAGATTTTTTTGACGCCCCCCCCCCCCCTAAAATGGCGAACGACAAAAAAAAACAGTGATAATTTGAAGAAAAAAAAATTAAAATTAATGATTAAAAAAAAATGTAAAGAGTTGAGTAATCAATGTTGTCTGCATATTTATTATCACTGAAAAAAAATATAATGGCGGAATGATACATACATAATATATACAGTGGCGTCACTAGGGGGGTGCGGGGGGTGCGGACCGCACCGGGTGACACCATCACAAGGGGTGACACCCAAATGCAAAACATCACTTTAGTAGTAGTATTGTATTTTTTGATAATGAAAAAAAAAAAAAAAAAAAAAAAAGGTTATCAGAATTGAATTGTGTGTTCAGGAGGTGACACCATCTCACAAGGGGTGACACCCAAATGCAAAACATGTAAAATTTCTGGTAATGACTAAAAAAAAGGTCATCAAAATTCAACTGCTCAGGGGGTGACACCATGATTTTCCGCACTGGGTGACACCAACCCTAGTGACGCCGCTGAATATATATTATAACAGTAAAGATAATTACAAAAAAAGGGAATTTAATTCGCATTTTTTTGCGGTGCGGTCGTTCATCAGAAAAGTACCTATTGTTTTAACTAGTATATCTATTGGCGGCATTAACTCCGTTTTTATAAATTTTACGCTCCCTTGCGATTACATACTTTTGATTGCTGAAGAAGAATATTATTGGATTTCAAACTTATTTGAAGAAATTATTGTGGCCTTCCGCCGCCCCTCTCGGTCTGGCGCCCCAAGCGATCGCCCTATTATTTAAGTGTCTCTATCGCCTCCCCCCCCCCCCTAAAGGCGTCACTGTGCATGTCGATAATGTAGTTTTTATTTGACACTTACTATTATTCCAGTGTCTTCAGAAACGTCACATATAAAGATTGGAAATTTTGTAAACTATTTTTGATATTAAGCATTTTATTAAGTAAAATGAATTATTTTGCAGAAAAAATCAAAATTATTATTTAAAAAATATGTAAAGCTTAAATTTGACGCCCTAGAACAGAACATAGAAAATAAGTTTATGACAATTGGCGCCCCCACGAAATTGGCGCCCCAGGCTGTCGCCTGGGTCGCCTGGCCGTTCGGCCGGCTCTGATTGTACATATTATATGCTATGATGTGTTCTACGAATTTTACGCGTTGTATTTGTTAAAAAAATAATTTATTGGTTTCGGATACATGATTTAAATATTGTTTCTTATGTATAAATGTACAATGTAGATTGTATTAAACAACTTGTACTCAAATTGCCGTCCGTACATATTTTTTAATTAAACGTCAAATCGGAACCAATCAAAGTTATCTTTACAACAGATTTCGTGATTGGTGTTAAAGAGAGATGGCGAATCGATACACGTGGTCCTTTTTTACACAGCATAATTATTAATTAAAGTGAATGTTTTTGTTTATGTTTATTTGAGTAAATTTTATTAATTATTCTTTGTGGTTGATATATTATTGTAATGTGATATAGCATTCTCCATAAATAACCTTGCTATTTAATTTTACTATCAACTCAACTGTCAAATAATACTGTGATTTTGTAAATATGTCGCTGGTTGCTGATTATGGAACTTCAAGTTCTAGCGAAGATTCGGATAGTTCTGACAGTAATTCGAATATATCAATAGAAAAGTAAGGTGGTACAATTTATGTTCAGTATTAAATTATATATTTCGTTATAAAATTTGCTTTGTTTGGCATTTCATGGGAATTACGAAATAGTTTTATTTAAATATAAATTAATAACAAATTGTCTATGTGAAATATGTGTTACTTCAAAATAGATTGGCTGTCATATTTTTTAGAAATGAAGAAATAACAAAGTCCACAAATGTTCAAGAGAAATTACCAGCACCAAATTTTGAAAAAGCAACACCAAAAACTTCAGTATTTTCGAATCCTTTTATTGAAGAAGAAAACGCAAAACAGGCTATTTTAGAAAAACATGTAAAAATGGTTAATACAAGAGAGAATACTACAATTATAAACGGAAAGAAAATTTGTTGGAATTATCGTAAAGGTAGATGTAGATTTGGAACAAAATGTCAGTTTGCACATGATTCTGATCTCCAGAAATCTCAGTCAGAATTAGATGAACAAAATAAAATTCAACAAAATGTTATTTGTGAAAACCCACCTGCAGGGCAAGTTTCTTTTATGAATGCAGAAACTTTGGATGAAGACAATCATATAAATAAAAAGAAACGACCAGGACTCACTCAAGGTTTAGTTCCCGGTAAAAAAGTTATGAAAATGTACAAACAACAAAAGTTAAAATCACAACCTGTAAATAGATAATAATATTAATAATAAGTGTGTATTTATTTTTAGTATTAATACATAAATAATATTGTAGAATATTTTGTATTAAAATTTATAAATAAATTTTAAACAATACCTATATAATATTTTATGAATATTTTTTATTAGGAACACCTACTATTTATAGGATTAATAGGACAATAAAACACAGTTTTAAAAATCTTTAAATTTACATTTATTTTGAATTAAAATCAAGATTGCATTATATAATATAATTACAATTTATAATCAACTTAAGATATGATATTATAATTAATAAGTTATATAAATATTGAAATAAAAAAGGATTTGATTATCCGTTTTCAATATCCCTTTTTATAAAATTGCTGAAAACAATTAGTTCTAAGAATATAATAAAAATGAGCATAAGATTTATGTAGTTGCAAATATTCAGTTGTTATTTCTGAAGACATTTATAACAATATGATACAAATTATTCTGAATGTTACCTACAAAATATAAACTACATTCAAACTGTTTGAAATTCTAGATATTAAGAACTAGCGTACTAAATTTTAATCTGTAACATTTACTTGTAATTTTTATTAACTCTAAAACCAGTGAATTTAATATTATTTCTTTTGATATATCTAACTATTTAAAATATAGTACTGGTTTCTTTTAAAACAATATATTATGAAAACCACCAAACATTTGCTTTTAATATTACAACTGATTCTTTTGAAATATTTCATACATTTTGCTTATTTCACAAAATACATAATTGGTAGCCTTTACAGAAGATTAATTTTGTTATATCAGACCAGTCAGCTAATCAAAGGGGGAACTTTATTGGACTTGGTTGGTCACGATCAGTTAGAATCCGTTAATGCATATAACATCAATTCCGATGTGATAAAAATCCTTGTGTAAAGGCTACTATTATCACTGTTTTATCACATGATACTGATATTAAAAATTACTAGTTTTAAGAATGGCAATATTAAATCATTAGAAACAGTATTATCATTGTTTTCAAACATGTTCACTGCCTTAAGTTGTAAATACTATTTTTCAGATCGTATTTAAATTTGTTTTTCATTTAATTATGTCATTATCTGAGTATGTAAAAATATCTAAATATAAATATTTCTCTTTAACTGGATAATAATAAATAACTCAAAATTACCAAAAGTAAATCTAAAGATCTTTGAATAATGTAAAATTATGAATATCTTTTATGACAATGAACTTGCCCAAGTGAGGCACATTCTATATATAGAGAATAACGCAGGTACAAATGTTTGATTTACTCAATCTAATACACCGCTTTTAAACATTTTCATAGTAAATGTAATTTTATCAAAATATAAAATAATTTTATTTATAAATTGAGATTATGTTCATATCAATGAGACATAATATATAATTTGCGATTCCATATTTCACGGTACATTCATTTTCATTTTTTTTTTTTTTTTTGCAGTATTGGTATTTTAAATTAATTGGCGCAACACTATCTTAATGACGAAAAATAGAAGTTACTATGTATAATATTTAATTTTATTAATAATGATGATATGATTTCCTTTTTAACCCTTTAAATATGTATTTTTAGTAAATATTTTTTCTGTGAGATGCATAGCTAAAGGGTTAAAATTTAATAAATTATAAAATGATTTATAAATATAAAGAATGTGAAAGATTTTTACTTTATAATTAATGATCTATGGCACATTTCTCAGTTACGCCAAATATAAAATTCTTACAGATATCATATTACTAACTTACTCACTAAACATAGTGTTCAAATTAGACAAACTAGTACATTTTGATGAAACCAGTTTCAATCCAAAAATATTAAACAATAATTGAAACTAATACATTACATTAGGTGTAGAATATTATAATTGCGGTACATAGGGAAATAATCAATATTTGCTCTCTTGTGAAAATAATAGCAAACTTATATTCCTTCTAATAAGTTTGAAGCTTGATACTTTATGATCAGTTTGAAGTTCTGGTTTTAAAATATTTTACAAATAACTAATGAATAAAGTTTGTAAAACAATTCAATTATCGATAAAAATTATGGACTAAACTTCAAATAATTTAGAAGAAAAAATGTAATAATGTGTCATAATGCAAACCTAAGAAAAAATAATTTAAATCTACATAAATTTAAATTTTGAAATAGATGTACGTAGATTTAAATAGATATCTGTAGATCATAATTTGAGATGGAGCTCACAATGGTTGTTAATTTTTGGTGGAGAACCCATCCTTGTTTTTTTTTGTATTAGTTCTTCATTTCCGTATATATGTATAAACAAGGCATTTTTTAAGGAACCGAACTACCTCTGTTCTATACAAGGGATACCTGTACATACAAGTATATCTACATTAACAATAATTTTTTCTTAAGAAAATATTTTTTCCCCTATGTACTGTAGTTAGAATCTACATTCGATAAGTATGTATTAATTAAGATTTATATTATTGTGTAGTTCAAATTCAATAGATAAATAAAATTACAAAATGAAATCCAGAATTTTAAATGATAAAATACTGGAATATAATGTACAGCAATTATATAATTGTTAATTAATACATGTTAAATATATAAAATAAAATACTGCATTCCATACAAATGAAGCCATTATATATTATACTTTAAAATAAGAACATAAAGCATTAAATCCAGTGTTGTAAAAATTAATTTAAGAACTTGCCTATTATATGAAACCCATAAATGTTCAAGTAATTTTAATTTAACACATATTTCATATTTTACAATATCTTAAACAAAACTTACGTTCTAATAAATAAAAAATTAATCAAATACTACAATATTTATATAGTGTGTGTATTTAACCATTTAAGTACTATTAGTATTAAAAATGACTGTGTACTATCATAAGTATGCTTAAAATTCTTTTGTGTAGATTCTGAATAATCCGATGCTGAATGATTTGTATGTTATATATACTTATACCAATATATACCTTAAGAATGGTGCTTTGCTAATTTTAAGTACAACTGAAATCAATATGTTATTATATTTAAGTTTTAATTTCAGTCTTGATCTGATTATAGTCTTATTTTAAAAAGTTTTTAATTATTAACCCTTTTTGATTCTCAATTTAAAAGAAGAAAAATAAAATCAAGATAAGTGTTATGTTAATAAATTTTTTTGTAGATTTAAATGTAATAAGAAAAAAAGTCTTATAATAAAAATAGGGAAGACAGTCTTAATTTTAATAAATAAATAATAATTCTTACTCCAATTTATGGACAAATATTTGGTTTGCATATCAACACCTGAGTGTAGATGGAATATTCACATGTGAATGAATATTTGGATTTTTCCTTGAGTGGTATATCATTCCAAAATAAAGTACCCGAATATGTGGGTTTAGTATGGAGGAAGAAAATACATATTATAATCGTTTTAAGGGTTAGTAATAATATTTTTAACTGACAGTTATAATTCGGCTGTATATGTTACTTATAATCAGAAATATTAATAAGTTATCAATCTCTTTTACACTAACGTTACTTTTCACTAATATTGCAATTTTAAATGTCTTTTGGTTAAAATTGCAATGTACTTAAATCATCTGTCTTTCTGTACTTAAAAGGTTAATTTTATCTTTCATTTGCTAATATCATCATGCCATTCACATTTAAAATATTTTTATACAATTTTTATTCTAGAAATATACAAGACACACATATTATTATATGTAATATTTATAACATTATTATTAAGTTTTTAATAAGCGTTTTCAGTGTATGTTAAAAAACTATATCGATTTGCTAAAAAAATAAATTTAGAATTTTATTCATCACTGATATTAATTTAATTTTTGTACAAAATGTCAAACATGAAGTAAATATTTACAATACATATATATACAATATACATATATGTAAGTCAGTAAATTAAATTAAGTTTTGATTTTAAATTGCAGTAACTTTGTTTTTTTAGACCTACTTATAATGTTAAATTAAACAAAATAAAAGTAATAACCAGTGAAGTTATTTAATTACAATTCAAAATAATGTTTCTTCAAAATTTGCATGCTTATTTACAATTAAAATTTAAATAATTATATTTTTATGTTTACAACCATTCAAAACAAAATTATTTCACACATCTAGATATCAAATAGACATCAATCAAATTTCTTCGAGTCTTTTCATAGATATATTTTTACACATTTAGACTATCCGAGTATTGAAGAAATTTAATCTTTAACAAGAATAGAAAAATTAATCAATCACCACGGAAGCCTCATAGTTTACATAAAAACAATATTTTATCAGTCTATTGGTTTTTAGCACATTTTTCAAAACTAATTAGCAAATGTAAGATATTAATCAGAAATATAAAAAAAACAAAAACATAAATAATCAAACTATAAAAAATCTTATGCTTTACCATTCACCATTTTTTTACTATTAATACTTTCAGAACTTTTACCATTAGTTAAACCATTTGTAGGTAACATATCATTAATTTTATGTTCACCATTGTAATTTGAATGCCCATTCATTTGACAGTGATTATCTTCTTTATAATCACCATTTATATTTATATCTTGTACCCCATTTACCATGTATTTAATTTTTCCATTCAATTTTGATGTATCGCCCAGTCCGTTCATTTTTGGAGGTTCAACAATTGGTCCTAAATCATTTTAATCAGATTAATATATCAATATTACAAATTATTATTATATTTTACAGAAACATCTATATACTATAAAAATTGAGCAAAACAATTAATGCATTCTTTTGTAATTTGATTTTAATGCAGTCAATAATTAAATAAAATCATACTGTTTCAAGAAAAATATGTTTTCTAATGCTATTTTTAAAAGTAAATGTTTATTTTCAATAATATTAGGTGAAACATAAAGTTATGTAAATATGATGGATAAACATATACATATTTGAGTATTTTTACATCCAGAGTAACCAAAATTTATAAAAAATGCAAGGATGTATTATTGAATCAAACAAGAATATACTAACAAATATTATATACGAAATGAGATAGTGAGGTGCATCTATGTACATATACATGATTAATAAAAAAAAGCAATAAAATTAACTAAAAACGAAAATTGGACAATAAAACTGTAAAGACCTTAGTTCATGTAAATATATCCAAATCCTTTTTCCAGTTACTAATATTAAATGCAAGATTTTCAAAACACTTTTTAAAAGGTCCCCAGTAGATTATGCTAATTCCACCTCTGTATAATCAGAAGAAATTAGTTAGAAATGTATATAAATATATTTGTTTTGTTTATTATTGTTACAAAATTTTGGAAGAAGAAATTTTTTTGTTATATGGATAAGAAAATGCATAAATATAGATTTCAAAATGACAATACAAAATAATATTTATAATACTTGCCATGTAAATTATGACAGAACTTCTTAGTTGTGTGCCAATCTTCACGTAATGAAAGATTAAACATTGAGTAGTTAGGATTGCCCGTTACATTTTTGACAATATTTAAAAATTGTGGTAAACATTTATTTAAGTGAGTTTCATCTTGAGAGCTATATGTTTCCAAAAGAATCAATCCTTTGCACCTAATAAATAAATTTAGCATTTATAATATGAACCATTGCTTAATCAAAAGTAAGAAATATAAAAATATTAATGTTAACTTACCTCGGGTGAGTAGGATCCTTATATATATCGAGTTGAAAATACTGATTATTGACAAGAAAACAACGCCGTTTCTTATATATAGTAAAATGAGAATCATCCTTCTGGGTCAACATGTTTATGTAATCACGGTGAGTCAACTGCGTACGGACTTCAACGACTTGCCCACACATCCGAGGTTTCCGAATTGTGTGAATATAACTCCAATGACCTTTTTGACCACGTTTTCGTAATCTTGCTTGTGTTTTCGGATTTGTTGATTGTAAATAATTATGAACGACATCGAAATCTTGAAACGGAGGAAATTCCAAATCAACAGGTAGTGGACCTTGCACGAGAAACTTGAGTTTGCGTGAGTTTGTCAGTAATCGGTCACCCGTGTCGATTCCAAGCTTCTGACAAACACATTCAATCATACGGTTCATCTTGGTTTCAAAATCTGTAGAGTTATCAATAACATCAAAGTAAGGATGACCAACCCAAGCAGCTGCTGCATTGTAATCCAATTCACGTGCCAGTTCTACACCTTCTGAACGACATGAGTGATCCTAAATGGAATATACAGTATTTATTTAGATATTTGAATTCTACTTCTAATGTTAGATATTTATGTAATTTTTACAGTACAAACCTCAGTGGAGTAAAATTCTTCAGCTCCGTTTGCAGCGGAAACCATATGAACAATCTGGTTGTAACGATTGTCTCGTAGTTCTACATTGTTCCAGTTATTCGAACCTACTATTTGTTCCCACTTTTCTTTTGAAATAACTGTAAATAAAAATCATATATACATATCTTAAAGTAATCAAGAAAAAAGTATTTAAAAATTACTAATTCCATATTTCAACGTAATTCCAGATCCATCTATATAGTTATATATTATATAATATATATATATATATATATATATATATATATATATATATATATATATATATTAAATCCATAGGTGGGTAAAGTTAACTTCTTTAATCGTTAAAGCGTTAAAATTCCGAAAATTTAACGAAAGTTAAAGTTAACTGTTAAAAGTTAACCACCCAAAGTGTTTGAAGACTTTTTTTTTGTTATTTCTACAACTTTCTTATGTACTTGTTACCAAATAACCAATGTAACGGACTAAAGTTAACGGAAGTTAACAAAAGCGTTTACATTTTTTTGAGTTAACTTAAAAGTTAATCCGTTAAGCATTTTGTTAACTTCTTTAATTAACGATTAACGGATTAACGAGTTAATGTCCATCACCTATGATTAAGTCATGGATTTTAGTTAAAACTTAATCAGCAAAAATAAGCATTAAAAACAGTTTATTGTTGTAAAATCATAAAAGGAAGACAACCATTAAATAGCATGTTCATAAGTCCTGAGGTTCAGTGGTATAACAATTTTTTTTGGGTGTGCTATTTATAAACAAGAGTACCATTACTGACACATAGCCAACTGGCCCTTCATTGGTTATGTCACCACAAGGGTTTGGGCTCTGCATTGATGAGTAATTGAGGGCAAACTATTTTTTTTTTCTTCTGTTAAGGTTGTAATTTGAAATATAACTCTATAAAGGAGTCATTTTAGGGTGTTTCTTTACACAAACAATTTTATTTTATTCTGAACTAATTATTTTTTTTAATTATTAAAAGTAAGTAAAACAAACATAAGTACATATGTATATAGTTATGTATATGTTGAACAGATATGTGTATGGTCTCTACCTTAGGAAATATTTTCGTTTGTATAATCCTTTTTTGTATTGTTTCGATTAGTACCGCGTCCCCTGTTAGCAACATCTATCAATTTAGTTATCCCATATTTTTAATTAGTTTACTTACAAGCAGAAGCATCCATAGTGCCTCGATCACAGATGATAAGGCAATTGCGGGCAGAAGTACGGCCCAACTCAAAGAACGTGTGCTCGATCTGCATCATTGTGTGCAGCAAGTTTTCTTGAAACTTCATAGCTGCAACAAATAAATAAATAAATGATACTGGATCTTTTATGCTCCATGACCGAAATTATTTTTTCAATAATATATTTCAAGAACTGTTTACTTATTATACATTTTTATTTTGATTAAAATGATCAATCGAAAAATTTACCATATAATTTATTTTATAATTTTTATGTGATTAATTTCAAAGTTTTAAGTGACATAACATCTAAATAAATATTCTTTTTCCTCAAAAGTATTTACTAAATAAGAATTTAAAATTAATCAACCGAGCTTCGTATTTTTTTAAGAACCTAACTAACTTTTTACAGATTGCCAATAACGTTGTAATTTTAACTATAATAATAATTATAATCAATAATAAACGTGCCTTTAAAAGCAGAGTAAAAAAAAACATGAAAAAGGCTTTATTTCTGCTCTCTAACGTAAGTTAAACATTTCCTTAACTGGTGCGAATCCAGCGCGGGATGCGAAATGCATAATCATTTATGTTTAATAATTATGTATAGAAAAAAGTTATGTGGTGGCCAAAACCGTGATGGTTTAAAAATTGTCTGAATAAAAAATTTAGAAATATTTATAATTTTTAGCTGTAATTTATAACTTTAAAGATTGTGGTATCACCATGTTGTCCTTATATAATATTACTTATATGAGTCATATGTATGTGCATTATTATGTGATTTTTATGTGAGAACTCATAATTATTCTTTAATATTATTTAATATTTATAAAAATGGTAATTTTTGGATATATTTGCCAAATAAGTGAACATGCGAACGATATGATTATTTGTATTGTGCAAACGACATGATAAAATTATATCAGTAAACAAAATAAAAACTGACGATGTTTTTATAAATTATTGATAAAATTATCATACAACCCAAAATAAATACCACAAAAAAAATAAACAAAAATAAAAAAAATTAAAGGCCCGTCGTTGTAATTATATATAGTAAAATGATAAAACAGTGTTATATAACAGATAACGTTAGCTACGGCGCATATTATTAATACGATAAAAACAGACAAAAAATGTAAATAATTATTTAAATTCGCATTATAAACATATTTCTATCAATTATGAAAACGTACCATTGAAGGCCATGCATTAATATTACAAATCGATGACTTTTGGTTCGAAGAATCCATTGTCATTTACAACAGTGGAATACTTCAGAAACCCTTTTTTTCATAACCTCTGAAGAACATAACAATTTAATTTTAACTAAACCAAATGAATAATAAATTATGATTTTCGAATTTTGAAGTAGGTATACGAAATTAATTTTTTTCTGTGAAATAAATAATACTAAATCAATAAACCTTTTTTGCGCACATATGAATGTATTCTAAGTACAGTGGTGTTTTTTAAGGTCACAGAACTTCACACAATAATCTTATATCGCAGATATCGTATTGTTATCGATAAAATGTATATATTGTAAATGTATATTCTCAGAACCAGAGTATGAAAAAATATTATGCTTCACAATGTGAAGCATAATATTAAAATAATGTAAAATGTGAAGTTCACATTTTACATTATTTTACACAAATACATATACAGGGTGCAGACTGTTTTACTATCGAAGTTTACTATAATATAGCAAACTCTTAGATACCTTTCAATCAATATAAATTAGTGTACAGTTAAATTGGTTGAAAAATACTACACAAAAGACAAAATTAAAGAAAAAATAAAGAATACAATATTAACTTAAAAAATAATATTAACTTCGTTGATCATATTACTACTCCATCAGATTTTAGCTTGCCTTAATTAACACAAACCAACGACGCCACTGATCAAAGAAACCAATATCGGTTCAGTGTCACTTCGCTTAATTGATTTTGACAACGGAAATTGCTTATAATAGAAAAAAAACAAGCAGAGTAAACGCTTATTGCTTGTCTTCGATTACAATGTCAATAGACTTTTATTTGATGTTGAGAAACCACTAGTAATAATTTGGTAAATCAATATTGTCATTATTATGTACTATTATTACAGAACTGTTAATGACAGGTATCAATGATATTACTAGTCATAAGCAGGGTCATTTTAGGCCTTAATTGGTGCGGTCAGTACTGAAATTTTAATTTTAACAAATAATATTCTATAATTTTTTTAGAAGATAATGAATTTTACAATACAGTGTTGTATTTGAAAACTACACCTCTGGGCAAAGATGACCCTCCTCCACCTCTTGGGATATTTTATAATAAAATTTAAAAAATATTTGAAAATGAAAAAAGGTTATAATTGAAACAAGAATATGTATTTTCAATTTTTTTAGGGGATACCCATTTCCTTTTCTCCAATACGTAAATATATACGTCTCTAAAAAAATAAAAACAAATCAAAATGGCTAACTTTTTTCCGACTTGATTTACTATTATCGTCACTGCTTATTCCTTATATACCTAAGGTAACCAAATATATACTTAAACCTGGGCAAATATAATTAAAAATAAATTTAAAAAAATCGGATAACTGGTAGTTCAGTGATAAGCATAATCAGGGCCGGATTTAGGGGAGGGCAACCGGGGCTACAGCCCAGGGGCCTCCACAAAAGAGGGACCCCCACAATAGAGACTTCGGAAATTTTTTTTCAAATTCAGACTAGTAAACACTAGTAAACAACTTTTCCTTTCATTTTTTTATTATATTCGATTATATTTATATGTTCGTTAAATAATAAAAGAATCTATACTTGGTTTCACAATAAATTATTTATTGGAAAACTCGACTGAAAACAATTGTTCATTTTATTTGGAAAATAATTTGGGGCCAAGGGGCCTCCACTCCTTTGTTGCCCCGAGGCCTCCAGATCTTTAAATCCGGCCCTGAGCATACTAATGGACAGACAGACAAACAGACGTTAATCTTTATATTATATATACATAGATAAAGATAATGTACCTTTAATCACGGTTGTGATGATTGATAAAATAAAAAAATAATCAGTTTTATGTAATCCCACCAATTAGCCCTAAGTGGGTAGGTATCAACAAATTCTTAATTTATAAGAAGATACAGAAAATCATGCAAATTTTTAATCTGGTTGTCTAAAATGTTTGCTAATAATTTGGTTTTTATGAAAATATGTATAGTTTTTGTAATAAATTATAGATTAAATGAAACGAAATGTTAATATAACAAAACCTTTTTAGCTAGCTATGTCTGTTATTTACAATTATCTAAATTAGATTTCTTAAATTATATTTAATCCTAATTAAACTTGATCCCAATTAGTTCTGATTATTGAAGTTTAACTGTGTTATTGTTTCCTGGTGGCCCGGATGCAAATCGTTATTTGCCAAATGATGATTAAGTTTATTTGAGAGATACATTTAGGTACTCTTCCTATTATTAATAACTCGTATACAAAATTTATATTGTTGCCCTAATTTATAACAAAAACGTAAAATGTGTATATTTAAATATATTTAAAGACTATTAATGTATATAGCAAAATTTTCTTATTTATCGTGAATGGATTATATTAAAAAAGGAACTACCTATGTAAACATTTATGGACAACCTTAAACCTATATATAATTACATTATAAGTGACAAGATTTACTGTTTTTTTTTAAAGAAAAACAGAAAATGTATGAACAAAATCGTTAAAACAATTTCCTTAAAGGTATTATATTCTTATGTATGATATATTCTTATGCTCGGTATTATGAAGAGATTGGATAAAAGTTAGCTAACCAGCACTTTGAACAGGGTATTAAACTATATGACAGTTAATGATAAGATAATTCTATGGATTCTATGACTGAGGTTAGGTTTAGCTCATGCTTGGTTAGAAAAAAACAAAGATATTACAGACGAAAATAATCAATTTCTACAAATCTATTCAATATTTAAAAAAAAAAAAAAATTTCAATAAAATTTTGTTATATGACAGAAAAGGTAATTTACTCGAAGAAATATCAGTTTTTGTGACGTGTGTTGGTGTGACTTTTGACTTTAATTTGTGTGAGATATCACCTTTTTACGTTACATCAAACCACATTAATAAATCATGCAAAATCGTATATATAAGTATACGTGACAAATATCAAATAAAAACACAACAATTAATCAAATGTTTTGGCCGCATCACAATGAATTTCAATGACATCATTCAAGTTTTACACACGTCTTGTTTTCTCCGATGAATAGAAATAGATAAGCAGGTAAATATAAACAAACGTAAAAAAGAACAAGTTCCTATAATGGGATTTTGTCGCTATTAATAATTAGATCAAAGTTCGATAGCATCATTTTTATGTACATATTTATAGATATAATAATTTGTAATTACACATGTCAACAAATTTGAACTTTTTGAAAGTTGTTTTAAATCGAATACATCTAACTGTTTTTTTTATCTGATAATAGTAATTTTGAAACAACATTTTAAAATAAATTTTATAAAACTAGCAGTAAGTACAATGAAAAAAGAAAGTTAATTATTTTTTAAAAAATGTGTAAACATTGGAGTCAGGGCATCATTTTGAGACCAACGTTGTTATAAAATAAACAAAATATATATAAAATAATAAATACCATATTTCCGAATCCCGTATTGTGTTATCATAATACATAATATATATATATATATATATATATATATATATATATATATATATATATATATATATATATATATATATATATATATATATATATATATATATATATATATATATATATATATATATATATATATATATATATATATATATATATATATATATAATAATATAGGTAATCAAAATTTTCGAAAAATATATATTGTACTTTAAATGTTAACGAATAACACAATGAAACGCTTAAATCTTAACGATAACAAGGTATTTATAATTAAAAATTTGTTTAATTTATTGAATTGGTTTTCATTTTAAAATTTTATTTTTAACAAAAAATTGTGATGATAAATGAGCAATTTAATCAAAAAATAATTTAAATGTTTCATTGAGCTGTGAAAATCATCGCTTATTTTTATACTCGACGGGTGTATCTATATTAAAAAATTAAAAATGAATCACGCAGGCGCATATTTCATATTAATTTGTGTCGGTTTTGAAAGTAACAAATACGCAGTTTTAAGTAAATATCATATTTCATACATACTTTCAACTGCTATAATCTCAATTCAGTGGATATAAATCAAACAGGAAATAAAATATTGAATTTCTATATAAATAGAGGTACTGATATAGTTACTCAGGGCCACAGGTATTTCATTTTGCCCGGGGTAGATGAAATTTTCCTAACAAAGTATTCAACACAAAGATTAATGTACGTTTATAGTAATTTAAGGAAGAAACATCAAATAAAAGGGTGTACAAAAAATAAATATAATAATAAATGAATATTGTATAAACAAAATCAACGGCTAAGCGCTCTCCGCTCTTTGCACTCTATCTCAAGAACGGTTAAATGTATAAAATATTGCTTAGTACCAAATTTGTAGAGAATATTATGCTCTACAACTTCTCTAACAACTCAAAATGTCATTTAGAGCAAAGAAAACAAGATATTTACAAAAAACCGTTTTTCGTGACCTTTGACCTTGAATATCTTGACTTGCGGACACGAGATACTATGTGACTTTTGAGCCAACTTATAAAATGTCAAAATAAAGATGTATACAAATTTGTAGCTTATTATCTTTCATTCCGAGTTTAAATTCTTATTTTGAATCATATACTGCACACCTTTCGATTCACCTGTCAGGTACTTGTACTCGTTGAAATCGCCTGTCAATTTTTTTTTATACTTTACAGTAAATGAACTAAATCATATTAAAATTTGAAGTTTACAGCGATAAGTTTTTTTTTTAATTTTATGCACACTTTAAAAAATATAAGGGCTGATGATGTGCAGGGCTGATGCCTGCCAGGTGGTGGTTTTCGTACTTAGTATGCTATGACTCGCTACTAAAAAAATTACTAGCCTTACAGGTTCCTCGGAGGGTTCACGAGCTCTTGGACTATGATTTAACACATCAAATATTTGTATTAATTAAAACGTGTACTTTTTTGCGGTTGTTCACTTGTTTAAATATTCTATTTATTGAACACAATTCCATACAATTTATTACTTAATTGTTATCTACTTTATTTAACTTAATTTAGTAAAAATATCTCTTCACCCTTCTGTAATCGCCGCTTCTGTGAAGGCTATACATACTTCATTTATCAATCAAACAAAATGTCTAGACATATATTTAATAAATGCGTGAATAAAATTAAAGAAACTATTAACTCATTTAATATCCGATACAATATCATATTAAAATATATTTTAAAATGTTTATAAACAAAATAAAATAAAATACACTGCATGTAGAGTATTATAGATTAAATAGGAGAGTTAATAATCAATCACAATCAGTGAAGTAAAACATCAAATAATGTTATTACTCAATCTGTTATAATATATTTGATGTTTAAAAACACACTATATGTACCTAATAAAAAATTCGTTGTTTTTAACTACGTTACTTGTATAAAATACTCGTATCTGTTAATGACACAGTTAAAATATTGGCCAAGTTTGAACAAGTAGATAAAATTTAGTTTAATAAATTGTACTTATCAACAAGTTCCTCTAATAAAGAATTAAAAATAGAAAGGAGAACATCGACTAAAAAAAATTAAAGAACCTAGTCGGTTATTAATCTTTATGTACCAAAATCAATATTATGATTTTAATAGAAACATCTTCAGATCCAAAACTTATTTCATAATAATGATATTATTTCAACCAGAATTTTCCTTTGCCATCTTTGTTAAATAACTCATTACTCGTTTCAAAATATCTTCAATGTAATATCACGGAAAATTTCCGCTAGCCAATATTATAAACAAACAATAACGATGGACAATAAATACCTGGCCGGCATCCATAAATTGAGACAAGCAATTAGTTTTTCTTAATTACTGTATATATTGCAAAAACTAAACATATGATTTAAATAAGTAAAGATTTAAAATAAGCTTTCACAGAGTATGTGCAATATGCAGTGGTGTAGGAAGCGATAAGCCAGTTAATAAAATTGTAAAAATTATAATTTTTATTTATTTATGAAATATATTTATAAACATATTTTAAAAAACTGACCCTCTCTAAAAAAAATTCGAAGACGTGTAGGTGCTAGCATACGAGTATATTATGTCCGAAATCTTTTTGCAGGACAACGGATTTGTGTTATATTGAAACTCTGAATTCGAAATCGAAATTATTCTGACCTTCGAAACCGAAACTGTATTCAAAAAAATTAAATAGAAACCGTAGATTTATTTTGGATAATATAGGTAATAAAAATCCATACCCGATCCAAAACCGAAATATCCGCAACCGTTTTACATATCATGGATATCGGTTTAAATTACTTAAATCCATACAAAATCAATCTCACTGGAAATACCTCGTTGAAAGATTTAAGTTTGTATTATTTATTCAGAAGTCAACAAGACTAATATTACTTCATTAGTGAAAAAAATTATTCAGTCGAATTAAACCAAATTTTTGTTCATGCATAAAACTTTTTAATTATAAAACTCGACCAAATAGAACCAACAATCGTATATTATTTAGTTCGTATGAAACTAACCTGTTTTAACTATGGTCAACCCTGCATTTACTAAACTTGGTGAGACTAAAATTAACGGAGATTATATTTATTTTAAGAATTCTATACGTTACACATTAGATCACGATGCAAATAAGGAATGTACAGATACCTAATAAGAAAAGTTAAAGCTTCTTGCCAGACAACCACTTTATTAAAAGAAAGTACTTTTCTATGTCAACAAATGTCAATAGCCCCAAAGCAGTTTTAAAAATACATAGTTGATTGTGGTGTTTTTAAATAGCTTAACTTGAGATAAATGTACTTTAGATAATTTAGTTCGTCTGTTATGCTTTTTTGTGTTGTTTTTGTAAGGTTCGTTTCACACGTACCAATTTTCTATGTACAATACGACAAAGTTATAAATACGAAGATGTTATAAAAAATACTAGGAGCATAGTAGCAACTGTCGTCTATTGTCACTATTTTACTATAGAAAATATGTAATATTAATTATTATTAACTAAGTCGCCTATATAACTATACGACGTAAAAAATGAAAATTAGCTTATTTTTTTATGCTACTGCTATCTATTGACGTTTTATTTATTGCTCTACGATTATTAATTCTAGAGATACAATTTTTTAAAGTGTGATATAGTTATATGCCAAAAAATGATGTAGTTTTACTCAAAAGAAAATTCCAATTTCATTACGTTGTCTATAGATTAAAACTATTTGTTTTAAATCTATAAAAATAACATTTGGAATTTGTCTGGGAATAATTTCTTTATAACAGATTGAGCCTTCTTTTTTTACAAAAAATTGTTAGAAAATTTTAAAATAAAATACAAAAAGCAGGTATATTAGTAAGCAAAATATTCTGTTCCATTTAGTAAAATTGATGATATTTTGTAGCATGAAAAGTAATAAAATACAATTTAATTAAAATTCTATTACGAAAAAATGAAATGAATATAGAAAGCTTATAGAATATTTTTATACTTATTTATTAATTAAAAGTACCTAGATATCTATAAAAAAGGTTAGTATGAAAAAGCTTTATATGCAGATATAAAAACGCAAAAAAACTTAAATAAATATTCTTTGAAAGCAAAATAAAACTACTTTCTTTAATACATCAATTATACAAGTATAATTTTAATTTTTGTTTTTTTTTTTTCTGAATTTATTAAAGTATACTTTATCTATTGCGTATGTAAATGTATGTTATATATATAAAAAATCACGTTAACTCAAAAAGTTAAAACATACTTTTAACTTTAAAACTAAGTACCAGTAATTCTCAAAAAAAAACTAAAAAAAAAAATTAAATTCAATATGATTAAAAAATACTTTTATTTATAAGATCATAATTCACATTCATTGATCAAATAATATCAAATACATTATTTTTTCATACTAGTAGATCTAAAATTAATATTTAAGACATGTCACGTTTTGAGATGTTTACTTCGGCGTCATTCGTACGTTCAACATGTTGATACAAACGAAAAAGCTGTTATGTTGTTATAAATAATTCATAAAAAATCACGCCACGAACAAAATAATAATTGTATTCCTATACTCAATTGGAATTAAATTGCCAATAAAAATCAACAATGTTTTAGATTATTATAGAACATAAGAAAAAAAAATAAAAGTTAATTAATATCATTGTATGGTTTGCAATGTGTTTATGATTAACACAATAACAGAACCATAAATTGAGATGAGAACCGGGAGGTGTAAGTCCTTTTCCCCAACTCATTCCGCGTGTGTACTAGCAGCGGGCGGCGGCGGCAGAAACATTGACACAGCAACACTGGCGGCAGAGGTAACGGTACATAGATATGTGTATATGTAGACAGACATACAAACACAGAGGAAGATAGATAGAGAGATGAGATGATAACACTCACCCTCTGAATTGCCGCCCCAGTCACCGGCCGTCCGGCTGCCATTCCTGAACCCGTGTAGGCAGGCTGACAATCGGCCCCGGCACGCCAAGGCCCCGTGACCCTTGCCGCCCCCCTTTACATAGACTGCGTATCGCAATACCCAAAAGCCATGTCCAAATTAAATTGATGGAACATAAATCATAAAAAATAAAATAACACATTACACAAGCCCTGTCTTGAATCATGTTCGATAAAGGACATATATTATAGCGCGAGTGCAATTCTCAATAATGTACAAGTTTATTGCTTTTAGTAGACACGCAATGGGGGTTTGGGGACTTGCTATTGTATTATCAGATTCAGACGATTAGGTAAATTATAGAATGTTATAAATGCCTTATTTCTCAATGTCATCAAATGTTCTTAACATTATTTGCGTTTGATTGTTTTAAAATGCAAATCAATTTATATTAAGAATAAAGAATAAACACGAAATTAGAACTGAGAATTGCCATTTTTGAAAACATCAACACAAGGCTTTCATGTGATTAAAAAAATCAGAAAAGCAAACACAATAAAAAAATAAAATATAAGAAAATATAAATACTGAAATTAAAAAAAATATATAAAATATAAATAAAACATGTGGCAACATTAAATGTAAATGTATTGTTATAGCACCCTTTCGTAATTTAATTCTATGTTATAATTATATATTATTTATAAACTTTGAACAACGAAATCCACTGCATTACTATAAATTCTCTTGTACGTAAAGAATTATATTTATTTTAGTACTAACGCCTCACCCCCCTGACGATTCGAGCGGAAACACGTGATTGCACAATGCCTCGTTATTTCGTTGTATGTCGGTGCTATTCAAAAACATAGCACAAAAAATATAATAGAAAGTGTTCTGTTCCTCATCTGGCAAAGATTCAATCATCTGGCCACATTCGCCACCACGTGGTTTTCTCCTTCTGGTCAGCACTATCATATCGTATTTTTTTTAGTTTTTCTATATATGTATGGGACATTCTATGTCAATATAAAACACACTCGTGATTTCAATTTTGTTGCTAATGTTTTATTACATTTTATACCTTATACAAATATTTACGTATTTTTATATTATTTTTTCCCAAATATTTTTTGTAATTTTTGTGATTACTTCGAAATCTTTAATTTAATTTAATTTTTTTTGAAAACTACACTACAAGACGAAATTTTTTAGCCTTAGTCGATTTTGATATATTTTTTTTAATTTTATTGAGAAAGTTAAATTAAAATAAATGTAAAAAAAAAATAATAATAATAATCGTCTCATAATAGGGCGCACTAATCGACTTTGGCCTTCTTTACCAAAATCAACATTAGATATAAACATTAATTTTTAAAAATCACGTGGCTATTTTTACGTGGAATGCTCCATATGTATATTTATGGTTATTGAGTCCCTGATTTTACGTGGGAAGCTTGAGTTTCTCCACTGATTAAACTAAAGAAGTCTTAAAACAATTTTTTTCAAATCTATTCAATATATCATAAGATGAGTACATTTATAAACATGATTATTTTTTACTAAAATAACTGTAGCAAATTATTATTAGATACAGAAAAAACAATATACATAGGTATATATTAGACGTATAAAAAATCGATCAGTTATCGCCTCAAACGATAGTTTTTGACGTCATGAGAATCCCCTAAAAAAGTGAGTACTTAGAGGTCGTCCAACGGATTTTTATTTTACATTTACATAAAAGCATGAAAAAAATTATAATTATATTGTAGATATATTCACATTCACAATTATGTTGGCTAATATCATTTTTGCCTAGAGACCTGAATAGATGATCTCAATGGAAAAAGTGGACACAAATTAATGATTTGGTAAAGTTTTTATAAATTTTAAATGATAGTTCTTAAGAAATGTAAAAAAATTTAAACTAGTAAAATAAATTTATAAAAAATAGCAACAATGAATGATTTTTACGAATTCTATAAAAAAATATTTAAATGGGAGCAGGGTGTTATTATTTGTATATCCGCAAATGTTGAAAATTTATTCAATAAATTTTTCGTCAGGAAGAGAATACCTTAGGAAAATATAAATAAATAGTGGATATTTCTCTAAAAAATTGTTGAACCGCAGTGTGAAACTATTTAAAAGCTAGAAACACATACACACACACAAACATATATTCAAAGTTTGTGAAGAGTTGGCAGTAATAACGAAAAAGCTTGCTGAAACCTATTCTTGACACCGAAAATCTAAGTGTGAGGTCAAGAAAAATATACCTATACACATAATAGTGTAGGTACTCATATAAAATCAGTCTTTTTAAATAAAAAACTACAATACCTATACGTACTTACTATACATGTATGCATAGGTTGGCACAGTTAATCCAAAAATTAAGTTCGTTAATCGTTAAAATTTCTAAAATTTAACTAAATTTAAAGTTAACCGTTAAAAGTTAACCATCCAAAACGTATACTGCTTTTGGCGCCTTTTGGGATGGGATAAATAGGTAAATAAAACAAAAACAAGTAGTTAGATTAATTAACCTACCCGCCCTGGTAGTAGAGCATATACGCACCTAAACTAAACCTTAATGAATTAAATTATACACCTAAATTCTATCTTTTTATCTTTAAACCTTCATCATGCTTTTTTTACTTACTATACTAATTTGAAAAATGGAAGAAAAAGATAAACTCTATATGAAGTCGGTTAAAATGGCGCAAACTCTAAAAAGTCAGGTTATAATAACTTGTATTCACTGGCACATAGCAAGTAATCAACAGGGCCGCTTTATTTTTAAGAGTTTCTCGGGTCTGGATTCTTGCTCTTTTGAGCAACAACACCGCGCCGCGCCGGTGTGCCCACGTGGCGCGTAATAAAAACAAATAATGACAACATGCCAACAAACAATCTATGTAACCGACTAAAGTTAACGGAAATTAACATTTTTTTGAGTTAACTTAAAAATTAATCCGTTAAGCATTTTGTTAACTTCGTTAATTAACGATTAACAAGTTAATGCCCACCTATGCTTGTATGTATATTTAATATAAAATATAAAATCCCTATAGTTATATTTCAACATTTATATTACTAAATCATTTAGTAAGGAATTCACTAACATTTTGTTATTGTTTATTTTAATGTACATTATTTTGTTAGCCAAGATCAAAAAACAAAACAGTTACAAACATACCAAATTAGAATTCGCATTTTTAAACCAAATATACACATTATTATACATGTGTCGAGTACTTATATATACATATATGTAAGTATACCTAAAATACCTGTACGTATATACAGTATAAGCAAATTTCACAATATGTTGTTTAACACAAATGTTATTTTTTACCATTATTTACGACTATAATTATATAAAAAGTCAACTTGATAATATGTTATTTGTGAGCCGCAATAAATACAAATAAAACTATCAAATAAATATTTAGTAATCGAAAAAAAACCTTATAATTTTTGCAATTTTATTTTTGAATACCTACATAATTTCATAAATTATATTATATGTAGGATACTTATAAATTAAATAAATTCTGTTAAAAGCCACGGTAACAATGTTCATTAAAGAAGTTGTTGAGTTAATTCTTAATGAACACAATTTAATATACCTATTTGATAATAATATTAAAATTAATATTTTATATATTAACTAGCTGACCCGGCCACGCGTTGCTGTGGTTAACCTATACTTTAGCAACATGTGGTGGTTATGCTATTAAATTGTAGGTTATATGAAACATTTGGAAGTTTGACATAGCGCCATCTATTGAATACTTACTCAATCCAGTCAACAGATGTCACCATCTGTTAGAATCGTTTGGAGCTAACAGATCATAAATTGAGATGTAAGCTATCCTATCTTTCAAGTTGGATCAAACTGCACACGGTGTACAAATTTGATTAAAATCGGTTAAGTAGTTTAAGAGTCCATCGCGGACAAACATGTGACACGTAATTTATATATATTAAGATTAAGATATTTAAAATTTCTTTACTACAAATTTTCAACGAGGTCCCGGTGAACTCTTAGGTCTATGGAAGTTTAAAAAGGGTCTGTAGTATTCAAGGGGTCTATAATAAATTTTTCTGTTTTAAAATTTGGAATTACAATGTATTTTTTTTTTTTGCTTTTCAATTTACCAATATATAATTGCAATGGCCTTTTTTCTTGTACTTTTTCGACAAGATTGTAGTATCTAGAATCTAAAAATGTAAGGGGATCTAAAAATGTAAGGGGGTCTATAAAGAAAATCATTCTTTAAAAAGGGGTCTATGTAGGAAAAAAATGGGAACTCCTGATTTATATAGTATTATATAGTATTTTTATGACAAATTGATATTTGGTTCATAAAAATTACTATAAAATTTTGAATTTTAGATTTCGTTTAAATTATATTTATTTTATAGAAAATGACGTAAAAAGTTGAAATTTTTAAACCGCAGTTCTTTATCTCAAAACGTTCTCGAGATATGGCCTTTCAAAATTTTCGATTTTTGAAAATTTTGGAGAAAAATGGCCGTAACTTTTGAACGTTAAGTTGGATTTGATTTTTGTCAACGGATTTAAAATCAGCGTATCAAAAACTATCTGATGACATGTATAATACTTTAAAATTCTTTAAAAAAAATTTGTCAAAAAACGATATTTTTTTAAGATAATAATTTATTTTAATTAATAATTTAATAATAATTTTAAGATAATTCCCTTGGAATTTTTTCAATTTTTTCGCGAAATTTTATTTTTCAAATTTTGATCTATTATACAAGTCATTTTATAGATTTTGACAAGCTGATTTCAAATCCGTCAACAAAAATCAAATCCGACCACACGTTCAAAAATTATGGCAATTTTTCTCCAAAATTTTCAAAAATCGAAAACTTTGAAATCCCATATCTCGAGAACGCTTTGAGATACAGAACTGCAGTTTGAAAATTTCAACTTTTCACGTTATTTTCTACAAAATAAACATAATTTAAATAAAATCTAAAATTCAAAACTTTTTACTAATTTTCATGAACCAAATTAAATCAGGAGTTCCCATTTTTTTTATACATAGACATCTTTTAAAAGAATGATTTTCTTTATAGACCCCCTTACATTTTAGATTTTAGAAAACATAAATATAGGTACTACAATCTTGCTGTAAAAGTACAAGTAAAAGTATAAAAAAAGTCTTGTACTTGAATATTTATATTTTCTAGAATCTAAAAATGTAAGGGGGTCTATAAAGAAAATCACCTTTTAAAAGGGGTCTATGTAGTAAAAAGGTTTGGAACCCTTGCACACAACTTTAATAGGTCGTATATAATAATAGAAATAGTAAAATGTTTGTTATGAAACACATATAAGGTCAACAATGTTAAAAGAAAATAATACAATCAAAAATGATTGCAAAAAATGTTCCATTGCAATTCTTCATAAAAATTTTTACTGGATTGTTTTAATTTTAAATATTATTTGATCTATTTATAAGTAGAAGCCAAAACGAATAACGATTATATAATTTCGATACTATACACTATACATGATTTATGAAGTGCTTTTAAAAATTCATTAATAATTCATCCATTTGTTAATAAATTGAAAAATAAATTTGTATGATACATTTAACAATAACAAATTCATGTAGAGGTTAGATCTGTACATATAATTTTTCATTGGTAATACTCTCGTAAATTATATGTTTGTAAATGTATAATATATAATAGATGTGTGAAATATATCAACAATAATAGGACTAGCAGTTTTTGCACACATTACCAGCAAGGTTGCATATTATTTCTAAATTGGCGGAGCATAGTTTACTTATGAGTGGGTGGTAATATTACAAAACAATATTATAATAATATTATAATATTATTTTTAAATGATGCTTAAATTGATTTTTTTTGGATTGGTACCTTTAGAAATTAAATAAAATCTAAACTACATATATTTAAACTAGAAGGGCTGTAAGTCTACACTTAAATTTTATCAGTGTTAACAACAGTGCTCGCAAAATTCAAAAACTTTTCGACAATTCTGTATCGTAAGAATTATTACGGTATCGAATTATTTAAATATTTAAATGCTTGAGTGGGATATTTGGCAACCCTGATTAACAGTTCATATGCCTAATTGATTAAAATATAATTAAATTGCATCGAGAAAGACACGTCGTATTTTGCAACTCTTTTAGGAGCTGTCAAATATCTGTCTGCAGGTTAAATGAGATGAATGATATCACTAAAAATTAGGAAAACAGATTATTTAACTATGGTAAAATTTTGGCATAGATATGTCGGAGTGTATATAATTCTCATATTTTTGTTTTACGTTTCTAAATATAATTTTCCACTTCAAACAGACACGTATTTCGTTACAGGCACATTTCCGCAAATGTTGGCATAGGTCATTGTTTTCATGCTTTTCTCAAATTACAAAAATACAAAACTTATTATTGATGTTTATTTCTGATTTAAATAAAGTATTTTTCATCCACATACTATTTTTGTCTTCTTGTTGCCTTACATATATTACAATAATAGGTATGTATATTGGACAGGGATTTCAATTTAGATCGCGTATTGATTTTTGGAAGGTAGCAATTTTATAAAAACATTATATTTTTGCCTCTCTGATGAATTTTTACTAGATAGGTAATATTTTGTCGATGGCATTTGGATTTTGTATTTGGTATGCAAAAGGTATATAATATAATAAATATTTTTTTTCTAATAATTTTTCAACTCTACATATTACGGAGTAGAAAATTTTATTATAATAGAACTTACTAAAAATGTTTATTTAATCTAATAAACCATACTATCAAAAACTATTGTAATATTATTATGTACGTTTTTTGAATTTATGTTGTAAGTATATAAATACTGTTTTAGGTGGACGAGTACGGTTCGCTACCTCCTCGATTTGTAGAGCCCTTATTATATTAATGTTGTGTATTTATTTCATAACTAACAATAAGAGCTAGCTATATAAATGTATAAGTACTTGGCATTTAATTAAAAAATATAATATTTTCAAAAAAATAGTTATCTATAATTTGAATGGTAAGTATATTGTTTTATAACTGCTTAATATAATTATTTTTAATCTTTCAAGGATATAGAATTAATAAATAAATAATTATAATAATTTATAGATACCATATATACATTAATGTTATCGGTATTATATATGAATTTTTTATTTGTATACTTTTGTTCAATAATTGAGATAAGAAATTTTAATGGCATACGTTGAAATTACAATTTTTTTAGTTCTTATTGCGAATTGCATAAAAAATAACAACAGTTTTAACGTTAAACGTAAACTTAATTTCGATTTGTAAATGGATAATTTACTAACCCCTAGTTTTATCAAAATCTGTTATTAGTAACAGCTATGTAAACTTCAAAATGGACCAATCAGAACCAAGAATTTGCTATTTAACAGATGTGTACCAAGCTGTCAACACAAACAAACTGCATGGTAACATGGATGAAGAAATCGGATATAAATGTGATTATTATCTTATAATTCATATAATTAATCATAACCGTCAATAACGTTTAGAATTAACGCAAACATGGTTTCAAACGGACGGTTAACTAATCGTAAATCGTAATACATTTTGTTTTACGCAAGCAAATAATGTTAAAAAAAATATACTTTGTTTGTTTACTTTTACACCAATATTTTCAATATCTCCTTATTCCTTTTTAAATAAAATTTAATCTTTGCGGACACAACACTGTAAAAATATAAAAAAATATATAAATATTCGATGTTCTGCGTGAAACGGATCGGAGCCAGGATAAAAAAATGTGTGGATAAAAAAAATATTGTCACTCATTATAGGAGAACTAAAATATAGACTGAAATGAAAAAGTAATAAAAACGTACAAAATGATTCCAATTTTTATTCTTTGCAAATTTTTCTAAAAGTTGATCTTTTAGCAACCACAATAATTTTTGAAATATTTCTATTCAACCAAAAAAAAAATTCGAAACTAAAAAAATTGTTTTGCATCATTTTATATTACTTGAAAATTACAAAATTTTAACCATTCCAGCCCAAATTATGACTTAATAAGTCATAAAAAACGCCACTTAACATTCGAAAGCTTTTATTCACAATATTGTTAGCCCTGAGTAATACGCTTCACGCGGAACATCCCACAGACATTATTGGATTTACAACTGTAATATTATTACACGACAGCAATAATAATAATGCAGGTACATGCAGCAAGAAATCAGATTAGTGTAGAGTTGTTACACGGCCGACATACAGAGCCACGTGAGCCAAAGAACACCTGACCGACTGTTTTCTGCGGAAAATTAGATTTCTTAAATCCAATATCATGTGCGGTCTGCAGGATCGCTTTATTTTATTATATTATATATTTAAAGTAAATAAGTTGCTGAATGGCCTTCAGTTTTAGTGTTTTGTATAAAAATCAGTAAAACACGGAACACTTATTAAAAAAACACGGTGTCTGTATATATGTTTGTCATATGAACTCTATTTTTTATTGGTTTATAGTAGGTAGTTTTATTCAACAATTACAGAAGGTTGTGGTTGGGTTAGGAAAATGATTTTAAAACTTAAGGGGCCATACCAGTGTGAAATTTTCAAAAAATCATTTTTTTTGCAATTTTGGAGACATTAATCGAGGAAGAAGAGGGTCCATTATATATTATAAGGGCCAGTTATAGCTGATTAGTAGTTTTTATGGTAAATATAATTTTATCTTGTAAAAATCGATAGTTAAACCTTTAAACGCGTTTTTCTCGAAATGAGATTTTTTAAATTTGCTGACATTGTATCTCAAAGAGTAATTATCCGATTGACTTGAAATTTGAACTGAGTACCTACTCTTGAATATATTTACTCTACGATGACGTAGGATATTTTTGATTGGATGAAAATTGACGATTTGGCGACCATTTTATAGGCAATAAAACATACTTTTTTTCATAACTACGCCACTTTGTTAGATTTTGATATTTTTCGAAAATCGTAGGTTATCGTACAGGAAATACCTTCCAGTTTAACGACAATTTTTTCTTTTTTTAATTTCAACTACTCCATCGTCCGGAATCATGGTCGCAGTGGAAGATATTTTTTTTGGCGCCTCCGAAGACAGTGCATAAGTCGCTTAGATTTTTACGTGAAGAAATTATGGAATACACGTCTAATATAGCCAAATATATTCTAAATTTTCCAAAATATTTCACTGAGCATTTTTCTTCCAAAAAATTTTCAGCGTTCACACTGGTATAGCCCATTAAATATTTTAATAATCGAAGATGTGGAAACAACATTTACACAAGCTTAGAAAGCACAAAATTTACATATACAGCAAAACCTGACGAACTAATTTAGACGATAAATTCGAATGCGTAGTTATAGTCCAGTATAGGCATGTATGCGAAATTCGTTAGATCAGGCGAATTTGATCAAGCTTAGCCATACTTCATACAAGTATTTTTTGTATAATTACGTTTATTAAAATAATATAAAGCAGAATAAGAGGATGAACGTGCTTTTTTCGGCTAAATGCCTCTAAACATAAAATATTTGATAATAATAAAATCAATTACCTAGTCAAGTAGAAAAATGTTTTACGAAAAGAAAATCAATATTGACTGTTTTGAATGTAAACATAGTAATTCAATATTTTTATTCGCTTCTAAAACACTTCCTTCAACCGCATTTACTTTATAAAAATAGATTTCAGACCCCTCCTTGGCATTAATATTAAATTAGCATTTTTGTTTTTATAGTAGGTAGTCTGTAAAATAGGAATATTTTAAAAGTTTATTATTTTCTGTTGCAATTATAGCGACTGTGGAAAGCAGATTAGCGATTATATGTATATGTATATTATAGCGAAATTTAGCCAACATATGGTATATTCACTATTGATCTATAACGAAAAATATATCGATTAAACGACTGTTATTTTGATTAAATTCAAATAAAACTCTTCACTTACAATAAGCGACATTTCATATCACAATTGGCATTATATAACTAAAAAATATCAAGCGTAACTAATTTTAGTAAACATTTAAAAAAATTAAAAAAAAATGCCTTACAATTTTTTGCATAATATCGCTTATTTGGTATTTGTTTTCGATTACCTACATATTATCAAAAGTAATATGAGTAAAATGAATAAATAAATAATAAACTACATAAAAAGACCAATTAGTAATCATTCTATTACTGTCCTAATAAAATATGTATATTTTGGGCTATATATACGTCTGTGAATGCGATTAATTATGAAATATCTAGCCGATTAAATTTTCGAAATTTGTGGACTCATTGTTATCGATTCGTTAGCCAAATTTGTCACGAGAAGATTAACTACAAAATTTAAGAGACTAGACCGAACTATTATTATTCATTTCTTACAAAAGAACCACTAATCTTATTTAAATAGTTGATACTGGCCGTAATTTGTCTTAAAAAAATATTTATTAATACAAATAATAAACTAACACGCCGCCAATGGCTTTATATGGCATATGTTGTTAGCAATATCATCATATGATATGTGACGTTATTTTCAGCAAGGCTAATACGTGTACAATAGCAGAGAATTATTAGAAAACATGTTTCCGAAAAATCTTTTTAGAAATGTATTCTAAAAATAACTATGATACATATTAAAAAAAATATTTGAAGACACATTATGTGTGACCTTATAGGTCGTAAAGGTTCATAAATAATAATATTTTGGACAGCGAAATTATACATATTAATATTTTTATATATGGATATAAATGTACACACTTATGGGTTACATGTAATGTATTCAATAGTGGCAAAAATACCCTTCAAACCGAACGATCTTGAGGGTAGAGGGGCTTAAAAGAGGTCTCTAGACTAATCAAAAACTTGTATATTTAAGATTTATATAAAAATAAACATAACGATTCTATGTAGAAGGTATGTCTAAGAAAATATATTATGTATTTCATACATAATGCAGATTTTTTTGTAAAATATCATTAATTCGCTATTAATTTATAAAATATAAAGCATCGCGTGTCGCGTGTGTATGGATATCTGTATGTACATAAGAATAGAGAGAATTAATAAACTATATTCATATTTCGAAATAATGAAAACCCGCGCGATTGATTACTCTGATGAGTTGTTTCCTTACTAATTTGACACCGTGTTACAATTTACTCAATCTCACTACTCTTAAATGCTACTGTTCAGCTCTTTGACGGAATAGCGAGAAGATATAATGCCTTATCAAATTCTAACATTTTCGGATTTCTCGTTTTGGAGTTACTCAAAATAAATAAACAAACAAACAGACATCTATTCTAAAAATAGTCTCATTCAAAAGCTTCGTTCATATAAGTTAATAAATTTTTTTTTAATTTCTGGAAAAAATACTATACTGCATTGTATGGGGATAATATTGGAATTTTTATGATGCTATATCATAAAAATGACTTTTATCTCATAATACCGATCTGTCAATTCCTAAATACATAGTAATTTTTAAATACTTTTTTCTATGTACATATTTTATATATGTATGTACTTGTACATACATATATAGGGATTATATAATTCTAAAATTTTCCACACAATAATAAAAAAGTGTTTCAACTTCAATAGACATGGATTACGTGTTTATTTCATTATAATGTAAATCACAATTGATTATTTTGTGTAAACAATTTGGTAAAAGGACATTTTATTTGGCAGATGCGATTAACTGTTTGAATCTCCGCCAATTCGGTTTGGCTTCTGTAGCTATGCCAAGTCGTCTGTCGATAAAATGAAAAAAAGAAGAAGACCGTCATGTTTAAAATAGTTATCCTATAACTGTAAGTTCAGTGTAAAGGATTCGGAGCGGAAACTTTTACCACAATTTATTTATGTCATATTTGACAAGGTAAATGTACTTAAGACCGTTGCCCTAAATTACATTTCTTAATTAGATTGACGTTTTAATGGTGGTTATTTAAAATCCGAGTTTTAACTTCACTTAAGTAATTTCTGCATGAGAGTCAATTTAAATTCTTTTTTCACAGCAACAATTTTTACATATGTGTAAAGAATGCCCAGTAATAATAAATAATGAATTAATAAGTTAAATTACTATATTTATAAATATAGAGTTTATTTAGAGTTTTTAATTTATAAATATATAGATACCATATATCAATCCAAAAATGTATAGATTTTTCATACCTTTTATAGGGACAAATTTTATACTAGTGTAGATTCGACAGTTTTAAATTGTCTAATACCGGGTGTCCCAGATAACTTTTCCAGCATGGGGATCTCAGTATCTATAAGAGATACAGGTTTGGTTAAATGAGATGAATTATTTGTATGAAAGGGGTGAGTATTATTACACCAAAAAATATTCATAATTCTATGTGGTTTAGGCGGTATACCCAAAAAACTGAAAATTCGGAATTTCTTTAAATGGCTATAACTTTTTTGTTAAAGTAGATAGGTACTTTTTGTTTGCGGTTTCTTAAAGCACTTTTTTGTGTAGAATTGATTGGTGTATTTAGATTTTTAATATCACTTTTAGTTTACGAGATACAAGCCCTAACTTCAGTTTTTCTTATGGGCCGCTAAGTTGGCTATGGCATATTTGAACGTGTTTTTTACTCTACTTTACAACGATATGTCACTTGCCATATTAATTATCTAAAAAAAAAATTATAATATATTTTTTCAAATAGTTCATTGTTTCAAATATTCATTTGTTATTTTGACTGTTGTTATTGTGATTTTTGTTTACAATTTTTGTTTTTCATGGCTCACTTAAAAGTTTGTAATAAAATACTTCATAAATATCACTGATATTTAGTATTTCGACTTTTTTTCAATAATAAATATGGCAAGTGACATATCGTTGTAAAGTAGAGTAAAAAACACGTTCAAATACGCCATAGCCAACTTAGCGGCCCATAAGAAAAACTGAAGTTAGGGCTTGTATCTCGTAAACTAAAAGAGATATTAAAAATCTAAATACACCAATCAATTCTACACAAAAAAGTGCTTTAAGAAACCGCAAACAAAAAGTACCTATCTACTTTAACAAAAAAGTTATAGCCATTTAAAGAAATTCCGAATTTTCAGTTTTTTGGGTATACCGCCTAAACCACATAGAATTATGAATATTTTTTTGTGTAATAATACTCACCCCTTTCATACAAATAATTCATCTCATTTAACCAAACCTGTATCTCTTATAGATACTGAGATCCCCATGCTGGAAAAGTTATCTGGGACACCCGGTATAGTGAGGAATAGGAACCCCCACATAAGCAACCCATACCCCTCCCCCCTCTTCGGGTAGTTTTGGTATACATACTTAATTACTCATAGCATCCATCATGTATAATTAAAATTTATTAAAATAAATGTAAACGAATGATTGCAGCAACATTGATCAAATCAATAAAATCGTTGAGTTGATAACTTCCTTAATTGATTCAATATCCAGTTTCATTCATCCGATTATATTTTACTTTAAATAAAGAGAATGACGCTCGTCGAGGACATTCAAGTATGTAAATACACTATTATTGACTTGTGGGTGTCTGAATGTTTACACATAAACTAACAAAAAATAGTGCCTATACAAAAATACCGGTTCTTCTTATAACAAGCAGGTCAATAACTTATTTCTGCCTGAAATAACATATTTGTTATATTAAATATACTTTTATTTTGTATTTTATAGCTAATTCGTTATTAATTTTAGTGACCATGTTCAAATATACATATATGTATACAGGGTGATCCAGACCACCCGTCCACTATGTTTTACGCCCAAACTATTGAAGATAGAGTTTTATAAAAAAAAATTTACTATGTATATCGACCCTAAAGAATTTCAAGAAAATATTTTCAACCCCCTAAAACTGCGCCTTAGGGGGTAGTTTGGGGGGTACATGCCCGTTTCTCAGTAAAATCAAATGGAACGGTATATTCAAAAGTACATAATTGAAAAGACCATAAAAAAGTAAGACTCTTTTGTAAAACAAAAATTTTCATACTTTCAATTGTTTAGAAAATATGGCGACTTGATCTCAAATTTTAGGGTTTTACTAAAAGTGCTCTAATTTCGTTAAATGTTAATGAAATTTTATTCTTTTTTTAAATTTAGAAAGTAGAAATAGTGACTTTTGTAATGATCTATGAATATTTAAGATTTTGATAGTTTAAAGTGACAAAAGCGACATATAAAAAATGCAAAAGTTCAATTAGCGATAATTCAAAAAATTTAAATACAATGGTACATCAATTAGTACTTTATCTGAAAAAAGACATGTAAATAAACAACTTTTTGTTAAGAAAATTAAAAATTAAAAATCAAAATTTTAAAATGGAAAATTGAAAATTATAATTTTTAATTTAAAATTTTATTATCAAAAGTTGTTTATTTACGTATCTTTTTTAAGATAAAGTATTAATTGATATACCATTGTATTTAAATTTTTTGAATTATCGCTAATTGAACTTTTGCATTTTTGATATGTCGCTTTAGTCACTTTAAACTATCAAAATCTTAAATATTCATAGATCATTACAAAAGTCATTATTTCTATTTTCTAAATTTAAAAAAAGAATAAAATTTCATTAATATTTAACGAAATTAGAGCACTTTTAGTAAAACCCTAAAATTTGAGATCAAGTCGCCATATTTTCTAAACAATTGAAAGTATGAAAATTTTTGTTTTACAAAAGTTTCTTACTTTTTTATGGTCTTTACAATTATGTACTTTTGAATATACCGTTCCATTTGATTTTACTGAGAAACGGGCATGTACCCCCCAAACTACCCCCTAAGGCGCAGTTTTAGGGGGTTGAAAATATTTTCTTGAAATTCTTTAGGGTCGATATACATAGTAAATTTTTTTTTTATAAAACTCTATCTTCAATAGTTTGGGTGTAAAACATAGTGGACGGGTGGTCTGGATCATCCTGTATATGTGTTTCGACTTCATAAATTCTTAACAGGAGAATCATAATTCAGGACTGTATATATATGAACATATTCTAAAGCCATAACTCGTTATTCGTCAATATACCTGTGTACTATAAAAAAAATATAGAAAACAGAAAAATAAAAAATATTTTTATAACTTCCTGTAAGTCGTTTGTATAAAAATTAACAGTGAGATTGTCTTTGAACTAATTCGATTATTCACCCAGATTATAAGCATAGATATGTCTGTATTATTGCAGATAGCAATGAAAATTAAACAAACACAATATAATAAATACATACAATTTTCTCTGGTACATAAATATTGTACTCAAATTGTAATTAAGCTCACGCAGTCAGATTTTTAACATTCATTCATAATTTTATTTGACAGAAAGTTATCTATCTTGCATATTATATTATACTTTATATAGATAGCATTGAGATATTTATATTTTATTTTTAGTTCATTACATACATTGCAACAAATTAACAAATTTATCAAGAAAGTGTGTAAGTAAATCTAAGGTCACGGCCAAGGATGTAGCCTTGCCCAGTTGAAACATTTGTGATTATTTCATTTTCAGTCGATTTCTATATGATACATGATACATTTACTATTATTTAGGTTATATATGAGTAATAAATATATTCAGTCTCAACAGAAACACATAGATTTATGGCATTAACTGTATATTATTACAAAAACAAGACGATTTAATATTTTTGAACGTTTAATATTAATATAAAACTGGAAAGCTGTAATCTGTGTTTAAAAACGTACCTATGTATATAATAAAAATAACTAAAAGGGTTTATCGGTCAATAAGTTATAAATAAAACATGCATATAATTAAGATTACACTTTGCTAACATAAGTTGAAATAAATATTTTATTAAAATTAAATATGAATTCAGCAATGTATTATATTAGAGTAAAGTCGGTATATATGGAACACCATTCATGTTTTTGGTAAGAAAACTATGATACTATTATTTAAAATGTTTAAACAGCAATATAATTAATTTAAACAATTTAATACAATAAAAATTTTAACCAACTTAACAAAAATAATCAAAAATGACAAATTTTATTAAGATGCCCTCAATGACATACCGGTACTCCAAACACTGTCATGTCAACTGACGCAGTTATTTAGAAGTGTAAGCTTAGATAGATATTAATTTTGTCTTTATAAAATGTGTCCATATTACCCGCCTGGTCCATATAGGTATACCGACTTTGCTCTAATAATAAGAATGTAAAGTATACGCTATTATAATGCAATTTATTTATTAATTATGAATTGTAAGTAACTGTTTAAGGGTCGATTCAGACTATCGAGCCAGTCTCTCTACGGTCTCGCTCCAGTCAAATATTCAGTATAGTACCTAATACTGTATCAGAGCGTGATTGGACCGAGAGCTAAACTAAGTGTGAACGATTTCAGTGTTTATTATTTATTTATTTATTTTAGATTGGAACGAAACCGGACCGAGATCGACTCGATAGCCTGTATCGACCTTAAATATTACCGAAAAGGTAAAATGTATTTTATATTTATTATTATATACATTATAATTATGACTATTTTTGAAAAATACGTAAATGTGGTGAGTGATTATAATTTTCTTCTGATTGGTTATCTAATTTGTTAAACGAAGATTTTAATAGTAACAAAACGTCTACATGTTTAGATTCCTTAAATTACCAGCTTTCATTTCATACCTCACACACCAAGATTGAATAAATCAAATGTTTTGGTAACCCTTTTGCCCCTCTTAAAAACCGGCAATAAACATACAATCTCGGCGTTTTACGTCAAATGTTATAGTAGTTTAAATGCTGTGACTGACTAGATATCTTGCTGATTTCATAAGTGTTCTTTTTTCCGATTTCGGTACGGAATACTAAAAAAAGTTATCGAGAAATGAGAAATCTAAAGAGCAAAAATAATCAACTTTAAAATGAATTACATTATCTTACTGGTTGGTACACGTTGAATTTTAATCCTTAAATAAAATCAGTTTCCTTTTGAAAAAGAAGGATGATACTCATAAGGTCATAAGTAAAGTAGCTTTGGATTGATGATATTTTATCATAAACGTATCATAAAAACTGATGGTTTTCTAAATCAGTGCTTCTTAAACTTTGTGACGTCACGGCCCCCTTGCAGTTCATATTGATAACCCAGACCCCCTATTTCTTTTTGAAACCCAGTTGAGTTAAAAAAAATTTTGTTTCATTTATATAATTTTAGCAGGTGCATATATGAACATGTAAGGGGTTATATACAGTTAGAATTTTCAAAAAATCGATTTTTTTGAATTTCATTTTCGTACATATATTTAAGTACACACACAGAAAATTTCAAGTCAAGCCGGCGATTATTTTCGAAGTTACACGCATATTTGTAAAGACGTCTCAGAACGTTTGAATGTAGGAGGTCGGAGCGGCCGGCAGCGCGTTTTTCTCAAATCTGTGTTTCTAAAGTCGGTGATCACTATTCCTCGGAAACGGTTGAACCGATCAGTCTCAAATTTTAACACAAGTTTCTTAAGAATATTTTTTAGTAATTAATCGTAGGTTTTTTCTCACCGATAAATATTTTTTTTATAAACAATTTAAGGTCAAAATTTTTGTCAAAAATCGATATTTTTTTTGAGAAGCCGCCATATGGCAAAAAAATTTTTTTGCTTATTCCTTCGATTAAGTATAAGATTATACATTACTTTAACGAAATCCGTTTGGGTTTTTTATTTTAAAAGATGCAGTCCAGAGATATCGTGGTCACGCAAGGCGCCTTTATTGAGTGAACCTCCTGGAGAACAGCTGTAGCAACTTTCGAAATTATTATTTTTACAAATAAAAAATGTTGAAATACAATTAAAAGTTACCATAATGTGTGTACAAATTTTTACATTAATAATTTATAAGTCTTTCTGTCTGTATGTAACCCCTTAAACTTATCTAACGATAGTAAATTTATTTGTTATATTTACTGTTCTTCACGGCCCCCTTGTGGGAAAGCCACAGCTCCCTAGGGGGTTGCGGCCCATCACTTTAAGAAGCCCTGATCTAAATAACGAATTATTGCAGACCCTTGAAATTACATGATTTTGAATTTTCATTTGACAATTTTCCAGTGACATATTTTAAATCACTGATACTATACTTTGTTTATAATTACCGTAATTAATTTCATTGTTAAATCAATATTTATAGGACAAAAGATAAATTAGAGAAATTCATTGTTTTGAATTTATTTAATTTATATGCATATTCATGAACATATAATACCCAGTCATTATGCAAGTAAACATATTCATAGTTTTCTTATAATACAATAATTACCTACCTACACTACCGCTCAAAAGTTTAGGACCACCTTGAAATTTTAGGTTTTTATATATAATAATAGAAAAAATAATTATTTTGTTAATGAAAAATAATGTTTTTTTACTATTTTTATTTATTTATAACCACAAAAAAGGCCAAAATCAAATTAAAGTACATTTAAAATTAAATTTTTGATTCATCAAAATATCCACCCTTTTTCTTAATAACTATTTTACAAAGTCTAGACATTCTATCAACTAATTTCTTCAGTGTTTCTATTGTTATTTCTTATCAGGCATGTGTAAATAGCTTCCATAGCTGTTTTTTTTGAAATTGGACATTTAGTTTTTATATTTCTATCAAGTTCATCCCATAACAGCTCAATCGGATTGAGGTCTGGAGGTTTTGGGGGCTAATCCATAACGGTGAGCATTCGTCGTCTCTGTTTTTCTTCTAAATAACTTCTGCATAGATTGGATTTATGCTTCGGAGCATTATCCTGCTGGAAAATGAAACCACGTCCTATTAAACGGATTCCCGATGGTACCATATTCTCATAAAAAATCTTTTTGTAGCCTTCTTTGTTGAGAATATCTCTAACCAAACGCAAATCTCCAACAATATTATTTCCAAAACATCCACAAACCCTTACCGAACCTCCTCCATGCTTTACAGTGGGTACTATACATTGTTCAGAAGCTCTTTCTTGGTTGGATCGGCGCACAAAAACACGTCGCTTAGATTCAAATATTTCAAATTTGGATTATTCCGAAAATAATACCTTTTTGCACTGTTGATTAGTCCAATTGCGATAAAATTTGGCCCAGGCTAGTATTTTTATTTTATTTAGTCGCCTCAGGAGAGGTTTGTTCATATCTACTTTACCAAACAAACCAACTTCGTTAAGACGAAGTTTGATTAGCGATACAGTCAACGATTTATCTCGAGAATTATTGAAAACAGCTAATATTTCCGGCGCTGTAAGGCGACAATACGCTTGCTATTAATTATAACTTTGTTGTTTTAAGTTTTTGAGGTAACTTGTAGTCGACCTGATCATAAACGGCTTGAATTGAACCATGTTTTCTCGAATCTATCAATCTTGCTCCGGACAGTTGTTTTAAATTTTTTTAATTTTTTCACAATTTGACGTTGAATGTAATCTATTTTGTGTATAGTTATTATAGCACTCCTTTTTTCAACATTAAAGTCTTCTCTTTTACCCATTGTGACATCAGTAAAACATAAAATCCAAGATATTAATAAAAAAATTTCATTTTCTACAAAATCATACATTTATGATGTATTTGAACGTATTACAACATGTTTCATTTTGCCATGTAGTTATTGATACACTCAATTTACTAAAAAAAATAGTTATTGAGAGAGTTTTACACCAGTAGAGTAAAAATAATCTCGATGTGAAAATGATTGATAATATCAATTATTTTTTAAATTATGAAATTATTTCAATAAGAAGTTTTTTTTATTTAAAATATATTTATTTCCTATTTAAATGGACCATATTTGAACTATAATTGAACAATTTAACAAAAATTTTGTAACAAGCCTGACTGGAATCGAAAAACCTAGTTATTTGAAGGTGGTCCTAAACTTTTGAGCGGTAGTGTATCTTATAAATTATAAACGATTATATTAATACACAGTAGTTTATATACACGTATGTAGGTATATTTCTATTATTAAATTTATTAAAATAAATTTATTGATTTCAATACACTTTTTGCACGACATTGAATCATAAAAAACAGTACATATGTATATTTCAAGAGTATAGATAATTTATAAACATAGCATTTATGAAAAATAAGTTCTATTGTTAGAAAACGTTCGTTTTACACGAAAGTTAAACTTTAAAATCATACTATACAATAAATTAGCATAATAACATAAACTTTGCTTGGAAAAGAAACCCCCTATTGTTTGTACATGCAATATCAACTTTTCCAATTTAATTTAATTAATTCATTATTTCATAATTCCTTTCTTGAGAAAATTGACAATAAAACTAATTTTATTATAATATATAGGTAGATATGACATTAATTAATTTTTATAATTAATTATAATTAATCAAAGAAATATAGAAAAATATTTTTTAGGTGTTTGGAATCATACATTGAAAAAATAGCTGGCCTTACAATTTTTTTAATTACTGGTAGCTAAGGTACCTATACTACGGAATACGGAATTAATACAGAATACAGAATGATTTCTTTCATTAATTGGTAATTAGGCATTAACAAAATGATTTTAAACATAAACCTTGAAAATAATTTTGATATCGCTAATTTATCTGAAAGAGATATAAATGTATCTTCAAAATTTATTACGCAGAATTTTTTTTTAAATCTGCAGAACATAGGTTCAAGACCGGTGTATTTAAAAGTCAAAATATTATTATATTATAATTAATCGACCTCTAAGCACTCAATTAAATTTAAGGGATTATATTTTCTTCATTAAAAGGACAATATTAAAAGCGCTTAAGCAATCTTCGACATCTGAGCAACATCAATTTAGTATAACCTATCTCATTTATTTGGTATAATAGTGTCTAATTAACTTATGATTTTTGTAACCTAAATTCATGAAAATAGAAAGAAAATTCATATTTTACATTATAATATGACTTTCACGCCTGTCAACAAGTCAAATAAATGTCTCTATATTAATATTTGATAATATAATCTACTATACTTTATGATAATCCTGTAAGTACAAACCGAATATAAAAAATAATGAAACAATAAAAATAAATCTCACAAGTTGATGTATAGTTTATTCAAATTCCAAACGAATGGAGATATAATTTATTAAAATCATAAAAACTTTCATCAAATAAATTTATTCAAACCCTTTTTACGTCCATAAAAAAATATCGTATGGTTTTTTACTATTATTAAAACTAAAGAGTCTTATCAGACACAATGACTAACAATTATATTTCTTTCTAAATGTTAGAAATTTATTTAAGGGGGTATTCTAGTGTAGAAATTTGAAAAAATCGATTTTTTTTTATATTTTCAAAGCTTAACCTTTCAAGAATGTGTCCTTAAAAGGGCAAGCCAAAATTTTAATTATTTCCAGAGATATATAGGTTAACATCGGGCATAATTTTACTCGAAACTTTAAACGCGTTTTTCTCGAAATTACATTTTTCAAAACGTTTGACTTGATTTCTCAAGTTCTATTGAACCAATTGACTTAAAATTTGGTGTGAATCTTCTCAATACATGTCTCTATCGTCCTAACTATTATTATAACAAAATAATAATTTTTACTATTTTTAAAAAATTCAGAAAAGTCCAAAAAAGTCGAAAAAAATGTATCATTTTTTCGGACAGCCATAATTTAGTAAAAAATATTTTTTTTACACTTTTTCTTAGTTAGTACGATAGCTGCATTTATCTAAATTAATAATCTCTTTTTTTTTAAGATTTTGAAAAAGCTTGCAATCATGACAAGATTGGCGCGCCATTTTTTTTGTACCCCCCACTTCAACAACTCATACCACTTTCAATTTTGTATTTTTTGACTATTTTTTTTTTTTTTGTAATCTTCAAATAATAATAAACGCCTGGTAAAAAAATGGATAGTAAAAATATTTTTTGATTTTTATTTATAGCACCTGAAAAAACACCTCAAATTCATGCCTCTACACTAGAATACCCCCTTAATTTCAAATTTAACTTTAACTAATCGTAAGAATATTGTATACACAATAATACACATACTTTCTGTTAAATACTTATATTTTTTAAATACATTTAAATAATCAGAAAGACGTTTAATTTAATGAGACATTTAAAAATAGAATTTTAGATATCAATTTTCGTCAATGAAAACAAAAATTACATATACAAATTAGGAGATCTTCATATAGCACATACATGTTATTAAGAAATAAACAATTTTTTATATTATTTATTTGACCTTACATCGTATAATATGTGGTCATTAACACTTAAATGTGTATAATTATTCAGACGTTTATACGCCATGTCAATTACAACTTTCATTAGGAGTTCAAATAAAATTATCCGTTATAATTTAAACGGTAAATAAGAACTTTTACGCAACGAATTTTTATTCAAGGACTTGATAAACAAAAAAACATTGTATTTTTAATATTACTGCAATGCTTGAATAAGTATTTAATTTTTTTTCATACCTTCATGTTTAATTATGCTTGAAATGAGATTCAATCAGAATCATGCAAAACACCAATAAGTAATACTTATTAGTAAATTGCTTATTAAAAACAAATATAACCGTATCTGTAATGTTACATGATACGAACATTTGCGAACAACTTTGTAATATGAAAAAACAAGAACCTGTATATGATTATCAATAAAGTGCAGAAAGTTATATAACTGGCTTGATCACATTATGCTTAAACAACCAGATGACATAACAAGTACGATACTGGAATACAAAGGGAAACAGAAAGACGACAACCAGCTGACAATACGTAATAAAAGTACGATATAAAGTAAATTAATTCGTAACATTTGGTCTATGCACCCCAGAGTTGACCTAATGATGTAGGTACTTTATTTAAACAAAGTGTATTCATTAAATTTAATTTCCACATTTCTGCTATATGAAAACGTTATATACTTCAAGCGAGTCGTAATTCTTTTTCTTTGATAATGGCCGAGAAATAAAAATTCATAAAAATAATATTTTGAAAATTTTTCAAAACGTGTTATGTGTTAAAAAAATATTTTAAATTATATATTATATTTTAGTAGAGGCCTCTTATTGTAGGGACCCCTAGACAGCGCCTAATTTGCCAACATGGTTAATGCGGCCGTGAACTCAAGTAAAACATTACATTAAAAACAATATAGGTTGTCGGTTGTGGTAAGAACAATTTTGTAAAAACATTTTTTTTAAATTTATTCACCCTGTATTATAACAATATAATAGATGTAGGTATATATACAAATATATCGTGCACATGAAAATAAACCGATTATCAATATACATATTATATACCTACAATTTATGTATAGGTAATAATAGGTATGTATGTCATTGGAATTATTTACGTGCTGTAATTATTGGAAAAATAATCCATAATATACATAGTACTTCCGTCTTTATAATTTGTAAAATATCATTATCATTACTAAGGCATATCTATTATCTGAAATAAATAAAACTATGCATAATTAAATTTAAAAATTATCTGAAGGAATTTCATTAAGCAATGCATGCAATATCTACTTTATCAGAAGTCCTAAATAATCTCTTGGCTATATACATTATTATATGTGCATTATCATATTACTATAGCATTATCATACATATATAATATACCGTATATTTCAAAACATGTTGTTCGCTACACTGACATATTATATTAATATATGATACAATTTATACATTATAGAATTTCACACGAGAGCCATAACCGCAATACTCAATATAATTGGATGACATGGAAAATATTGTTATTATAGTAAATCAGGCATAGGAAACCTTTAATCAATGAGACAGATTTTGTACTTAAAAACCACCCGTACCGTTCAAATTGAAATAAGAGACTATTTTTATTTCTATAATATTTTATTTTATTAAAAGAAAAATACTGACAATGAGTGTGATTTTAAAAATGATGAAGATAAAGTGTCAAACCTCAGGTTTCATTGCAAACAATTGTTGCAATTTGGCTGGGATTACTTACCCCTTAGATTGCTTATATTCTTTTTTGTAACTCTTAAATGAATAATCTTAAATGCAAGAATTATAATTCTTTAGAAAATTGTAAAAATTATATAAATGAAGAAAAAAAAACACTTTTTGAGGAATGTTACCTAAAAGATAGCAGAAGGCCTTTGAATAATGGAAGACATAAGCAAATATTTACGAACTTCGGGACAACCCAATACATGTAAGAACTTTATTTTCTAGGATTTTATTAATCAGACAATGCATGAACTAATATCAAAGTAAAACAAAATCAAGAAGGCAAACGTTGTAAACAGATCGATAAAACTTTTGAAGGTAAGGTAAAATTTAAATCAGTGCATCATCCATAATAGATATGGAGCTTATGGTACACATAAAATTTGTTATTGTTTATAATCATTCATTTTTGTATTTGCCTTTATAATATATAATTGAAATATTTTTATTGATCATATATTATAAAAACACGCAGTTATTGGAATGTAATATTTTCGGTATTCCGATTACGTATTTTGTTTTCTATAAGTATTTTAAGATAAAATTACATAAATATTTATCAAATAAAATATTCTGCCAGATAACTAGATATATAAAACATCAAAAATAATTTTGAAACTCACGAGATCGCATCTAAATTTATATATTATACAACATAGCAATTATTTAAAATATTATAAATAGGTATTTGACGTGGATATTCTTCAAAATATGAATTAGCAAATTGGTTGGTCTGTGTTAAATTAAAACATTATTCTCCCATATTCTGATATACATACATATATTGTACATTCCAGTGATACACACACAACTCGAGATCAAACATTTAAATGCCACTCAAACTACATTTGTGAAACAAAATAATAATTTAAATACTGCTGATTGTTTGAAAATAGTATCGAGCCATCAGTACATATTTATGTAAACAACATCAGACGAGTCATTTAATTGCCTTATTAATTAAAATAACCCATTATTTTCTATTGCTTCGTTTTTTCAACTATTAAATACCATTTAACATCTAACAAATAAACAAATAAATGTTTTTAATTGAACCATTCTAAAGGATAAATGGAATTCATTGAATATAAATGCATAGAAAATAATGGTTTGGAATGGAAATGGAATAACGTTCCGAAACGTATAAATTTCGTTACATAAAATTACAAAATTGAATTGTTATATTATATAACGCCATATAACTATTAAAAATATTAATTTTATTGAATATAAATTATCAAGTAACGTTACGTTACGTTTCCATTTCTGTTTAAAGATAAAACTGAAAAAATTACCTTCATCTTCCGTTAGATCTGTGAACTTTATTCCGCCACTGAAAAATTAAGTAAAAAATAAATTTTAGACCATTTATATTTGACATTTATAATTCATAAATACAAATAATTATAATTAAAATAATGTGCATTTCAAAAAATATAAAGTATATCGGAATGATTTTCCCAAGTTACTAAAATATGATTCATCGTTTGGAATTCAGTTTAATCACACAAGATATAAACGTGAAATATTTTATTATATAGAAAATACAGGATGATTCACAAGTAAAAAATTAACAGTAGATTAGTGATGTTATTTTAAGCAAAAACATTTATATAAATCTGTGTCCGGAAATTCTTCACGAGGAAGCTACAGCTCCTTGAAGATTATTATTAGTTTTATATTTAATATTTGGATAAACCATTGTAATAAAGTTGTGAAATTTGATAATCGTTCCAATTTTAGTATCAATCAATATTTATTTACCCCGGGGGTGTATAGAGTAAATAAAGAACAAACAAATACAATTTTAGGAATCGGTTACCTGATATACCATCTTATTAACACTTATTATTACTTAGCTTAGTTAAGTAATAATAAGTGTTAGGTTAGGTTAGGATAGCTAAGTTAACTATCAAATTTTATAACTTTATCATAATGGGTTCTCTATATATTAATTGAGAAATAATAATTTTTAAGGGCTTATGGGCCCCTCAAGAAGAATTTTCTTGATGTTTGATTTTTTTTTATTTTGCTTAAAATAACATCTTCGATCCACTGTTTTTTTTACATTTGTTGTATCACCCTGTATATGTACGTATATTAAGTACACGTAAATTGATTGCGAAGAAACTAACAATAACAACTTATGTCTGCAATGCAAATTTAAGATCTGTATATGATTAGGTACTTGTTTATTTTGTGTACGACAAGTTTTTCTTGTAAACTTTTTGTCATAATTACTACTAAAAAATTCAATCTGCTTACATCCAGAAAGCAAGTTACAACAATTATTAATTGTATAATTTATAATTAATCTTCTGCTTTATAAATTATGTAAGGTGGGTAGGTACATGTGCAGTACTTCAAAAGGTATGACTCAAATTTTTAACGGGCGATTGGTGATGCTAATATCCAGTATAATAAAAATTTGAATAAAATTTGTAACTCATATGCCAGTACTATAAAATTTATAAATGTTTTAGAGCAGTCGTTTCCAAAGTGGGGACAGTAGGCTCACAAACACTTGAATTTATATATTTATATAGTGGAAATTAGCAAATTTTTTGACACGTATAAATATGAATAGTTTATTCCATAAGCAGATTTTTAGGCGTTATAAATTATAATTATTTTCGTCTTAGGAGACCGTGATCAAAAAAGTTTGGAGTGGTATAATAAACCTGGTTACGGCACTGGAATAACAACTCCTGCTCTGTTTGATATTTGGAACTACATATAAGTATAGTAAATATCAGAAATCATTTTATAAATAAACAATTTTTTACGTCTTTTAGCATTACCAAATTATAATTTGAACCATACCTTTTAAAACATCATATGTAATCACTGTAATTACAAAATACGATGAACGATATTTATATTTAGAAAAATCAAATATACACATTATACTTATTATATTTGATATTATTCATAAGAAAAATGTTAAAAGACATCTACATTTTCCTTACATCTTATTTTTTCGAATTTATTCTTAATCATTATTTATCAATCTTTAGAATTATTATATTTAAATATTGCTTATCAATACATATCATTAAATAGACTTTTATACTATCTGTCGTTAAAAAGTATTCATATGCAATTATAAAAAACAGAAGATTAGACATGCACTTATAATCATTGAAATAAAAATCCTTACATTGCACTAACTGATAAAACCAGTATTTTATTATATAGATAAGTAAGCTCTATAAACATGTCTACGTTATATAACTATTATCATTTATGATAAAATATGTGGCATCTATACCAGAGTTCCTAAAATATTTAATACGTAATTATTTTAAAAATTACAAATTATAAATTTTATTAAAAATTTCAGGTAAAAAAATATAAAAGTTTTAAATAAAATAGAATAATGAATATTAATTAATTAAAGAAATAAATAAAAAAATCTTGAGTATAGGTTATGATACTATAAGGTATTATATTTTGATGAAAAATCAACAATGTGCAGATAATTATCTTAAAAAATTAATTAATTACAAAATATGAAGAAAATAACACTAAAATTAGAATGTATAAAAATATTTTTAAAAATCTGGTACATAAAAAATAAAAATAAATTACATTGACAAAACCACTCGTAAAATTGAATCTACGATATTTCTATATTTCATTTAAAAAAATTAAAGGGGTAATACTTCTACTATTTGAATAAATATTGAACTTAAGCAATGATTTTTTTATCATGAAATAATTAGTCTACTATTAATTAATTACAAAAATGTATTAAATTAACGAAAAAATACGTTTTCAAATATTTAATTATTTATTTGTAAATATTGGAACTATTGAGCATGTTTATTAAGGAAAATAAAATACTTGAGGTTTAATTAATTAAATCAATCAATTATTACTTGCTAATATATAAATAAACTGTGTATATTTAGACAAGTATTATATTAAAAACCCAATATATTTTATGTAAGGGAACATTTTACTTTTTTTAAACCTTGTAGAAGCGAAATTCTTTTAATAAACTTTTTTGTTTACTATCTGACATTCAATATCACCTTATCGATAACTTTTTATACTTTTAAACAAATTTAATATTACGAAATTGCTATGGCCAAAAACAATGTACAGCGTTTAGTTTTTATTCATTAAGGACATGAAATATAAATATAATATTATAACTACGTGACACCATTATTTTGGTATTTTTTTTAATTAATCAACAATTGTTTTCAATATTGGCTTAAAAAAGCCAATAAACGTACTTTATTGTTTCAATTTAAATTACTAAATACATTTGTTATTCATTTTGTAAAAAATTAATTAAAATAAATAAAAAGTAATTACTTTTTTCTCCTATATCAGGGTGTGGCAATATTATAGGACCAGACATTTATTTAAATAACTGTGAATTATATCAAAAATTTTCTACTGTATAATAGAAACTACTACCACATCAAACGCAAACATAAATTTGTCAAATTAAGTCCAAAATGATTATTCAAACTAAAATAATAAAATAAAATTTCAATTAAATTAAATTAAAAAAAAATCATTCTTGTTATATGAAGAAACATATATTAACATTTCATTAATCCTTTGAAAAACATCGCAAATTCATTAAATATTTTCAATGCAATATTATAATTTTTAATTAACTGATAATAGATTTTTAATATTTATTTCGTATAGAGAAATCAAAAACACTTGTAACACAGGGGTTTCACCTGCGAGTTATGTATCCATTAAGTCCAGGTATCTCTTCAGCGCCAGCAAGATGCTAGAAGACACTGGATGGAGCTGAACAGCGACGCAGTGGTACAAAAACTTCTCCCAAGAAGCGTCGGAGAACAGTCACCACCTTTTAAGTGTGTGTGTGTACTTTTTTTTAATTTAACCCAGCAGATTTGGCATTTTTTTATAACAACTTTTTAAAATACAGATGAATCAAAGACATTTTGTCTTTAAATATAACAGTTAATGATTTCAATTGGAAATTGATAAAAATCTTTCACAAATAATTATAAAAAAACTTGCTATTTACCTTATTTTCAAATAATAACTTATATTTTTTATATCGGTATTATACTATTCTATTAAAAAAAGCAAGCTTCATAAATAATTTTTTGAATGGCTTCATTTTTCCATGACAATTAATAAAATAAGATTTTGTGTTTTCATAAAAAAATTTACTAGTAAACCATCAATTCTAATGAAAAGGTGCAGAAAATATTTATTTTAATGTAATAAAACTTGGAAAATTATTTCAGATTTATTTCAACTCTTGCTAATAAGAAAAAAAAGTAACAAAAGTAAAAAATAAAGTTTTATTAGATTAAAATAAACATTTTTTGCATTTTTTCTTTCAAGTATTTTTTTTAATCTAAAATTTCTAATTATTTTGTTAAATGTGTTGAAATAATAAAGCCACACAACAAATTCTTTAAGACAAAAGTTTACACCGTAATAAAAAATACACTGAAAAAAATTAACCTGTAAAACGTCCATCAAATGAAAAACTAATTACGCTATTTTGTTTCTTCCACGTAACCAAAAAACTTTTATTTTAAATATTTTTTAAATACTAAGTTTAAAAAATATCTAAGTGGTAAGTTTGAAAATCAACACACATTTCGTTTTAATATACTTTGACTGTTGTACAAGAATTATACAAAAATAGTTGAATATAATTGATTGAAGTCGGCAATATAAATTGTTATAATTTTGCCAGTTCTGCCGCGTTAATATAGAAGCATTTCTGATTTCTCGTTTAGAAAACACACAACCCATAGATTATAAAATATATTTAATTTATTAATACCTGATAAAATAAACGCTATACAAATGTTTTTTAATGGCCCGTTTCAAATCGAAACTAACTAATTAAATGTATAATAATCATCTTGAATTTAAATTATTTACTACTTAACTCTTTCAAGTAATTGTATACATTTTGAAGAAGATATTTTTCTTGTATTGAGAAAAATATATAAAAAAATTAAGGAGATATTGCGAAATATTGCAAACACTAATTAAATGAAGAAAACGATGATTTTAAATGTAATTTTTAAACTACTAATGAAATGCAATATAATATTGAAAAATTAATTAATTAAATTGAATAATTGATAATCAACATTAACCGTAGTCATTGAATGTTGATTTTGTTTAAAATTTGAATAATTATATGTAAATACTTGAAAGAATATAACTATTTATAATTATTTTAAATCTATTAAAAGGGTACCGGAAAGTCCTTGCATTTTAAGTAAAATTATATTTAATGCATGATTGTTTTCGATCTTTAATTAAGTAAAAAAATAAAAATAAAAAATATGTATTTGCATAAAAATGTTTAATTTTAATTTTATAAGAATCGAACACATCATTTAAAATTATATAAAGACTGTTTTCCACCAAATTGACGAAATAAAAATGTTTGTTTGAGCAACCTAGTGGAAAAAAGGTTTAACAAAAGCACAAGGGCTGATCGCATATTATATCAAATAATCTGGTTTCAAGCAACTCATTTCATGTAACGTGAAACAATGAATCTATCTAAATATGTAAATTAAAAACAATAACGTCCGGTTATACAAACAATAGTTACCAAGCATTTACTAGACTTGTAACGAATACCAAATATTCAGCAGGGTCCCAGCACATTTTTTGCGTTAACAATGCCATGCTATTCATTAATATTTTTCCTTTTTCTTTTTGTAGTTTGATTAAAATGGTGTAAGTATAATTAAAAGTACGCGTTACGGTATGTGATAATAATAAAAAACAAATAAGAATAGCCGATGTTATGAACTTTTCCTATTTTCTTTTGTACTTTGAGAATACCAAAGTATATTCGATAGAATTCAATTATAAACAAAAAAACTATTTAATAAGTTGACCCATATTTTATAAATTTTTTTTATACATTCAATATCTATTAAATCTTTCGTATTCGGTATTTTTTCGAATATAAGTCATGTTGAATAGGCTGAATACCGTATGGTTGCCGAATATTCGTTGCAATTCTAATTAATACTTATTGCCGATCTGAATATAGAAACATGCAACTTAATGTCACTATTCAATTATTTGAACTGAAAATTGTTTAATTTTGTTAGTTATACTGACAATTTACAGTCGACATTTTAGGTAACTGATGTTTTTTTTTGTTGAATAGCAAAAAAGGCCTTCAGGTATTATAGTACTTTTTTTGTTAAAATGACAGCAAGTTCTATTTTTTTATATATTATATGGGTGTCATTTTCTGGTAGTTGTCGGGGTCAATAAACTCTATTTATTACACGAGGCCCCTATCCATACGAAGCCCTCGGATAGTGCATCATGCGTCTATTCATAAGTACAGCTCTGTATAATATGCAGATGTCTCACCAATTTGTATTTCTAACCTATGCAGAAATGTTTTAGATTTTCGGTGATGTCAATAGTAGGTACATTCAGAAATTTGCAACCGCTATCTTCACGTTGAAAAAATTACGTTATGATAAAAAAAGTTTTTTTAACACAAGGGTGGAGTATAAATCTACATTAAAAATAAAAATTGAGAGTTTTATCAAATTTTGGTCATTATTTATCTTGCAAACTCATTTTCACGAATATATTTAACTTTTACTTTGTTAAAAATATCAACGCCATTACTTAACGCGAAGATGAAAGCTTTCTGAATTACAGATAATGTTTTGAATCGAAATCAGTGGGAACACCTCTCATACTGATATTAAAAGTTTTAACAGCACGAATCGATTTATGGTTAATTGTATTAGCCAAGTCTCACCCATAATTAATGATTTTATCAATCTATATGGTATAATTAAATATACCTACTTCATATTATTACATTATGTAATTTTAAATTATTTTTTTATACTAGCAAATATTTTTTTAATAAATCGCGCCATACCTTCTTTTGTAAAAATAATTATAATTGAATAGCAGAACGTAAAATGATTATGTTATTCGATAAAGTAATTCAGAAAATAATTTCGTAAAAAATATTATTCAAAAATTATCAGATAACGTTATACTGTGTTTTCTACCTCTGGTATTTTGAATTTTTCTCCTCTAGTCCTAATCTCAAACCACTATTTTTATATTAAAAAAAGTTAACATCTAACAATATAACGTTTTATCAGTAGGTATTTCTCAAACTTTTGTTACTTGTAGATCCTTTTTATATTACCCATATATATGTACAAATATACAGTATGATTCAGCACTGTCGTGCCAAACATAAACGGTAGATTGAGAAAAATATTTTAAGCAAAAAAATAATTTTATTACAAAGGGTTCTCTAGATCTTAAAAAAAAAACTCATTTTGAGGAAATCTTTGGAGGGTTGTAGTTCCTTAACAAAAAATTTCCGGACACATGTTTATTGGAAGTTTTTTGCTTAAAATATTTTTCTCAATCTACCGTTTAAGTTTGGCACGACAGTGCTGAATCAGCCTGTATATTGTATGGTCAATCATTAAAAAAATGCACCCCGATTTAAAAAATACTACTGTATACATAAACGATACACAAATTTACTTTCCTAAAGTACATTCCTATATTGATTACTCTTTTGTAAATAACTCATATTATTACGCATTTTCTAAAAAAAAAAGTTGAAACAAAAAATCAGTACTGTAAATAATTTCACATTTCATGGAATGAAACAGTTGCTTGAAATTGATATTTTTGCGAATTAATTTTTTTCCAGTATCCCTAATATTGTTTTAAAAAGAGTAGTTGTCTAAACTACAATACCAACCTGAGTAACACTGTAGCCGTCTCCGGCACGCGGAAAACCTGTAAACAATGACGCAATTGTCCAAACTATGCATCTTGTATAGCACTCTAACACTTAAACGCTCAATCACACATGCACACAATCATCGTTCAAACTGACCAAACGTTACAATTTACAAATAACTAATTCTATTTCACACATAAGTATGAAATCAAGTGAATGCAAAAAAAGTTAATAAGTGCAGTTGTATGTAATGATATGATCTAACAATAAGATCTTATTATGTACAGTTTGATTAATAAGTCATTGTATTTTATTGGAAATTTAAATTGATTTTCATTAAATAGTTTAACCTTTTTGGGCATTTAAAAAATATGGGATTTGCCTTCAGAAAATAATAAATGTGGCTGCGGTTAAATACAGGATTATAAATTATTGTTTTCATGTTAATGTAATTTTCTTGCGGTCCACACACGGCGACAGAATGTAATAATATATCATTTATTGCTACATTGATACTTTTAATGTTATTATATTAATTTTTAATGAACATTTTAATTTGAAGCATCCACCCGGTATATAAATCCGATAATTTAGATTTTAACGATACACCTACGATAATGTCGGCGTGTGTGTAAACTGCAGTCAGTTTCAATATACATATGGAAAATTATATCGTTGAAATTTATATTGAAATGATAAAAGAGGGTACATTTTAGAAAATTGCATGACTTTCATAAAAGATATACATAAGTAATGTAAAAATAATAAAATAATTGATATTATATTTATTTTGAAATGTTTTAAACAATTTGGCATAATTTGCAGAATTAATTCTGTTTCATATTTAAAATAGACCATCAAAAAATACATAACTTGATTTTTGGTTTAAAATCCAGTGGCGCATCTAAATATTACCATTTTATAAGTATTTTAAAATAATTAAAATCTATGTAACCTAATCAATTTTGAAACTTGAAAACTACTAAACCAAATTTGATCAGATTTTCACTGTTTCTGAAACCTTGTTTTTATAGTATTTAAGTAATAATTAAAGCAACAATTCATATTAAATAATTAGGAAGTAGCGTTTTATAAAAACAAATAATTATTCATATTTTTAGTTAAAATTTATAAAAATAGTAAGGTTTGAATTTCGAAATAAACACAGACCATAGGGAATTTCTAGTTTAAAATAATCTCAACTTGGAGAGCAAACGACAAGAATCCCAAAGTGCTATAAATATCCTAAAACTAAGCCTGTTACTATTCTGACTTAAAACAATGAAGAAAATAATAAGTGGTGAAATTCGAACGGCTCGGAAGAAGACGAACCGTATCCTTAAAATATTGAGATATGAAAAACCAGCTGAGTTTATTTAATTTTCTTTTTTAGAAAATAAAAAAATTAAATAATATATTTATCTGAACTGTTATTATTAATCGTTACAAATTAATTATTTGATAAAAATGTATTTTTTTTAATCCCACCACTTAAAATAATATACTGGGTGTCCCATTTTAATTCATACGCAGAAATAACTTGAAATTTTTGCACTTTACGAAAAAATATTTCAAACAAAACTTGAAATGTGTTAATTTTGTCATTACATATTTGTTTTAGGAGATTAACCTCAACTTTCTCTAATGAACACCCTATATTTTGAGTACATTTTCGATTTCCGAAATAAAAAATGCATACTTGTTTCTTAAAACCACATATTTTGAAGTTATTTACTAATCAGTTATAATAATATTCAATAAAAAAAAAATCAACATTCAACCTCTAAAAACGGTCGGGGGGGGGGGGGGGGGGGGGGGTTATTCGATATGTTTATCTGCGTAGTTGTTAGTTATAAAGGTAAATTCGGGCAAAATAGTCTTCTATTAACATTAAAATTTGGACTGTAACCCCTAATGGCGAGGGTAAATCTAAATAGGGAGTGGATTTTTGATATGTTTATCTACCCCTAGTGGTGGGGGTAGACAGTTTAACTGTTATAAGTAAATAGCTTTAGAATATGAGATTTGACAAAAAATGTTTCATAGAAAAATTGTGTAATTTTTGTCACATAATACGTAACTGTACTCGAAATACATTTTTCATAAAAAAATGAGTTTGCCCTCCTAAATTAAAAATTTAGTAAAAAAATTAATAATTTCATAGCTGATTAGGTTTTTCTTTTCAAAAACATTTTCGTAAAATGCAAAAAAGTTTTAGTTATTTCCCTGTATTAATTAAAATGGAACACCCGGTATATCATATCGAGAAAAAGTTTTATTAGTTACACTTGAGTTGATTTATAATTATAACGATCAAGTCTTTGTTTTGTCTAAAAATTTAAAAATAATGTACATACAAGCATCTCCTATTTAATGTTTATTTATTAGCGTATTTGGCATATAAACAAGGCAATAAGATAAATAATTAATTATTTACATTCAATTCAAAATAGTTTCTTTCATATAATAATTACATAGGTACTATCAAAAATCTATTAATAGCTACCTATCTAATTAAATTCGGCGAAATCTATACAGCATATTACGTTTTAAATTGAAACTGGTTTAGTAATATTCAGGCATTCATTCATAATACCTACATATATACACAAATAATAAATACGATGACTTTTGACATTATTCAGGTATCCACAAACCACACGTGACTTTTTTATCACAGAAAGTCTAATCCTACTAATAAGATAAGTAAACAATTATGCAGACATACATATGTATAGGTACATATTCTTTATATTGGATTTTACATGTTCAAATATTGCGCTTTAAGATGTCGCCGTCAAAAATAATAAATATAATGCTAATTTTATTCATACAAACTTATCATAAAACAATTTTCAATGTTACTGATTTCTTTTTTGGCAATGAAATTATAAACAAGCCAACAAATTATATATTTTTAACATAAATAACTGATTTTTTTATTTTATTTTTAATAATGAATTTAATTTTTTTTATCGGAGTTTAAAAAAAATAGAAAATACATTTAAATAATATTAACAATAAAGAAAGGAATTATTCAAAATTGTGAGAATTTTTTTTTTAATTATTAAGGAAACCAAAATTATTTAAAACAATGAATTTCATGTCAGTTTGTATAATGTTAACTTTAAGAACTGTTATAGAATCATCTAAAACTCATTTTATATCAGTATTAAGAACCAAGTTATATTCTAATTATGAGCTTTTTTCAAGTTTTCAAATAATTTCCTCTGTATACTTCTTTGTTGATACAGCATTTTTTAATCAGCACCCACCTACATAATTTTATATGCATTACTTAATAATAAACTAACAAATATACAGAAAAAATTCCGTTTGGAATTTTTTCTGCTTTAATTTTAATAGAATTTTTTCACAACATCCACAGTGAAATTATTTTTAATTTTGAATAAAGTTTTCCAGCCCATGCACTTAATATATTTATCAGGGCTGTGGAATCGGAGTCGAGGAGTCGGAGTCGGAGTTTTAGTAATTTTGGGTCGGAGTAAAAAGGTACCGAAAAATGTTTTTTTACTTCTTTACACACTTAATAGTTTTTGTTCGTATTGAATTTTGAAGTACAATGATTTGAAATTTTCAATTCTGGACGAAATCAGAATCGCCGGAATTCATTTAAAAAAATTTTGCCCGAAAACGGAATTTAAAAAAAAATTGTACAGTAAAGAGTCGGAGTTGGAGTCGGAGTCGAACATTAGAAAAATAAAGCAGTCGGAGTCGGAGTCGTAGGTTTTTGTACCGACTCCATAGCCCTGATATTTATTAAAAAATCTTGGTTATATCGTATTTGTATTTTGTATTTCATAATATAATAAGTACCTTCTTTTATTATGATATAGATTGAAAAAAATAATTCGACTAGTCATACACGTAGACCTGAATCTACTTAATAAATCAGTTCTTTATGAACACTTTGTATGGTCCAGATTTGATTAATTCGTTCACCTTATTTATCTGATAAAATCTGATATGTAATAATTTTCTTCTTCCCTAAATAGAAAATAGATACGCCAATTATTTAATAGCTAATGTAACTATTAAAAATATAGAAATTATATAAAAATAAAATAATAACTGCCTTAACATTTTTTCATTTTTACTAAACAAGTAAAAAATTAAATAAACTTTGTAAATAAACAATTTAATTATAATCTATGTTATGTAGATACATAATAAAAAACACACACACAAATATTTATTTACTTTGTATTATATATTATGTAGGTAAATGTAAATAATATAATTACTATTAACCTTTAAACAATTACTCTAATTTATTATGTTTACATGCATACTAAAAGGTTTATACTTCTACTGACGTCAAATATTACTATTTTAGGTATTGATAACGAAAATTTTAATTATTTTCAACATACTAACGTTGGTCTAATCCATTTTAAACTATTGTCTCTAAAAATATTATATAGATTATGAGGTGTTTCCTCAATAACACAAAAAGTACATATTTCCAATTTTCATTTGTCCTTATTTATATAATTTTAAATTAGTATTTTATGGTAATAAATTTAGAACCACCACAATATTATTATATCTTACAATATTAGGTGTTATTAATACTCATGTACATAAGTAGGTATGCAATACGCAATACTATTTTTATTTTTTTCAACAAAATCTACAATTGTTTCACGCAAGGTTACATTGTTATACATTAATAAAATACTTATGAAATGATATGGTACGTGTTCCTATATAATATAATATATTTATGCTAATTGAATAAACATTTCCCTTGTATCTATTTTAATATCCGCTAAAAATAAAACCGAACGAATTTCCGGCGATAAATGTAACCTATAAGCCGTATGTATCAAGTTAAAAAATACTATTTAAAACAATTTATATGTAGTGTACAATATCAATAGTAATTATTTTGTTCTTTAACTTAAAAAGCCATTAATGGCTAGATAAAAATTATTTTATCTTAAACTTTTATGAATTCGTACAATTTTCTATAGCGTTAGTGTTATAAGAATGCTCTACCTATTCTATATTATGAAAAGCTATATATCTTTGTATGTCTATTAGGATATGTAATAATTCACGAATGATTTGTTCTTTTTGAACGAATCTTTTCAGTGAATAAATCGACTCGAATCAGTTGAAAAAGATTCGTTTTTGTTTTCACAAATATGGAATAATGCGTGGTTAAAAACACGTACATATTCTTATAATATCAAACCAATAGTATGAAATAAGACTCAAATGACTGACGAGTCAGTGAATCAAATCGTACATTATACAATTATTTCACTTACCGAACGAATCATTTTACTGAACTGATTCAAATGACTGAAGTCACTAAAAAAGACTCGTATTTACCATCTCTAATGACTACAAGTATAGATAAGACATAAGATAAACTTTACAGAAAGTTATTTAAATACGGCTTTAATTTTAAAATGTATATCATCTACTTTTGCTATTTTAATTAATTAACAAAGTTCCTATCGAAAAATTAAATAAATACAATCATAAAACTAATAAAATTGACTACTTATGTGATGGTGTATTGGGTATAAATATTTAAAATAAAACAAATCATAACAAAAATGATATATCATTTATTTTTTTAATAGTCTGCTAATATAACAGACGACCTAATATGAACAACATAAAAATATAACTGCAAATTTACGCCATTGTATTTATAAAAATTCAAAAGTTATTTTTAGTTCTGTTTTAATTAACAATTAAAATGATTCTAGAGTACATTAGGTACTATTAATATCAATTATGTTAAAATTAAATTTCAAACGTAAAAAAGTAAAACACGTAGAAAAACTCACCTTCCATCCAAGATTTTCAAAAAATGTGCATAAACGGGATTGCCCAGTGGTTTTACCACCACATGGCCCTGAAACAAAACAAAATACAATTAATACACACTAATATAATTGTTATTATACATAATTTAATTGTTTAAAGAAAATATAGTTTGGCTGTTCACATTTTATGGTAAGTAACAAATAATCAATTGTATCGCCTATGTTTGAAATTCGACCATTATTTTGCCTGCCTTAACGGCAGCATACACACATGATTTTTTTGTGCACATCGATGGCAGTACCTTTATAATAAATAAATAAAAAGGTACGACACTTTTCGATGTTCATATACAGGGTGATCCAGACCGCCCGTCCACTATGTTTTACGCCCAAACTATTGAAGATAGAGTTTTATAAAAAAAAATTTACTATGTATATCGACCCTAAAGAATTTCAAGAAAATATTTTCAACCCCCTAAAACTGCGCCTTAGGGGGTAGTTTGGGGGGGTACATGCCCGTTTCTCAGTAAAATCAAATGGAACGGTATATTCAAAAGTACATAATTGTAAAGACCATAAAAAAGTAAGAAACTTTTGTAAAACAAAAATTTTCATACTTTCAATTGTTTAGAAAATATGGCGACTTGATCTCAAATTTTAGGGTTTTACTAAAAGTGCTCTAATTTCGTTAAATATTAATGAAATTTTATTCTTTTTTTTAAATTTAGAAAGTAGAAATACTGACTTTTGTAATGATCTATGAATATTTAAGATTTTGATAGTTTAAAGTGACACACGCGACATATCAAAAATGAAAAAGTTCAATTAGCGATAATTCAAAAAAATTAAAAACAATGGTATATCAATTAATACTTTATCTTAAAAAAGATATGTAAATAAACAACTTTTGATAATAAAATTTTAAATTAAAAATTATAATTTTCAATTTTCCATTTTAAAATTTTGATTTTTAATTTTCTTAACAAAAGTTGTTTATTTACATGTCTTTTTTCAGATAAAGTACTAATTGATGTACCATTGTATTTAAATTTTTTGAATTATCGCTAATTGAACTTTTGCATTTTTTATATGTCGCTTTTGTCACTTTAAACTATCAAAATCTTAAATATTCATAGATCATTACAAAAGTCATTATTTCTACTTTCTAAATTTAAAAAAAGAATAAAATTTCATTAATATTTAACGAAATTAGAGCACTTTTAGTAAAACCCTAAAATTTGAGATCAAGTCGCCATATTTTCTAAACAATTGAAAGTATGAAAATTTTTGTTTTACAAAAGTTTCTTACTTTTTTATGGTCTTTACAATTATGTACTTTTGAATATACCGTTCCATTTGATTTTACTGAGAAACGGGCATGTACCTCCCAAACTACCCCCTAAGGCGCAGTTTTAGGGGGTTGAAAATATTTTCTTGAAATTCTTTAGGGTCGATATACATAGTAAATTTTTTTTTATAAAACTCTATCTTCAATAGTTTGGGCGTAAAACATAGTGGACGGGTGGTCTGGATCACCCTGTTATAGATATGGCCAATATTGAAAGCATCGCCAAGTAAAAAACACCTCACATACAAAATTGTACCTTTTCAGTTTAAATTCTGTGAGTTTAAGGAGCAAACATACTGGAATGAGTAAAATTTAATATATTTTCTTTTTTTGCTTGATTTCATTCCTTACAGTCTCAGTTTTAACTTTATTAAATGTTGCAGACGAAATGAAAACAGCTTATTTTTTTCTTAACGAAATTTTCTAAAATGTTTAGACGATGATACCAGTTTAATTTTTTTTACAAAACTGGATGTAGTTACCGGATGAAATTATCGGTTATAAAATCCGTGACGCAACGAGATTTGTAAATACCTATTCTCTCGTCTCGAATAAAAAAATCAATTAATTACAATTATAAAAAATTAGCCAGCCTCGTCTTACCACCATTTAAACACAGTTTCGGTCGTGCCTCATGTCAAGTCCTAGTTTTAATCGTACATTAGAAAACGGTAACTCTTAACTACAGTAAAAAACTGGAAATGTATGAGTGAAATCGACAAAAAGTTAAGTTAAGTGTTTTGACTTTTGAACAATTGACAGTTCATATAACACCGGTATATTACATGTATTTATTTCCGGGTAAATGTCCATATTGTCTTACTTCTGATTTCCAAACTGTTTCAGTTTCAAAAATAATTCTGATGAAAACTACAACATGAAAGTCAAGAAAAGAAAAATGACAACATGACCAATAATCAAAATAGGGCTGCACGCCGAAACGAGATGAGATTTTTATCGGTCTCGATCTCGAAACGAGATTAAGATAAAGGCGAAATCGACCTAAATTTTGAAAAGAAACGATATCTCTTTATTTATAAGACTCTCAATAATTAGTAAAAATACACTGTTTGATAATAAAAGTAAATTATAATATATTCAGGAGTTGATACTGCGTATTTCCTCGATATGTCCTCTCTTTTAAGAGATAGAGACGAGATTAAAATTTTGAATGGTATTAAAAGTAAAAAAAAATAATATAAAATTATATTGAAATATACAGTATGGTCCCGAAAAAATGTGGATAATAAATAATAATTACTAATGTAATATAATGTCAATCTTTACAGATTTATTTTTATAATACAACGTTTCACTCTAATTATAAGAATTGTTTGTTTGTTTTTATTACAAATATCCATCAGTCTATAGTCTATACACATAAATTAATCTGATTTAATCAATGCAAGACTAAACAAAACTATCTACCCTATATGTATATACTTAATAAAAAATGTAATCATAAAATATACAATCATTAAAAGTGCCCAATCGAATGTTTTATTTATTTAAGTTTGGTATGTGCATTATAGATTGATTAAATAAATATTTATTTTAAAATAATTTTTAGACATTCAAAACAATATAATAATATGTAGTCATAACAAAATATTTTAATGAGCATACCAATTCACTATACGTGTGGCGTTAAAGCGGCAAATTGGTATTTTAATTAAATTTGAATTACTTTGTATTTTTATTTATTACTCCGTACTCAAATGATTAAAGTCTAATAATTGATATTTATTTAGCAAATTTTGAAGAAATTAAACAAAATTATAACGTATTAATATATATTTGTGTAAATCACAATACCTAATATAAAATAATACTTGGAATAAACTTCCCCACTCATCATTCAAGAAAATTCCATGGGGTGTGACACTGACAACACTTTATCAGTAATATTAAATATTTTCAAGATATTTTAAAGCTTAAGATGTGATATATTAAATCAACAAAATCCTATCGATATTTACAATATTGTTGCAATATATTGATTCGTTTTTTTCTCCGTCTAAAGATAAGTTATAATTCTGAATTATATTTGATAATGTACTAGGCCAAGGCTAATAGAAGTTATATCTACAAATGATTTCGGATCCCATTTTTAAACATCAAAAATAAATATCTTAGCTGCATGAAAAAATATTGTTTTTCTTGGGCTCGTTTGAATAGCAGCCAGAAGTAAATTGGCGACAGATTTTTAAATCTAACCAAAAAGATTTTATAGAAAATAATAATATGTATCTACATATATCAGTTGTCTTTTCAGAAATACAATAACAATAAGTGCATCTTTATATATATTATAAAGCGATGAAAATAACTTATTAGAAATTCAGAACATCTACAATCTACATATACCTACATAATTATAAGTCAGCCAGGGTATTAAACTGTTTTTATTATACTCATTAAAAATACAATTTTTGTGATCAATATTCGAAATTAATTAAAATTAATTGTACAAATTATATATTTTATACATGACTATATGTATGGGGTAATGGAACAAGCGTCCACGCACAGTTGCCAAGGAACATGCTGGGGCGGCACGAATCGTTCCACGATATCTGACGTTTATGCAAAAAATAAATAGAATTTTGTTTATACTTTATACCCCATGACGCTTAACACAGTAGGCACTTTAGGCAACTGCCTAGCGCCTAGAGTCCCGAGGTTAATGGGGAGGGGGAGCATTGGAAGAATTCCTAAAGAGAAGAAACTACAGTGTTGTAAATTAACAATTCAGGTGAAAACCTTTTTAAGTCAATTAGCTGAAGAGTAAAAAAGGCATTACGTCATTGTGGTATTAATTTTTTTTTCTTGCTTAAATACAGCCCCTAATTATAATAACGCGACATTGTTTATACCACGGTCATTCGTATACAGATACAGCAAGCTTATTATCATATTATTTCCTATACAAAAATATTAATATTGAAAAAGTTTTGGGTTGCAATTTTATTACCACGTGTATTTTAATTTTATCAATAATTTAACAAGAGCAGACAATTACAAATTTGCCAAAAGCCAAGTCACGCCTCTGCTTCCTCGATATCAAACTGGTGGGCGGGTGGGCGCCAAAGTATTACTTTCTCACCGTAGTACTTAATAAAACAATAAAGGTTTTCATCTACAACATTTCTTATAAGTCCATTATTCTTATTTTCTTTTAAGATTTAAGAATTGAAAAACATAAAATAATTGAACATTTTTAAAGGTACCTAATTCTATTTTTACACAATAAAAATCAAAATTTACAAATATGGAATAATATGAGCCAATGGAGTGCAAGATTACCCATTCCCCTAAATATATATAGTAAATATCCTAAATATACAATACATAGTTTAAAAATTACGTTATTAAGTACCTACCTACCTAATATTTTTTATATTAAAACATTAAATTCTATTTTACCAACACATGTATGTAGTAATGTAGTATGTAGTTAAAATAAAATTGAAAAATAAGAAATATGTACTTTGAACATTAATTTCTACAAAAAAATTCAACCAAAAGGCAAAATTCATTGCATTTATGTAGGATCTTTTTTTGCTCTACTGCTAAAACGGCATGTTTGCAGACATGGGTTTACTACTAACAAAAAACAATTGTTTTATGTCCTCGACAACTCTTGAAAGTTTGTCGGTATATTTGCGGTACACTCTGTATATATGTGCACATTTGCATGTGTTATGTTAAAACTATCGGTTCCCTTGCTGGTTACACTATAGTGCGCACTTTAGGCAATTGTTTAGGGCCTCTAGGATAGATGGGATAGAAAAAAAATACACAGAATAAAAAATAATATTTTCCTTCTATCCCCCCTTAATAATTACGTCACTGTTATCCGCTAGAATAAAAAAATCGTAATTTTGAAATGATGTCGTCCCAAATCAACTACCCATGTAGATAAGTTATTTTATTAAAAAAAATTATAAACCAATGTCATTTATACTAAACATCCCGTTATTTATTTTTGAAAATATGTACATACATATGTACTAATATTTACACAGATAAAGTATAAATAGATAAATCTTTATAAAAAATAAACATTAATGTGGTTACAAAAAATAACATCTAAACATATTATGCGAATCAATTTAAGCATCTTATAACTCATTATTTATTTATTTATTAAACTATATGCTATGCAGTTGTCAATTAGTGTACCATATTATATGAGCAATTCGGTAAAATAAACCTCACTATGAGTATTATGACACCTTCTTGGTTATTTTTAAAAACAACTAAGTACATACCTATTTTAATAGCAATCAATAAAAAAGTGTTACCGAGTTTTTATTGTTGAATCTATATTATGTTACTTTTGCTGAATTCAATTATTATGATACGTTTAATGCATGGCGGCAAAATATAATTTTCGGCCAATTTGGTTGAATCGGGTGTAGTATTTTTTGTTCATGTGAAAGATAATTAATAATTTTTTCAGTCAAAAATTTATAAATTTAAATTAATAAATATATTGACCGTATTATAAAACTTGCTGCACGTGTTTGTGTTTTCAGATTTTATAGGTTTTTAAAATAATATATTTTTCATATAAAAATTTAAAAATATTTTAATGAAATCAAGCAGAAACACGTGGGAATCATATTTAAATTGAAAAATTCATTTTAAAATTACAATTTAAAACTTACCTCCAGTTAACACAAGCTTATATACTCGTTTCTCGGCTTTTTCCATTTTATCACACAATATAAAATTTAAATAAAATAAAAAGAAATTTAGTAGCACAAAATGAATATCACTATAAAAAAATTTAAAAATATGTTATCAAATTGATATTACTGTAAATAAACTCATTTTAATTAAATTGCAGTCAAAGGTCCTGCAAACAGGTATATAAATGAACCATCCTGACAGAACGAAAAAGGACGAATTGAAGTGTGTCCCGACCATCACTCAGAATATTTGTGCGAATGCGCACATATGAAAGAGATAACAATTGCGTTAGAAAGAAATGCTACAATAATAAAACGCGTCATCAATATCTATATGTGTAAGACAAAGAAGACAATAAAGGGAAAACTGAAACATAAATGGTAGCAAAAACCTAGCATAATTTTGGTAGTTATAACGTTCTCTAAATTTTCATATTCTGAAAAGTTTTGGCGCCATTTAAGTCCTGTCTTCATTATTTTTTAACAAAGTTTATTTTTATGTAAGTAAATATAAAACTGTTTCTAATTTTATATACAAATTATTATTGACATTAAATTGCTTTTCAGAAAAATGGATACATTGCAGAAACCTTTTGTTAACGGAGAATATATTGATCGTTTAAAAGGAAAAACTGTTACAATCTTGGGAATTGTTTCAAATATGAATCCAAGTAATTCTACATTCAATATGAAAAGTACTGACGATATAAATGTACAAGTAATATTACCTCAACCAATTAATGAACATTTAAATGGATTAATTGAGGTTAGTTATCTCTTCATAGCATGTAACACATTAACTGCCGTAAAATACCTCTTTTACAGCATTCAGCTTTTTAATTTTTTTTATTTGTCTTCAAATGATAATCTTAAAATCATTTAGAGGATTCCGATATGAGAATTAAAATGTTAAGAATGCACTAAGTCAGCCTAGAAACCAAGTCAACATATCGTCGTTGTCATTTTAATATCTCCTATGTGCAAATTACAAAGTTTTGAATAAACTAACAAAAACTATTTAAAAAATTTTTACCAATTTTATCCGTTATAATATTCTTTTATCATAGCATAAATATTCTATTAATCTATTTTTTTTATTTAATATGGCTCACCTTTTATTTCGTAATTGAAAAACAAAATTTTTTTTTGTATTTTCAACTGTACATAGGAGGTATTAAAAGTTAATTGTTTTCACATAATAGATATAGTTAGATAGTAAAACTAGTTTTTATTAATTAACTAATTGCCACAGTTATATGCAAACGATGTAAATTATCTAGAAAACAACCCCCTTATGTGTATAAATTGAAAGTGAAGTTGACTTTTTTAATTTCTCCTATGTGCTGTAGATGACACATAGGAGAAATTAAGGATCAGCTATACGAGCATATCACATAGGATAAATTAAATTTACTTATTAGAAAGAAACGGAGATTGTTATACTATTGATATATTATTGAACAGATAGAGAAAAAAAAGACCAACCGTAATATTGAAAAATATCATTTTTGAAAATATTGTCACATAGGAGATATTAAAATGACAACGACGATATGTAGATAACTACAAAACTTTTTATTCACACATCCATTAACAATAAATTCTTAATTCTAGATTCATGGTGAAAGTAAAGGAAATAATACTATATATTCTCATAATATAATAACATTTCCACCAGAATATTCAGCAAACTTTGATTTTGCTTCACATAATGATCTTGTACGGATTTTAAATGTTGTTCCTAACTTTTGGGATGTTAATTAATTGTATTTTCAACGATAAACATTTCTTATTTATAAATCTTTATTTTGTATATCAAATTTACAATGTTTACATGTGTTACTATTATATTATATTAAAATAATTCTGTAATTTTAATGTTTTTATTTATTTTTTTTTACTCTTTTCCAATATAAAATCTTATTTACGTTATAATATAATATATATACTAACGTATATTATATATATATATATATATATACTATATTTTTTGTAAAGAAAATCTTTTATTAATAAACAGGTATACATACTATTATAATAATTTGTCAAAATATTACTTTAGCCATTGGTGTCACTAGAGTGGGGGGGGGGGGCAGGTTGACAATCTCAAAAGGGTGACACCCGTCTCACATGTTAAAAAATTAAGCCTATTTACCCTTTTTTCTCATTATTTAACTTTTTCAGTGGATTAAAATGTGTAAAAAATAGAGTTAATAGGCTTTTTTGGTAATCAAAAGTTTATAAGGAGTGATAACCCTTTAATTTATCTAAAAAAATATGATTTAAGTTGATTTCAAACAAAGTATATATGTGACAGCCAATACATTGTTATTAATGGAGCCTATTATTTTAAGTACTTAAATAAAAATTAAATTAAATAATTCCCTCCAATGTAATGTGCACTAGTCAAATTCATGTGACTTTTTTCTTTGAATGTTTATGAAATCTAGTCCAAATTATACCGATATGTCATCATACCAATAATACCAATCAACCAAATTGTGTAAATACTTTGTGCACCATATACTAAAGTTTTGCCGTTTTTTTCAACAGTACTGATAACATCTTACAATTAACTTTTAACCAATTACATGAATTATTGGTCGGTGAATGGTCATGTGCCGTCTGTAAAACTGGCGGTTTAAGGACAAAAAAACAAAATGACGTAAACGCATATCCTTCTTTACTTTTGAAAAATTTACAGAAAAAGCATACTAAAAAATCAGTTAAATACAGTAAATATAAAAACCAGTTTTTAATTAGGACAGTTCCAAAAAAAATGTCAACATTTCAATTTATTTTAATAAAGTATAAATCATCACAGAATACGCTGAACTAATTACGGTTTATTATTTTAAGAGTAGATTGTGAAAAAGCTGCAAATTGAATGGGGGTCTAATAGTGTGAAGATTAGATGAATATACAGGTTCATATACAGCTTAAAAAGTAAGCAATCTCAGACAGCATGTTACTAGTTAACACGTTGACTGCCAACTACGAGACAACTCGTAGTTTGCGTTATTGCCTAGGATGTCAACTATGAGTTGTAGTTTGTTTACTTGCCATGTTTGTGCAGCTACGATGAAATTTATAGAATATCAGTGTAAATATGAAAAGATTAAAAAGTGGACAGAAAATATAATTATACAAATTTAATTCCAAATAAACAAGCAAAATATATACCTATATTTAAAAAAAAAAAAAACACATTCTAGTATATGCTTTTTGATTACTATGTACTATTTAGTTTTTAATAGTATAATATAATTAAATTAAATTTACTTTTTACACCGGAATCCTAAATAGTATCGCAGCAGTCAACATGTTTAAGGTTAATAATTTATCTAAATTTCTAATAGATCAGCAGGGTTTGCCCCAAAAGTAATGCATCGCATTATTTTCTGGCGTGACTATCCGCCATAGTGCGTTCCCACTTTTTGGGGTGTGTGGTGAAGGGCTTTGGGAACATAGCGCACTGCACAGTAGTTGGTTCTGAGCTCCCGAAGCATCAGAGTGTGCAATAGAGTGACCCTTGTTTAGAAGTGCCGTCAAAGTCGCGATGGAGAAATTCCTAGAGCAACGATATGCTATCAAATTTTTGTCATTGCATTTTTTCTTACTTGATAGTAGCATATGGGTGCTATAAAGCATTGTATGTATAAGAAAATCAAGAACTTTTCATATATTATTTTAATTAGTTTTATTAAAAAAATCTCAGATTTTTTTTAAGGAAAATATAGAATGACCAAGTTATATTCATACGTATTATGCAATAAAAATTTAACATTATTATTATATTAAACACTATCAACAGATCATGTTTCTAGAACAAAATTGTGCATATGTTTTCATGTGCAAAACATAGTAAATTATTCTTATTAATATATGATACGAGTACTTCTGTTTGAGAAAATATATATTTCTAAAAATACGTAATTGTCTTTATGTGATTTGTTAAAATAATATACATTGAGTCCATGTTTAATTAAATCAGATCAATTCTTCTTGAAGTCTTTCAACAAAATTAATCGGTATACCTAATTTTAAGAGTGAAGATTTTTGTTCATATTTTATTTTTGGTATATAGAATAACACTGCTTCCCAACACATTTCACTTAATTTGGGTATATGTATCCAAGCCGAGTATAAACTGTCTGTTCTTTCTACTCTTTGTTGTCCATTATGTCTTCTATTATTATAAAGACCACCAAAAACATACATTTTTCCTTGGGGATTTATACATGCTGAATGAAAACAAACTGGTGTTTTCAATGCTTTGTTAGAAATTATTGTCCAGTTCATGGTTTCCATATCCAGCCTCCAAAAATCATTGTGAATTTTAGTAGATTCACATCCTCCTATTATGTATACATTTAATTTATTATTTTCACTTTTATATGAAGCACAACCATGGCACATTCTTTTTGGGGGACAATCATTAGAATTTGATTTAATTAATTCCCACACAAATGTATCTAAGTCAAATACAGGTATTTCTCTAAAATCAAAAACTTTTTCACCATTGCCTCCACCAAAAACAAATATTTTAGAATCACACAAAATAACTTCATGTCTGTAACGTTCTTCTGGTCTGAATTGATGTCTTCTAATATTTCTTGGTTCAATTAAATACCATTTCCTTTCTTTTAAATCTAATCTGTAAATTATAAAAATAGGTTTAAAAAATTAAGCACAACTATAAAAGGCATTAATTGGTAGTATGTGGGTCTGTGTATATTAGGGTGTCTGTTCATATTGAAATATCAACAGTAAATTCCTTCAATCTGTTCTTTGTGACCAAAAAATAAGGTAACCCCAAATTCAACTTCAATTTAATATTTAGGCTATGCTCAATGTACTTTTTTAATGTGTATTTTAAATAGCAATTTTCATGTTTTATGAATGTTTTCTCCATAGTATTTTCAGAAAAACATGAAAATTGGTATTAAACCCTTTGAACCCCAAGCTCTTGAGCAACAGGCCGGTATACAAGACATTCGGGTATATACAAGCACCATGACCCGAAATTGTTATTAAATTTTTGAGATATTATGAGAACAATGTCATTTTATTTTATATAACACTTTATTACAGAAACATGAATGTCATGAAAACTTACAATACAATTAAAAAGATTATCAACAGAATTCAGCGGATGCAGAATGATCCAAAAGTCTGCATCCAACCAGTAACAGGTCCTTTGGGTTCAAAGGGTTACAATGCACATTATATTTAAAGTGTATTGAGGCACCTTATTTTTTGGTCACAAAGAACAGATTGAGGGGGTTTTCCGTTAATATTTCAATTTGTACCGACACCCTAGTGGCCTAGTGAATACACATGGGAAGTTATAAAAACTTTGAAAATTTATGTTATAAAAATTATAAATAAATATAAATTCCAGAATTCCAGACACTTTTTAAAAAAATATAACAAATTGAATAAAGTAAATTTTGAAAGTATTAACACTTAGATCTTGACTGGTTCTCAGCTTTAAATGTATTAAAATTGAACTATTACCTGTGTATATCTGAACTATAAAGAAAACCAGTTGTCCCACCATATGTATACAATGATTGATTGTGGTATACTATTGCCTGTCCATACATTGGGTCTGGTTCTTCACCACGAGGTTCAGCTAACTTTAAATTTTCGAACTCTGTAGGATTGTTTAGATTAAACATATAGATATTATTTGTTGTTACTCTACCAAATGGAATACCGGTTCCACCATGTGCCTGTTGAAAATAGTAGTATATTTTGACTTCCGTTGAATGATAACAATTTTAATTTATGTGTTACAAATAAAAATATTTACCAATAATGTTCTTCCATCATATAAAATTGCTGCAGAAGCTACTTCTTCTGGGAACATTGTATAAGGATAACGTTTCCATATTCGAGTAGCAAAGTTAAATCTCCATATTTCAAAATACAAGTTTTCATCACTTCCAATTGCACAATATCCTCCATACAAATATAAATTTTTATCATCACAAACTATCCGGTGACCACTTCGAGCAGATGGAGCTGGATGTTTAGATGGTTTGAATGGATGAACTTTTTCAAAGATGTATTTTTTAAATTTGTATATATTTTTAGTATTTGACTCCATTTCATTTTTCAAATAATGAGGAAGTGAAAGTCCCATTACTTTATTACGATTAACTATAAATGAATATTTTTAATGAATACAATTCATTGCAGTCCATTTTCTATGTTTAGAATAGCGATTGACTTTTAGGTTATATTTACTACCCTTCGTATCCAATAACTTTTTATATCATCCACAGAATACAGACAATTTTCTGTAACATCTTCTAAGATTTATTCTCATTTGCCTTTTTTGGATGTTTGAAAATTGTTAATTTGAAACAGTTTTTAAATGATTTGAATACTTTCATTAGTGTCAATGTTATCGGCAATCGGCCATATGATTTATATTGACATTTGAGTTCACAAATGAGTCCAATTGTAAGCCCACTATCCCCACTATGTTGTATGTATATATTAATTTTTGTATCAAAGTTTAGTGATTAGCAAAATAAAATTGTTCGATTTGTTTTAGTAAATAAATCATCAAATATGTATATTTCTTAATTGCTAATCAAGTATATAAAACCATATATTGAACATACTAGTTGTTTAATATATACGGATAAAACATTCTGTAAAAACAATAATGTGCACACATTTAATGTATAGAATATCTAAATAGTGATACCACAATCTAAAGTATTTCTACTTCCATGCAAATAAAATAAATTTGGTGTACCTGAAATACACAGAATAAAGATACCTAACTACTCCTGAAATAAAATAAAACATATATCTCATACATTATGTACTAATTAATTCTGTAATTAATTATTAAAATATTTTATTTTAAAAATAGATACATAAAATTAAAAATATAACATTAATAAATTTAGAATTCAATATTTAATGATCTATGATTATAAGTTCATCAATTCCCCAATCTTCATATGAGTTATCTGGTAGATATCTTCTAATAATGATTGGTATTTTTCTTTGTTTTAATTCTTTCATAGCTATTTGTAATGGATCTGTTTCTCCTTCCAGTTCAACCATTACAGGTGCACACATTGATATTTGTAATGCTCTTGTTCCTAACACTCTTGCTCTTTCATATCTAAAAAATAATTGTTAACTTATTACCATCTATATACATATTTAAAAAAGTGTTTGATAAGACAGGTGTAACATTACAAATGTCATAAAAACGTGTTAGTATTTTTTTATTAATATATTTATTAAATATACAGTAAATTTTCAATCTGAATGAGGTTTACCGGATTCAGGCAGAATCAATAATGAAAATTGATAACTAAAAAATAGGTTGGCAGCATTGCAAAACTTCTTCAGACTGCTTGGATGTAATAAACAATAATTGAACGTAATTAAATTATTGGCGGTGAATACGGAATTTTACAGAAACCGGAATGAAGCGTCAACATTTAATTCTTTTTGATTACTTTTTCAATTACTGGGACGTATTCCTGATATTTTTGTAATTTAATTTTAATATTTTAAAATAGCTTGTGGCAGATATTGAGTTCATGAAATTATCTAAAATAACCTCTAATTTTACCACTAAAGAGTTTTCTTACCAAGAATTGTTAATTTACTATGTACTTCATTCTAAGTTCCGTTATATGTGTTTTTTAGACGTTTGCAATGGTTTCATTAATCTAAATGTTGTCTTACTTTGTCATATATTTTGTTGTTATACGCTTATTTTTTGGTACACCTCCACCAGCTTGACCCGGTTGCAGTAAATCTAAATTTTCACCTTCATCCTATAAAATAAGTAATGTTAAACATTTACTTAATTAGAATTATGTTTTTATTAATTACCTCAGGTTGTTCTAATTCTTCAATATTATCGTCTTCTACATCATCTTCAAAATCGTCTTGAACACTACAAATTAATATGATGTAATTAATATGTACAAATATTTACAAAGTAATAATTCGTTTTTGTAGTAGATATACATACTCATCTCCATCAAAATCTTCGTCAGCCATTTTTAATAGTTATAAAATATAAAACTTTGCAAATGTTTTATTTCTGAATTATTTAAAAATAGGAAAAACGTGATTAAAATATGAACATTCAATAAATAAAATCACAGTAAAATTTAACCTCAATAAACAATAAACTTTTTTACCACAGAATAGACACGATAGACACGCTTTTTTCAGCATTTATGTACATGAAGGAAAACTTATAAAACTTAATTCCCTTTTCATAAATTAAAAATCCCTTCCTTCTAGGTGGCTATTTTTATATCTATGGCATAAGAAACTTTTATTTTCTCTCTTGTACTCTGTCTACAAAACGTCAAAAAGATTAAACGTTTGTGTATTCTCGATTGGTATGTTTTTATTATAAATTTAAATATTATGGATATGAATATACACTTGACTGTTCCTTTACAACTCGATAAAATTTGTCGAGCTTGTTTAACAGAAAAAGGGGATATGAAACCTTTATTTGGAGCTTGTTTGGATGAAATGTTAATTTCATTTGCCAGAATTCAAGTAAGTTTTATTAACACTGGCATTTATGAACAATTGATTGATATACCTTTTATAGGTATCGGAAGATGATGGATTACCAAACCTTATGTGTGTTCAATGTGTTCTGCAATGTAGTCGTGCATATACGTTTAAACAATTGTGTGAAAAATCTGATGCGACTCTTAGACATTACATTAGTCCTGAGTTTCAGGTATAACTCGGTAGGAAATATTTTATTTGTGCGTTTCTAATAGTAAATACCTACTTTTTAGGCACAACTGTCTCAGAATATGTGTGAACCGAAAGTAGAAATGCAAGATTCACTCGAATTTAGTGATGCATTAGAAAATGTTGTAGAAATCTCAGAAATTGATAACGACAATAATTTATCAGAGCACTTTATTGTTTACGAAGAAGAAAGTGGATGTGACTTAGAGGTATAACACTTATGTATGATTTTCTTTTTTTTTGTAAAACTGATGTTAATTGTTGATCGAGTCTAAAGAAAATAATATTTTAAAATTAAAAACTTATTTGTAGGTCAATATAAATATGAAAACAATTGAATTATCTGAAGATAGTAAGGATGGTACAAAAATGGATGAATCTATGAAAAAATACCAGTGTCCTAAATGCAGTGCTTCATTTTCACTTAAAGTTGACTTGAAGGTATATGTATTCTATGGAAGATTTCAAGTGTATATTATAAAGATTTTTTTAGGTTCATTTGTTATCTCATCCAAAAACTAACGATCATATTTGTGAAGTATGCAATAAAGGATTTCCAGAAGCTCGCATTTTAAAGAGACATTTAAAAATACATTTAGAAAATAAACCACATCGGTGCGATGTGTGCAATATGTCTTTTGCTGAGAGTTCAAATTTAAGCAAACATAAAAAAAAGCATACTGGAGAGTTGCGTAACATCAAAGGCAAGCCTCATCTATGTTCAGTATGTGGAAGAGCATTTAAATGGGCTTCAAGTTTATCAAAACATATGAAATATCATACCGGTCATAAATTATTGAGTTGTAAATTTTGTGATCGACGATATGTAGAAGTGAGTGTTATATATATATACAGTCAACCCTTCTATAACTGCACTATAAGAAACTCGGAATTAATAAAAATAAATCAGATTATTTGTACCGCGTTATATGTATAGAAACTACATTAGGTGAATTTAAGAAATAATGAAATTGTACATAAATCAGACCGTTTTGTTTTGTATAGTCAACTCACTTATAATGCGATCAATTTGTAAGCGTCATATGAAAACTGCACTATAAGTAACTAGGAATTAATACAAATCGTATTATTAGTACAGCGTTATATAGAAATCACATTAGGTGAATTTCAGAAATAATGAAATTGTACATAAATCAGACCGATTTGTTTTGCATCATGTATAAAAATTTCATTCTCAAAGTCCAAATTTTGAAGGATACGTTTAATAAATAAAATTGTATACAAACATAAGACAAATGGCAATGAATATTTGTAATTTTACATATTTGAGTGTATAGTACAGATGAACTTGTGCAATAGATAAACTTTTCAAGTAATTTACGTTATTGGAATGTTGTCTTCTACGAAAACGCATTATAAGAGGATTGATTGTATATTTTTGTTTTCTTTTTGTTTAATATTAAATAATATTAACAGGTTGAACTCATACTTAGTATATTTATGAAAGTAAACTTATGAAACTGAAATCAAATATTCAGTTTTTGAATTTATTATATTTTAAATATTACTGTACTTGTCATTTCAGGCACGCAGTCTACGCATACATATGAGGTCTCATACAGGAGAACGCCCATATGTTTGCGAGGTATGCAAGAAAGGGTTCACACAGTTGTGTAATCTGGAGAAACACATTCGGGTCCACACGGGAGAGAAACCGTACCTGTGCAATATCTGTGGAAAAGGGTATGTGTTTTTCTATGTTGACTAGCCCCAGTGGTTAGACATAGACTGTATTTATGTCAGTCCAAGTGTACAGTATACCTTTTCTTGTAAAATTAACTTTTTGTTGCTTACGATAGCGGTTAGGGCTTGATATTTAAAAAAATAACATTTTTAAACTGAAGTACTCTATAGTAATCTCACCACTATAATTGACATGAAAATCTATGAAAGTCATGTCTTTGTAGAATTTTAATAAATATCTATGAAAGTATACCAAATTCCAGGTTTATGCACAATAAATTTTGTAGGTATTTGTTGATTAGCATTGAAATATTTTTGTTATAGCATTTACTGGTTTATTATTAGATAAACCTAATACCTATACATAGGTGGGCATTAACTCGTTAATCCGTTAATCGTTAATTAACGAAGTTAACAAAATGGTTAACGGATTAACTTTTAAGTTAACTCAAAAAAATGTTAACGCTTTTGTTAACTTCCGTTAAATTCAACTTCCGTTAACTTTAGTCCGTTACATTGATTGTTTGATGAAAAGTACATAACAAAGTTGTTGAAATAGCTAAAAAAAAGGTCTACAAACATTTTGGCTGGTTAACTTTTTAACGGATTAACTTTAACTTTCGTTAAATTTTCGAATTTTCGGTTAACTTTAACTTCCGTTACATTTTCGGAATTTTAACGCTTTAACGGTTAACGAAGTTAACTTTTTTTATTAACGGATTAACGATTAACAAAGTTAACTTTTCGATTAACTGTGCCCACCTATGTACCTATAGTATTTATTATTCTAATAATTTTTCTAGAATATTTTGAAGAGATTCGTATTGTTATGTTATAGATTTACACAGTCAGGCTATGTAGCTATTCACATGAGAACTCACACAGGTGAAAAACCATACGTATGTCAGACGTGTGGAAAAGGTTTTGCTGGATCTAATACACTTGCAATACATTTAAGGACTCATACAGGTATTCTAATTTAATTAAAATCATAGTCTATCATAATAATCATAAGGTAGTTTATGACCTAAAATTATTCTGCCCATATGGATTACCCTTTAGTTCAATTTTAAGAAGTACTGTAAGAGGGTCCCGTTTCCTATTTAAATAACGTGGAAAAAGTATTCTTTAGTACTAAAGTTGGTACTACTGATTCATGATAACCGATGAAAATTTTTTAAGGACCCCCTTGCAGTACATACCTCTAAAAATTGAACTACAGGGTAATCCTTCACTGAGGATTTTTTTTAGATCATAAACTAACTTATTTCATAACAAGAGCGAATGTTGTTGTTTTTTTTTGACATACCATATCGTGTATATTTACAGTACCTAATCGGGATGCTGACAAGTGAAAGAAAATTAAAGTCATGCACTCAAATAAACCATAAGAGAGATTTAAAAATTTTATATGTAAATGAATAACCAAATTTTTTATCGATTTTATTTATAATTTTTAGTAATTGTTTGAATTATAGATTTTTAGGGTTATAAAATGAAATAACTGTAGTCTGTTTCATTTAAGTTTGCAGTGATTGCCAGGTGATTTGACGGTATGATCATATATCGATAAATGAATAATTTTATTCAATAAAACAAAATAAAAATATTTTTCCAAAGGCTATAGGGGGATAAGAATGGGTAAAGTGCCCCCGCGCCAATTATGGCTGTTATATTTTTTTATAGTAACTACTAACACAGGTAACAATTTGACCAAATTTTAACCCTAAAAAATTTACCCCCAAGGGGTGAGAATTAATTTTGAAAATTTCGTAAAAAATTAATAACTTTTGAAAGAGTCAACCGATTTGAATAAAATTTTAATATGTCATATATGTCACTAAGGTGCTTTATAGAAAAAATCGGTAAACCTGAAAACTTAACATAACCTCAAAAAAAAGTGTTTTATATTTTTCAAAAATTTTTTTTGCTCACTTTCAATTTTGGCACAATCACCAAAATATTTGTGTGACTTTCTAGCATAGTTTTTTATAATATATGTTTTTTTCAGATTTTGTTTCCAGCTGCGTGACACCTAAAAAAAATTTTATATTTTTCTAAAATTTTTTTCACTCACTTTCAATTTTGGTACAGTCACCAAAATTTTTTTGTGATTTTCTGGCATAGTTTTTTATAATATAGATTTTTTTCAGATTTTTTTTCCAAGTGCGGGACACAAAAATTTTTCAAAAAATTTTTCAAAATTTTTTTTCGCTCACTTTTAATTTTGGTACAATCACCAAATTTTTTCAGTAATTGTCTGGCATAGGTATTTATAATATATGTTTTTTTCACTTTTTTATTCCAGCTGCGTGATACCTAAAAAAAATAAAAAGTATTTTTTGAAATTTTTTTTGAGGTTATGTTTGCCGTACAATCACAAAAAATATTTTGTATCTTTCTATCATAATTTTTTTAAAATATTTTATATATTTTTTAGATTTTTTTCCAGTTGTGGGACACAAAAAAAATTTTTTTTTTTAAATATTTTTTTCGCTCACTTTAATTTTGGTAGTCATCAAAAAAATTTTGTGGCTTTCAGGCATAGCTTTCTATAATATATTTTTTTTCGGATTTTTTTTCCAGCTGCGTGACAAAAAAAAGTTTTTATTTTTTATTTTTTTTATTGCTGGTTATGTTTGTATTATTTATTAGGTACTCATATATGTAGATGTTTTATTCGTAAAAAACTAAAAGCAAAAATATACGTATGTATGAGTATGTACAAAGTAAACTAAACAAAATTGTAGTTAATCAATACATACAATATAAAGAAACGGTTATGATATTAAATACACATAACAAATTGAAAACAAATGAGAATTAAATAAAGAATGAAAATAAAAAAGTTATATTCCCTCTCGTAATTATTACATGTACCTATTATACATTTCTTGTATAAAAAATCTTTTAATCTATTTTTGAAAGATTTTATATCGTCAATATTCTTCAGGTAATCTGTCTGGCAGTGAAATGTAATATTTACTACCTTTTCATAAAGGGCTATTGCTATATCTAGTTGTCCTACAAAAAATCAATGTATGTATATATTATTATCCTGTCTTATATTAATATATTTATAATTGTGGTTACCTAAATGTAACTCTAAGTTGCTTAAGATCTGCTTTATGACATATATTATACAAGTGTCCATTATGTCTCTAAAATATTTTTTTTAGAGGGGATCACATTTATGCAATTTTATAGCTCTTGTTAAATTAAAAAGTTTTCGTACTGTTCACAAGCTACTATTCCAAGCAGCTTACGAGCTATTTACAATTTTACTTTTTAAAGTAACACGCAGCTGAAAAAAAAATCTAGAAAAATACGCCAGAAAGTCACTATAAAAATTTGGTGCCTGTACCAACATTGAAAGTGAGCGAAAAAACATTTTGAAAAAATAAAATATTTTTTGGTGTCACGTAGCAGGAAAAAATCCGAAAAAAATATTTATTATAAAAAAATATGTTAGAAAGTCCGAAAACAATATACAAATATACAAACATAAACTGCAATAAAAAATAAAAACTTTTTGTGTCACGCAGCTGGAAAAAAAATCCGAAAAAAAATATATTATAGAAAGCTATGCCTGAAAGCCACAAAATTTTTTTGATGACTACCAAAATTGAAGTGAGCGAAAAAAATATTTAAAAAAAAAATTTTTTTGTGTCACACAACTGGAAAAAAATCAAAAAAATATATAAAATATTATTAAAAAATTATGATAGAAAGATACAAAATATTTTTTGTGATTGTACGGCAAACATAACCTCAAAAAAAATTTCAAAAAATACTTTTTATTTTTTTTAGGTATCACGCAGCTGGAATAAAAAAGTGAAAAAAACATATATTATAAATACCTATGCCAGACAATTACTGAAAAAATTTGGTGATTGTACCAAAATTAAAAGTGAGCGAAAAAAAATTTTGAAAAATTTTTGTGTCCCGCACTTGGAAAAAAAATCTGAAAAAAATCTATATTATAAAAAACTATGCCAGAAAATCACAAAAAAATTTTGGTGACTGTACCAAAATTGAAAGTGAGTGAAAAAAATTTTAGAAAAATATAAAATTTTTTTTAGGTGTCACGCAGCTGGAAACAAAATCTGAAAAAAACATATATTATAAAAAACTATGCTAGAAAGTCACACAAATATTTTGGTGATTGTGCCAAAATTGAAAGTGAGCAAAAAAAATTTTTGAAAAATATAAAACACTTTTTTTTGAGGTTATGTTAAGTTTTCAGGTTTACCGATTTTTTCTATAAAGCACCTTAGTGACATATATGACATATTAAAATTTTATTCAAATCGGTTGACTCTTTCAAAAGTTATTAATTTTTTACGAAATTTTCAAAATTAATTCTCACCCCTTGGGGGTAAATTTTTTAGGGTTAAAATTTGGTCAAATTGTTACCTGTGTTAGTAGTTACTATAAAAAAATATAACAGCCATAATTGGCGCGGGGGCACTTTACCCATTCTTATCCCCCTATAGCCTTTCTTCACATACTCCTGATACATGTGATTCACAGTTTGGTTAATTAAACACTGGGTTAAACATAATAATAAGCAAAATAAATTCAACAGGAGAAAAGCCGTATTCGTGTACATTATGCGGGAAGCCGTTCAGCCGACACGAGTCACTAGTGATCCACATGAGATCGCACACGGGCCACAAGCCACATGTGTGTGGTGTTTGCCATAAAGGGTTTACTTCGTCTGGTCATCTCACGGGCCACATGCGCAGCCACACTGGTGAGAAACCGCACAGTTGTGACGTCTGTGGTAAAAGGTATGTTTGCGTTTTTATATGTTTAGTTAGATTGATTTCTGTTAGTCAAAACGACTTAACAGTATCATCTAGGGTTAATAAAATTTTTAGCCATGCTTACAATGAGGTGACAAATGTCTAAATTGACATTGTGTGTATTTTTACAATTGAAACATAATATACTGTGTAAGTATGTATATTACATTTTATAAAAAAAAATGTATCAAATATTGGTAATAGTAGTATTTCTTTTTGAAGTTATACTTCTTTAGGGACGTTGAGGGTAAAAATTGAGTAATGTAACGGAAATGAAATCAGTAATGTAACGGAAATGAAATTAGTAATGTAACGAAATTGTAACGAAATTTTATGCGGTGAAATATATAGCCCGGGACTGAAAATACAGAATAAATAACACAACTGTAAAGAGTATTGCCTATATCAAAAAAATTACTATAGCGTATTGACAAAATTAGCAATAAAGATTTTTACTTAAATAACACAACTGTAAAGAGTATTGCCTATATTAATTTCATCCCAAAGAAGTATAACTTCTAACGCGTGTACATAAGTACACACTCATTGTTTTTTTTTATATTTGATACTGTCACAAGTTTTTATATTTTGGTGTAAAATAAGTAAATTATTCTTAATTTAATCATCTTGTTATGCACCTTCATTTAAACATTAATATATTTTTATTTTTTCAGATTTGCTGGATCTAGTAGCTTAAAAGTCCACATGAGAGGACATTCAGGTGAAAGACTGTATGTTTGTAGACACTGTGGAAAGACTTTTACACAATCAAGTGTATTAACAACCCATCTAGCTACACATGCTAATAGATGAGGAATTTTGACCTGTTTTCATTCACCTACTCACTAGCTGTGTACTAGTTTTGCAAATTTTGCAAAAATTGATTAGTTTATTTTTCAATAAATATGACCATTAATTTTTATTTATTTTGAGGTGAGGATAACCTCTCCCAAGACCATATACTGCTTTCATGAACTAAATTATTCATCTAGAGCAGTGGTTTCCAAAGTGAGGTACACGTACCCCAGGGAGTACGCAAAGTGATACTGGGGTGTATGCCAAAACTACATACACACACATACATATATTATGCTATATTATCGTGGGTACAACTTATAATTATTTTTGTCTTGGAGGTACGTGATCAAAAAAATTTGGAGATCACTGATCTAGAGTTATACCTTTATTCACATTAAATTTTAAGGTGTTTTTTTATGCAACAAAAAAATTCATTTATAAACATTTAATTTTTTTTTTGTTTGCTCATATAACTATCAAAAATTTTTTACAAAAAATTATTTCAGACAAAAGATCCCACAATAAAAAAATATAGATTTTCGTTTAAAAAAACAGTATAGTCCTCGGTCCCGCCTTTAAATTTTTAATTAAAATATACTTCTCTGAAATTTCGTGAGTGGATTCATTTTGGCGTAACCTACAAGCTTTATCTTCGAAAATTCTGAGGATTGGGGCGTTTTTGATGTGGTGTGCATCAAACATGTCAATTTAACGATGTAAGAAAAATTTACGAATAATCCTTTCTTTTCTACTTGAATTATAAGATTTAATAACGCAAACATCGGGAAATATGTTGACTTACAAAAATATTGAGGAATTTAGTGAGACCTACACCCTCAACATGTCAAATTCATGATGTTATGTAATTTATAAATAACCAGCTGATTTTTGCACAATTGCTAGATAAATAATAGTAAAATGTTATGGTGATACTGGCCTACAAAAATCATGGGTCTTTTGCCCTGACCTATGCCCGAAACATGTCAATTCCAAGTACCTTGATGAGTCATTCTGAGGTCACATAAGTATCGTCATGCAATGCAATTTTTTTTAATTCTTTAAACTTTTGTATGAAACATTTGAATGTGGATATTGATTGCAGACTTTTAACTATATAAAAATTATTGGTCCCTATTTAAGTGCCATACTTGATTTTGAAATATTTTTTATAGTTTAACCATTGGTTTACTCAATGGTTTAACCAAGTGTATTAATTTGATAGTCCATTAGTGGAAAGATTCCTCATATGCCTTGTGCTAAAAGTGCTATTTTTTGACAATTAAGATATATTAATTGGATCGTTTTCAAAAAACTGCATGTTGTTTTATGATAATTTAAATTCACATAAGTGTAATTACAGATTTTGTGAATGCCTTTATTATAATACTTTCAAATAAAAATTCAATAAAATTGGTAAAAAAACGTATTAAAAAAAACAAACTATTTTTTTATTAAAAATGACAGCAGAATTGTTAATCAATTTTCACAAAATTATCCACAAGTACACAATTAGTGGATACTCTCATTTCTAGACATCTTTTTGATTCAAAGTTCCTCACCTTCTCACTTTTGATCAGAAATCAAATAAAACTAGAGTAGAACCCCAATTATTCAGATTGCACAAATACAAATAATTTTATAATATTTATCATGAAAATACTTAAAATATATAAAACTATACATTCAGTAGTCATTCAGAATGGAATGGTCATCTTCTGACTAGACTTTATGGACCAGGGGTTCCCAACCTTTTTCCACATAGACCCCTTTTGAAAGAATTTTTTTTCCATAGATCTCCTTACATTTAACATTTGACATCTTGTTGAAAAAGTACAAGTAAATACAGTTGAAATGCGCAAAAAAAATCATCGAATTTTAAAACATCAAAATTTTCCATAGACCCCCAGAGGGTCCACCTGGACTCAATTGGAAATCCCTGTTAGAAACCACAATTAAAATATTTAAAAAAAAATATCAGTTTAGGAAATAATTAAAGTTTTGAACATGGAACATTTCTCTTGATCTGAGTAAACAAAGTTCTACTTGCGATTTGAATTTTTATTATATTAGAAGTTATACTAATAACATGCATCCAATACAGAAATCTGTTTTATTTTCTTAATATTAATTATTATTTCAACTTTTAAAAATTGTGGCACTCATGTAATTAAAATAAATATAAACTTATTTATTTATGATTATTTTTTTATTATTAGAAACAAGTCAGTAGCATATTCATTAGCCTATTCAAATGCAATTGTTTTTATAGTTTAAAAATATATTATGTAGTATTAAAATTAAATAATTAAGTTTTTAAACTATTTTTATTTTGTACTATTTATATTGATTATTACTTATATCTTACAACTACTTATATGTTTTCAGTTGTTATTACTATTTTATTATAGATCATATTAATCAAGTATGTCAATATTTCATTGTGTATATATAAATTATAAATATGGGGTGAGGAATATTGTAATTATATATAAATGTAAATATCAATTTTGAATAAAGTTATATATAAAACTAAGTTGTTATTATTCATTTTATATAAAAATTAAATTGTTTAAAAGTGTTTATAGAGGCCACTCACTCAGTTTTTATCCAACCTTGATTTAGACATTCTACTTTGTTTATAATGCTTAATATTTACCTTTCGTTCTAAAAATGAAAATTTTAGTAAAGGAAATAATAAACAACTTATGAGAACTGCTTTATTTATTGTTTAATGCATCTTTTCACCTATTTTAAAAGTTCATATATATATATTATATTTATATAATTTATATGTACAAATAGTTACAAACATTTTTGCATAACAACACGCTAGACAAAAAAGAAGTGCTACGGTATAATTTTCATAAAATAAATTATAAAAACGTCTGTAGCGTGTAATGCATGAAACAGTTAAATTTTTAATTGACATACGAATTTTAAATGCTCATTATGTAGACACATGCACAATCAAAAAATCATCTCCGAATAAAACTATTATGTCTACAAATAAAACTTTTATTTTTATAACCTTTTTAATGTAAATCCTTAAACTAGGCTCTATCTAGGTTTGCCAGAATTTAATTGCTTGGGAAAATACTTTTATTGACTTTTTATTATTTCAGTCATTATTTTTCAATATTAAAAATTTATTGATTATATTACGTCTTTTATTATACAACTTTTACTTTTAATTAAATTATATTATCTATTATTTTTTTGTTTTATTTTTTATTTTATATTTAATACCTGTTCCAAATATTATGAACTATAATATGGTATTTATTATATTAGAAATATGTTATTAATATTTGGAACAAGTTGTACTACATAGTGTAATAAAAATAATTGCCAATTTTTCTATTCAAGTAAATATCTGACAAACCAAATTCTATACAAATTTTTGGAAGTACATTTATCTATCCACAATTTATTATTTGTTTATTTATTTAAAAGAGTACAATTCTAATATCAATAATTGTACTCTTTTTGATTGAGTTGTATTGTTAACATATACTTTTTACTTGAATTTTGTAAGAATGAATTGCAATTACTAAAAGGTAGTGACCAAGATACCATGATTTTTCAATTAAAAAATTCTGTCAAATTCTTATGTCTATTTGTACATCATTAATTAATATCCAAAATGTACTTTTTTTATTTTATTTAATGTTAAATTATAATTGAATAAAATACAAGTACATATTAAGATTTTGTATTAACTTTTCCTTTAGAAGCGATTCTTAAGCATTTTGTTTTTTAAAAGAAATATATTTATTTCAAATATAACTCTCTATCTAATATAATTTAAAAAAATAAAAATAAATAAAATAGTTATAAAATGATTGTGATACATTGTACCATTATTATTGATTGTCATATTTTCAATAATGAAAATAAATTTCTATATAATATCTAAATACTTGAACATGCAATCTTTTCTAATTTTCTTCACCAACAACTACTAACTGACAGATTTATACAATTTAATGGTTTTTATTGTAAAAAAAAATGTATACTTCTAAAAAAAGATTAACAATTAGAAAATAAATATATAAAAACTCGTGAAAACAAATAAATTATTTTTGGTATCGCTGTTCCGGAAGAATAATGATGCAAGTGGAATTCATCAACTTATTGAGTGAGAAAAATGAGTGTTCATTATAATTAATTAATGTTCTCAGGGGAAAATAAGAAAACAATTTATAATTGATTTTAAGTACCACAAATGGGAAAAAACTGCTCTTTAGCAATGCTGAATGTTACTTCAGTTCTGTCGTTATTCCAATGGAGGATGAATAATGTTAGTCATGTTAGGTATTTTAACATAAAATATCCAGATTTTGTAATTGCGTCAATGTTCCTTCAAAACAACAATATTAGATATGATTTCTAAAATAATTTTGCTGTTATATATTCATAGAATTAATCTCAAAAGCCAGTTAACAGAAAACTACATATAGTTTATAATTAAATGGAACTGACTTATAATAATATTTTAATGGTTCTAACTGATTTTGAGAACAGCAAAATTATGAAATATAAAACATAAGTATAGTTAGCAAAAAATGAAACACTACATCTATATAAATTAAATCTTTTCTCACTTTCATTTCTTTACTTCAAATGTCTCAAACTCGTAAATATATTGAAAGAACAGTAATAATCATTATAAGGATGCAAACCGAATAAAATCAGCGTGTTCTATTTTAATCCCTTAAGTGGTTTGATGCATTGTATGAAGTGGCTCCCCTAGTGGTCACGATAATAATACTATTTCAATGAGACCAAGTTAACACATTTTCTATATCATAAATAGCATGACACCTAAAGAAGTTTTAACTTGCAATGTGCACATTCCTTCTTTATTACTAGGAATGATTACTCGTATATATTTGACATAATCATCAAGAATACCAAGTAAATTCATGATGCAAATATATTCGTCACAAATGCTACGCAATACAAGAGACCATGACGAATATATATATAATATAACCACTTAAGCGGTTAAACATAAATTCAATCATTAAAAATGCTTATTAAAATATATAATAAATCAAAATAATAATGTTGTATTGATTTCAGTAATACTGTACATACATTTTTTTAAGATTTGACACACCATTTTGTTCTAGTTTCAGTTTACATCCCTTATAATAACATTAAAGTAATTTAGCTAATTTTTCAAAGCAAATTAACAATAAAAGTACAGTGGAAAATGCATAAAATAAAAAACTGGTTAATGTAAAATACATATCATTTTACGTGAAATTAAAAAAAAATTTATTGTGACTATCCTGAACATTACTTTCTATAAAATCTATTATTATTTAGAAAAATTCGTCTTACGTAAAAAGGACATAAGTAAAAAAATTCAAAATTTTGTTTTTTTTGTATAGTATAACTTGAATAGTCACACATCCGATTATGTAAGCAAAAAAGTCATATATTTACTAAAATACCCCAAAACATCACTAATATAAATTATGTATCTGCATTTTTGAGCAAAATACTAAGCAAATTAGAAATATTATTTGCTATATTTACTAAAAAAAACTAGGTATTGTGTCTCTTACGAAACTTCAATTTCATTCCAAGCATTTTCCACTATTGTTATATAAGTTGATCTTTTAGTTTATTATATAACATTAAGCTAATCTAAATTAATATAGTAAAAATATGTGTTTTTTGCATAAAATAATGATTTTACTATTATTATTTTTCTTTTAGCCTTTTTATAATGTAGAGACAAATTTTGATAACTATGCATTTATCTGTTTTTGATCTATAGTATTGACCCTTTGCATTATGCTGGCACCACTAATGTGACATATTGCATTAAAACATGGAGGACAAAGGATAAATACCTGTTTTTTTATTTAACATGATATATTAGGGAATCTCCATGAACCACGCACTATTTTGAACCCCCCCTCCCCCCACACAACGTCATGTAGACAATAAGCTTTAATCTCTCCCCCTTGCCTAATGTTACATAACGCAATGTGCAACATTTTTTACAAAAAAAAATTATAATAAATATCGATTAATCATCCAACAATGTTTTGTATTTATTTGTATGAAAGAATTTTACATAACATTTAAAAATGACCCTCCATTCCCCACGTAAAACTATGTAGACAATAGAGCTGTATCTACCTCCCCTCTAAAAGAGTAATATGGCTTATAGACGTTCCCTTATGTAACTAATAGTTTTTAAGTACTTTACAATATTATGTAACTATTAAATATTTTTATAACTTTGTAATTATGATAACAATTTGGAATTGATATCCAATCTTAAATATAACTATTTTTTTATATTGTTCATATAATTACTTAAAAAGATAAAAATACGATAATAGTTTTTATTTTACAACTACTTGTTTCAGTTTAAATTACACATTCTGAATTTTTAAATAATTATTTTTGCATATAATACATTTTTTTTCTGTAACATGATAATATAATTTGTCAATATATTATAAAGTCAATATATTTAAATATATTAAAAATTACATGATGGATATATTTGTGCTCCTATTTGACTTTCTTTCAGTACAAGGCACCTGTAATATCGACATAATATCTTTTATATATTTTATTTGTGTGCTAACGTGTGTGTGCGTTTTTGTAAATTAAAGACCCTTGGTTTTAAAATATAAGTTAATAAGAAAAAGTCAAACAAATCAATAACCTGAGCATTCAAGCTTTATTCTTTTCATGAGCGTCCACATTCTTAACTTTGTATACATGGAGTCATATAATAATAATAATAATAATAAAAAATAATAGCATAGACAAGTTAATACTGAATTTCAAAATAAATACAACACTACTCAAAAGAGAAGAAAAATAGCATGCATGTACAATTATAAGTACATTAATGCAAGTTATTAATGTTTTATCTAAAGGAAGAAAGTGGTACAAGAATATTTTTGTTTATTAATGAAAATATTGTAATTGTGCCTACAAGTGATTTCCACGCATCGAAAGTAAGAATGTGATTACTCAAAGGTTAATAATCAATTCAATTTTGTACTTAATATAAAATCCTGTAGATTGCAAATTTTAATACTCTTAAAACAAAGGGACTTTCTATGCATATATGTATTATAGAGTCAAATTGAGAACTAAATATTCTAATAAATATTATTGAACCCACTAAATATTACTAACAACAAGTAAATAAATATGCTGTTTATATGCATATTTCAAAAAGAACTATTTTTATCTACCTACTCAGACTATGTATGGGATTTATTTATTCATTAGAGTTGAAATCATTCCAAAATGACACTATAATATGAATATTTATATAATATATGTGTGTTTATATATAATATATGTGCATATAAAAATTTCAGTATTTTTTGTTTTTGCTAATACTATCACAATGTTTTTTTTTTTAATTTTTATATAACGAACAGGAATTTATGTAAAATTCAAAATTTTAGATTATTGCTATGTTCTCATACGTTTTCATTTTGACAGAATTCAAGTAGAAAAATTGTAGATGATATTTTGGTCACCGTATTACTATAAAGGCATTTAATATAATTTATTTAACATTTCATAATAATAATAATAATAATAATAATATATTTACACATTTTTTCCTGTTTATTTATAATAAGAAACAGAAAAAGAAACATTCTATCACTAGTATTGTGCTATCAGCTATCTAACTGTACATTATTTTCTTCACTCTCTCTATGAACCAATGCAGCATGTACAACGGTTGCTTCATTTTGTGGTTCAGATGTTTGTTCTGTTGACGGAGCTTCAGGAGATGGTTCTGTAACTAAAATACTCACGTCTATATTTTTTTGAGGCGGTGGTTTTGGTTGCCTTAAAGTAAATGCGCTTGCTAATCGAGTTCCACCTGAAGCGGCTCGCTCTAATGGAGGTTTACGTCTAACCAAACTGCCTTTTCTAGATTTTGGTTCTTCATTATGTAACGATAACGTTGTACCACTTGATTTCATTGCTTCTGAACTAGGTGAAGGGTTGTCATCATGTTTATCAACAGCTTCTTGATGTCGTAAGAAGAAATTACAAAAGCTTCGGCGTCGTGGTGGTGCATCGCCAATAGGTGTGTGAGCTTCAGGCGTAGCCTGACTGACGGTGATACTGATATCGTTAGAGTCACGCCCGACCTGCAAGTCGTCAGCGGCGTCCGGAACGGCTGCGCTAGACAGAAGCAGCAGAGGCAGATTGAGCCACGGACCCCCGAGCTCGCTCATGTCCGACCCGTCGGAAGCTCGTGACGACTTACGAGATGAGGCGCGACTACCACGATGTACGTGAAGGAAAGCTGACAGTCTGCTCTGCCAACCGCCACCCGGAGAAGATGTTTGTGTGTTTTCGTCTTCTGCTTCTTGTTCATATTCTTGTTTTCGCCTAAAATAATTTATACAAAGCAAGATTTAAAATTACATTCAAATTTTATAATAGCTCTATGTATATAAATACTTACTTTAAATACTCTCTGAATGCTCTTTGTATCTGTCGTGCTGCTTTATCTTCTCTTTTCCATAGTCGTGTTGATGAGACTATTTCAAGTTCTTTGCGTGTAGGAAATTGTTTTTTGAATTTAACATCCATTTGGTCTTGCAGCTATAAAATTTTTGAATTATTAGTATAATCACAAATATGTATGTAATGTAATGTAAAAATAATTTAATTTTAAACTAGTAATCTATTGAAACATTTACTTTAAAAAAGCTGAAGTACCTATATATTATATATATATATATATATATATATATATTTCTACAGTAGAAACTGGTTATAACGACATCAGTTAATATGACGTATCGGTTTTAACGACTCAAAATAAAAGTCCAATCTCATATAATTGCGTTTTTACTGGTTATTATGACTATTCGCTTTTTACGACCAATATGACCGGTCCCTTCGATATCGTTATTACCGTTTTCTACTGTATAGTATGTATAAATTTAGCAATTATTTCATTATTTACCTGTAATTATATATTTTACACATAATAAAATAATACTATTTAATAAAGAAATAAAATGTACCTGTTTAAATGTATCTGTTTCCTCAACATGACCTAAAACATGTTTGACTAATGCATGTAGAATATCCAAACAATGTATTTTATTTCCTCTAGCAATTGGTAAATTAAAACTGACCAATGCCACAGTATTTGGTTTAGGGATTCCCAAAGGAGGGTCAAGAGATGCAATGAAGTCAGATAGTTGTGAAAATCTAATAAATTGTGTTGCGTGTGGATCATATCTAAAAGTAATTGAACATATGTTAATATGGAATATAATTAGTACAATGGTATCGATAATGAATGCAAAGTATAATATAGATCAAAATCATTCACGGAGTAATTATGGTTTGATCATAGAGATGACACCCTAGTGGTAAAAATAGAAACATATAGGCAACCGTTTTCATTAATTTTAACAGCTAGTCATCTCTTGAGACTACACAAGTCTGATTGTTTTATTTGATGTAGATCAAATAAAATTATATTTATTAAGAAGCAGGTGTTACTTATTAATGACATATTGGAAAACTAAGGTATATAGGTAGATAAATTTTTCAATTAAATACTTACTTTGACCATCTGACATAAAACATTTCTAAATCATCCTCAACAATTCCAATTTCTTCTTCTTGATGTGCTTGATTGAAATTCTCCAAAATAATGGCAATGTACATATTAATAACAATCATATAATTGATTATAATAAAACTTGTGAAGTATGTTATTGCTAAAAGAGGTGACCCACAATTTCCATTTGTCTGATTGTTGTATGTTATATCACATTCCGGTGGTTGAATCATTAAAGATTCAAGAACGTCATTCCAACCTGCTGATGTCATCAGTCTAAAAACAAATATATATTTTAATAATTTATAAATGGTACAATTATTATATGTATTTATTAAAGCACATAAAATAACAAAATTTAATATAATACCCAAAAGTTTTTTTAATTAATAAAGATATATTACATTCTAATATATTTTAAAAGCTGACCAAAATGCCTTGTGGTATTTTCATAATGCTAAAACACGTTTTTATTGATTATTAAAAAAAACTCAATTCAAATTAGGTACATTTTGTGATTTCTTTTAATATGCCAAAATGTGTTATGAGCGTTTTTGTAAGTGCCCGGATACAAAATTTGCATTTTGGCTGGATCTGAGAAGTTGGAATGCAATATGGTAGACACATATATAATAATTTTAAATGATTGCTTTAAGCAATTTAACAAACACAAACAATCTTATATAGCTTACCGAAATAAAAGCTGCATACTTCTTCCGAATGTTTCAAAGTTAACCATATCATCTAAGGCACCTTGTTGTTTTACATGTCCAAACACTGACATGCCAATTATGGCATAAATAAATGTAATGAGTGCCAACAAAGCTCCAATATTAAATAAAGCAGGCAGTGAAACAATCAAGGCAAATAATAATTTACGAATTCCTTTAGCAGCCTAAAAATTATTTAATATTGAATAATGGTATCAATATTTATAATTTAATTATTTTGTATACCTTTATCAAACGTAAAATTCTTCCAATTCGAAATACTCGCACTACTCGTAACAAAGTAGGTGACACAGGGAAATCAATCATAATATCTTCCATTAGTATTCCTAATATAGATGCGAGTACTAACCAAAAATCAAACATGTTCCAAGGTACAGTAAAATAATGATAACGTAAACCGATTATTTTAACAATGGCTTCTAAAATGTTCAAAATCAATTTAATTATATGTGTGTGAATATGTAGTTAAGAGTAAATGCACACGTATAATTTACCTAGACCAAATACTGTAGTGAAGAATGCATTACAAACTTCAAGAACAAAATATACTTCATGAGGTTGACCATAGTGTTCAATACCCATTGTTAACATGTTTAAAAAAATTAGTACAAATATAGCAATTTCAAATCTTCTAGAATTTGATAAATCGTAAAACATTCCCAAAAATTGATTCATTGGCCTTTTTATAACTTTTTGTGGTTTTTTCCTTCCAAGTTTTTTCATAGCAGAATAATAATGTTTTTGACTTTCAGTGAGGAACATTTCAAGAACTCCACCTTCATACTATAAAAATAAGTATTTGATTAGAATAATTTATATTTATATTAAATAAAATCATATGTACCTTTTTTTTGAGCATATTAAAATTATCGATAATTACTCCAATAAAAAGATTGAGAGTAAAAAAAGATCCACATACGATAAATATTACAAAATATATATAAGCATATAAATTAGCTTCTCTTTGTGGTTGTAAGTTTACACCTCGAGCATCAACTGCATCTTCCATTACTTCCATCCAACCTTCAAAAGTTGCCTGAAAAAAATGAAATATAACAAAATCTAAATAATAATTAATCTAAATACTATTTTCTTACCACTTGAAATAAAGCCAAATAAGCTATACCAACGTGATCAAATGTTATTTTTGAATTTTTCCATGTATAATTTTTCTCAATACATTCGTTCATATCATTGACTTGCTGAAAATATAAAAATATAATTTAACTATCTCAAAACTTTTAATTTATTATTATATATCAACAGTAGGATCTTTAATATGTATTCAATTATGTATATTTTTTTATTCAACATTTAAAACTAAATTAACATTAGGACATAATACAGTAATCAATCACTAATTGAAGTGGCAATCATAAAATTTTATATTTGGGTTAATTTCAGCAACTACAACATTCATTATGAGTTAGGATCAAACTTAGGTATTAATGAGGTCCAAAGTTACAACAAATATGGGGTAGCTGAAGGAGAGATCAAGCCTCTTGACAAATTGATCTTCAGAAAAAGGTACGAGTAAACTTTAAATCAATTTTAAATGACATTAAGCTCCTATAGTATCCTATATTGTAGTTTGTTTATAAATAATGATAAATAAACAGATACAAATTGGCAAATAGTTAGGATTACTGTATACAAATAACCAGAGCTCGACAAATCCAGTTGCGTAGTCAACTATGGTAATCAGATTTTTTAGTTGGCGAGTAGTAAATTTTAAATGTATGTGGGGTATTCCACGCCAAATCACCGAGGTCGTGACCCCGACTATTTTTGATTCTCCTGATTTTTTGGTATCATTTAGTATCTATCCAGAGTAGCTTTCATGATTTTTTTCAGATTTTTATCTTGCCTCCCCTAGAAGTTATGGGGACTTGAAATTTTTTGAAAATTGTGGAATGATATTTTTCAAATGCTTATAACTCCGTGAATAATTGAGATACAATCGATTTTTTTTTTCATTTTCTTTGTTTTGAAATGTAGTTTTATAAAAAAAATACGAAAAAAATTATTTTCATTTTTAAACCGAAAATGTGATTTTTGAAAAAGAGTGCCGTTTTTTTTCCTCTTCAAAAAATTCTCAAAAATTCTTCATTCAATTTGAAAAATTTTAAGACTATTCCGGTTGTGGTGTTTTTATTCGTTCTATATATTTTTTACATTTTTATACATACATGCAATGTATTGTGTATAATAAAGTACAGGTTTATTTAATACCAAATCACTGAGGTCATTTTGGATTCCCCTGATTTTATGGTATCATTTAGTACCCATCCAAAGTAGCTTTCATTATTTTTTTCAGATTTTTATCTAAACCTCCCCAAATGTTATGGATCTTTGAAAATTTTCGATCAAAAACCGAAAATGCTATAGCCGTGTAAGTATGTAAAATCGGCTTTTGCATAGATTTGGCTGATTTTTTAAGTCACATTCTATGTAACTTTTAAATTAACCAAATATTATCTTCCAAAAATTTATAATTTTTGAAAAAAAAAAATTCGAATTTAAAAAAAAAAATTTTTTTTGTTATTTTGAATTATTTTTTTTTAGTTATTTAATAAACATGTATCACTTGCTAATAAAACTTTTGTTTAAGAGCGTACATTTCTTACAGAAAATGAAAAATAAGAAAAAAAATTGAAATTTTCCGTTTAAAATTGAAAAAAATTAAAATCCTAAAAATTTCACTTTTTTGTTTATTTTTTTAAATAAAAACCACATTTCAAAGAAAAGACAATGAAAAAAAGCCGTCGATACCTCAATTTTTCGCGAAGTTACAGGCATTTTTGATCGAAAATTTTCAAAGATCCATAACATTTGAGGAGGTTTAGATATAAATCTGAAAAAAATAATGGAAGCTACTTTGGATGGGTACTAAATGATACCATAAAATCAGGGGAATCAAAAATGACCTCAGTTATTTGGTATTAAATAAACCTGTACTTTATTATACACAATACATTGCATGTATGTATAAAAATGTAAAAAATATATAGAACGAAAAAAAATACCACAACCGGAATAGTCTTAAAATTTTTCAAATTGAATGAAGAATTTTTGAGAATTTTTTGAAGAGAAAAAAAAACGGCACTCTTTTTCAAAAATCACATTTTCGGTTTAAAAATTAAAAAAAAATGAAAATATTTTTTTTTTTTTTTTTTCGTATTTTTTTTATAAAACTACATTTCAAAACAAAGAAAATGAAAAAAAAAATTCGATTGTATCTCAATTATTCACCGAGTTATAAGCATTTGAAAAATATCATTCCACAATTTTCAAAAAATTTCAAGTCCCCATAACTTCTAGGGGAGGCAAGATAAAAATCTGAAAAAAATCATGAAAGCTACTCTGGATAGATACTAAATGATACCAAAAAATCAGGAGAATCAAAAATAGTCGGGGTCACGACCTCGGTGATTTGGCGTGGAATACCCCATGTATTTTTAATCTAATAAATTGTATTATCAAAAACTGTTGTGTTATTGTTATGTTATGTATCTGGAATTTAAGCTGTCATTAAAAATTACATCTTTTTGAGGCGGGTAAGTGTCCTTTTTTTCTGATGAGTATATGGTTTGTCGAGCTCTGCAAATAACAATTAAAATCATGCGGGTTATTTTCAATAGGTACATATAAATCGACAACACATATTTTATACATATTGTAACATTAAGTAAAAGTGATCAAATAAAATGTTTAGTACTTTTATTTTTTAATGTTATAAAATTTAAATTAAAGTATATGACATAGTAATGATATGCCTATATGATTTTATAAATTTTGTGAACAGAATATGTATTTTATATAATATAGCTTACTACACATAACATTTAGGATGAAGGAAAATATATTAATAAACTGGATGAAATTTTTTTGCTGTAATATTTTATACTTATATCATTATATTTGTATAATAAAATGTTTCTGTAGAGTATTATTAATGGAGTTTGTGTTGACAAAATGTGTGTAACTAATGTGTAAAAGTATTAATATTATGAAGAAAAAAAATATAAATGTAGTATTAATAGGAAGAATATTAATTAACACAGAAAAAATATTGACAATTATTATTTTAATATTAAAAATTAATATAACAATGGACAGTATAAGTAAAATCATCTAATTAGTAAGTTACTTTAAATCTACCTGTCTACCTACATACATATTAATCAATGACATAAATTGCAGATTCACTTTGGGTGTGCTGGTCAAGAACGGCACGCAGTCAAAAGTTTTGTGTACTTGCCTTAGCAGTCAGACATGCGCCGCGGTTCATTAACATACCCAAAATTAGCATTCAATATACATCGCTGATATCAATCATAAATGGAATCAAGCAACTATATATTTAGTATGTTGGTTTTTATTAATTATTTTATTATATTTATTAAAAACTTTAATTATTATATTTACTAGATCTTTGAGGATCTACCAGAACTTATTTTCTGCATTAAACAACATCTTCATGTGTACAATTGTATTATAGATTTAAATTTTTGATAAGCATTCTATCTAAAAAAATATTTTGAACAATAGACCTTTAAATCATCAAATAAATCAATAACGATAAAATAAATCATGTTGAATATTCATTTTATGATATGTAATAAAATATCGTACAGTAATTACTTACAGAAACAGGTAGCATTTCATCATTTTCGTCAACACATTTATAAAATTTTCCTCCAAAAAATTGAACACCCATAATAGAAAATATTAGCCAAAAAACAAGACACACAAGTAGTACATTGAAAATACTTGGAATCGCATACATTAAAGCGTTGACAACGATTCTCATTCCTTGCCATCTTGATATTGCACGCAATGGTCGTAGCGCTCTCAGAGTTCGGAGTGACCGGAGAACTTTAAGATTTTCATTTTCTTCAATAAGCAAACTAAATATGGATACCTATAAAATGTTTTATTGTTCATTCTTTTTATTTAAATTAAATGCGTTTATCTTCTAGAAATAATTTAAGGAATTTAAAATACGGTATTCGGCTATTAGATGCCTGCCACTGTGAACACGCACTGTGAAACCACACATATTTCTATGTGTGGTTTTATCTGAAATTTTTATATTTTTTTAAATTAGAGTCCACATTTTTATATTTAGAGATTAGAGACAGCAAAGATTGCCCTAACAAAGAATAGTAAATTTACAACATTAGTCTAATTTATACTATATTCGTATTCACTTATCATTTATTAGTTCATAATGAATTCATACTTCTGTGACTGGCAGACGTCTAACCATCTATAGCTACTAAAATAGAAATGACTTACAAAAACTATAACGAAATCTAGAATTGTCCAAAAACTGCTAAAATATTTAGAGAATCCAAATGCAATCCATTTCAGTACCATCTCTATGATAAAAATTATGCTAAAAGCTAAATTGGTCCAATATAAAATTCTTTTTAATTGTGGGTTTTTATCTAAATGAACATCTTCAAAACATAGTGTTATGCTTGATGCAAATATAAGCACTAAAATAAACCATTCGAAAGCAGGAGTATCTACAATAGTTAAAATTGTAGTACGACACTTTGTCCAGTGCTGCCCTGCTTTTGATTTTATACACCTGTTCCAACATGGACATCTATAAACATAAATATTAATTATTAAAAATTTGATCTGAAACATAATTATAATTAAGTTAAATAAATGATAAATTATTTTACCTATCATAACATTTTTGTGGAAAACAGTCAATGGGTACTTTTTCGACTTTCTGAGATCCAAACCCAAGTGAAAAGTTTCCCATTCCATCTACATACTCTCCTTTAGAATTTTTTCGACCACCCACTGTAAGTTCATCAACATACGATACAAGAGCATGCCATGGTCTATTATTTGTCATATTATCACATTGTGTTTCCTTTACAGATTCTGTATTTGATTTTTCTAAAGTGTCCTTTGAGTATTCTCTTTCATTAAATTGGTCCGTTACATAGGAAGTTGATTTTATTAAATCACTGCTATTGTCTACGAAGGAAATATCGGGAACGATATCAAAATTTAAATGCTCCAACAATTGACATTTATCTAGCTATTATTTATTTACTTTATAACAACATTTAAACATTAAAAGTGAACACAAAATATTTATGTATGAACATTTAAAATAAACTTCTATAAAATAAACTATAAAACAAATATGACAACAACAATGGGACGGGGAACTTTAAACTCTCACTATTATATAATGTGCATTATATACAAAATTTTATATAATATATTATTTAGGGTTTAACAATTAAAAACACTTACTGTGTACGGACATAAATACAAACTATAGCAGGAGGTGGCTAAACAATTAAAAACATTTATTTCATGTCATTATATTGACTATATACACGTTCTCATAACATGAAATATATTTTATTTTGCGATGTGCAGTTACCAGAATCCGTAATGGATGGTTCGGTGAAAAATGCTGGAATTTAAGTAAGTTGCCAACTATCCTGTATTAGCCAGGATTTATGTTATTTTTAAGGTTTGTTTTGCATCCTGCACATACTCTGTAAAGGTTGATATTTACATACAAATAAAGCCCGACACACATGGTGCTTGTTTCTTTACTGGATTGCTTGCTTGGCAGTGGTGCAGGGAATTGTGCAAGAAAATGACATTACTGCAGGATTTTGATGATAGTCCACGTGCTATATTCTGTGCATGTTTCATGCTTGAAGAGACGATGAACCATTCAGAAATAAGAAAAATATCACGTGTTTGTGGATTTTGACAATTCTCAATCTTAGTAGTTAGTAGGTAATATGTTTTGTTATATTTTGTTGTGAATTTATGAATTTGCACAGTGGTTGTACAACTGCAACCATCATTGTTTATTGACAACTGTACCCCATAGCAAACTAAAAAACACGCACTGTGTGAAGCCGAGCCGGCACTGTAGCCTGTACATATTGTATAACTCGAAGCTGCGTGCAGCCAGCACCTCCACCAGCATGACAACTCAACAAGGAAATAAACACCATGTGCACTGGGCTTAAAAAGCATGTGCTTTTCTATTGCAAAAATACTGCTGTGCATGTCACATGATTTGAGTAATTGAATCGATATTAATCTCTTTTTTATTGTTATAGTTGTAAATTGTTTATACATATTATTTTATTTATAATATTTTTTTATGTTTTGAATTGAATATATTAATCTAAAAAAATTAAGTATAATACTTTGAATAGACAAAAGCTATAAGTTAGAAAATGAAGACCCTTTTTAAAATGAGTCACTGTCTCATATTTTAGTGTGTGAAAGTTGGCAACTTTAAATTTAAACATGCATACAAAAAACATTAACAAAACTATATACGGTAAAATCTTAATAATATGCATTTGATTGTTCACAGCTGTGAACTTTCCATTCAATATTGTACAGAAAGACAATATAAGTATATGTTTCTAATATGTACCTATCAAGATTTTACTGTATATTAAGCAGAGATGGAACAAAGTTTCAAAACATAATGTTGTTCAATCATATAATTAAAAAGATTCAATGGTCTCAGATTTTAACTGCAAAAATGTGATTCCTCAGGAAAGCGATTTGAAAGTTGAAGTGAGTTTGTTTTGTTAACATATTATTAAATTAATTAATGAACGATATAGCATGAGTATACTGCAAATTAAATAACACACAAAACTAAATCAGAACAATAATAGTGTTTATCAGAAAATGGTCAAAATGATATATATATATAAGACCATAGAATATTTATGTATTTATTAATAATTATTTTATGTATTTTATAAAAATTTAAATTTTTGGTTATTATAATGTTATGAAAATATATATGTATCGTTACATTATTGAAAAATTGGTAATTGGGTATCATTGTTACATTTTCCATCCCTGATATTAAGTGCAGTAGCTATAAAAAATAATTATAATTTATAATGAAATTAATCGAGAAATTTTCTAAACATACCAAATAGTACTTTATTTTAAATATACAATTATAATAAATATCTATTAATTTCTGTATTTTTGGTAGCTACATCACAGTATATACATAAAACATAATATGTTAAACATTTATATATAAAACACAATATTTATTATTTACAATATTTCCTACCTTGATTTTGAGTTTGTATGATTCTATTTTCTGGTTTATTTGTAATTAATTTCTCATTTGTTTTTTCTTGAATAATTTCTTTTCCGCATTCATATTTTCCTTGGTCCCAATTTATACATGTCGAACTACGTTTTACTTTGTCCTGATTTAAATCATAATTAAAATCACTGCCACTTATTGGCCTGTTCAAAGCTTCCTGGTAACTATGATTATATATTTTGTCTTTTGAGTATTTAATAATGTTATCATGAAGCGTTGCTGTTAAATATGTATCTTTTTGTTGCCGCTGCATTACTTCTTTAACAATTTCTTCAAGTTTAAATTGTTTCTCTTCTGATTTTGATTTCCCCAATTTATTTTTTCTTATTATAGATCTTATTCTATCAAAACTTTTAGCTAATCTTGACTCATCACCTACTTCCTGTATGGATATAAATATTATTATTTTAATAAAAGATCATAATATATGAATATTTTTATTTGGGAGGTTGGCAACCTTTTTATCTACAATGGGTTAGTTGGGTTAGTTTAAAAAATTTAAAATGCGAGGAGTACAAGAAAATTGCTAGAAATATGTATGTAACTAAAGTTGAAATATATACACATACTTATGTATGTTAAATTCTAAAAAAATCAACAAAAGAATACTCATAAACGTTACATTTAAATTAATCTATGCATACTAGCGATATTTTTAGTTATTGAATATATCTATTCATATTATTTTTTATAGATTTTTAATGATTGTGTTGTGAGCTACAAAAAGTGTTGTTATCAAGTGTCACTTGAATGTATGTATATATACATATGTAACAATAAAACAGGGATATAATTCATTTATTTATTCAGTATAATAAAATATTAATTTATTTTCCTCTTCAATCTATAAGTCACTCCCAAGCTCAAAAAATCTCTATATCGATTTTTATACAGCATATAAAATATCTTATATTACCAGATATAAAAAAAGTTATGTTGTTTCATAAATTTTACAAACCTCTTTTCTAGATTTAAGTTCTTCAGAGTTGAAACTATTGAGAAGCAAAGCCAAGAACAAATTAAGAACCATAAAGTTTCCCATAACTAATGCTGGTAAAAAAATAAAGAAGCAAGTTGCAGCACCCTACAAAAATAAGTATGAGTATTATGTAATAATCATAATAAAATCAAAGTTTTACATTATTTATTTCGGCTCTCATACAATCCCACAAAGGTTCTATCCATTCTCCACATAATATTCGAAAGATCATCATAAACGAATGGAAAAAGTCATTGAAATTCCATCTAAAACAATAATTATTTTTAATGATGAATACACATATATACATATACATTATACATATAATATTATCTTACCTTGGCACTTCATCTGGAGTAAATTTATCTGGTGTATAATCTTTAGAAAACAACTGCATTCCTATAACTGCAAATATATAAATAACAATAACTAAAACGAATGTAAGGTTACCAAGAGCTCCAATTGTTGATATAATAATGCTGAGAAGAACTTTCATTGTTATCCACGATTGAGCAAGTTTAAGTACTCGGAGCTAAAATAAAATAAATAAATAAATAATGAATGAATGAAGGTATATAAAAATATAAATATAAAAAAAGTTTGTCTCACCAAACGTAATCCTCGAAGTACAGAAAGACCATCTACAAGTTCAAATATAAGATCAAGAAGACTTGCTGATACTATAATTAAATCAAAAATATTCCATCCACAGGTAAAAAATTCTTTACTCAGTGCCATTAGTTTTAATGTACATTCAAATGTGAAGATCGATGTGAATATCTATGAAAAAATAAATAAAAGAAATGTCTATAACGATCATATGAGAAAATTACTAAATTATTTTACCTTATTACCAATATCCAGTGCTTGTCGTATTGGTTCACTCATGCCATGATGTTCAAGTGCAAGAATGACTGTATTTAATATAATACATAATGTAATAGCTAACTCAAACAAGGGATCACGAACAATTTTATATAAACGGTGTTGAAATTGCAACCACCCTGCATAGTCAACGCAACATTTGGTACAAACAGCACAATTTCTATCTGTTACATCATCTGAAAATGTTTACACAAATAATGTATGAACTGTAAAGTAATTTAGTACAATTACATAATAATATTTACCTAATATTATAATATGAGAAAGATACTCAGGTGGAAGTGTATACGAATTATGTTTCTTTTTCTTTGAGTTACCGACACCATTAAATTTGACCATGTGGATATCTTTTGGGCTCAAAGAAACAGTTACTGAAGATACATCTATTCGTTGAAGCTAAAATAACACTCTTTTACTAGTTAGTACAAAATATATGTTTATAACATAAGTATAAAATCATGAAATTTTAAACTTACATCAACAATGTTTGGAGCTTGAGGAAGAACATGAAGAGTTGTTGAGGATGAGGGAATTTCCTCCGATGTGTTGTCTCCTTCTTCAGTATCCTCTACAACACCTGAATCGTCAAAAGACGATTGGTTATTTCCCTCATTTGCATTATTATTTGCTTGTCTCGTATGTAACAACTGTGTTCTTAGATCAACAACCATAGGTCTGGGAGGCTGGGGAGCAGGTCTCTTGTGGCTTTTCGGCTTGGGAGCATCAGTGTTCTTTCTTGGACTTGGACTAGCACTGGTTGCTTTAGACTTTGTGGTTGTTTTTGGAGGCGTTAGTGTAACAGTTGTTGGTGGAGGTGGTTTTTCAGGTTTCTTTGTTACAGGTGAAGTATTACCTTTGGATGTAGGACTTTTAATATCTTTTGTACCTGTACTCGGTGTTAGCGCATTACTGCGACCTCTTTTACGCCTTCTTGTCTTTTTACGGGAATAACTAGCTAACAGCAAACCTTTACGAGAGTCAATTTTCTTTTTATTTGCTTTGCTTAGTTTTTTTATTGTTATGTTGGATGGATCAAAACTAAAAGTTGAATCTTCACGATGATCTGTTAAATCTTTCCGACGTTCCTATTAAAATTTTTTTGTAATAATTTATTAAGTATTAATTTATCAGAGAAACTTACTTCCTGTGTTAGTTCTGCTTCTTCTTCGTAACTCAAAGCTACCACAGCGAGCATCAAATTAATTAAATAAAACGACCCGAAAAAAACGACAATTGTAAAAAAAACAACACTTATTGGTCCGCACGAAGACAATACCTAAAAATTATTATGATCATTAATTGTGGAATTTAAATTCATAGCATGATGCATTAACCCCTCCACCATCAAAAAATTGTATTCTATTATCATAGGTGGGCAAAGTTAATCGAAAAGTTAACTTCGTTAATCGTTAATCCGTTAATAAAAAAGTTAACTTCGTTAACCGTTAAAGCGTAAAAATTCCGAAAATGTAACGGAAGTTAAAGTTAACCGAAAATTCGAAAATTTAACGAAAGTTAAAGTTGATTCGTTTAAAAGTTAACCATCCAAAATGTTTGTAGACCTTTTTTTTAGCTATTTCGACAACTTTGTTATGTACTTTTCATCAAACAACCAATTTAACGGACTTAACTTAACGGAAGTTAACAAAGGCGTTAATATTTTTTTGAGTTAACTTAAAAGTTAATCCGTTAACTATTTTGTTAACTTCGTTAATTAACTATTAACGGATTAACGAGTTAATGCCCACCTATGTCTATTATTTGATTTGTTTTAATTTTATAATTTATTTTTATTTTATTTTTTTTGTGAGGAGGGGAGAGGGAATATTTTTAAAACCCCTAATCCGATTAGTACTAAAATAAATAAGTCTGGAGTACTCTCTGAGACAAAAATTGTCCTCAAAAAGAATTTAAATCAGTGCATTTTTACAGTAGTTATCGTGAACGAAAGAAAATTTCCGAAAATTCTATAATCAGACACATAGCACACACAGCTGACACAGCCATACACACGCACACACTCACACAACACACAACTTTTATTTTCGTTTTGATGTTAGTACAATCAAAATCATCACTTATCTCGGACACGAGAAAATGGAAGTAAAAAGTCTTTCTAATGTTGCCAAATATGATCTAATTCGTCTAATTGCCATTTAGAAAAATAATAAATTTTTCAAAGTTGAAAGATCTGAAAAAAGATCTAAAAACCAAAACGGTGTTTCGGTTCGTGAAATTATTGAAAATAACGCCTCAGTTTGTATGCAAGATCTTTTTTTTGTCATATAGATTTGTTTTTCAATAATTACTTCAATGTTCCTAAGAAAATGGAAAGTTAAAAAAAGTTGGGGTGGTACGAGAACTTATTTTGCCTGTGGCTTCTCACTAACATAATGCGCCACTGTCTATAATATAATATAATTATTATGGCTGATATACTATAAATGCAGTATTTAATTCTATCGTAAATAAAAAAAACATTAAACTAAACAAATGCATTCAATTAAAACTGAAACAAGTTTTAATTAAATCAGTTTCCAAATTATTTAGAAAAAAAGAAACGCAAACCACAAATTGAAAGTAAACACTGATTTCTTGCGGTTTGAGTTATTTATTTTACTTATTTCCGATGGACTAGGCAACCGCCAATTTTCGAGCGCTTACCATATTGTAGATGTTTTCCCAGTAATCAAGTGTAATTAATTGGAATGTTGTAAGCATAGACCACAAGAAGTTATCAAAGTTTGTATAACCGTGGTTCGGGTTTTCTCCGGCGCGCATACAGGTGTAGTTCATCGGACAATGCCTTGCTCCGGTTGCGTTTCCACATATTATGGGTTTATCGTCTTCATTTTTGAGCCAATTTCGCTTATCTTCTATCCATCTAAATAGATAAAAAACAAAACAACTTAACAAGAATTTAAATTAAATGGAATTAAGAATTTGACATGTGCTTTTTGTACTTTTAGTTTTATGTTAATTGAACTTTTCAGATGCCTGAACTCTCGCATCAGGGTTGCGCCAAATTAGTTTTGACGCACGTGAAATCATGTATAAGGATGTTTCATTTTAAATGATATTACAAAAAATGTTTCAGATAAATGTTGCAGGGTTTCGAGAGGGAAAGAAAATGGCACTATATTATATGTATTTGACTTACACTAACTTTAATTGAATAAAAAGAAACTCTTAACTTTAATTACAAATCCTTGTTACTGCAATTCGCGGCAGTTTCAAAACAATGGTTATAATTTATGAGTACATATTTTAATTTTTGCAGTTACACAAATTGAAATACTTATAACTCAGGAACGGATTTATATAATAAGTATAACTTCTAACCATTGTTTTCAAATTGCCGCGAGTTTTGCAAGAATCCGTAAGGGGTTCTATTTAAAAAAAAATGTTGGTTACGTTTCTTCCCAAGATAAAACACATAATACCACCCCTCTCTCCTTTTGAAACATAAGAACTTTTATTTCAATTTTTTTTGTAAAGTCAATAGTTTTGAAGTTTTAATTGTATTATTTAAAACTGGCATCCTGTATACAGGGACGGATCTACTTAAGAGCTTTTTGGGCTGCAGCCCAGAACCCCGTGGATACAAAAGACTCCCAGCGTCCATTGAGAACCATAGACGATATTGTAAAGAAAAAAAATTATTTTTTTGTTTGATGATATTTTTTTGTTGATAGAAAACAGTTTTTTGACAAAATGACAACTAGTTAAGTAATTAGGTAGCTCCCTGAGTGTAATTCACGATCCGCCCCTGCCTGTATAGAATTTTGTGTACACATCTTTATAATCGCCGTCGTTCCTTTAAGTAATTCTTATTGTCGGTGAGTACGTACTGTAACTGACCCATAAGTGAATTCGGGTTCCGGCGAAATTATTTTTTTGTCTCTATAGGAAAAAATGGTCCTGAAGAAAAGGGGGATATTTTACTGCCACAGCAAATAAGGTTCGGCCACACGTGAACCCAGATAATTTTTGCAGCCTCTTGTCTTTTAATTGTATCGACTTTGGTTTCAGAAAAATAAAACATATTAATTACATATAAATTAACTTAAAGATTTAATGATTACATTTTTATAACATTTTGTAACAATTTCAAATTCTTTTTTAAGGAATATTTAAAACATAAAATGAGAAGAATTTTTAAAAATATCAAACTGTGTTTAAGGTTGATAAGGAATTTTTAGTTTCTATACAAAAGTATTTTTTATTTCACATATTTTTTTCTAAAATTGAGAGTATTGACTGAAAGTTATTTAATTCGTTTCTACTTTGAATAAACACAAATATTGCGATTACGTTATCGTGAACCGAAATGAAAAAAAAGTTTCGTTTAATACATCATTTCGTATAAGTAGTAATACAGTTACACTCAGCGTTCTATAAAACGTCCATCCACAGTACGACCGTTCCATAGTACAATGTTCTAACAGTTCTATAGAACGTCTTTCCTCAACCCCCACCATAATACCATTGTGACTGCTATATTTCAGCGCCAAATTTAAATTAACAAATTGACGTTAAAGTCTTCTATGTAGATTTTATACACAAAACTTGTGTTTTGGTGTGACTCAATGTGGAAAAAATGAAATTCAATACAATTTTCGTTGAAATTGAAATATAATAAATTTAATAATTTGAAAACGATTAAAAAAGGAAATAACAAAAATAAATTATTGGCATATGATTGTATAAAAATCTATACATTTTTCATCCAGTATTAAAGCAACGAATAACAATTGTCTAGAGTTCTAGAGTATCAAAGTTGCAAAAGAAAATTAACATTTTATTGGATAAATGTATCTGTCAACTTTTAGGCGTGGTGGTGGGGGCTCCTCTAGCCGGCGTTATGTGGAATTATTGACTTACCAATGGCGACGTTATGTAGAACGCTGAGTGTATATTTTATTAGCAAAATAATGCTTTAATATGATAATATAATTTAAGATATGTTCCCATTAAAATTATAAATAAAATACTGCACTTGATAAGTTGTTCATTTCAAACATCGCAAATTTGGTTAAAACCAATAGTTGAAATTATACTTTCCTTTCCAAAACTGAACGAAAAAAATTGTCTTTTAGTTTTCATTAAAAATCATTTAATTCTGTTATTCCAATCTTGTTTTTGTATCATGTTTAGTTATACTTATGAGTAAAGAAAGAGAAGAATATGAATAAAAGGGCTTACGCTTTCCAGTGCACTCCAGTGGGCGCCACGACAGGTAGAGCGGCAATACTGTTATTCCGGATGTCCAAGTCGAAGTTACGTACACACTTGTTACGTAACTCCCCCATGTACACTTGTAAAGCGAACAGCGCGAAAACCATCAAGCAGAATATTGTCAGGGTCATTACCTCGGCTAACTGCTTGAAGGAATGCAGTAAAGCGTTTATGATAGTCTTCAAACCTGCAAGATGGAATTCGTGAGCGATATATTAATTATTGGATTCGATGTTACAGGTTGTAAAATAAACCGTGTCATCTCATAGTCTAATAAAATGGGATTTATACTTTAATGCTTTACATTATCACACATCTTTTATATTGATTCATTTACAAAACTCATTATTGAACAGTACTGGCGCACGTATCTTGACAAGAAAAGTTCATTAAGATATTTGAACAAAGGTGAACTTAGAGAGAGGTTTAAGTAGTGCCGGATGTAATTGGGTAGCCACCCAGGGTAGAGCTGGGTGCGATAGTAATTTTCGCTCATGATTCACACACGCTCACGAATACATTTGTTTTACTCATGCCTAGGTATGTTCACCTTTGAAATTATTTTACTCATGCTTGATAACGTATGTCACGTTCGTAACATGATTTTACAAATAATAAAATGAAATATTTTAATGTATTAGGTGATATTGGAATAAAGATGACAAATTGAAATTTTACTTCTTCATGTAAAATAATCATTACAATGTAAAGTGTTGTGATTCATTTTAAATAAATTAATATATTATACACACAATTAAAAGATAATCTTTGGTACCTTCACTAAATCTAATTAGTAATACCCACAAAACACATTGAAATACAAATGAAGTAGTTTATAGAGACACAAACGTTCACAACGAAGTCTTAATTCTGTATCACAATCCTCTCACAATGACGGTAAAATCCCACCCACATATCTGTGTAATCACTTAAGTTAAATAACATTTAAATCGCTGCAGGAACGTAAGAGAGGCAAACATTTACCTGGCATTATTGAAACAGTTTTAAGCGCCCGAAGCACACGGAATGTTCTCAACCCGGCCAGATTGCCGATGTCCATCGCAATCGTAGCGTAGCCGGATGTAATGACGACAAAGTCCAGCCAGTTCCAAGGATTACGTAGATACGAGTATTTATTGAGCACAAAACCTTTCGCCACAGATTTGACGGTCATCTCGCAAGTGTATATGGCCAAAAATATGTATCTGAAAAAAATACAACATTAATTACTTGTAGATATTTGCAGATCGTTATGGATCTTTGCGGTCTCCACAGATCAAAAACCAGTAAAAAATATAGTTTTGTCTCAAAATGCAGATCTATCAAGATCACTTTAGATCTAAAAATGTTTCCCGGTTATGTAAAAAAACTTTCTTGTTAAAATCTCTCCTTTCATTTACAAAAATCGTAATGTTACGAAGTTACATACAGTCCATACAGATACACATACATTGCACATATACAGACAAACATATGCTTGGAATGCATATCCTCCCTCTTAAAAAGCATTTAAAAAGAGATTTTGTCTATAGTTTTTTTAAAATAATCCTAGAACTCTGAAAAATCAATGCATTTTCAATCTGTTATTATTCGAAAATAGATTTTAATATTTAAAATGTTTTTTTAATTTACAAACATTTTTACCATAATTACAAAACTTTCAATAATGTAATTTTGTTTTTCTTATAAAATGTATTATCTTATTAATATGATGAGTGTATAACCAAAAGTTAAAAGAAAAACTTTCTTAAAACTGAATGATTTTAATCAATATACAGTTATACAAATATAAATCATAAATAGCAAAAAGGATAAATTGATTTCTAAAATGACTACAATTAAAATACTTTTCAAATCACTTATTAGTGTGAGAAAGTAAAACAAAACAATCCACATCCCAAACAATAACAACGAAAATCATCTTACTGTTGTGTTATTATTAAATATTAAAGAGATATTTCGAACATTGTCTCTAATTCTGGATTTATTTCTATCATAAACGGTTTCAGGGTAATGTTTAAAGAAGTAATTAAGGTGAAACGAAGTTTGAAAGTTATTTAATTCGATTAATCCCGTAACATTTAACGGACTGAAACTTTTGTTTCTCTTGAACAATTGAATCTTGAAACAAACTATCGAATATATATTATTACTTATATAACATAATATTATACAAATTCCCGTAATAACTTATTTGCATTCATGAATAGCAATGTATGTATATGTAGTCATAAAAATACTAGTGATATCAATAAATAAAATAAAATAAGCCTAATGTCCGGTATTATAAAGAAATAATTGCAATTTTCTTACTTTCAAGTACTTTAAAACGGGGTATCAAACTTATATAAAAGCTTCATGGTAACGCCATGATGGCCATGATTTTTACTGACTGACTGACAATGAGTAGATTACAACGGTATACGGTATTCAAATATATTATATATTTATGCCAGGTATTATAAAGAATTAGCTTCAGAGTGAATGCTATGCTAACGTTATCTTCGAGGTAACAAATCAACAATAATTTGCTCGGGGTTTTAGAGCAGTGGTAATAAATGTTTAGTATTACATATAAATGCTAAGAATTTTATCAGGTACATTATACTGTTTGTAGATCACTGATTTCTACTTAACGAATATGCATCAAGGTCATTCATATAAACCATACCATTAATTAGAACTGTCAGTGGGTTATCATTTATATTTAATACCTCCCAGATAGCGTAGGTTTAGCTTTTGCTCGAGAGCAAATTCATTAGAGTCACAAACTGTGATTATGTAAATCCAAGTGCCATTATTCTTAATTCTAAAACAATTCCATACAGAATTGTTGTCTGTTTGCTCGTTCTGACTTAACACGTGAGCTACTGAACTGATTTTGATGGAACTTCCACAGTTCAAAAGCTTAACATACGATAATTAGTTTAGACCATGTAATAATTAAATCAAATTAGACCCATATTAAAGAAACTTTACAATATACATTTTTTAATAAAGATATATAAAATGACAAAAAAATATTATATTAGTTGTGATATTTATGTAATTAAACCACTGTCGCCGTGGTGGGGTTTAAGGTGCTTACGTTAATAGAAGAGCCAGTTCAAGTTGTGTATTTTACACAAAAGATTTTTTACATGTAGGTATATAATGCGTTGTTTACACCGAAAAAACAAAACAGAAACATCGTGTCTTTAAAATACTTCGTATTTAAAAATGTACAGGGTTTATTGCTTTTTCGTCATAAAAACACCGTGTTTCTGTTTTGTTTTTTCAGTGTAAACACTGCATAATAGTGGCATCTAAAACTATTATCACAAAAACTAGTTAAAGATTAAGTCAATAAGTTCTGAACTGAATTTATCCATTAAAAAATTATTGAAATCAAACATTTTTTCTATAGACTGAATACTTACAATTAATACAACAATTGTAGGTAATTTTGATTGACAAGTTATATGGAAAAACATCAAGTATAATAAAATGAAAAAATAATCTGAAAATATTAATTTTGAATATAAATTGAATCATTAATTTGGAATCAATTTACGTGAACCATTATTTCCCGTACTTACAACGATTTTCGATACGTTACCACATACTCTAATTAGCAGATCGTAAAAATAAAACCGCAACAATAATTATTATACATATATAGATATAAATAAATAATTTAGTATCAACTAAACTATTTGTTTATATCATGCACGTTGACAGAGAAGTGAAAACGCATAAACTTTGCGTACAAACAATTTATTTCTTCGCATTCCGTCCATCTCCGTTCACATACTTTGGGAATACGACATAAGTCAACATTGTTACTGCATGGTGTTGGATATGTGTGAAAAGGATCAGGTCGAAAATCGTATCGCGCCCCTTCAAAGTAAATCTAGCAGGGTTGACAGCCACATCTATGACTGTAAACGATCTACCGACCGCAAATTATACACCTTATACACACTGTGATTGAGCACATGTGCGTGCACACGTGTTTTATATAGAGGGAAGTATTGTGTAAAGGAGACACGTACGAGAGTTTTATGTTTTATTGTTAGTATAAAAGTTTTATAAACTATTTCTACTAAAGTATTTTAAAGAAAGAAATGAGAGAGCGTGTATTTTGTGATGGTGTATAAAATCAATATAGATAGGATTGTATTTCATTAGAGAAAATCACGTTCTCATACTTTAAAAAATATACGAGCAAATACATATGTAGTATGTAGGTACATTTAACGGGCGTAATTAGGAACATGCCCGCTCACGAATATATTTTTTAAATCACCGTTCTCTCACGGTTATAGAAATTAACATTACGAACGTACAATAAAAAATACAACGGATCGTATTTTTTATTCACGCCCGATCACGATTGTGACATGATTTAATATTATGCAAAAAAAAATTAATTATGAAAATAATGCATTTTTTTCGTGTAGGGTCAACTGGGGTAAAAGTGAAACAAAATACAAATCTTTAATTTTTTTTGGCAGTTAACGATACAAATTCATATTTTAATTTTTTCTACTAGATGTGCCTATGAATAACCCTTTCAAATACCTACGTCATTTGAACTGTACCATACAACACAGATTTTAAAAATGAAAAATGTGTGTTTCATTTTTAACCTCTAGTTTGGGAAAAAGTGAAACAGGTAAGGGTAAAAATGAAACAGGCTTCTAACTTTCATATAATGCGTTATATTTATATTTGCTGGGTAAAAATGAAATAAGTGGGAAAAACTGCATAGGAAACATGTGTCGCACCTTGCTAGGTTATAAATGTCTAACCAGCAGGTAATGAAATATATTTAAAGATTATGGAAATTACAATAAAACTTAGAATATGCTTGCGAATAATGTATTTTTTTTAAAGAATATTCGTTCTTGCTAATATATCACATACAATGTGTACTCTTAATTTCATCCTAAATACATCTGCAAAGTTTGAAAAATATCAGATAAATATTTAAACCGAAAATGAATTTTTTAAAAATAATGGGGTAAAAGTGAAACATTTTTTTGTGCTCTTTTAACTGTTTTTAAACTCTTGCATTGCATAAAAAACATCGATTTTCAAAACATACGAATTGTTCCATAGACTCTTGATGTACTATTGACTATTGACCCCTTTCAAATTTCCATAGGACCGGAATTCCGGTACAGCCTTATTTAGGACCTTTTTAACGTAATTTCGTGGCATTTTGAAGACTGCAACCAAAATGATGCGTCCACTCTGAAATCTGCACTCAAACTGACTTTAACTGTAACATGTGTGACTTGTCCAGACTTGCAAAAACTGGTTCAGATTATCCCCGGCTGTGTTTCATATTTTCCCATATTTCTGTTTCACTTTTTCCCGAATTTTTAAATCTTAATTAGATGGAAAATACTTATCGAAAAATTAAAAGAAAAACTACAAAGGCAACTTTGATTTATTTTCTTTGTGGCATATCAATGTGAAATTTGTAACTTTAATTTATACCTGAGTTATGCATAAAGTTATGTGTAAAGAATTAAAATTTAATTCACACGTTTTGCCATCGTCTAACAAAAAAGTCTGTAGGAGGGACATATCACTTACTAGGCGATTTATATTTTCAGATCGCTTTAACAGATCTTTAAAGATCATATTAGTTTTTATAATTCTTCTGTAAAGAAATTAGTTTTTTAGTTAGAAGCTTGTTTCACTTTTACCCCTTTTTTTTCGTGTTTCATATTTACCCCAGTTGACCCTATATTTTTGTATTATTTCTTTTAAACTGAATTTATAGTACACATAAGAGCAAAACAAAAAATCAGATAACATTGAATTTTTAAAATAGTAATATTATAAAATGTATTTTCATATAAAATATACTCATGGACTCGTGAGTTAAAGTAAAACTTTAACTCACGATTACGCACGCTCACGATCCAAGATTTCAAAATTGCTCACACTTATATCGGGTCACAGCCCGCGCCCGTACTTAATTGGTATATCTGTCATATTAAGTTATTAGAAATATGTAGGTATACTTATTATATATAAGAGATGATGAGAGAAAATTTGTATGTATCTGAAGTAACATTGATTTTTCTATATTCTGAATTAAATTCTACATCTTGTGTGTAAGAAAATTATTTCTTGTATAAAAAATGATTAAAATCTAGTGTTTATAAAAATAAGAAACAGCTTCATTTCCCAATTTCTATATTTGATACCAAATTAGCTTGTTAATGATAATTAATCACTCACAGACAAAATACGGACGAATGGATGGGTAGATAAACAGATAAATCGAATTCACAAATCATTTTTGTGTAAAAATGTTTAAAAAACAGAATGCTGCATGTTAATTTAATAACGTCAATTTAAAAACAATAAAAATACAAAACAGTGAATTAAAATTTACCAACAGCAGTAAAATGGCTATGTGTTATTAAAGGGCTATTTTATGTGTTTTGGGACCCTAGAGCATTGTTCACTCTCTCCGGGATTTAGGGTGACCGAGATATCAACACAAACTGGCCTAAGCAGTCAGACTGTGACCTAACAATGTGTTACAATGATTTTTGAATTGAAATATGTGGTTAGTATATCTACTTCAAAACAAGAGACTTTTAAATAAAAATATAAAAAATGCGATTGTTTTCCCAAATTGAATTGTTATTGTTTTAATTGTTAGTTATATACGAGTATGTACAATAATTTGCACAGTCTTTATTTTTGACTTACTAAACTTAAATAGTAATATTTTTATTGGTTCTTCTATCTGTACATGAAGAACTACACTACGTTGCGTGATTGGCAAGTCTATTTTGCCACCAGTGCCACCACTGGTTCAACTATCAGCAGTCATTCTGAATGAACGAATCTTCCGATTCCATTGTGAAACAGACGAAAGTAATGGATTAGTATGAGAGGGACGGCTACACATCTGGTTACATTAATGTCCTCTACCAGATTAAGGATAGCCGGGATTCATTATTAAAAGAACCGAGAGATACTGCCAAGGAGTAAATTTGGTGGAAGGTAAGATATAAATACATTCATGTGCATTTATATGACTTGTTTAACATAAGCTAACACTTTCAAATATCATTTAATTAAATAGTTATCACTTCATGCGTAAAGAATTAAGATAAACGTTGAATATTGTTTAATAACGGATGATTAATTAATTCTTGCCGGGGATATATATGTAGATATTAAAAAGAATCACACAACCTATTTTAGAATGATATTTAGACATATCAAGACTTTTTACTTAATTAATTTTTTAAATTTTTTAAGGGGGGTAAAACATAGTTCTGGGAGAGGCATCATCGTAAAATTTTTATTATAATCATTAGTGAAAAAGAATCCATATTTTTGTAATTTTAGCCCAAACAATGTCCATAAAATGTTAAAAGTAAATATATAAACAGTATACATATAATACATCTAAACTGATATGAAGTTAAGCTGGAAACATTTGTCATAAGTAATACAAATTACTTTTACCTCACTTAATTTAAACCATAATCTCGTTATATATATAATTAAAAAATGGTCTTCATATACATGTAAAACATTATGTTGAGTATTTATTTTCACAATGTACACATGTCAGAATAATACTTTTAACATTTATAATCTCTTGTGAAGAGGATTATTTTTAATAACATCATCAATATTAATATTATATTATCAACTGTATTTATAATTCATATGAGTCTGTAAAAGTACCCTTTTATTGACTGGAGCATTCCAATTTTTATTATTTTTATAATACAAATAATTATATCTATATGAATTACATGAGCTATTTAGGAGCTTTGTTGTATAGAAAAATAATATTGATTTTCACATTTATTTACTGCGGAGTTAGTCACATTTGTAATAAAAGGTTCATGTAAAGATAATGTATACAATATACATTATTATATGTATAATGTACATATATACTATATAGTTTAACTATTTATTTATATTTAGTGTAGTTCCCATTTTAGCATTTTTAAAAACCATATTGATAGTAAGTTACGAGTATAAAAAAGTGCTAAAAATACTTCTAAAATGTTTTAAATATGATTAGGTTCAAGAGCTGTGAAGACTTGAAGTAAAAAACTTGAAAAAAGTATTTTACTTCAAGCACACATAAATATATAACTCAAAGCCTCAAGCACACTTTCAAGTACCTTCTTTAATAAACTGGTTTTACAAAAGAAAAGTTTTTCTATACAAACAAATTATAATTATAATAACAAATTATTTATCTTGTAGTACAATATATAAATAGAAATATTTTTATACATATTATTTAAAGCACATGAATCGATGCCTAGGGACGCCAGAAAGATAAAAGCGCTCCTGGGTATCACAAATTGAATTAATAATTGAATTATTTGATTATATTACTTGTAATAACAATTCATATATAATAATAATTTATTTTCAATATAATTTATACATACATATGTATAACAATTATTATTAATTATATAGGTATAAAACTTTTTTATACTTGAGACTTACAATTAGTTAATGTCCTTAACACTTTTAAAGGTACTTTAAATACTTTGAAAAATAGTAAAATTATTTTCACTATAAGTACTTGATACTTTTATTGAGAACCTACATGTGGCTGCTCTGTTGGGTTCAATATGAAAACGTTATTACATATTATCTTATAATATAAAAGTTCTGGCGAGTAAAAAAATAACTAATGAAAAAAATCGTTTACTAAGAAAATCATTATCTAAAATAAATTGCATCTATTATGAATGTTACTGAATACAGCGCTGTTTGATACGTCTGATATAATTAGCAATTAAATTTTCGTAAAATGATTTCCGGAATCTAAAAATAATATTCACCCCATCCACATCAGTCTTTCTTTGTTGTTAAATGATGAAAAATTTCATACTTCTATGCTGTATGGTAAAACGTTATGATGGTTTAAATTACCAGATTACTTTTTGGGAATAAGACAAGTGAATGTAATTTGTTTTACTTAAAACAAAAATTAACAAAACAGCGTAAAATATGTGAGTGGTTTTATACCAAGAAAAAAATACCTACATTCATAAAAATAATGTAATATTATTTTATGTGCATACCTATATAAATAATAATTTTAAATTTTTTAAATTGTTAATAATATTTAGGTAAGGTAAAGTGGGGAAAGTGAAACCCATGATATTTTTTATAGTAAAACGATAAGTGTATTTTATTTGACTATTTATTGAATATTTAAAAAAATATTATTTAATACCTTTTTTTAAATTTACAATCAGTATTGCGTGTTTGAACAGTTTTCATATTGTTTGTATTTAATGTTGTAATTATGGCTGCATTAATTAATAAATCATGATTTTGTTTAATGAATAATGTACATTCCAATATGTTGAGATCTACTACCATTAATACTTTACACTGTATAAACATAGGTCGAAAGCGTTCTTCTAAACACAACGTCTGTCTGTCTGTTCGTTCATGCGCTTATAATTCGAGAATTTATATTTTTATTCATAGATACCGTTTTTGCCCGGGTTTTAGTATATATTTTGTTATGTTGGGTAACATAAGGAATAAACAGTGGCGATATAAGTAAGTCAAGTCGAAAAAAGTTTACCGCCAGCGTGCTTTTTTACAATATTTAATATATCAATGGTGTCATAAGAATATTTCCATAATAAATTCCTTATTGGACACATGCATAATATATTTTCAGTTAAATATCTGTAGTGAGTAGTACTTATAAAAACAAGTTGGTTAGAACTCTGACTCTGAGAGCAAATACAAAAGACTGTTAATTTTGATACCTACCTATATATAATTTATATATGTCCTTTCTATGTTCAATTTTTACTCATAGGATGTTTATTAATTTAGATATAAAGATATTAGATAGGTCACAATTTATTATTTCCAATTCAGAAATAATTTTATGTGTTTGTATATTATAACAAAGTTTCATTTAAACCACGAAAGAAAATAGACGTATCATTCATCTGCGATTCATGTACCTATATAAGATGATGCAAGGTTGTTTATACATAGTGTGATGAATAACATTGGGTCGAGGATCCATTCCTTAGGGAACACCTGTCGTATTAATTTTATAATGCGAAATAATATTATTCATAGCTTTTATTTTGAACCTTTATTTTTACACACAAGTATAAGAATCAGTGCAGAGACGACCTCTCTGATACCATAATTCTCTATTTTAGTTAAAATAAATTTGTGAAAGGCAACTATAGATATTTAATTATTATTTTAAAGTCTTATTTTACCGGTTTTTATTTCATATATTACATTTTAAAATACTTGACGTATTGAAAAGTTTTGATGAAAATTTTGATTTTTAAAATCAACCAAAGTGTATTTTTGACATAAAGAAAATTGCCTCTCTGAGTGCAGCTAAATTTTGCTATCCAATTTACATTTAATCATGAAAATAATTCATTAACATAACCGTTACAAAATCCTAGATGTATATATGTTAGAGCATTAGCGGTAAATTCAAAATGAAGTCATTAAAAATTCACAAATTAATACGAATGACATAACCACAGTAATGTTTGTATTTCTACACTAGCATACAAAAGAGAGAGTGTGAGTGAGAGAGAGAATACCCAACAATTCGTGAAATTGACATTAATGCACCACTGGTCCATTATTTCAAACTGAAATTATTAACATACCAACACAATTGCCTTGTAGTTGAGTGCGTATTGTAGACAAGTCGATTGTCGAACTTTCAGGAATACAAATGTTTTGAATTATTGAATTATATATCGGTGTCTTAGCTGTTCAGCAAGCAAAGCGACAAACTCTACTTATTCTTGATTTTCTCTTTGTAACACCGCAAAAACACATTACTTTTATTAGTTTTCTTATGCTAGTAAAATTGTATACTTATTACTTATGTATAAAGCAGGGCTTCGAATTAAGCCGAAAACTGAAAAACCGTTATTTTTGTCGGAACTGAACTGAATGTACAAAAATGCTCCCCACTTCAGTTGTTCAGGGTTATCATACAAAAGTACCATAAAATATTCCTTAATTATGGTAAAAAATAAATTTTCAATACTAATAAAAAAACCGCTATATAATTTTTTTTACTTGAACCGAAACGAATAAATAACGGTTCGAAACCCTGGTATAAAGTACCTTTATACAAAAATAATAAAAATAAGAGGTTTGAATGGAGTTTCGAATTTTTCATCCCAAATATTGAATGTTAAATATAATTATAATAATATAAATTTAATTGTATAAAATCTGCATATTTCCCTATCATTATAGCTATAACTATTACACCACTGGCGTCAGATATTACACATTCAACAATAATTGCTGAATTACATTTATTAGCGGACGATATATCTCCTGAAATACACGAATCTTCTCACATTCAAGGTTTAAAACGTTATCGATTGCCATAAATTTTATTTTACACCCCCTCCCATTGGAAATATGTATTTGTATGTACTTGATTTCTCAAGTTTTATGGTTATCGAAAATTATAAGATTTAACTGAAATAACTTTTGTGGTTTTTGGTAATTTGTACAATTGTATTGTATTGCATTGCAATAAAAGAAATATAAAATATTGTCTAACAAACAGTAAAATGAGTTTTCTTGTGTTTAAAAAATAGAAACGAAACAACGAAAAACAAGTTGATAATTTTGAGAACAAAACTAAATGTTGTGTCTACTAGAATCAGACGAACGAGACGAACACTAAACAGTAATAACTGTTTTGTTTTTGTTTTTATGAATAATTAAGTTACCATGAGGAAAGGTAGCGTAGTCAATGCAGACGATGTTTTGTTTTACAATTGTTGGTTTGAAGGTAACAAATGATATACATTATGCATAATTTAATAAAATAAACACAGACTCGTCAAACAAATTTAAGAAATTTTTTTATATGTAAACATAAGTAAACATTCAAATTACCACATAGTCCTAGAAAGATCATTCAAAAGCATTGAACTTTTTGCAAAGTCGAACAATATGATAATTATAGAGTGAATAAGAATTTAAAAAAACGCGGTAGTTCCGATAAATATTTCAATAACTGAAAAATTATGATATGTGAGATTTATACAAATAAATCTGATTGATCCACTTAACTTTTACAGTTTTGTTTTTGATATTATTGTTTTGTTTTGCAATTATTAAATTCAACTAGAAAAAAATTATTACTTCACCATTTTTAATGACAACACAGTAATTTAAACAATGTATATCGATATGATTGAAATTAAGGGATAGGTAATTTACGTTTTGTAAAATATTCGGAATATATTTTTTTAAATATTAATATACTTCAAGGGAAAGCTTTGTGTATTTTACTCATATTTTATATTTGATCGTCTATTCAGTTTTAATATTTTTGCGCTCTTGAATTTTGCGAAAAATAAAAAACTGAAATTTCAAGCTTTAAAATGCAAAATCGGTTTGATATTTCTTTCATAGATAAAATGTTTCTATTTATTTTGTTAATTGTATTTAAACACATACTTGTAGATTTATATAGTAGTCCAGTAATTTTAGATATAAATGCATCCAATCTACGAAAAAAATACAAGTTAGCTGGATTTTTGTATACACCTTCGTTAGGGTGTTTTGAATAACGTGTCAAAAGTCCTAAACGATATCGTGCCGGCGTTGCGAGATATTGAAGGTCTAATGTCCTGAAAAACGTTTATTTGCGGATATCTCTCTTCCTATGAGTCAGAGGTCTATGAGGGTTATCATATAAATTATGTATTATTAAATTCTCAATAAAAAAGGTTATATCCATTTTTTGGAAAAAACAACCGTTTTCGTTGTAGAGCGTGTAGAAACTATGGCTATGCATTTGCATATCTATGCATACGGCATAACGCACTCTATAACATAGTCCATACTATTTGCACGTGAAAAAGTTATAGGACAAAAATTAAAGAGTAGACAATTCTCTATAAGGTGTATCAATCGAATATATTAAAAACATATTTTTAATCAATTTTAAGCACATTTAGTAAAAGTACACATATGGCGATTTATAAAAAACTAGAGGAATCCCGCGGCTTCGCTCGCGTAAACTTCGAAACTAATTATAATCCTCCATACGTGATAGGAGATGACATATTACATTTTTTTATATTGATTTTTATTCATTACCTATAAAAACGTAAATATCTCGGATTTAGTTAAAAATTGTAAAAACTAACGTAAGCAGCTTTGCAGATAAACATATCAAAAACACAGACCCTGTCTACCCCCGCCATTAGGGGTTGAATGTCGAAATTTTTATTTTAATAGATGACTTATTTCCCGAATTTACCTTTATAAGTAAAGCAGGTATGCAGATAAACATATCCAAATCCATCCTCGTCCCCGTTCCATGCTATTAGAGCTTGAATATCGAACTTTTATTTTTAATTATCATTTTTAATATCATGAACAATTATGAAGATAAATATATCAAAATTTACCCCTCCCCTCCCATTCCCATAGGGGTTGAATTTTCGTAAATACTATTTGTCTTGTAGAGTACCTACTTACGCCATGTTTCATTCGGTGAATACAAAAAAAATCTTTCACAAATTTTTCCACCCCCTAACATCTTAGGGGTTAAATTTTGGGAAATGCTGAAATACGTGTTTCATTATTTATATTGTAGAGTATGTTCGATAAGTTTCAATTAAATGCGAACAAAAAAAATATTTTTTTATATAAACATTGACACCCTGCTATAACCCCGTAGGGGTTGAATTTCGAAAAATCCTTTCTTAGTGGGTGCTTACATCATAAAAGTAAGGCACCTACGAAATTTCACGTTTCTAGGTTCAGGGGTTTGGGCTGTACGTTGATATATGAGTGAGTGAGTGGTTAAGGACAAACTCTTTTATAGATATAGATTACTTTTATACGATTTTGATTGTAATTGTAACAAAACTAATGTTAATCAAATGTTAAAAATGAATTTAAATTGGAAGCACTGAAACCAGTAATCCTATAAATTAAATGAATAAATGTTTAGCAACGTCCACAATACTTTACTAATGCGTCAATTGAAAATTATGATCAAAACATAGTTTTGCAAATTTACACTAATCTAGATTTATCAAATTTAACTGTCCACACAACAACCGCAAATTAATTTTGATGTGTATCAACACAGTCAGATAATTCTGAAATTTATACATATAAACAGTGACGGTACATGGCGGGATAGTGGTGGGGATACATATACCGCAGATTTTATAAGCTATGTTAATATTTTAGTTTAATAGATTAACTTATCCATTATTATAATATAATTATATGATTATATACTCAACACATTAATTAAGGGGACACCTAAAAAATAGCCTGTTTTCAAATGCTTGTAACTTGATCAAAAATTAACTTGTTTCATTCTTCAATGGAGCAAATTTACTCTATTTTATGATGGTCTGATTCGTTCCTCAACATCTTTTCATTTTTTAACTTTTTTATGAGATTATATAAATTTTGAAAAAAAAAACTGCATATTTTGAAACTTGAAAATGAAATTTTAAAATAACCTTTTTGCAGAGAATTTCAATACCTTGAAATCGGTATTATGGAAAAAATTTTGCAACAAAAATTCGCAAAGGTATCACATTTTTAGTGAAAATCAGGAAAAAATAATTTAAATGAACAAAGCCGGAGTAATTTTGGTGGTATAGTAAATAACAAAAAAGTAAAATGAAGCTTAACTTAACATCTTTCAGATTATCTATTGTAATGAAAGACTTTTGATGAATTTCATAAAAATATGCTAACATTAAACAGAGTATAAAAGTCAAGTAAATAAACAGTAAAACTATACCAAACAGAACATACCTTAAAAATTACATTTCAGGTGGCTTGAGGTAAAGTTCATATTGACAAGACAAGACATACTCTTTAAAATGCATTTGAAGTCTCAACATCAGAAAATCCAAAAAAATTACAAATTGCAAATTGTTGATTTTTTTTCGTGAAATAAAGCAGCTCTTGGAATGTTTAAGATGTCAAAAAATGCTTGTATTTAATTTTACAAAAATATATAAATAATATAATTATTTCCAATAATTTGTCATTAAGAATCATAAATAATTGGTTGTTAGCAAGGGTTCTCAAGAAAGTAGATGAATTATGGTTTATTTTAGATGTCTTTATGCAAACCCACATTATGTGCCTACATTCTATACCGACATAATTTCATATAATGTAGGTACATCTAAGAAAGGATAGGGGTTGCTTTATAAGCCTTATATTTTACTATAAAATATATGTAGATATGTTCAAAAAGTTTCCGGACTGGTTGCTTAAAAACTTTGTAGTAACATACGATCTTATATTTTTCTTCAAAGAGTTTCCATATGCCATATGCTGGTCTATATCTTATGTACGAGTATATAAGTATTTGTTTCTTAAAGATCTATAGGTACATAGGTATATCTTTGTTCCAATAAAATCCTGCCCAAGGAAAAACTAAATATTCTAACATTCCAAATCAATAATTCTTTTTGATTACTATTAGAATTTATAGTAAAATCAAACGTATCATTGGATTCTTACAAATGATAATTTATTATGAAACGACTAAGTATTGTATGCTTATTTCTTGATACAGTCGAAGTAAGCAATCCAAACGTTTGGAAATCCAGTATTTTTTATATAAATTTTTTATACAATCCCAAGGTTAGTAAATACACAGGTTGCCTCATTAGCTTTTGACCAATCAGCTTGGGCACCCCAAATGACGTCATCCGAGGCTACACATGTTATGATTGAACACATCATTCCCTCTCTCCTCATTTTGGCACTCCAGATGATGTATTTCCCTCTCTCGAGCCGAGCTATGAGGCTACCTTATACTTTACATACCTTGATACAATCCATAATATGCATAATGCATACAAAACTTTTAAAGAACTTTTGTTATAATTTTAAATTAAATAATAAATAAATAATATTTTAATTTTATTGAAAGTAGATAAAAAAACAAACGCTACAATAAATATTTTAATAAACACATCAAAGCAAAAATACTTGACTATCAGTCTTATGTTGTCTATCCAGTCAGACAGTATTTGAGAGGGTTCGGCAGAAGTCGTGTACGACTCGACTTTTTTTAACAAAGAAATTAATTTGCATCAAAATAATATCGCTGCATGGCGCCTCTAAAGAATCGGATTCTTTGGGCGCTCTAGGCATTAGCCTATTTTGTCTACCCGGTTCTGTATCATGATTTAAAATTAATTAACTAAACAATATTCTAACTTAAATACTATCTGTGAGTTTTGAAGTATCGATTCCGCTTAAAAACTTTTGGTTTATAATATAATAATAAACAATGTTGTGCTAACAACATCAGCATATTCAATGTAAAACTGCTGTTTATTTCCGCCGTTATTGGGAGTGTTAATGGTATACACTCTATACACAATATCAGCAGTAGGTAGTTCAATGTAAAACAGACTGCCATGTTACATTTTATATTAACTCTATCTACCCTATCGAAATACTAAATACCGCACCGTTTTCCGCGGGTCTCTGGTCTCTTTATTATTTACCACAATTAACCAAACTTGATGAATATTACCAGATATTTATAACGATACACTGTTAAATGTTTAACAACTGTTTTATATTTTAATTGCTTGGGTGTATTTTGCTGCGTTGTTTTTGGTATTGTTATATTAGAGATAGGAAAATAGTTGTTTTTTAAAATTAATTATAGTTGGTTTATTTTTACTAATATAATTTTTGGTAAGGGAAATATTTATTTTATTAGAGAATAGTACATTTCCAGATTTTTCAGTCTTGTTTATTCAATAATCAACACTAATAAAAAATCAATATTACAAAAAAACACAGTGTAAAAAAACGTATAGTACAGAAAATATTTTCGCAAAACATGTACGACATGTCTATAAAATGTTTTAAGGTCAAGTAGGTACATATTTGCTACTTAAAATTCACAAGTGTTGATGATGATGGTGGAGATGCAGTTCTTATCGGATATATTGCTCCTATTCTGACAGATCAGTGATATTTGTTTATAACATATTTATACAGATTTTTTCTTTTTTTTTGGTAAAATTACGTCATAGAGATACAAAATGAAATAGTTAGCCGATGAGCTAATTATAGAATGTTTAGGAGTACAAGTGTTAAAAATATTATTAGATTTTATTTTAACTAAATATATAATAAGGCATTGCAAGAATATTAATCTGAATATATTGGATTAAAATCCGCAGTTAAAAATTTGAACTATATGATTTTTTATTACTGCATTGTTTATTTAAAAAAAATATTTTTGATCAATGATTTTATTCAATTAAAATTTTGTTGAAGTATCGCAAAAACTATCACTTTTTCGGGCTGTTGTCCACGTTGTCGTATTATTTCACTTGACGTTTCGACTCTCATGTCAGAGTCTTCTTCAGAAGTGAAATAATACGACAATGTAGACAACAGCCCGAAAAGTTAACTCTTATGAACAACGACCACGAAAGCCTACAGAAGATAATATCGCAAAAACTATTTGTTAAAATCAACAATCTAAGAAAAAATGCTGCCGGCACTCATAGTACAATGTACCTTTTTTATCAATTTTATAATAATATTATTAGAATATATAACTTACTCAGCCTCTTCGATGGTTTCAGTCATGGCTAGGAAGACACAGTTGAGTAGAATGGTCGTCATGACGATATAGTCGAAGTACTGGTTTGTGGAGACGTAGATACACGTGCGCCTTGCCGGGTTCCACGGGCTGAAGATGAAGAACGAGTTCGTTGCTGTGAATCGATGTATGTAACTCTTGCTGAATCGTTTGGACACGACGCAGAAAGTCTGCAAAACATTGTGAAGATTGAAGATCAAACATGTGTTAATTAATCATACTATTAGCTATACTTATATACATTATGTGTAGGTACTATTATATTGTGTATGTACATAAATGGATAATTTAAATGATTATTCCACTAAACACATTTCTGAATCTCTTCCTTATCGATTTTTTTACTTGGTACGTTTGTAGTTTAAAATTAAAGAGAGTAACCCATATTTTTCTACTATTTTCTCGACAGAATACTATTGTTATTAGCAATTATTCTTTTTTGCATGATTTTTCGAATTCATATACAATTATACATACGTATATAAAATGAAAACCATAAAATAGACACTGAATTCCAAGTAAGTGATTTTATTAAATTTTATTTCCATATTTAAAATAATCACTTTTTGGAATTTAATATCAATTTTCATGTTTTTTTCTGGAATCAGAAATGAAAATGAAAATTTTCTTTATATTAATTTAGAAAACATCATGCAAAATGAAAAACGTTAAAAAATAAAATCTAAACAATAGTATTTAAGAGAATCGGGTCGAAAACAATTTTTTAAGAAAGGACGAATTAAATCGGTAGGAAATTTGTCCAAAGGTGTATTTGGTGGAATCTTACAAATTGCTTAATCTACTTTAAATGTGTGAATATAGAAACGTAATGATGTGATTACTGTAAATGAATTGAAGGTTGGTGTACCTAACAATTAATATAATTAGATTTACAAATCGAATGGTTTATTTTAACTAATTATACACCTACTTATAATTTGTATTATAAATAAACTGAACATGGTTTTTTGAAAGGCATGAACTGATTAAAATCGTTTTGTAAAAAAAAGTGACGGAAGCGTAGAACAAAAGGTTTCTAACATAACAATTTCTGAAACATAAAACAGTTCAATATACCTATACTTATTCATATTTTATTAAGATATTTAAAGTATTACACAATAATTCATATTTCTTAATGGATTAATTTCTCTATTTAAAAAATATATAGGGACTTTTTTATATATATAAACAAGTTATGTCCGCTATTATAAAGAAATTTAATATAAAAATATAAAAATTGTTATCTCTAAATAAATATATTTTTGTTATATTCTTTATACTCTATGGCCATAGGTGGGCATTAACTCGTTAATCTCTTAATCGTTAATTAACGAAGTTAACAAAATGGTTAACGGATTAACTTTTAAGTTAACTCAAAAAAAACTTAACGCTTTAGTTAACTTCCGTTAACTTTAGTCCGTTACATTGGTTGTTGATGAAGAGTACATAAGAAAGTTGTCGAAATAGTAAAAAGAAGGTCTTCAAACATTTTGGTCGGTTAACTTTTTAACTTAAACTTTCGTTTAATTTTCGAATTTTCGGTTAACTTTAACTTCTGTTATATTTTCGGAATTTTAACGCTTTAACGGTTAACAAAGTTAACTTTTTTATTAACGGATTAACGATTGACGAAGTTTACTTTTCGATTAACTTTGCCCACCTATGTCTATGGTCTATGGATTTGTTTTGTTTATAACAGTAGTAGGTACTACAATTGGTGACCGTTCATGATATTTTTTCATATACATATATTATATATATAAATATATGTATAAAACCACACCAGTGTTTTAATAGCGTTTTTTTTACTTACCGCATATGCATTAAACTGTCATTAAAAATGATGGAACTGTCATATGTATGTATGTATGTATGTATGTATGTATGTATATGTAAATGTTATACTTATTAGTTAACATATTTTAGTTATTTCAATATGATATGAATAATTGTTTAGTATTTTATAATAATTATTGTATATCTTAATAAAAAAATGTAATGAGTTTATCTGCTAATATAACTTCCAGTAGTTAAAATTTTGTCAATGTTATATAAATTCAAAATCACTATACATATTATTATGTATAGTGAAAACATTTTTAAACTGTAAAATCAATTTGTTTGTAAATGTTAATATCATAATAGTTTAATCCCTTTAAAATTCACACAACAAGTTAAACGATACAGCTAATAAATGTTTACAAAACGCAACAATTAATAATAACTGCGTACCCATTTCACAATCAAATACACATTTACTTCAAACGACAAATAACGCGCGGTAAATTGGTGTAAAACGAACAGTTTATCGGCGCAAAAAAGCGTTTACTTTTCAACGATTTCACAGAGACGCCTCTTCAACCAGTGGCGGTTTAAATTTAAGGGTAAATGCTTAAAATTTACAACGTATTTTACGTTATACTTATTTATTTATTTTATTTTTTATTGAATAAAATGTTTCGTCTGTAGAACGCTTATGTAAACACTAGCTGCATTATCCATTATAATTTCCATTATTTAAAAAAAAACTATTTTTCTCTCGAGTTTGGTCATAAACACCAATAGTAGTTCTTGCAATTAATGAATAAATCACAGAAAACAACATGCTTTAATTGTTTTACGACTGTACCCGAGGCATGCTTTGCATTTTGTCCTCGGGTTTGGTCATGAAGACCAATAATAGTTCTTGCAATTAATTAATAACTAACAGAAAACAGTATACTTTGATTGCTTTACGACTGTATCCGAGACATGCTTTTTTCTGTAATATATTAACTATATGTAAGAACTTTGCTAGCGTTTACGGTCTACTCCAAGAACAGCGTTTCGATCTGACAGTAAGTTTTAATAAAATGTTTTTATATAGGAAAAGATATAATATATAAAAAAAATATTTGCTCCTCATAATATTTGGATTTATTTAATACGATATTGAAATTCCTATGTACCGTAGTGAATTTCTACATACTGGTGTCAAACACACTATCCACAAACTTTCTGTGAATTTGGTGGACCATATTCATATATGTATAAGTTTGATACACATTGTATACGCATTATAAAAATGTTAACTTAAAGCAAGAGAAAATATTGTTTCAAACAGAGAATTTATTGTTTTCGCCCAACAATATTTTATTAAAGAGAAACAATACTGTATGTAGTTGAATTAAGAGAATATTCTTATATAAAGAAACTATTGTTTTTGATACTATATAAAACAAGGATTGTATTGGCTCATGTAATTTTATTCCTGTGTTTAATAAATATAAATAAAGAATCTACACACAAAAAAAAACTGTATTGGACCAAGAAAATCTTGTTCTGTATATATAACGAAAACAATATTTTCTTAATATAAGAAAAGTACTCTTAATCCAACTACATTATTACTTCGTCCAAGAATACTATAGTTGGTTTAAGAATATATTTCTTATCTTAAGAAAATATTGTTTTCGTTATATACAAAACAAGGTTTACTTGGCTCAAGTAAACCTTTCTACCTGTGTAATATAGTTTGCTCAATACTAGCCTGTGCTATAAAATAGTTTGATTTCATAGAAAATCAATTCATTGTAATTATAATTTTAATGAAATATATTTATCATTGTGTTACTCAATGTCAATAATTATAATATTTATATTCAATATGATGATTATCATCGAGAACTAAAAACAAATTATGTATATGTATGTATGTATGTATGTATTGTAAAATGTAGGTAGGTACATGACTGTTTGTTATTCTATAATTTGCTTGTTGTTTGTGGTAAATGTTTTACTAAAATTAATAATGGAAAAAATCGAATACTTCCTTAAAAGTTTGTTTTTAATTAACAGAACAAAAAGTTATAATATCGTTTTCAAAATTAGGAGGTTTTCTATCCAAACGAATATTGAAACTAAATATAAAATCTCTATAAATTGTCTAAGATAGACAGACCGAAATAAATACATAAATCATAACGAAAATAGTTAGAATGGATTCAGAGAAATTCAAAATTAATATTTCCATCAAAGTATCACAATCGAAAAAAACTCACTTCAGTACACTAATTATAAAAACCTTAATATCTTTCAACATAAGTTAAGACTTTTTAAGGAACGAAATATTGATATTTAACTAAAATTTAACTTTCTTCGTTTTATTTGAACGCCGCGCCGCCACTGCTTGCGATCAGTTTTGCGGATTTCAGTTGATCCACGTAATATTTTCACGTTTTGCAATGGTAATACCGTTTTTATTGGCACGAAAAACCAACGTTGCTGTGACTGTTATTCAATTTCAACAAGTATTGGATTATAATTCCAATATGTAAGTAATTTCTGCAAGATGTCGCGCACAGCCAGTAACGGCACAGACGTATTATAAAGCTCTAGAAGAATTTGTTTGGTGGAATCTGTTATTGAATTAAAGAAAAATTACGATTTGAACAAAATTCGAACAAGAATTCCTATACATAAAGCTTTCAGAAGTATTATCACTGTTTTATTTTTCTGTATTCTTTATTTACAAAGTAAATATTTATGGATAATAATTTGATAAGACTAGGATAGCAGTGAATAAGTTATTACAATACAGATATTACAATTTTTCAGCCAGTTTACTATAGTTACACGTATTTGATGTAGAAAATAAATTAAGTACATACATTTAATTTTTTAATTTTTTTAAGAGTATTATTATATAAGGTGAATCATATATTTCATCTTTACACAAGCTTCTTTATGTCCTCAAGAAACCATAACATTTTTGACTGGTTGTGAGCAGCGAGCCACGCACATACTGATTTTTCAGTTCCTGATCCGAGGTGAATCGACTGCCTTTTAATACTTCCTTGAGTGGACTCTACAGGTGATAGACTGAAAGGGCAAGATCGGGGCCATACGGAGGGTGTAAGTACTTTAAACTTGAGTTTATAACAGTGTCAACAATGTGGGCAGCAATACGCGAACGGACACTGATGTAGTGATGAGCAAACCAAGACCAAGACCAAGACAAGTCTTGGTTTTAGTCTTGTTCATTGAGTCTTGGTCTTGGTCTTGGTCTTGGTTTTTAGAAGATGTCTTGGTCTTGGTCTTGGTCTTGTATAAATGTCTTGGTCTTGGTCTTGGTCTTGTCAAGAGTCTTGACAAGAGTCTTGGTTTTTTTATCGTAAAAAATGCTATTTTTTCACGGCTAAACCGCTGAACCGATTTTGATGAAATTTGGCAGGGATATAGCTTACACCCTGAGAAAGGACATAGGATACTTCGAATCCCAAAAATTCATCCCCTAAGAAATTGCAAGGGGGTGGAAATATTTGTATGGGAAATATTTCACCCCCTGTCACATATTAAGGGTTGTAATTATTTTCATTCGATCCGGCGGGAAAAATACTACGGGAGTGGGGGATTCTAAGGGGGAAAACAACCCCCTATCTCTCATAGGAACCGAGATATTTACGATTTTGTAAAATGAATGGAAACCAAAACAATAGAAAAAATATATATTTCACCCCCTTTCATATATGAAAGGTTGTAATAAGTTTCATTCGATCTGGCGGGAAAAATACCATGGGGGTGGGGGTTCCAAGGAAAAAAAACAACAACTTATCTAACTTATAAGCCGAGATAAATTGATAAATGCGAAAGTGGATCTGGCTCTCTGTCTGTTTGCTATTTTTTCACTGCAAAACCGCTGAACCGATTTTGATGAAATTTTGCAGGGATATAGCTTACACCCTGAGAAAGGACATAGACTACTTCGAATCCCAAAAATTCATCCCCTAAGAAATTGCAAGGGGGTGGAACTATTTGTATAGGAAATATTTCACCCCCTGTCACATATTAAGGGTTGTAATTATTTTCATTCGATCCGGCGGGAAAAATACTACGGGAGTGGGGGATTCTAAGGGGGAAAACAACCCCCTATCTCTCATAGGAACCGAGATATTTACGATTTTGTAAAATGAATGGAAACCAAAACAATAGAAAAAATATATATTTCACCCCCTTTCATATATGAAAGGTTGTAATAAGTTTCATTCGATCTGGCGGGAAAAATACCATGGGGGTGGGGGTTCCAAGAAAAAAAAACAACAACTTATCTAATTTATAAGCCGAGATAAATTGATAAATGCGAAAGTGGATCTGGCTCTCTGTCTGTTTGCTATTTTTTCACTGCAAAACCGCTGAACCGATTTTGATGAAATTTTGCAGGGATATAGCTTACACCTTGAGAAAAGACATAGGATACTTCGAATCCCAAAAATTCATCCCCTTAGAAATTGCAAGGGGGTGGAAATATTTGTATAGGAAATATTTCACCCCCTGTCACATATTAAGGGTTGTAATTATTTTCATTCGATCCGGCGGGAAGAATACTACGGGAGTGGGGGATTCTAAGGGGGAAAACAACCCCCTATCTCTCATAGGAACCGAGATATTTACGATTTTGTAAAATGAATGGAAACCAAAACAATAGAAAAAATATATATTTCACCCCCTTTCATATATGAAAGGTTGTAATAAGTTTCATTCGATCTGGCGGGAAAAATACCATAAGGGTGGGGGTTCCAAGGAAAAAAAACAACAACTTATCTAATTTATAAGACGAGATAAATTGATAAATGCGAAAGTGGATCTGGCTCTCTGTCTGTTTGCTATTTTTTCACTGCTAAGCCGCTGAACCGATTTTGATGAAATTTGGCAGGGATATAGCTTACACCCTGAGAAAGGACATAGGCTACTTCGAATCCCAAAAATTCATCCCCTAAGAAATTGCAAGGGGGTGGAAATATTTGTATGGGAAATATTTCACCCCCTGTCACATATTAAGGGTTGTAATTATTTTCATCCGATCCGGCGGGAAAAATACTACGGGAGTGGGGGATTCTAAGGGGGAAAACAACCCCCTATCTCTCATAGGAACCGAGATATTTACGATTTTGTAAAATGAATGGAAACCAAAACAATAGAAAAAATATATATTTCACCCCCTTTCATATATGAAAGGTTATAATAAGTTTCATTCGATCTGGCGGGAAAAATACCATGGGGGTGGGGGTTCCAAGGAAAAAAAACAACAACTTATCTAACTTATAAGCCGAGATAAATTGATAAATGCGAAAGTGGATCTGGCTCTCTGTCTGTTTGCTATTTTTTCACTGCTAAACCGCTGAACCGATTTTGATGTTTAACAGACATTAATATTAAAATATTAAATATCTCGGCTTATAAGTAAGATAGGGTATTGTTTTTTTCCATATAACCCCCACCCCCATAGTATTTTTCTCACCAGATCGAATGAAACTTATTACAACCCTTCATATGTGAAGGGGGGTGAAATATATATATTTTCATTTGTTTTGGTTTACAATCATTATACAAAATGGTAAATATCTCGGTTACTATGGGAGATAGGAGGTTGTTTTTCCCCCTAAAACCCCACACTCCCGTAGTATTTTTCCCGCCGGATCGGATGAAAATAATTACAACCCTTAATATGTGACAGGGGGTGAAATATTTCCCATACAAATATTTCCACCCCCTTGCAATTTCTTAGGGGATGAATTTTTGGGATTCGAAGTAGCCTATGTCCTTTCTCAGGGTGTAAGCTATATCCCTGCAAAATTTCATCAAAATCGGTTCAGCGGTTTAGCAGTGAAAAAATAGCAAACAGACAGAGAGCCAGATCCACTTTCGCATTTATCAATTTATCTCGGCTTATAAGTTAGATAAGTTGTTGTTTTTTTTCCTTGGAACCCCCACCCCCATGGTATTTTTCCCGCCAGATCGAATGAAACTTATTATAACCTTTCATATATGAAAGGGGGTGAAATATATATTTTTTCTATTGTTTTGGTTTCCATTCATTTTACAAAATCGTAAATATCTCGGTTCCTATGAGAGATAGGGGGTTGTTTTCCCCCTTAGAATCCCCCACTTCCGTAGTATTTTTCCCGCCGGATCGGATGAAAATAATGACAACCCTTAATATGTGACAGGGGGTGAAATATTTCCCATACAAATATTTCCACCCCCTTGCAATTTCTAAGGGGATGAATTTTTGGGATTCGAAGTAGTCTATGTCCTTTCTCAGGGTGTAAGCTATATCCCTGCCAAATTTCATCAAAATCGGTTCAGCGGTTTAGCAGTGAAAAAATAGCCAACAGACAGAGAGCCAGATCCACTTTCGCATTTATGATATTAAAATCTTAAATATCTCGGCTTATAAGTTAGATAAGTTCTTGTTTTTTTCCTTATAACCCCCACCCCCATGGTATTTTTCCCGCCAGATCGAATGAAACTTATTACAACCTTTCATATGTGAAAGGGGGTGAAATATATATTTTTTCTATTGTTTTGGTTTCCATTTATTTTACAAAATCGTAAATATCTCGGTTCCTATGAGAGATAGGGGGTTGTTTTCCCCCTTAGAATCCCCCACTCCCGTAGTATTTTTCCCGCCGGATCGAATGAAAATAATTACAACCCTTAATATGTGATAGGGGGTGAAATATTTCCCATTCAAATATTTCCACCCCCTTGCAATTTCTTAGGGGATGAATTTTTGGGATTCGAAGTAGCCTATGTCCTTTCTCAGGGTGTAAGCTATATCCCTGCAAAATTTCATCAAAATCGGTTCAGCGGTTTAGCAATGAAAAAATAGCAAACAGACAGAGACAGATCCACTTTCGCAATTATAATATTAAAATCGTAAATATCTCAGCTTATAAGTAAGATGTTTTTTTTCCATATAACCCCCACCCCCATAGTATTTTGTAATGCTTGTTTTTTACGATAAAAAAACCAAGACTCTTGTCAAGACTCTTGGTCTTGTTCTCTTAGTCTTGGTTTTAGTCTTGTTCATTGAGTCTTGGTCTTGGTCTTGGTCTTGGTTTTTTGCTCTAGTCTTGGTCTTGGTCTTGGTCTTGAAATTTTACAAGACCAAGACCAAGACTCAAGACCAAGACTGATTTTGCTCATCACTACACTGATGCTTAGAGATTTTTTAACGCAGGAAAAGGGTTCAACAATAAATAGTGCTAGTTATAGTGAAATACTTATTGATACTGACTGAAACCTACAATTCGAAACAAACGACGAAAACAACTATTGATAGATTGCGTTGTTGTAAAAAAATATCAGTCCGTGTACTGTTACTCGCACTGTTAACTCCTCCCCCACTTCTCAGAAACTCAAACGATACATGTGGCTCGCTGCTAAGCCAAAAAGCTTTTTTTCTGAAAGCATAGAGAAGCATGTGCAACGATTGAAGATATGTGCGCTGAAAAGTAAGGAGACTATGTTGAAAAATGATGTTATTAAAAGTTTTCTATTTTTATTGAAATAAAGTTTATAACTGCATTGCGGATAACTATTGACTCATCCTTATGCATAAGGGTAAAACGTACACTATTCAGCTTATTTTATTGAATACCTAGTTAGGTAGGTATAAATTATTATGATATATATGATTCCACCAAACATTATATAGATTTAATATAATATTTTCAGTAATTGAAGATAACAGTAATATGAGCTATCGTATATTCAAAAATTACCGATTAAGGATGCAGAAGTAATAATACATCCATTAAACAATGGTTTGAATTGCAATATTTGCATACAGACCTGGATATATTTTATATGCACATAAGTTATAATTACTTCAATGACTTCTATTATAATTTGCAAGGTTTAAATGTCATCTTAAAACGGGATTATAGAACGTATCTCTTCGATTATGGCATTCATAAAAGTTTCATGTTGAAGAACAAAACATATAAACGAGAACGAGTCAGGGGGATGGGCGAGTAAGTGATTGGACATGTGCCAAACATAGATCATATGAAAGAATAGTATGTCCGGAACGGTGAAAGCTACCGGAGTTTTCTTTCTTTTCCAGTATCACTTGTAGGTTTTATACATGTTGCTGAGCAAAAAATATGTACTGTTATAATGTGAGAACAGCATGAAAGAGTATCTGATTCAGTAAAAACTAATGATGATACGTGAATACTCTTTTTTAATCGTTCTTTGATACTTTTTTTTCTGTTATTAAAATAAAAACTATTTTTCATATAATGATAAAATAATTACTTAAATTTTTTCTATATACTCGTATTATGAAAAATGTTTGACACGGGTATTATTTAAAAAAAGGTAATACCTACTAATAATAATTGACAATTAAATTATTGTATAATAGTTCAAAAATAGTTCTTGAAAAAATAAAAATAAAATTGGTAATAAAGTTGACAACAAGGTCGATAAAGACGAGAGAAGTGTTTTTTAATTCTTGTCTCGTCTCATCTTGTGTGAAACAATTAAAGTTTTGAACATTTTTTGAAAATAATCCTCTAATCGCGTAGATAAAAAAAATAATAAATATTCAATTTAGTCGTTTCCGTTTTATTCATTTCTAAACATACCAGAGAAAAACGCGACTTTTACGGATTTTCACATATATTGTTAAACTTACTTCATTTCGCATTTTTTTTTAAATTACGCGTGTTTTAATTTAATGTATATATGGTAGTTTGAAACTTACTGTATGCTTACCTTATTTCTAGATCTATTTACTAATTCCGCAGATTACACACACAACAATAATTTTAACATTTACATCTAAATTCATTACGCCACACAGTGGTTCGAAAACATCGATTTTCGGAAAAAATTCAATAATTAAAGAATCAATGAAATTATAAAAAAATTGATTACTGAATATTAATAATATAATAAATATCGTTATTTTTATACTATTTAAGACAGGGCCGAATTGACCCAAAAAATTTTAAGGGCGTTTTTTCTCAAATTGGTTTGTTCGGTTTATCGTCTCTTTAAGAATTAAAAGTCTCTATACATTTTTTCTGTTTTAATTTTGCTCAAAATGTGTAAGGAAACACATTTCTTAGTATTTATAATATTTAAAGCAGAGTCGGACTAGCGAAACTATTTTTTCAAGCACTTTTTTTCGGTGTCTTTTGAAATGAAATAAATTTGTATTTTTTCTACATATAGTATTGTTTGGACAATTTTCTTTGAAATTATATTATTTAAAGCAGGGCCGGACTGGCCCATCGATGTTTGAAAACATTCATTCAATGCCACGTATTTTTAAAAATTAAATAAATATCTTAGTCTTTTTCTAATTTTGTTTGGAAATTTTTGTTTAAAATAATAGGTATTTAAAACAGGGCCGGACAGGACCATTGATTTTAAAAGGTTTTCGTTTAATGTAACGCCTCATTAAAATCAATCATTAAAAAAAAATTGTTAATATCTAGTCCTTTACGGAGATAAGTGATTGTACCCCCCCCCCCCCCCCCCAAATCCCCATCCCAGTGGTATTTTCCTGCTGGATTGAATAAAACTAATTACAACCCGTCCTACATAACAGGGAATGAAATATTAAATTTTTCGTTTTTCCTTTTTATTAATTTATTTTTTTATATTTAATTTCAACCCGTGTCACATATGGAGGGTTGTAATTATTTTTTTTCGATTCGAAAATAACACGGAGGTTGGACTTTTGAGAGTAAAATAACCCCCTATCTCTAATACGAGCCGAGATTTTTTTAAAATTTTGTATTAAGGATAGAAAGCAAAATTAAAAAAAATCTCCCCTGTCACGTGTGGGGGGTTGTAATTAGTTTCATTCGGTGGTTATGTTTCAAAATCTACGTATGCGAAACCGCGGGTAACGGTTAGTTAGTTTGAAATTTAATGGAAAATAATTACCGTGATTGGAGCCCCACCTACGCCCCTAGATACGGGCCTGTTGTAATTATTAGTTCATATTTTAAAAATTTAATAACCATTTATGTTAATTACTAAAAAAATACTTGAATAACAAAATCTAAAGAGTGGAACAGGATATTATGTGCAGTACTATATATTTTTACATATGTGACGCCCAACAAAAAAAATTATTTACAAGCAGAGTCGCAGCAACGCGCAGCTAAATGTAGTATTTTTTGAAAGAGGACATCCCTATCTATATAATGTATATGATTTCATCGTGACGCTTTTTGACGCAAAAAAGATATGTCTTCAAAAAGATGCATTTTCGAAAAAAAAAATCCTTATTACATAGACACGTTAATAACAGGGTTAATAAAATTTTTAAAAATCCAATTATTGTTAAAATTCAAAATTAAATACTAAAGAATGTAACTAGTGTTCATATTTTGATAATTCTTCAAATAATGTACTTAAAAATCAAGAACTGGAAAAAAACAAATAATATTGAATTTATGATAATTTTAGAATCGTCAGTTTTTAATAAGCTGTAATAGTTATATAATGAATATAATTTTGATTTTAATAGTCAAACATAATGCCTAGGGTCATAAACAACAAGTCTACATACAAAAAAAAATCAGTTTGTAACATTTTCAAATTATAGTTTTTTCCGCTTTTAAACCACTGTGCGCCATATCAATGCATATAAGGGTACGTGACCTCTATACGGCAACCTTAAAAAAAATTGAAGCCGATATAAATATCCTTAAATTTTGCGACAAAAAATACTATAGACCAGCGGTTCTTAAACTTATGTGGTCTAGGGACCCCTTTTTGACAATTATTTTTCAGGAACCCCCATCCCTGATAGAAAAACAAAAAAGGTCGTTAGATACTAATTAATCACTGATAAATAGAAATCTAAAAGTATGTTATGTAAATTAATTTTTTGCCAAAAATGTTTCACGGACCCCCATAAAAGTTTGGCGGCCCCCCGGGGGTCCGTGGACCCTAGTTTAAGAACCGCTGCTATAGACTATAAGCAATATTTGTGATTTTTTTCGATTTTTAAACTCACGACTTCAAATAAAAAAAAAAATTCAATAATTTAATTTTTGTTTTACTTCAAAAAAACTGACAAAAAAACGTAAAATTTTGTAAAATGATGAATGAAACATATATTTTTATTTGAGCAAGTTTAACAACATATTATTATGTGAATATTATGAAACTAATTGTATAAGACTAATTGTATAGGAATGACCCATTTGTATAATTTTAAGAGGAGTACATATTATTTATTATTTAATAAAATAATTATAAATACATAATTTGTATTTTCAAGAGGCAGTGAAACCGAATGACTGTCAAGAAAAATACGAGGTAGGATAATACGGGATAAATGTTAAATGAAATAAAGTATTAACGGTATTAAAAGTTACCCCGAGATACTTTCCATACCATAAAAAAGAGAACACGATGGTTTGAAATTTATAAAAAGATAGCTGGAAGGCATCCTGCTGTGTTCCCTCTACTTCAAGTACTGTTTATAGGTTTTATATTTGAAACAAATGTTATCACGTGAATATAAAAAGTGTTTATTGTAAATAAATAAATGCACAATTAACGTTTTACGTTTAGTTAAGCAATATTTAATAATATTATTTAATTTTTTTATTGCTCAGAAATTTTTTAACTTTTAAGTATATATTGTATACAGTTCGTGTTTTAGAAGTTCTACTGAACACATCTTTCATCTTTGTTTCTCTGTTTTTATAATCGAATGCAGCTTCATTACGTAGTCCTGTCTGGTATCCTTTTTAATGTACACTAAAGAAATCAACCAAATGGAAGATTCATTCTCTTTTGTATTTATTACACCCAACGAACTTTAAATATCTTGTATTTTACAATAAAAAATAATAAAACGTTATTTATAATTCAATGAATTGTGAATCATAATACAGTTTATTAAAAAGCATGTTTAAAAAAAAAAAAACTTACATTGCCAATATCTAGGGTCTTAGAGTATAATTATTTTTTGTGAAATTTTCTGTAGATTTAACGTTTATAGTATCTAGTAATTTTTTTCGATAATTATCTATTATATTTGTTTTTGTTAATTTTGAGTTATTTTTAGTGTTCTGAATCACTTTGATGTCCGTTCATCTATTACAGGTGATTTTTTCTGAAACTATTCGACGTAAAAATTTGAAAAGCAGAGAAATGAATCAATATGATTTCCTCAAATTTCTGAAGAATACACATGATTTCACTGAGCAAGAACATATAAATAAATATGAAATATTTTGTATTATCATCTGAACATCTACTATTTTGTTAATCATATCATGTTTATTTTTATGCTTGCATAACATACAAATTTGGTAATATCAAACTACAGCCTGGATTACATTGCATGTTGGGAAACTCTGGTCTACATAAATAAAATGTGTCTTGTTCTGTCAGGATCCCCAACTTCTTACAATTAGTCCCGCTTCCCCTGCAATGCGGACCCTATTTACGCTACTAAATTTATGTTCAGAAGCCAAATGCAATTAATTTACGTGACCGTAGACAATTAATGTTTTTGCTCATTATAATTCATTTTTCAATCCAATAAAAGTAATTAACAAAGTCGTTATTAATTTATGTATTTATGAATAAACTAACTGAAAAAAATCAAGTCTTATTTGTTTCTATTTATAAAAGATAGACATAAAAAGTTTGGAAGAGTTATTTTGATGACATTTTTTACACAAAACTATTAATTAAACTAGTCTGTATTATAAAAATGTTATTCAAGCAACAAGTAACCTTATCGTGACATTGTTTATTATGCGAGAAAAATTAAAAACACTATATAAATGTAAGTAAGATTATAATGTAGTTATATCAATCTCTTTACGGAAAACTCAATTTCCTTTTGCCTTTTCGTTGAACATTACTATCTTCACATATAAATAAGATATTAAGCTTAATTTATTTGTGGGTAAATTAATGTGCGCGCTGTTATTAAGTCCGTAACATCTGTTTTCAACTTACCTACAGGTAATCTCTTAACAACTTTGCGTTTACATTTTAACGTGTCTTTTTTTGACATTAAATTTTATTGTATTTATTCAAATTGATGTGATTATTTGAAGTACATGGTGAATATTGTTTGAGAGTTAATCAAAAATCACAAGGGAACTCCGCGGACTGTCCCTTTTGACAACAAAAATCTTTGGGTTTTCTAGATTTTATGAAGTTACAAAATTTGTAAGTGTCGTACATTTCTTGAAATTAATTTTTCAACTGCTTTAAATGATACAATCAACCAAAAATAAATGTTTTATATAATTTAGTTTATTTCATAAAAAATATCTATAAAAATGAAACAGACTATAGGTAATTATAAATTTTAAATCTAAATTTAGTCTTTTGGAACCTCATAAAATTCAGAAAACCAGATTTTTTTGTTTTAAAATGGCCAATCTGCGGAATTTCCTTTGAGTTATTTTTATATTCTATCAGTTAACGTTTTCTTTCATCATAATTAGAATGTGATTTATTATTAATAAAAAAATACCATTAAAGTTGCGAATAATGATACTTAATTAAAAATTAAATCACCATATTTCCAATTAAAAATTAAACTGCTAAGACAGCCACATTTTTTTAAATCGACATACAGTTATACGAAAATCTTAAAAGTGGTTTGTTCGTCACACCAAAAACAGTTAATTGTAGATAATAATTTTCTCTCTAACTTATTTATCAGAAAAATTTCAAAATTGATAAGCGTAAATATCTGTTTCTGGTTTAATGGCTATCTTCAAAAAGGTGTAAATCTACAACGTTTAAGATAATATTGATCGCAAGGCCTCTTTTTTGCAATCATTAAAATGAACATCCACTTTAATTGCGAGATACAAAGAATTCCGGTCTTCAACAATAAATCAAAGCGATCCCGTTGTTACATATATAGTTTGAATTACTATCATTATAGATATTGTAAAAGTCGATGCTATTTAAAAAAGAGGATTTGATATAGAAAAGAAATCCGGAACTTTATCACGCGATCAAAATCGGTTTACCATCTCATCACCTCGCACGATTAGACCTTTGAATATTTTGCTTCGATTAAGACGCCCGTCTCGGATATAAGAAGTGTTTGGAGTGGGGGGGAAATAAAACTTGGGTGGGGGTAAGTGATTGGACACATGCCAAACATGATTGTACTTGTACGTAAGCTCAATATGGAATGTGATGTGAAACCATTATTGTTTTATTGCTTGAAAACATTGGATATCTTTTGTATTTATTAAAAAAAATATAGTAAATATGTAGTGTTTAAATTAAGAGGTAATGAAATCTTAAAAATAAACTGATATATACATTCCAAACACAATTGTTGAAAATTTATATTGATACTCATATTTTCAGTTAGGTTTCAGTTTATTTTTATTAAGAAAATTTCACACAAAAAGATTAGGTTACATCACCATAATAATGTATTTTTAGACAATGAAAATAATTTTTTTCTCCAATATTAGATGACAAACCCCCACCACCAAAGTATTTTTACGTTATTATTTTCAACATAGTTGCTACTACTATTGTGTCCCTAGTCTTTTTAAAATTAAAAACAACTAAAATGATGTGTAAAATCTGATAACTATTGGCAAGTATTTAAATTGATTGATTATTAATAATTAATATATTATTAATATATTAAGTTCAAATACTATTTACTGATTGGTTAATATTAAATTAGTTTCCTTGTGCCAATCCAAAAACAATATGGTACACAGTAAACAACAAAGTTAGACAGATTTAACAGAACCAATGGGTCAGTAATTATTTTGTTGAAAGGACAACAGATGATGCTCAAATATCCTCCGAACACTAATTTGAGATGTAATTGAAAATTAATTGCAGTTACATTGTTTCAACACTTTGTGAAACTTTGTTTTTGGCGCCATTTAGACTGACAATCTTCAATCCTAAACTATTAGTTTTCTTCATACCTATTACCTATTTACATGTATTGTAATGTTTAGTAAATGTTTTAAATTAATTTTTCACATTTTATTTCAATTTTAAATGTTATTACGAATTGAAAAATAAATATCTTATTTTAAAAATTGTCAAGTGCGAATCAAGCCTCGCGTACTAGTGTCAAAATTTCAGATTCGTCTCATTATTACTTACTTTCGGAAATATGGGTAGGAGACAAAATATTATTACGATTTTTTTGAAAATTTGTGAAACCAAGATTTTAATAATAACGAAACATTAAAAATTCCTTGAATTGTCAGCTTTAATTTGATACCCTAATCGCCTGGATTAAATAACAAAAAAAATTTTTGTAACACTGCAAAATTTGTAAATTTTGGTAACACTGCATTTGTCTCTTAAAATATGCCAAAATATAATTACTCAATTTTTTTATTCGGGTCTATGACAAATCTCATCTTTTAAGGATAAACGGTTCAGTAGAAGGCTGTGACAAACAGATAAACAGACAGTTTCCATAAGTGTCCCTTTTTCCGTTTTCGGTAGGAACACTAAAAATAAAAAACTGTACAAACGATTGATCCAAAACAATGTAGGTAATAAGTTCATTACTAATATAACTGTAGGTAAAAACTATCTCCATCATTATTACAATCTTAATTTCTAGTTTGCACATTAAATTAAAAACAATTTAATTTTAAATTGAAGTTTTAAAACGATTTTTTGGTTATATTTTATAATTAAAATTATTTTTAATTTTTATTTATCATTTTGTAAAGGTTATATTATATAATTAGTCAAATTATTAATTATTAGTTTAGTAGTAGCAGTTAAATAAAATAAAAGTTTTATAAATTAAAGTATCTATATTATACATTGTATTTACATATAATAGCATATCTCTTTTAAATGTCAGCATGTTAAAATTCATCCGCATACGTTTTGTTTCATTGAGAAGCATTACAAAATTAAATTCCATTGAATCAACAAAATAAAATCGAGATATTTTTGTAATTCATTTTAACATGATATATCAGCTTTAAAACAACCGTGTGTTGTACATTGTCCAATCTCAGATTTAGTCAACAAAGTAAAAGTAAAATCTGTTGGTTTCAATGGAGTTTAATACTGTACGTTGAAGGTTAATAGTACCACATAATGATCTTAGCAGGGGGACGGTCAGAAACCCAAAACAAACAATTAACAAAGACTTGGCGTTTACGGCAATGAGCCCGTCGGAGGCGCTCCCTTCACCGGTGTACCCCTTTCGCATTCTACTCCAGTGCACCAACAAACGGCAGCCGTATAAAAATCCATTATCATTTTCCCTTTGACTTTAAATCTCCACTATACGATCTTAAAGCCCTTTCACACAAACGAAATATGTATGTAGACTTGTTGTAAACCCGCCATATCAATCGCTTTTGACACTTATGTTATTGACATCCGATAGTTTAAATTGGAAATTTTTGCCGTAAGTATAGCAATGTTGTTGCGCGTTCGTTTATTATATTGAACACCGTTTTAGTTTGTAAAATATATGATGTTACAATTTTAAAAATTAATTTTTAATTTTAAACATTAATTTTAATACACAAAAAGAAATTATGTAAAATAACAATTTTTAAAATTATAATTTTGATAGCAAATATTACCGGTATAATAACCTAATTGATTTTTGTTTAAATCGGTGAATGATTCGTCCTTTTAATTTTTTTATCACTGCAAACATCTAACTTCTATTTTATTTTATGGTACTAATCTTTAGAACTCGAAACTTGTAAATTCGTTATTTAAAAAACTAATATCGATCAAATATGATTTTTGGTACAACAACTGATTATTATAAACACAACAGGTTGACATGATCGAAAGCTACTTTATCAAAATAGACAAAAAATTGCAATATTAACATTAACCTAGTAAATTGACCTATTTTTTCTTCAGATACCGGTGTTTAACTTGTTGTGTTGTAGAACAATCTATATACGGCAGTGTTTCGAATTTACCAAACAGGATACGTTCATGCGGATATATAAAGATATAAGGTATATATCGATTCCTTGATTTACTCGTAAATCCGTACTTTGAGTTAACATTTGTAGTATCAATTCGATCGAAACAAACTTAACAAGTGCATGTACATTAGTACTTTTTATTGAGATCCGATTATGTTCACTGCAAAATAGGACATGGTTTAATAGTATGATTTTCAAACTACCAAATTTTAATAATGGTAATGTGCATGAATTAAGATATCTACGTATCTACTTAAAAAAATTGCCAATGAATTTATTTAAAAATATGTAGGTTTATAATAATTTAATTTAGTATAATTTTATCTACGAGTAAACATTAAATAATTTTCTGTGAAAATTTTCAAATGGTTTATTTTTTTGATATATTTGTCTGTATGATGGTAATCAAATCTAAATTATTTCCATTGGTATTTAAAATACTTTTCAAAAAGAAACTTAAAGAAACCAGAATGTTTCTTTAAATATGCTATTATCTTCGCGAGTGTACTTTTATTGGTACTATAAGAAACTCTTATTCAGTACCATTGCATATTTCTTCAGGGAAAATTGGATAGAAAATTGAACACATACTACATACATAATATTCTATACACGTGTAGATATAGTTCAACGCTAAAATTTACAATATACATTTACTCGAAGCGGCAGTTTCGAAACCTTATTAAAATAACAGCACTGTATAATTTATTTGATATATGAACCATTCTGAAGCAAAACTGACCTACCCTATTAATAGATGGAGATAGTCATTTTGGTTTCTGAAACGTTTAAAGATAACAGTTTATACAGTTTTAAATTTAAATATAATTTATACAATATGTACACAACGATATTAAATAATAATATGACTGCTATACATTGATTCGTTTGTCTCACACAATTCGTCCGTGTGAAACATGCCCGCGGCGCTACTATTCAACAGCAGGTTTTGTAATCTCCAGGTCTTTGTGAGAGAGCACACAGAATGCAGGCTCACGTTCAGTAAAGAATCAGGTTTGTGTTTGTTTTTCAGCTGCAGTAAACAATGATCATTTTTTATTTGTCACCTAGAATCGTACAGGCATACAGTGTAATCTATGAATCCTAGATTAGTTCTACAGGATGTATGCAAAGTTTATGTATGCGGATTTCTGATTTATTTTGCTATTTTATGGCAATTTAAATATTCTGGATTAAGTAGAGTAAAAAAAAGGTTAGTAAATTGATGAATATATTTGATACATTGAGAATTTTAAAAATACTTGTATTTCTGTAATTATTATATTTTAGTAAAAAAATACATAATAAATACAATTATAAAAAAATGATCAAAATCGAAGGCTACTAAATTGTGTTATATTGTCTATACATTTGATTTGTGTAAGAACAAAAATACAAAGAAAACAAAACGTACATAAATATGTTCATCACACTAGAATAGAAAGATGTTAATTTGCGCTTTTGCCTGCAGGCAAATTTTTTAAATAATCCCAAGCGTAAAGTATCTAAAGTGACAAAAACTAAAGCCATGTAGGTGGACGTCTGCTCAACTCGTCTAGTTGTTTATCTTGCTTCTATATAATACCGATCATACAGATACCACTTGCTCATCGTTTTGTTTGAAAGCAGCATGTATAGAATACATTATTTTATTTGCCTTTTTTTGTTCGTATCGTTTATTCTCGTCAATTTTTGTCACTACGTTTTCTTGTGGTTATATTATAACCATATTTAGATATATGTAGATTAAGGTGAACTTAATAAGTTTATTTATAACACTTTAACGGCACTGAAGTAAGCTAAGCAATCAAGAGAGCTGATTGGCAACTACATGGGTTCATACATTTTTTAAATTGCAATTAGGTATCATAATTTCCAGATAAAAATTATAATTTACGTTAAAAATAAATACAAATTTTTAGCAACGTATTGGTTTGTTATAAAAGTATATTAATCCGAACCTGAATTGTATCCAGTGATGTTTTTGGACAATTGCACAGAAGCAAATATGTGCCGATTAACAATGTTTACTTTTATTGTACCAATCAGGTCTAAATCAGGTAATTGTACGAGTGTTGGTGAATCCATTTAAATGAAAATGAGCACCATAACTCATTAGCAAATAGGGCATTAACACATTGAGTGTAGAACGTTATTGTTTGCCTATACACGGGCTACTTAATGTACTCAAAATTCAAATCTCGTGCTGTATTTTTTCATTTATATGCAATGCGAATATTCGCAGAACCGCATTTGTGAATATTGAAGACCGATAAAATTTCCTTAGATTTGTTAGTAAGCACCTAATCGAGCCTTTACACATAAATGTTGTAAGATTGTAGAAATTTATAGAAATATATATGTAGGTATCAACTAAATATTGGTAATTTTTTTTACAAAATTTAAACTTTTTGTTACATCAATACGATCCTATTTAAGAAAAAAATAAAATATAGGAATTTCCTATCCTTTAGTTTTTGTGTTCGTTTATAATTTGGAAAAAAAGTAATGTTAAACAAGTTTTGAGGCTTCCGCGGTAATATAGATATGAATTCTGACTTCTGGGCGTAAGTATTATTTAAATAAGATAGTTTGTACGTAATATGTCGATGTCATGAATATTATTGTTAGCTGAATAGTATTTTACACACATTTAACAAATTTTTCATTTATCACTTCCAAAAACTAATTTATATACCCGCATGTTCATGAGGAAATCTAACAGAAAAAAACCTAACACGACCTTTTTTCAGACGTTACCGTTTCGGCATGTATTTCTACGACCTCTCATTTGTCAGTGGCGCCCCCTATCTTAATGTAACGCCTGATTAGGTTTGTTTGCTCCTCGCAAATCTCTTCACCGCGCTACACAACACTCATATATAATAATTAAGCACGGTGGCAATGTTATTATAAAGATTTAGGTAAAGGAAATAATGACTATAATTAGTTACTTCAAAATGAGGTCATGAAGCCCTCACCACCCATTCAATCAATGCGCGCAAAATTGTATCCCTTATTTCCTTTATGTCCTCTTAATTTATTAAAAAAATAAAATACTTAAGTAAGAAAATTTATTTATTTATAGATAAATTTCGTTTATTTATAATAAATTGTTTAATAAAAAAAAACTTTTTTGGAATACGCCTCTAGGATTTTTTAGACGGGCCAGTGCTGGATGTGAAGGTATCTTTTCGAACAATAAAACAATTCAAATACAAAAAACACATTTTTATGCATTCCGTACGCCGACAAACAACAAATGTAGGTATACAGAAATACGTTTTAAAATATAAAACATCAAAAACTCAACAACATTGTAATCGGTGTACAACGCTAACGGTTTATACTAAATGTTAAAAGCTCTGTTATTGACGCAACGATGTTTCTACTGCAATTAAACAAACAGTATTTGTATAAATACGGAGCATTCTAATGAACAACACGCAGTACACTTTTATATTATACAGCATTATGTTGCATTGCAAACAAAATTAACACTTTAAATTAAATGCTGTATATACGTTTTAGCATAGATAGCAATTGAATTCTATACAGATAAAATTGAGATAAATATTTGAATAAAATAATATTTATATTAAATGCGGGCATTTTCTATTTTCAACTCGCATTATCTCAGTAATGGCTTCCTTTAGTTTAAGGTACATCTATGTCAAGAATCACGTGCGAAACAAATGTTTATACATCACAGCGCGAGTGCCTATGTGCTCACATTTTTTTTCGATAAATTTACTTTAGTGTATCCCATCCATACCCCCGACATATATAATCGAATGTATCGTGTAATAAAATTTTCAAAATTTAAGAACCTATTATAATAAGCATACTAAACATAAATTTTAGCCGAATTAAATACATAAAAATAACTTTTAGAACAGTAGTAACGACTTAGCGGTTTATTAAGGCATGAAATAAAAACCACATAACATAGCCCGGATCCTCCGAGTAAAATCTGAAGTCACTGGTGTGAGTTGGACTGTTGCTTCCTCATTCCGGAGCTTAGAACACACTAATGGATGCCTTAGGCAAACTAAAACTGTAAGCCTGGGTAGTTGACTTGAGCGAAATATAAAACAAACATTATGTTTGTCTGTTACACTCGTATCTAAAACATTAATTTAGAGATGCAAATTTAACATTGTGTTTAAAATATTCTTTGATTATATATATAAATGTATTAGTATTAAATAATACGTAGAAAGATCATAATAACATATTTTTTAATGATATTATTGTTTTAATCGAAATCGAAATAAAAACGACGTATTGGGCACGCACATATTTTATCATACAATTTATAAAAAAGTTAATCGAAAAATATTCATGAACTATTTTTTCTAGTGTTCGTTCTGGATTTTTCCAGTTTTTTTGCATCGATAGTTCAGAAATTCATGACTAAAAGGGTAAAATCAAAAGGTCCTTTAACAATTTTTGTTGTATTTTAGGATACATATATAAACACAATGAGGCAAATAAGAAAATATTTGAGTACACTCAGTTTATGGATGGAGTCTCAAAAATATTTTTTCAAAAATTTCATCATTTCTGTTTTTGGGTCATCAATTTACGTCCATATACTAAATTTCATCGTAACAGGTTGTTCAAGATAAACGTGAAATGCATGGGGATATCCTAAACGGTAAGAGATACAGATGTGGTTAAATGAGATGAATTATTTGTAAGAAAGGGGTGAGTATTACTATATAAAAAAATTACTAATAATTTTTTGTAGTTTAGGCGGTAAAAAAAACTGAAAATTCGAAATTTCTTTTCTTTTTTTTTTCAAAGTAGATAGGTTATTTTTGTTTGCGGTTTCTTATAGCACTTTAAATATAAATACTATTTCTTAACTTTGATAATATAACATTAAATTTACATGGACCATATACACAAAAATGAAAATTCACGAAACTTCAAAAAACGAAGTTAAAAGAGAATACCTTCTTTCAAAGTTTCCAACAATACAGACAGCTATAAAATTTGTGATAGCTGCCCAAATGGTATACCTATACGAATGTATAAATATAAACTTTGAAAAATTTTATTCTCGAGAGGTAACAGACAAAATACGGCATAAATCAATAATTTTTTAAATAAATGTTCTTCATATTTACGAATAAAATAAAATACCTAATTATTATAAAAACTTATATTAAAAAAATCACTTACGAATGTCTACTACTCATTCTACACAATTCTATTAACAATATTTCTTTCCGCGTTTGTCAATATATGGTTGTATGTACGATTTAAGCGGTTATATCTAAAGACGCTTTTAGACACAAAGCGAAATCGTTAGAAAAAAAACATGATGACATGCGTTTTTTATATTTTTATGTTGCAAAACACGTCGATCAATCAATGGAAATGTTTTGAATCAAATTATATAGTAGATCATCTGAAAAATACATTTAAAAGTGTTAGATTATATATATGTATGTATATTTAAGGATTTAACTTTTTTCAAATATAACTATTTTATAATCATAGCTTCAAACAGTTCCTACTGTTTTTAGGGTTAATATAAATAAATATAAAAACTATACTATTACCGAGGCAATTTTTCAAACATCTTTCTTAACTTCTATTTTATCAGCCTGAAGATAATATTGTAATATTGTGAATGTTTATAAAATAAAACATTTTAATGTAAATTCTTTTAAGTGTTGGTCAACATTTCGGGTTATTAAAATATTAAATTATTCCGGAGAAATATGATCAAGAAAACCCAGATTCCTTATGAAAGCTATCCCTTATAAATATAGTAATATATGAATATGTAGACTCTATACACTATAATATTTTTTGCAAGCCTATATACATAGATACGTACGTCGTTTTACTAGTTATCGCTCGATAAAACTGAATGCTTCTTAACTATAAAACTGTTTTTTAGTTTAAATCTACATTTAAATTTTATAACATATTATCAACAGAATCAAGCAAGCATAATACTTATATTTAATTAAAGGGATTTTAAATGTTGTACGCTACAGGTATTATGTACATTTTTTTATAAGAGCCTAGCATTAAACTAAATATAATTTTAAATATATATCATATGACATTAAAATTACGTTGGTAATACATCAAATCTACTTTAAAGGAGCATGTAATGCTTAAATAATACCAGATATATAGTCGTATACTATACATACATATAATCAATTTTAATAGTTTTCAGAATTTTTGTTTGTCTGTTCTTATTTGGCACGAAAGCTACTGAACCAATTTTGATGGGACTTTCACTGTTAGAATTTGTTTATTTTAGCTAGGCTAACTGAATTAAAGCAGGTTCATATAATGAAAAAAATTATCATTGGTATGTTCTTATAAGAATATAGGTACATAGATATAAATGAGAATAAAATGTCGATGTAATTAAACCAACAATTACAAATGATAATATTTATTTGTTTTGGTACTAATAGTACCTATAAAAAAGATTATTGATTATACGTATTGAATAATTACAACAGGTATGTATTAAGAAAAATTTACAATTGATATTTTCTTATAAAATGTGAGTGAAGCCGCGGGAATTTTTTGAATAACTAAACATACAATATATTAAAAATGTGTGTTCGATTTGAGATTTTTTTTTTAGTAACAACCAACTAAGAAATTTAGCAATAATAATTGAGTCTTGATGAAAAGGTTGAAACACGTATCGTGTGTACATATATAGAGTAAAAAGATAGTAGTAAGTGTGTGTAACATAAGTTGCACGTTAGCGGCATTTGAATTCTGCTGGAATCACGACAGAGCCATAGATTTTAAAATGGAGCATACTTTCAATATTCTATACCAGTGTTGCCCAAACTTGCAATATATGCACGTACCATATTGATTTTACCGGCATACCCGACATTTGACAAATATATGGAATGAGAGGTTATAGAAAAAAACATTTGTTTGTAAAAAATAAAAAATACAATAATCAATTAAATATTACTTTTTGTCGTTAAAAATAACAATAAAGTAAAAACAAAAACATAAATAAACATAAAATACAGCAACAGGATGTTTATTTGACAAAATGGCAATAAAACCTACAAATTTGTAAATACAAATTGTTTTAAAAATACCTTGTTGCTGTTTTGTCTTTTTGGTATAAACACGGCATTATATTACCATAGACTTCATGAAATGTTAAATAAGATTTAAATATAAAGGAAATAAATGTGAAATACAAATACCAGGGTAACTGAAAACTAGCTCCGAAATAAAATTTATGTTTACAGATAAATTTTGCTCAAGATCTAACAATCTCGAATCGCAAAGAAACACAACTGTATTTACTTATCTAATTAACGGTGTATGAGTTGAAAAGTTTCAAAGTTAAGAACAACTCGCAATGTTTCAGTTACTTTAATGATGTCCTACATTCTTATTTTAATTGAACTTTATTCTATGTTAGGTTATTTTAAACTTAATTGAAATTTGTTCATGAAGATATTACACCTACGTACTTGTAGGTACATTACATACGTAATGTATTCATGTATTCATGTATAATGTACATATATTATAGGTTAATTTTCAAAGTTTTGTTATATTTTCAAGAAATATGAAATAAATTCATATACATACTTAAAAATTATACAGATTGTGGTATTATTATGTAAAACTTGACATTAGTTTAGTGGATTATTGAATACTAGCGGAATCCCGCGGCTTCGCTCGCGTAAACTTCAAAACTAATTAGAACCCTCTATAAGTAATAGGGGATGACATATTACATTTTTTTTATATTGATTTTTATTCATTACTTATAAAAAAACGTAAATATCCCGGGAAAATTTTTTAAAAACTAACCCCCGTCTACTCTTGCAATTAGGGGTTGAATATCAAATTCTTTTATTGCAGATTAAATCCATCCTAGTCCCCGTCGAACTTTCATTTTTAATTGAATATTAATTTGTCCGAATTTACTTTAATATCATGAACAGTTATTATTATTATTCCCATAGGGGTTGAATTTTCGTAACTGATATTTCTCTTGTAGAGTACCTACTTATGCCATGTTTCATTCGGTGAATACAAAAAAAAAAAAAATCACAAATTTTTCCACCCCCTAGCACCTTAGGGGTTAAATTTTGGGAAATGCTGAAATAATCGTTTCACTATTTATATGTATTTTAGAGTATGTTCGCTAAGTTTCAATTAAATGCGAACAAAAAAAATATTTTTTTATATAAACTTTGACACCCTGTTTTAACCCCGTAGGGGTTGAATTTCGAAAAATCCTTTCTTAGTAGGTGCTTACATCATAAAAGGAAGGCACCTACGAAATTTCACGTTTCTAGGTCCAGGGGTTTAGGCTGTACGTTGATATATGAGTGAGTGAGTGAGTGAGTGGTTAAGGACAAACTCTTTTATAGATATAGATATCATAAAATAAGTTTAAATAAAAAATATCTGCAATTTTTTAATGTGAAGAGAAAGGTGAAATCCAAATTCATATATTATACTTTCGCGCGCTTAATAAAAAACATTATAAAAATGGAATGGTATATTTTTTATAACATTAATCCATGTTATTCTGAATACATTTTAAGCGAAATTTGGCATCAATCATTAACGTATTTATCTTATTGTAGTTTAATTTTGTATGCGGAATGTAAGCTGGCGTGGACAGTAATACATTTTTATTGCAATATTGCATGTTTTTTTTGTATTCTATTATAAATTGTAATTATTTCCATTGATCTGGTATAATATAAAAATTTTCCTATGGAAAAAGTTTCTATATAGATAAATAAATCATATTTAGTAAACTATAGTGATTTAAAAAAATTAAATATATACTATATATTTATTAATGAAAGTAAGGTTTTGTTAACATTTGATACTACTGATTTCCATATGAAAACACAATACTACTATAATACTATGAAATTAAGAGATTGAATTAATTTTTTAAATATGGCTTATACTATGTATATATATATTATACAAATAATATAACAGTATAACGTATAACATATACATAATGTTAATAGTGTTGGTTATAATTTTGATGGCAAGTTTTGAGCTTTCCATTTATTTTTTATTTTATTTCGAACGATGCTTCGTATGATTTGTATTCTCATGTGTAAAATAAAAAATCAAAAAGTATTATCAAACTTTAAAATGCAATCAATAAGTATTTTCTACATTTTTTTCAATCATGGTTCTGTAATTTTTTAATTAAAATTAAATCGGGGAAAAAACATAAAAAATTAGAACTTCTAATTGCTTTTTGAATGATCATTATGTGACTATTTTATTGAATATTTGAATTTTGCATTTTTTGATGTAAAAAAATTATTTGAATTCTTTTGACGAGGATGTTTTTTAAATTAAATATTGTACCAACAATAAGAAACACGCACCTTATATTCGGATATCAAAACTCATCTAATACACTTTCTTACACATTTATATTATATGTACGATATGTACACACAATTCCTCATACACCTGTCTTAAAATAAATATTGTGTTGGTATTCCAGAACACTGACACTTGGTATAGTATTAATTAAACAGCGCCAAGCTGCCTACGCCAAGAGCTGTACCGTATTCTCTCTAACTCTGATACGTTGCTGTCAGTCAAACGCGTGTTACCAACTTACGTTATCATTGTTTTATGTTTTCGTACGTACATATATATGTCATATCAAATTCAAACATGATTAATAGTATAGGTACTTTATCATACTTTTGTTTAATTTCATTGTTGAAAGTTATAGAGATATGCAGTAATATGCACATACATAGATTTTATTGCTTAATTTAAATGATAATGAATATAAAGAAGATTAATAAGTTGATTGGATTTAAACAATAATTAAAATATAATTTTATTAACATTAGCATTTTCTTTTTATATATGGGGTATTCCACGCCAAATCACCGAGGTCGTGACCCCGACTATTTTTGATTCTCCTGATTTTTTGGTATTATTTAGTATCTATCCAGAGTAGCTTTCATGATTTTTTTCAGATTTTTATCTTGCCTCCCCTAGAAGTTATGGGGACTTGAAATTTTTTGAAAATTGTCGAATGATATTTTTCAAATGCTTATAACTCCGTGAATAATTGAGATACAATCGAATTTTTTTTTTCATTTTCTTTGTTTTGAAATGTAGTTTTATAAAAAAAATACGAAAAAAATTAAAAAAAAATATTTTCATTTTTTTTTCATTTTTAAACCGAAAATGTGATTTTTGAAAAAGAGTGCCGTTTTTTTTCCTCTTCAAAAAATTCTCAAAAATTCTTCATTCAATTTGAAAAATTTTAAGACTATTCCGGTTGTGGTATTTTTTTTCGTTCTATATATTTTTTACATTTTTATACATACATGCAATGTATTGTGTATAATAAAGTACAGGTTTATTTAATACCAAATAACTGAGGTCATTTTTGATTCCCCTGATTTTATGGTATCATTTAGTACCCATCCAAAGTAGCTTTCATTATTTTTTTCAAATTTTTATCTAAACCTCCCCAAATGTTATGGATCTTTGAAAAATTTCGATCAAAAACCGAAAATGCTATAGCCGTGTAAGCATGTAAAATCGGCTTTTGCATAGATTTGGCTGATTTTTTTAAGTCACATTCTATGTAACTTTTAAATTAACCAAATATTATCTTCCAAAAATTTATAATTTTTGAAAAAAAAATTCGAATTTAAAAAAAAAAAATTTTTTTTTGTTATTTTGAATTCTTTTTTTTAGTTATTTAATAAACATGTATCACTTGCTAATAAAAATTTTGTTTAAGAGCGTACATTTCTTACAGAAAATGAAAAATAAGAAAAAAAAATTGAAATTTTCCGTTTAAAATTGAAAAAAATTAAAATCCTAAAAATTTCACTTTTTTGTTTATTTTTTTAAATAAATACCACATTTCAAAGAAAAGACAATGAAAAAAAGCCGTCGATACCTCAATTTTTCGCGAAGTTACAGGCATTTTTGATCGAAAATTTTCAAAGATCCATAACATTTGGGGAGGTTTAGATAAAAATCTGAAAAAAAAAATGGAAGCTACTTTGGATGGGTACTAAATGATACCATAAAATCAGGGGAATCAAAAATGACCTCAGTTATTTGGTATTAAATAAACCTGTACTTTATTATACACAATACATTGCATGTATGTATAAAAATGTAAAAAATATATAGAACGAAAAAAAATACCACAACCGGAATAGTCTTAAAATTTTTCAAATTGAATGAAGAATTTTTGAGAATTTTTTGAAAAGAAAAAAAAACGGCACTCTTTTTCAAAAATCACATTTTCGGTTTAAAAATGAAAAAAAAATGAAAATATTTTTTTTTAATTTTTTTCGTATTTTTTTTATAAAACTGCATTTCAAAACAAAGAAAATGAAAAAAAAAATTCGATTGTACCTCAATTATTCACGGAGTTATAAGCATTTGAAAAATATCATTCGACAATTTTCAAAAAATTTCAAGTCCCCATAACTTCTAGGGGAGGCAAGATAAAAATCTGAAAAAAATCATGAAAGCTACTCTGGATAGATACTAAATGATACCAAAAAATCAGGAGAATCAAAAATAGTCGGGGTCACGACCTCGGTGATTTGGCGTGGAATGCCCCATATGTATGTATATAATTATGTATACACAGGGTGTCCAAGATAAGCGTGCAATGCATGGGGATATCCTAAACGGTAAGAGATACAGATGTTGTTAAATGAGATGAATTATTTGTAAGAAAGGGGTGAGTATTACAACATCAAAAAATATTAATAATTTTATGTGGTTCAGGCGGTATACCCAAAAAACTGAAAATTCGGAATTTCTTTAAATGACTATAACTTTTTTGGCAAAGTAGATAGGTACTTTTTGTTTGCGGTTTCTTAAAGCACTTTTTTGAGTAGAATTGTTTGGTGTATTTATAATTTTTATATCACTTTTAGTTTCCGAGTTACAAGCCCTAACTTTAGTTTTTCTTATGGACCGCCAAGTTGGCTATATCATATTCGAACGTGTTTTTTACTCTACTTTACAATGATATGTCACATGTCATACTTATTATTAAAAAAAAGTAAAAACCTTTTTTTTGTAATAGTTTATTGTTTTTAAATATGCATTTGCTATTTTCGTTGTTGTTATTGCGATTTTTGTTTAACAATTTTTGTTTTTCATGGCTTACTTAAATGTTTGTAATAAAATACTTTATAAATATCACCAATATTTAGTACTTCGACTTATTTTCTATAATAAGTATGTCATGTGATATATCGTTGTAAAGTAGAGTAAAAAAACACGTTCAAATATGATATAGCGAACTTGGCGGCCCATAAGAAAAACTAAAGTTAGGGCTTGTAACTCAGAAACTAAAAGTGATATAAAAATTCTAAATACACCAAACAATTCTACTCAAAAAAGTGCTTTAAGAAACCGCAAACAAAAAGTACCTATCTACTTTGCCAAAAAAGTTATAGTCATTTAAAGAAATTCTGAATTTTCAGTTTTTTGGGTATACCGCCTGAACCACATAAAATTATTAATATTTTTTGATGTTGTAATACTCACCCCTTTCTTACAAATAATTCATCTCATTTAACCACATCTGTATCTCTTACCGTTTAGGATATCCCCATGCATTGCACGCTTATCTTGGACAACCTGTATGTGCAATATGTGGTGTATTAAAAATGATGTTCTTGTTAACATATTTTTCCAGATAATTTAGTTTATTTTTATATAAAAAAAAATACAAAACAACAGTAAAATAATAAGTTTTGATGCAGTAGCTTAAAATAATAAGCATTATAAAATTTTAAATTAAAATATATTCCCCAATCGTCCTAACAAAAAACCGGAAGTCATATTAATGTTCTCAATAAATTATTTAAAACATTCATTATCACCTATATTTCATTTTTATTACCTTTTTCCTCTGCATTTCGACTTTAAATAGATTACCGTAAAAAATTCAACAATAAAATTGACCATTTGTACCAACTTTAACTCACCCAAGTCGGCAACTTATGCCATCTGTAATATCCAAGTCGAGAAACGCAAGTTATATCATGTAAAACGTGTATTCAGTGTCCCTATATCTGTAACCATTGTTGGCAACGAATAACACACATTTATCACAGGGTTTGAATTGGTTAAAAGTGTTATAAAGATCAACTTACGTAATAAAAAAGGAACTTTTTTTTTTTCAAAATAAATATATCTTGTGATGAGTTAGGTGCCGCCACCACATACCACTATTACAGTTTCTGTCCTTTCCTGTCTACAAATTTTCTGTTTTTTTGAATATTTGATAAGTCAAAGTCGCCGTACGATCTACCTTCCTTTTGGCGAAAAACAGGAACCGAATGTTTTATAGGTTATTTTGTGTGTCACTGCGGAAAATGTTTTACATTGAATATCATTGTTATGATTCGATAATTTTGTAATAATATAGTAACATACATACCTAAAAAAAAGGCGATTTTTTTTATATTTTCATTACATATATGTAAGTATCTAATTTTTTTTACAAAGTGGTTGTGATATTATACGGGTTATTCCATAACAAAAAGATTTCGATGAAATTGTCAAAATATGCTCGGTCTACCTCCAAACTAAAATTTGCAAAATATTTTCGAAAAAAAAAACAAGAACAAAAACTGAAAATCAAAAATTCCAGTAAATATACTACCTGTTTTCAAGTTTTCTGTTCAAAATATCTTAAGAATGATAAGATAATTATAAAATACTGCCTTATTACAAAAAAAATATTAATTTCTTGCAAAAACATATCTTCATTTTTTAACTATTAATTGTAAATTATTCAAAGTACAATATGTTAAAAATGTAACCAAAAATATAAGACGGAACATTTTTTATTCTAAAAATTGTTAAAAACTTTAATTTTTTTTTTCATTTAGAATATTCGAGATATTCTAAACGCAAGGCTCAAAAATAGAATTATCATATAAGATTTTTTTCCAGTAACTTTGTTTTTGTAAAAATATTTTGCACAATTTCCTGAAAAAATCATCGATATTCGAAATGATAAGGTGCGATCACCAGTCTATTTAGCGTGGGATGGCCTATTAAAAAATTATTGTTGAAAAAGTGATTGATAAATAGTAATACCTATTAGTCTATTAGTATACGCAAAGTGTTCTGTAAGAGCATCTAAATATTTGATCAAGATAATTGTCGATACGAATCGAGAAATTTGTTTTTATAAAACAAATAAAAAGTGTTAAGTAATTTTTTTATAGAGTCTGGATCAATCTTACACATCCATTTTGACATTTAAACAAATAAACAATAAAATAAAAGAAAAGAAAACAACACGTCCGCATGATATATTTGCAAACAAACGATGATACAAAACAGTGATATTTTATGTCAAAACGTAGTGTTGCCAACTTGCTATATCTAAAAAAATTCGACCCAAAATATGCTTAAAAAATTGTTTTCATTTCTTGAATTAACAAAAGTATAAAATGTGTAAGCTAGTGTTATCAATTTAAAACTAGGCGCAACAATATTGGAGTAGGGCTAGTAATAAAACTTAAATCCATTATTCATTTTATTTCAAACGACACAAGTAATGAAATTTTACAGACTACATAATCAAGAGTAAAAGAACAAAATGTTTGATCGCAAATAAGGACGCAAAGAATACACCAGTACAGTTACTAATTATACACCACAAAATTAATTACACTAATTAACTAATTAAGTTTTGTAATTATTTTTTTATTATTTGTGGCGAAACCGCATTATAAAAGAGACCAATATTTCGATACAAGCAGAAAAAGATAAATTATCCTACGTAAATTTCTTGTATAGCCTGTCATCTAAATAAATGAACAGTTAGTCGTTTGTTATATAACGATATAGATACAATATGATAATTTTCTTTGATGATAAATTGCCTTTGTGTATTACATTTTTTTTGTTTATTTGTTAAGTAATTATAACTGCCGATAATTATAAGATACGAATACCTATTTAGCTGCTTGGTAAACTTGTGTTTCAGGCTATGGGGTTCAGATTCGCGAATATGTAATAAGATTTATTTTTTATTTGATTTTTTAGTGCGAATTAACTATCAGTTCATCTTTATTGTTCAACGCCTGACATTATTAAAATCCAATTGTTTACCATTTTCTCCTGAATTTTTGTCGACTAATCATACTTATTTTATCCGCGCCCGCGCTTACGCGTTCTACTCTTCATACAGAAATGTCAATTTATAATCTGCGCGTAATTACCACACAACAATAAACACATGTGTTTAATTTTTATATGTATTCTGCGCATGTAAATTCGCATGCACTCTATGCGCGTGAGGGGAAAAAGGAGTGTTAAAAATATAAGGAGACGGTATTATCGTTTAGTTGCCTTGACCGGTGGACCGTAATGAGGTTCTACTGTACAATTATTTGACTGTCAAGAGATTTAACGTTTTGGTACCTATTTAATTTTAAATAAGAATACGTGGGTAAAAATTTGATTTACAAAAAATATTATAGTGGTATTATTCAAACTCTAATTACGCTTAACCGTTTTATTTAAAATAACACTTTAAACCACATTTTCTTAAAACATTTTTTCAAATTGACGCTCACGAAATCTCAGAAACGGAACTTCATAGAGAGTTGAAAATTGAACATTTCCTTTGGACTCTGAAGTATAAATGTATTTCTAACAAAATACGTATATTTTTGTTATAAAATTGAATGTCTGTAAGATGTAAATTCGCCATAAATGTAGGACACCTAATAGAACTGTCAACTTTTTTATAAAACTAATTTTGGTACTATAAATTATAATATGAGTTGCAATCCCTTCAAATTAACAAAGAGTAAATAAACAAAACTTGTATCTTTGTAATAACCTAAACAATATGTACAACAAATGTTGATTGGCGCTGCATTTATCAAAAATCGAAAATACACCACTACCTATGTATATATATATATTTGGAATTGTGAAGTTACCAGAATCGATAGATTAAAAAAAATAAACTGCAAAGTTTTCTACTTCGTTGTTCAATTCGGCTAACTTTAAATAGGGTCCAATTCTTATAATGGATTAAGTGAATTCAAAAGGATTGCTGTTGATTTATTACGTGTGGCGACCTGTAGCGTCTTTCACAGCCAAAAAAGTATTATTTGACATAATTAACTTAGGTATACAGGGTCCTTCAATAGTGCGTCCGGCATTTCTAGCGCACTTCCCGTAGGAGATAGAAAAAAAAGTTTGGTACATAATATTATTGGTTTGAAAAGATCAACGTCGTAAAATTATTTTCAATAATACAGGGTGTCCCATTTTTGCACTGTAACAAAAACAAACATTTTTTTAAATGGAACCCCCTATAAATTTTTCAGTATTCCGATGTCATATTTTAACCTCCACATTATCATCTATTCATTTTTTGATTTAGTGACAGTGTTGCCAAATTATAATTTTTTTTCCGAAAAATAATCCATAAACAGAGTCAACTTTAAAAAATCGTAACAGCCTCGTTTTTTTTGAAGTGATTGATTTTTTAAATAATAATATTAGTCCTGATAAAGAGTAACATTTTGATAATAACCAATTTGAATTTAGTTATACAGGCTGTCAATAAAAAAATGTCAAAATTTACAAACATAAAAATGATAAAACTCATTTTTTTCAAATGCGACTACCCTTTTTTTATTTCGCTATTCGATGGGGTTTTTTCTCCTTTTCAATTTGTATAGGGGATGTCCTATGACTAAACCCCATGGTTTCTCAGATATTCAATATTTTTAATAAAATTAACCTTTTTATTACACTTTTATGCACTGAAGTAGGCCGTGCTGATGAAAATCAAATGACAAAATGTAGTACTTAAGTATCAATTAAATTTTTGATTTAAATTAATAGTTAAAACGAACAATACTGATGTAAAATAATTATTTCTTTTATTTAAGAAAAATATGAAAAATTACAAAATTGAAAAAACATAAAAGATAAAAGACCAAAATAAATGTTCTAAATGTCTTCTATTTTCATCCAGGTTCAAATCAATTCGCCGGCATGTGTTTTTCATCAGCACGGCCTACTTCGGTGCATGAAAGTGTAATAAAAAGGTTAATTTTATTAAAAGTATTGAATATCTGAGAAACTATGGGGTTTAGACATAGGATATCTCCTATACAAATTGAAAAGGAGAAAAAACCCCATCGAATAGCGAAATAAAAAAAGGGTAGTCGCATTTGAAAAAAATGAGTTTTATCATTTTTAAGTTTGTAAATTTTGACATTTTTTTATGGACACCCTGTATAACTAAATGCAAATTGATTATTATCAAAATGTTACTCTTTATCTGGACTTATATTATTATTAAAAAAATCAATCGCTTCAAAAAAAATGAGGTCGCTACGATTTTTTCAAGTTGACCCTGTTTAAGGATTATTTTTCGGAAAAAAATTTATAATTTGGCAACACTGTCACTAAATCAAAAAATGAATAGATGGTAATGTGGAGGTTAAAATATAACATCGGAATACTGAAAAATTTATAGGGGGTTCCATTTAAAAAAATGTTTGTTTTTGTTACAGCGTAAAAATGGGACACCCTGTATTATTGAAAATAATTTTACGACGTTGATCTTTTCAAACTAATAATATTATGTACCAAACTTTTTTTTCTATCTCCTACGGGAAGTGCGCTAGGAATGCCGGACGCACTATTGGATGACCCTGTATTTCTAATCGACTTAAAAAAATAAGGTTTTTCATTCGTCTGTAGTTATATAATTTTTATGTATTTTCGGGCATAACTCCAACAAATATGCATCGATTTGGACGATTTATGTTATCAAAATCTGACCATGGACTTCGAAGATACGCCATTCAAAATGAAAAAATAAAAATAAATTTAAGAAAAAAATAAAACCGAGTTAAAAAAGAAAACAAAAAAATATATACATAATAATTAAAAACAGTTTTTGAAGTCGGTACCAAGCCAATAAAAACTTCTTAAGAATGAAAAAAAAAACTGACTAAAATTTAATTATTAATATATACTTTTCAGTGTTTCTAGCTTTTTTTAAGTTTATTCTATTTTTTCTAAAAAAGTTTTCTATTATAACAGAAAATTAAAATCAATCGATATTAAAGTAATGATATTATATGGATACTATAATGTGTTCTTTTAAAAAATGTAAATTATGAAGAAATTTGAGAAACATATTTTTGCAAAAAAATTTAAACGGAGAATAGAACACACTACCAAGCAAAGCCTACTTAGGGTGTATAATTTGATACATGTTACTGAAATGGTCAGATGACTACATGAAAGTATTTTTTTTCATATCCTGTATTATGAACATATTTATTTGAGCAGATGATAATACTATTAAGTAATATATAGTATTTGTGGAGTTAAATCTTCTGCAGATAACAGAGACATCAAACAAAATAGACAGCGTGTTCGCTTGTACAACAGCCAACACAGAAGATACTTGAAAGAGGAGGAAAAAACAGTTGACGCTTAAATCTCGGCACACGTTTTGGTTTTATTTTCACGTCTTAGACGCAGGTCGGCCCGCATTGGGATCTCCCATTCACCGTGTTACACTAGAACCATAAAAAATTAAATAAATGTTGCTGCATTTTTTCTCTCTTCTACATCGTTCCGGATTACATAATTTATAAAAAATAGAATATGATGAAATTATTTTATCTGTGTACCAATAGTCTATAACATCTTTTGTACAGAATTTATGTCTATTTATTTTTAACTGGTATCTATAGTAAATACAGCCACGTCGTACTTCTTCAATATATGTAGTTATTTTGTATATTCTTGGTAATAAATAATATACTGTCAATATACTAAAAGTATCTAAAAAATTTTTCTTTACTATCTAAAATTTTGCTGTTTCTACAAAAATTATAAAAAGTATTCGAACATACTTTTATAATTCAATACAAATAAATACGTTATCAACAAGTGCAATTCATGTTATCCTGGAATTGGAGCTCTTCTTTTTAACGATGGTTGGAAAAGGTCGCTCAAAAGCACAATTATATAAATTACATTTTCTTGATATTTTTTACATGCCAGTTGACTTAAAAACAGTTTCAAATTAACATAAAAAATATAACCGCGTACAAAACGATTATCCTTTATCAATGTTAAACAATTACGCTATGCGCATATACATATTAAATAAAAATAAAAATCACTACAACTCGTTTTGACCAGATTTACAACACAACGCAGTCGAGTTTTTTTGTGCAGCTTTTGTGAGTAAAATAAAAAATTAAACAAATGTATCTTCGTTTCTCTTTCACATCATTTCGGGTTAATCCAGTTCCAGTAACCGTAAAACAAAAACAAAGAAGGAAGAAAAAACATATCAATACATATACCACCATCGAACAATAAACGTAAACAAAAACAGTGTTTAGCTATGTGCGTCCTTGTCTCGTGCGACTGTTTAGACGGAGACGGAGAATGTGATCTATAAAACAAAAGTGTACTGCACTACTACACTATTTCATATTTTATATCATTTGCATTTATAATGTTTTCCATACAGTTTCTTTGCGGCTATACACACCAACTGCACTTTGTTAGTGATTCCTTTTTATTGAAACTCATTCTGCAGCTTGTGTGATACAATTTAAATATTTTAACATATTTTTTTTTTAGTTTCGTAAAGCAACAGTTGCAAGTAGCAAGTTATTACGACTATACTAGTACATTTTGGAGTTATAGTTATTTTGGAGTATGAAATTAACTGTGAGCGTAAGGTTGTTACTTTAATGTAACATAATAAAAAATAATTAAATAAAAAGAGAATGTATTTTATTTATTTATAGTTTATTATTATTATTTAAAAAAAGTTAAGTGAGAGAATGGGATACTTATTTCTTCACTGCATTTATTATAAAACTAGCAGAATCCCGCGGCTTCGCTCGCGTAAACTTCGAAACTAATTAGGGGATGACATATTGCATTTTTTTAATTGACTTGTATTCATTACCTATAAAGAAACGTAAACATCTCGGATCTTAGTTAAAAATTGTGAAAACTAACCTCCTGTCTACCCTCGCCATTAGGGGCTGAATATCGAATTTTTTTATTGCAGATTATTTTGCCCGACTCCACCATTATAATTATAAAAACACAGACCATGTCTACCCCCGCCATTAGGGGTTGAATGTCAAAATTTTTATTTTAATAGATGACTATTTTGCCCGAATTTACTTTTATAAGTAAAGCAGGTATGCAGATAAACATATCTAAATCCATCCTCGTCCCCGTCATTCATAAATTTTTTTTTACAAATATTTCCACCCCTCCTAACAACTAAGTGGTTAAATTTTGGGAAATGCTGAAATAATTGTTTCATTATTTATATTGTAATGTTCGATAAGATTCAATTAAATGCGAACAAAAAAAATATTTTTTATATAAACTTTGACACCCTGTTTTAACCCCGTAGGGGTTGAATTTCGAAAAATCCTTTCTTAGTGGGTGCTTACATCATAAAAGGAAGGCACCTACGAAATTTCACGTTTCTAGGTCCAGGGGTTTGGGCTGTACGTTGATATATGAGTGAGTGAGTGAGTGAGTGAGTGAGTGGTTAAGGACAAACTCTTTTATAGATATAGATTGGCACTGAGTAGAGCAGTACCTACTTAACTTAAATATGTACATATTTGATCCTTGACTATTATTCGCTATTATTTCTATTGACTACAAGGACATTTTTAAATTAATTTATAAAACCTAATTTTTGCGTTCTCCCCTCCCCAGAAAAAATCGAAAATTATTAACTGTTTATTTCGCCCTTACGTCAGTCGTACTTGTATTGCATGCATGCGACCAGGAAGTCTATGTACGGTCTTAAAGCCTCACACTAATATTTTTAAACCATTTAAACGCAATAATTAAATAATAATTATTATAATGTTGGTGTGGGTTTGTTAAATCAAATTAAAAAAAAAACTAAATAAATTGAAAAATTATGTGTTAACGGACACTAATACGCTCGACCCGCACTAGAATTTTTTTTACTAAATGTTTTCGCTACAAATTTTAAAAATATTTGGATAACTTGATCCTTCCAAAAAATTATCAACTTATACTTAATAATTATCCTTAACTAGTTGAATTCATATTGTCTATGTTACGTAATTTAAACCATTAAACAAATTAAATACAAAATTTGTACTGCAGCATTTACATTTTGTTTTTTGTTTTTCACAGCTAACGCGATCTCATGTTCTACAGAAACACCTAGTCTTTAAGTTCCTACAATGTGACTCTTAACTACTTAGTTTTTAACGTTTCTGGAATTTACAACCATAAAATAAAAGCAAGAATATAACATTGCCACTTGCGCGGGATCTGAATCAAAATACAAACTGTAAAACAGAACTCATATTGTACAATTATTTTAATTAACAAATATCGCGTGTTAATTTTAAATAAATTTATTAACGCAATTTGTCATTTTCATTATTATTAAACAACATAAAAGAAAAAAGTCACTCAACATACCACACTATTCTACTTATTTTATTATAAAGATATGTTACATATACCGTTCGCAAATTGTCTTAGAAATGAGAGGGAAAGGCATTTCATTGATATATTTGTGTCTCTTTTCAACAACCGCAGTGCGCTTTCAATAAACATTGGATTTACAACATTATGATGTTCGAATAAAAACCTGAAAAGGTTATTTACTTTTTGCGACTTACTAACAATGTCGCCAGCACCTAATTTGCCACCAAAAACGAATATTTAAAATTTTATTCTGGATATAATAATGTAACGAATATTTTATATCGTCTTTGTTATTTTCAATAGAGCAAAATGATTTAATAAGATAAAATGGCACCTTACATTTTTTACTTCACGGCGCCTCCACCAACATTCACACACATTTTTATTTGTTTTTTAGAACAATTAAAAATAATCGATAATAACTATGAGTATTTCGTATTAATTTTCAAATATACAGAGTGTATAAAAAGTAAGGTACATTGATTTTACAGCAAAAAAATATTTACTTTATGAAAAAATGTTTAAAAATGTATTGGCTACTTATTTGCAACAATTTTATTACTTCAATTTCTTTATTTGATGTAGTACATAATGACCTTTATTATATATGTTTAAAATATAATAGTACCCTATATTCTCAACTATATCAGTTATTACTATATACCCACGTGGCAATATTCTACAGTTGTAAATTAAAATTTTTGTGAAAAATGGATTACACTTGCTTGGAAACTATTGCACTGCGTTACCAATATTAAAACCATGATTTAAAGATAATACAAGTAGTAAATGATAATATAATTATAATATTTAAAAAAAAAAACAGCTTGATATAATATCTTTGAAAAAAGACGACATCCATAAAAATTGTAAAAATATTGTGTTTTATACTTTTTATTAATCATACTCTTATTATTTCTGTTAACAGCATACAAATTAATGTAAATGTACTAGTTACATTATCACAATTGTATTGAAATAGCGAATTATACAAGTTATTATAACAAACTATCAATACTATTTAAACGATTTTTTCGAATGTTATGAACAAATATTCGTTTTATTTCTCTTTTTATATAAATATACTTAAAGTTGTCATACAAGGTAAGATACATCTAAAATAATGTTTTATAACAAAACAAAAAATAGAATGATATTTATTATGGATATTTTATATAAAAAATAGGGTACTATACTAGTTGCTGAATTGATTTTTTTTGTTAAAAATATAACAAAAATAGATTTTTAGTGATGTTTTATTTTTATCTATACATATTTTGTTATTAAAAATAGTAACATATCTATCGTTCTGATACAACTAGAATCGATTGATTTCAGTTTTGTTGCCTCGTCTTCAATCTAAATATATATCTGTGAAAACATGCAGTTTACAATAAATATAATATAGAACTGATTCACCTTTCTTATCTTTATTTACATCATAGTTGCAAATAACAATCGACAAAGACGATTGTCTAGTTATAAGTGGTAAGTTAATATTTTAAATTGTTATTTACTGCCATACTTAATGATTGAAAGCAATCATTAACCCTTACGTGACATTGTTTTTAACAAAACGGCCTTATATTAATGTTTTGAGAATGGATGATACATAATAAAAACAGTGGAATGGAATACATATATATGTATGTACTTTATCCCAGAAAAGCTTTCTTTCTGAGATAATATATGTAATGTCCTCAAGTTTTCTAAGGTAACAAAGCAAAGAAAAATAAACAAAAGGTATGCGAATAATCAGGTTATTATTATAAAAATATAATAAAAACAAGATATGTTCGCTACAAACCTCAGTTTTTTAAATAAAATTGTAATTTTCAAAATTAATTTTACTTTGTAAATGTTTAAATAATAAACAAAAATTTTGAAAATATTATTATATTTTTTTATCACATTTAAAAAAAAAGTATTATTGGAAAAATTTTATGACTTTTTATTTTTCTTTGGTGTCAAACAAATAGTTTTAACTACAAGAATAACATAATAAGATAATAAATAATACAAATTTTAATGGAAATATTTTTTTTAATAAATATGCAAGAACTCGTTCAGTTAAATGAAAAAAATAATTTATAAGAATATAATGATGGAAAATAAAATATATGAACATGAAAAAAAACATTTTTTTACCCAAAAATATTTTTAATTTCATCCAAAGTTCCCCTGAATTTATTTGTTTTTAATGCAAATTGCATTATTGCAATAAATAATGTTTTGACAAAAAAAAAAAATATATATATATATATAATAGTTTATGTGAAAATACTGCGACGCTTTCCACTAAAATGAGTTAATACGTAGGAATGTTATTTGTACCTGCTACAAACAGTCGGCATGGGTGTGTATGTGTGTGTGTGTACGCGAATGGCCGTTGCAGGTATACGATACGATCGATTTTTATGAGAAGGTCCGTACTGCAGTCAGTTGCTGTTACGTTCAGCAAATATTTTATTCGAAACCTAGCAATTTTGCCACTGTGTTTCTTATATTGCAGCTGAAACAATTTTGATATCGATACTGTCATCCCCACATTCATACAATTGAACGTACTTTTGTACTTACACGTATCAATTATGGATATAATGTATGGGTTCTAATCTGTATTTTATTTCGATTACACTTTTTTCAACAAGAAAACTATGATAAAAAATATACATGTGTAATATTTCACTATGTAAATTGATTATTTACAACAACAAAAAAAAATTCTTCATTTAGGTACTGGAATTAAAAAAAATAACATATATATTTTGTTTTAAACTTGCACAATCAAAAATGTAGGTACCTATATTTATACATATTTTTACTTACGATATGTATTCTCATTACTTAAATATAATTTAATTTAGATATATTTTCCGTTAAAACGAACAACATAATGATGTATGTAATATAAAAATTTCATTATAGTTTTGTTACATAATATCGATGAATCATGTACCCAAATTAATATTGTCACTCAATAAAAAGTCAATATTTAATCAATATGATTAGTTTTAATTTCCACTGAGAATATCGAGAAAATAAACATTTATTAAAAAAAAGAATGATATTATTTTACGAAATGCTGTTTCTTAACTAAATTCACATATGCGAGCACGCACGAGCTCGTACAAATAATATTTGTTTGCATGTGTCCAAGTAATTTTGTTTCTGCTAAACGTATTGTGAATATCTTAACCGTAAGATCAATAAAACTGATATGAGTAGATTAATTGTCTGGGAATGCTGTAGTACAAAAATAAATTAGCTGTATTAATCAAATATATATTTAATCAAAATTATTTTACATGTAAGAAAAATTGTAATTGACTTTGATTATTTATTGATTTATAAACACTAAAATGAAAAGATATACTTTTTAAATTGATTAAAATATTAGCCGGATACGTGCTAAATTTAGTAGCTTTAATATCTATGTATATCTAATATTAAACCATGTGCTTAAAAACATATTTAAAAAGTAAATATGCATGTATTTGCAATATTGCTAATAAAAATAGTATTTTTTAAAACTATACAAAAAATGCAAAAAAAATATTTTGATTCATTTATTAATATTAACATTATAAATAATAATAATTATAAAGTGATTTCACGAACATTTTTCGTATTATGAATATATTTTGTAAACTATACCCATGTGCAAGAATACTGACTTATTATTATTAATATACATACGTTGGTACGGAAAATTGCATTAATTTTAATTAGTTTAATATTTTTATTCCTGCACAATTATCACAGATAAATTAACCCGTGTATAGTATTTTGAATTCATGCGCTTTTTAACAATCACAGAAATATTAATGGTTTTTACCCGTGATTAACTTTTGTCCCCGATGTAAACAATGAGTTTTTACCATTGAAAAAAAAAACAGGAAAATGCTGATATTAAAAGCAATTTATCAGCCATATTTATGATGATGACAACATGTTATTTGGAATATAACTGAAATTTTTATTGAGTCTGTATTTGTGCGTTATTAAAATTACATTATGCATTATTCCAGAATTACTAAACATATCGGATGGTAATATTGCAAATATTTTCGGTTTATTATAAATATCTAAAATCTATAATAGGCATTGCTGAGTATAATCTATCTGTTAAAATATGATATGGTTCCCTCACTGTATTTAAAAAAGTTATAATTATAATATAACTTTGTTATATTAAGTAAAAACATCAAATTGTAATTTTCACAATATGTATATGCTATATCTATTTTATACTATTTAAATTTTAACAAGATTTATATACTGTACTAAATACTTTCATTGAATACCTAAACTATTATTTTTTTATAACAATAGGTTGTTAGTTTAATATTTTTATCTCATATCATCTACTGCATAAAATCTTAATATCTCTTTAATATTTATACGATGAAAGTTAAGTTATAAAAATTCAAAAAAATAAGATATGTGCGCATACAGTGCCGGCTTTAGTGGGGGTATGGGGGCGAAGCTTGGCAACTTCCCAGGTCAGAAGGATGGCGCACTGTGGGGTATAAGTAACTTTTTTGATTCAAATTAGCATACAGTGTACAGACTACAATTTTTGACATTTTTAATCATTTTTTTAAAAAGATCTGTCAAGCTCGATTTTTGCAAAAATATTAAAATTTAAAGAAAATTTTAGAAAAAAGAGATAATTTGACAACTTAAAACTGACAAATTCTTATTCAACAACCCAAAAAACCTTTATTAAAGTATTTTAGTGCCAAGGTTTATGTTCATTTTTCATTTGATAAAGAACTTTTTTTTTAATGATTGACTTGATGAACTGATCGTCCCGGAGAGAGAGTAGACGAAAAAAATCTAGCTCCGGGCGACAGATTTGCAAAGGCACGTTCTGTGTACATACATGTTAATAAATATATAAGTTAATATATAGTTTATCAAGGCTACAATATAGTGTAAAAAATATAAGTGATTTATCATAAATATATTACAATATCATAACGTTATTTTTTTTATACAAGACTATAATTTTTAACATGTTTCGCGCATACAACGAAATAATTTTAACATGGTTAAAAACTTCTATAGGATAATAAATTGCCTCTTCACTTATTTACATATTCAATGTTAATGCGTAACTGGTGGATTATAAATTATTAAATATTCCTCGGTAAAGTTTTTTTCTGCTTTTTAATCTATGATAAAGAAGACTGTATAATATATATTTCATCAATGGATGTTTTATAACAGGATAAACTAAAATGATTTAAAAGAAAAACTTTTGTATTGTATTAACTTTTGAAATCAAAATTGTATTATTATCATTACAAAATTGTAAATTATATAGATATGTATTAAGTATTAAATTTACATTTTGGAAAGAATGTATCTTGACCATAAAATTCTTCTTTAGCCTTTTTTCCACCGTTTTTAGACATACCAACAGTACCAACGATACATTACCTTATCTATCTATATAAATAAAAGGTTTATGTCATATCTGACTCACTGAATATATTTGAAATATTTATGGATGCAAAATGATACGACGTAATAAAATATTAACGGGCAGATTAATATTGCAATTTTTCTTACAGGAATTAATTTAAAAAATCAAAAGTATATATTTATATTTTGGTTGACTTATTAAACGTACCAAAACAAATTTTTAGTTGTGATTAACTTGTTTTATTTATTTATTTAAGCCCGATTTTGTACTGTTTGAGATAAAAATTTATTTTATTGAAATAAAATTTTGATGAATAACAATAAAATAATATAAAATTAATGATTATAAATAATATACGCCATCTTAAATCTGCTAATCCTATCTTGGATCCGCCCGGATTCTAAAGTTTGCTATGTGTCGGCATCCAGGATATCCGCGACCAAGCACATCGTGCGGTAGGCACGGAGGTAGTTGACTCAGGTCAGAAGTTAAATGGGCGTAAAATAATTCCAACTTCTCACATTTATCTTACGTATGCATCTTTTTCATTCTCTTGATTTTTTATCATTATTTATATATCACATTTTATTCACGAGAAGTAATATTATTAGTTGTATAACTATATAATTATTTATTTAAAGTATACATTTAATTTAAAATTATTATTATGCTGGCGCTATTTATAAATTCATATTTATTGTTTCGGATAGGTTCAAAATAATAAAACGCATATTTTTTTTATTATATCATAACATGTTGCCAACTATAAACGAAATAATATTTGTACAGGGTACCTTACGTTTCCTCTATGGGTACTAAAATATCGACACTGTAAATATTCATACTTCTACACTGGTAGAAAGGATTTCTCAAACCAAGTAAATCTTGTTTTATATATAACGAAAACAATATTTTCTTAAGATAAGCAATAATCTCTTAAACCAACTATAGTATTCTTGAACGAAGGAATAACGTAGTTAGATTAATGTCCGGTATTATAAAGGACCTAACAAATTTGCTAGCTAGCAAGCACTCTCAAATGAGATATCAAACTTATATGACAGTTCTCAGTAAGTTGGTTTTTACCGTTTTTTATGCAACGTTAGTAAATATACTTTATATACCTTTTTTTTACTTTCTATGTATGAAACTATATCTATTTAAAACTTCAAGAGAACTGTCATATGAGTTTGATACCCCATTCGAGAGTGCTTACTAGCTTGCAAATTTGCAAGGTCGTTTATAACACCGGACATAAGAGTATGTTTCTTATATAAAGAAAATATTGTTTTCGTTATATACAAAACAAGGTTTTCTTGGTCCAATACAGTTTTTTTCTGTGGAATGGCTGCGATTCTTGAACAATTTCTAAAGAAACTATTGATTATTTATGAAAAATGACCATATATAGATAATATAATTATTTTTTCTATAAAGGAAAAAACTAGATTTGCACAATGATATTAAAAAAATTCAATACTACATTTCTATCTATTTTCTATTACTACATCAGTATACATTTTTACGATTCATACATATGTTCATACATACATTATTGTTTAAAGTATTGTGGTATATCTTTGTCCTTATCAAGGATATACTTTGCTGCCCACGTCCTAAAAATTACACCAATTACATTTTATATGTACAAGAACAGTTTAATAATTTAAAATGTGTGTTTTACGCACAAATAAAAATGTTTTAAAATACACAAATACTTTTTTTGTAATTGTATAATTATGACCTTCATTTTTCACATGCAGTGTAAAGATAATAATCATTTTTTTGTTCAATTTAAAACGTGATTGATTGACAACATGCTATTGATTGTGAAAAAGTGTAGATACATATTTTGCAGATATTATACAATTTGTGTTTAATAATAACTATTAGGCATGTGAAATACAATGGATAACTAATTGTAAGTAAAATGATTAGTTCAATTCAAAGATCTACCTTTCAAGGAAATATCTCGAATATTACTAAATCAATCAAAAGGAATATTTATTCGTTATTTCTTGTATTGTTTAATTATATGTATAGTATGTATTTTAATTTATTAAATAAATTAAAAATCATTAAACTTTTATATAATTAAGTTGTCATAAAATTTGTTTTTGAGTAGCGATAAGACTTAATATCAACCCCCGATGCGCATTGCAGTACCTCAATTATTTTTTAGGTATTAAGTCTTGGCATCTTAGGACGCCGCGCCGACCGCGCTGGGCGCTCCGGCCGCCAGACACGCAATAATTTTAACCTTGAAAATAATATACACACATCAGTATTGCGTGTCTGGCGGACGGTGCGGCCGGTGCGGACGGCGCGGCGTCCTAAGATGCCAAGACTTTATACTTTACATAATGCGCTCTTTAAAAATATAGCAACCAAAATAAAATAAAATATTTTTCATAACTTTTGATCACTTGACCTAAGTTATGGACTTATTTTCTAACACTTTTTACATTTACTTAAAATAAAGCAAAATATGCGATATCATATTTCAAAAATAAAAATCATTGAAGCCCTTATCACCACTCCTTCATTCTTTCTACAGACGAATCTTTTCTATCATTTTTATAGCCAACGTTTCGTCACACAATGAAATATATATATTTAATAAAATGCTTAAACCAAAAATACCAGTACAAAATTCTTAATCAATAAATAAACATATATTTTATAACATTAATACCTACATATAAAATATAATTTATTTCTTATATTACTAAACCAGAAAAGTATTATAAATAATAAATCATCAAATTGTTGAAATTGCCTCTATTACGCTTCAAAAGGTAATGAATTCTTCTCATATAATAATATAAGTCAAAATAAGAATAAAGCACGATTTCCTATTTCCTTTTTGAACAGCTATTTTTTGCTTCACTTCGTACACTTTAATATTTTGTTTGTAGGGTAGTATGACATGTAACATATCGATTAGAAACATATATCTGATTGGCTTACTGTATATGACATATTTTATAATAGTTTTCCTTAATCTTTTATTCTCGGAATAATATCCTTGATATATATTTTTCAAAAACGACAAAATTTTATATTTTTTTATTTAAATAAAATAATGAAAATTCAAGTATGTATTTTCTTACTTACTTAGCTTATGATTACCCTTGTTTTATTACATTTAATACGAATTGACGAAACGTTAGTTATAAAAACTGTAATGTAAAATACCATATATGATTTTATAAAACTGATCAATGATTAGGTAAATATACATATCCTGATAAAATTATTTTTTTTCATAGGCGAATACAGCAGCGGTTCCCAACGAGTGGATCACGACCCAAATATTGATCGTGAGAACCTTTTTACCTATATACAGTACACTTTTAAGATGATTAGTTACCATCATTTATTTTACATGTTTTTTTAAGATAGGTAATTATTTACATTATATTATTTGGGTCGCGAAGAACGACTACATTGTCAAAATGATCTTCATGCATTTGTAAATTGGTAGGGAAACGCTGATTTATATTATAATAGCTATCGTAAAATAAAGTATAGATGTCGTTAATCGCTATTTTTTTATTGATTTCTGGTTACAAGACGCATCTTTTCGAAGAACGCGAAAATATGAAACTTGAACCATGAAACCAAATACCTCGAAAATAATTGTTTGAATAAAATAATTTGTGTCAGGTTGCATCTAATGAGTGTAAGAATTTATTCTATTTAGTACTGAATATATATACATACAAATCGTGGACCCCCATGTCTTCTCTTCACGGACCGCCGCTGATAAAAAATAAATAAAAACACGTATTAACGTCTTTGAAGCAACAGAATATTAAATCAACATTGGGCAAAACAAATTTTAACAATTCACTACAGACATTAAACTGTCGGCAAGATAGAAGGCTGTGATAATCATTGGAAAAGCCATTGATCGCATTTACTCAAAGCAATCTCCTTTCTAGCAATAATTGACGGCTATGTCGATTCATTTGTAATGATTCCATTAAATCTTATTGATCGAGAATTCCGTTACTTTGAGACAGCATCATTGTGAAATGTTCCTTCTGTAAGATAAAATTAAATTACGTGTGTATATGTGTGTATGTGTAAATGTGTACATAAAAAAACTGACTAAATATTTATTCTTTAGTTAACTGGAGGGGTTGTGCTTTTGAAATGGATTGTTTTCGATTTAATTATAGGTTTTAGAGCGCACCCAAGATCAAAGCAAATAATATGTGTAATGTATATGTTTATAATAAAAATAATAGTTGAAATGTTTAATAAATTATTATATTTTTATTATGACCTTCTTAATTTTGTCATTAGAATTGTTGATATTCGCAGATATACGAAATATATCTTAAGTTCCTTTTTAAACAAATATATTCGAAAAAGTTATAATAATTTTTTATTGGACAGTATTCTACGTTAAAATATTTATATTGTTTATGTCTATTCTGATAACTTATTGTTATAGTTATTATACGTTTTGATTACCCCATATATTTTTTAATAAAGAAATTATAACCTAGAGTTTCGGACATTTTTTTACAGTCATGAGATCGTTATAAATTTGTTTATCTACAAATGGAAACAAAGTGAAGAATACAAAATTTAATATTTCCCAAAACTAGTGCATATTTTATTACGTTTCCTTACGGTCGTGCAAAATGTAACAATGCAGAGTTTTACAGTTTAATAAATGTTTAGCAAATGGACAATCCCTTTTAGTAAAAACACTGTAAAAACATTTTGTGACTGAACATAAATAAAACGTTGTCGTTGAAATGGTTAAATGTTAACGAGTCAAGTATAAACATAGTAAAATTACAAAGTAATAAGAAAACTAGTAATTGAAATATTTTTATGGATCCTTTTTAGTAACCAATGAAAAAAATATATAAAAAATAAATTGAATAATGTCCGGTATTATAAAGGGGCTAGCAAATTTGCAAGTTACCTAACACTCTCAAATGAGGTTATTAATTTTATTATAGTATCTATAGATTTGCTACGGAATTTAGAGCAGTGATACTTCAACGTATTGTAGTAATACAATTGGCGACTCTGACTGTATAAAATAAGTTTCATAACATCACCACTGTTTTAATACCGTTGGTGTTTACATACAACGCGTGCGCGAAATCTGTCAGTCATCAGAAAACTTCAAGAGAACTGTCATATAAGTTTGAAAGTTTGATATCTCATTTGAGAGTGCTAGGTTGCTTGAAAAATCACTAGATCCTTTATAATACCGGACATTAGACTAAAAAAATTAAAACGCTGGTATTGTTACCACTAAAAATATTATTTTAAAATAAGTAAGTATTGAAGAATGTTCAATTGTCAGTATGAAAAAAGTTATGTTTTTTAAAATACAGTAGAACCTCGTTAAATCGAAAAATAGATTACTAATAGATGAACTCTCTATAAATCAAATTAATTACAGTTTCCCTAAGAGGAACTTTCAATACATCTTTACTCTCTATAACATTAGTTATATAACATTATGACTATGACCCTACATTAAGCTGAAAGGGCTTAAACTCTGGAACTCGGGACTAAATAAGGCCTGGTGCGGCGAGCAAAAAAAGCCATTAATAAAATTTTATTTTAATTGAATTACTGAAAAAATGTCATTCAAACATACCTATTCAGAAAATATGTTTTCAATTGATAGGCCAAAAAAATAGGTCTGAAGGGTCCGCCAACAATTCCTGCCTGAGGACCATGCAAAATATGTGCCTGTAAAAACATTTCTAACTCGAAAGTTCCTAACCTCAAATTTTTAACGTTTCCGATAAACTTCGATTTATATAGGTTCTACTGTAAATATTTACTTGGATAATGTAAATTTAATGTATCAAAAATTGTTTTAAATTTGACTGATATAAAAATCTCACAAGATTAGATAGACAATATTTGTAGTGAACGACAGGCAACATTTTAAAAGTAACCGAACAGAACATTGAATAAATTTAAAACCGTTATTCACGAAGCATTTCCTCTACAAGAAACGTTATGTCTGAATCATCGAGTAAAGAAATTAACTGATTTAAGGTCGCAGTTATTGCACGAAGTAACATCAGCTTAAAACGATCTGAAACTGCCCGTGCGAGTATCAACAGATGTAAAGAATAAACTCTCGACATCTCTTAGCAAAATTAAAACGAGAAAGACCGCAAAACTGTGCACAGGGTTGTATAAAGTTACAAAAAACTGTAAATATTTAAATAGATATTAAATGTTGTATTTTATCCATTATTTCATTACAAGTTGTCAATAAAAATCATAACATTTATTGTAATATTGTGTGTATTGTAATTGTGATGTGCCTGACAGTTGAAACTGTTAAGGAATGAGGAGAAACCCGGTTAACAACTGTTTTTGTTTTAGATTTTAAACAATAAACGTTACAAATTAGCTTGTTGCTTCAGTTGATATAGATTATTCCCGTAATGTTACGAAACCAAAATAGCCAGAAACAAAACTAAAATGTACCTCATAAACGTTTCTTTAATTTGTACAAAAAGTTTATACTTGTTGACATGAATTCCTTTAATTTGGAAACAAAAAGCAACATTAGTCAACAGTAGATCTGCACCTTAACGTTACTTTGCAAGTTTAAAACGATTCACCGAGTATGATACAGTCAGTGTATAAGGTAAGTACGTATGTATACAAGTAGATATGTTGTATGTATGTAGTTGTAAATGTGTAGGCGAGCGTTTCGGAAACACAATACAGATTAGACTAATTTATACATGCCGGAAACAAGTGAACACCTATCTGAAATGTACACTTATGTTAATGTCATCTTGATGCAACGTTCAGTTCATTACGCAACTCACTGTAAGTTTAACTCTTTAGTTTTTTTTATTCAGTTGTATTCAATGGTTATTAAGAAGCTTAAGATAAAAAGTGTCTTCGTAACACGAACTTTTGAATAAGAAAAGAAGAAAAAAAATTGGCATCGGAAATGTAACCAACTTGTAGCGCTCATCTTTAACAGTTGCCATTTTGATGTTTTGCACGGATTTTCAAATGATTCCTTATCTAAAAAGCTCTCTTCTGACCTTATTTATGAGCACATAAAGTGGCATATTCCAATCAAAAAATGGAACTTTTTTATGTACCAGACATACTAAAAACGTGTAAATCAGCAGTTCACAAACTTTTCTTTCCGCAACCCCTAAAATCTTTACGTTTTGTATATTTGTCACACATCAATTTTTTTTCTCGAATCGCAGAAAAAGCTTGTCATTATTCAGAGTTATAACTGCGTTATCAAAGTACATATTATACGATACAAGCTAACATCACGCGACAATAAGTATTTCCTTTGCTTCTTCCGGTCTTACAATATCTTATAATTATCACGCGTTTTGTGAACATTATAATCTTAATGTTTTTATTTTACATATATATTTTACAGTATTGTATATTCTACATTTTATTGTTCAGTCTACACTAGTGCTTCTAAACTTAGGGAGTTGGTTATCCACAATGGGGTGATTACAGATTTTTCTATGATTTTTTTGATATGTAATATTAACACGAAGGCAATTATGACTACTAATTTATTTTAAAAATATACAAATTATAATTTTAACTGAATTAAAAAATGAGTCTGAGTAAATATATAACAATGCACTACGTCTATACTTCATGTGCAGGTATAATAGTGGGCATTATTGTAAATAAAAAAATTGAGGGATTTTTCCATTTTTCTTAAATATTCTGAAAATACGTTAATAACATACATCAATAATTTATACAAAATTATATTCTTTATATAGATATATTGAGGGCTTATACATATAAAGGTTGTAAAAAAGTGTAACATTTTTAATGTTTATTTTACAGATACAAAAAATATTTTTTTATTTTTCTTGAATTTTGTTCAGACCTTTTATTTGATCAAATTTTGACGTAGAAAAAATTATCGATTTTTGTGGATTTCATTTTTTTTCTATTTCAAGTTAAAAATTGATCTAATTTGTCTGATCTACTTTATATGTAGTTTATAATAGTTTAGATAACCAATTATAACAACTGAAGAAATAAAACCGTGCTAAGAAGTATATTTTAAGAAACACTGATCTTTTCTTTACATATTAAAGACTAGAACAAGTCCCCTATTCGTAGCTGTATCTTTAGGGTTTGCCCTCTATACACATAAAAACAAACTCCATATGACCATTTTCTTTGTCACACAATATATTTTTATAGTACACTGTGGTACTAGTTATTTAATTTTCGTACATTAAATAGAACTTTTGTTCTCATTTTATTTCATGAAAAGTAATGTTTATAACTATAATTAATTCACATTTAGAGGGTTAGTGTTAGGAGTCTTAACCCGAGCTAAATTCCTGTTGAGATTAACTTAATGCCGTTTATATAGGAGTAAAATGTTGTGAGTTAAAAAGAAAGTATTCTAATTGCTATCGCGATTTAAAAATAATAATTTTGAATTGATAATGAAAACAAATGAATACCATAGGGGAAAAGATGATAAATCTATATTTGTGGATTTTCTGATTTATCTAATATGGTGAGTATTTTAATATGTCATATTTGAAAAGGGGAAAACCTATCTAGTCGAAAGAAATGTCTGACATTTTCAACTGAAAGAAATGAATAATTTGACCTATATGATTGAATTCATTGGCTGCACTGATTTATTGGGTCATAATTAAGATGATAAATGGCAATTTAAGGATAATATAAGAAGATATTATTTGTAAAAATTAATATTATTTACAGTGGAAAGACCTGATAAGTTCACAAAATTTTGTAAAACACAATTTATGACAGCCAATATTTAAAAAATATTCAAAACACTTTAACCCCAAAACCAAATAAGATCATAGTTTTTGTAGTAAGAGATTATTCGAGAGCATTTTAAACTTTAAAATGGGTTTTCTATAAAACGGATAATGTGATTTGTCATATTCTTCCCCTGTGATATTTAAATGTTTTATTGTATAACTTATTAAACATTTATTTATTTACTATTTATTTTAATTAAAAATGTACCTGTGTGAATGATTTAGGTATACTATAGTTTGATTTTGTATATAAAGCACTCTAAATCCTATAAATAAATTGTAAATATATGTATGTGATTTCTTACATCATAATTTATCTTAAAAGTATTTGTTCATTACTTCAGATGTTCTGTATATAAAATAAAAGCAAACCCCCTCCACAATATAAACATATATTTTGCACATCCCTTGAAATGTTCACACAGATAAAGTTTATATTAATCAGAGAAAAGTTTACATTCCCGCCCTGGCACGTAAGACAATGGAGTGAAAGTTTTAGATGGATGAAGGTATTGGACTGGAATAATTTACATAAATTAGGGAAAAGCCAGAGCATTCTGTGTTCTCTTCTTTGCACTGATAATGGTTGACGAAGAATAGGCTAATGAATGTATTGTTGGAATATTGATAGCTCTGATGATGGCGTGGAATAACTTATGGACCATCTAACTTCTGGATAATGTATGTTTAAATTTACACGCACATATCGTACACACGCTATAGCAGTGGTGGTCAAACATTTCTTGTAATGTGTCTCAAAGTCATTTTAATTAGTATAGTCAAATATTGTTTGATGCTGTAACTCAAATGGTAAAAAGGAAAGGGCAAATATTTTATTATTTAAATTAGTACATGGTTAATTTAAAATATACCAAAATTTAAATTATTAGCAGTTTCTAAAGGCAAACTACATTTTCTTGGCGCTAGTGCAAATATCTGTTATAGGAAAGAATGGACATAGAGTTCTATATGGTATTAGCTCTTTATATTTCTGTGAGCCCTAAATATGTCCTCTATTAAATAACAATAAGTTACCAAGAAAAAGTACTTAGCATCCAGAACTCAAATACATGTTAAAATTCAAACTATAGAATTTAAAGAAGAGGATAGTAGTATTAATACAAAATTAACAAATTAATTTCTATTTATTCTATTAATTAAAACCATGCAAGCATTCCTTAAGCAAGTGTTATTGTTTGAAAACCACTGGAATTTTAAATTTATTTTATTCACTTCAAAAAGACTTATATATTATCACCTATAATAATACAAATATTATACATAAATATAATTAAATTAACTTTAAATAAAAGCCAATTTTGTTCTTAATTAAAATCAATAAAATAAAGCAAGTATTTAATTTACAAAATGTTTACATTTTCAATACCACAATATACATATTTTTTTGAACTAAAATACATATATTAAAATTTACGTGTACCCGTTGTTGTACCTATATCACTATTTATCAATTAAACTTGCATTAAATTTTAAATATATTTTATGTTTATCGATAATGTTATAGGAACTAATATAAATTTACAATGTTAACTGTATGTTCCATTCCAATGCTATAACAAACTAACTCGTTTGTGTTTTTACTATAAACTCAAACATTGATTTTGTTAACTTGTTGTCATTTAAAATTTATTTAAACATTTTCTTTGCAACCCCATAGTTGTTACTTTCAATTAGAAAATGTTACGATAATGAAATACATAACATATACTTTATATATCACACAATTATTAATTACCCTGTTAATTACAACTGTTAATATAGGTGTATTAATAAAACATTCTCTCTAATTATATCCACGATAGATTAATCTTCTAAACGAAACTGTTCCTGAACATTCGGCTATGATTTAAAGAGAACCCCGGAACAAAACCGGAACATAAAGAAAATTACTAATTTCTAACCAAATCGGAATAAAGCATTTCGGGCTGTATCGAGTCGTGAGTTAGCTATGTGTTATGTAATTACTAACATTTCGCTTCACCTCTATCCGGTAATTTCATAATATGATTTCTGGCTACGCGTAATGACGCGTCTTCCGAAATATTTGCGAAAGTTTATGTGAATTTTGTATACTGAAGACTGCTTTTAGTAATAATAAATAATTATGGATATTGTACATTTGCTTTTATACAAAACATATATAAATATAAATACTATAGAAGACATTTATATACATATAAAATTAAAATTAATGTTAATATTTTCGGGTTTCTTTGATGACGCGATGTCATATCATATTCAATTAACTTATTTTCTAAAGTATAAATATAAAAATTCCATTTTTTAAACAATTAAATGCAATAATACCCATTATTAAAAAAATATTAATTTGTATCAAAAGTACAAATTATATATGAAAAAATAGGATTAATTAAAAAAACATAGATACGTATACTATATGTATATAAATATAAAATATACGTTTGTATATAAAACGAGCTCTGATATAATGCATATAACAATCTCATAGCTTCAAGCTCTTTTCTCGTTCGTATGATTCAGAAGGGACTTCTTTTTATAAAAATGACAAAGAACTTTTAATTTTCTTAAAGAAAACAAATAACTTTTCCTTTTTGATTGATCCCATCAATGAAAGTTTTTTATAGGTTTCTTTTAATTTTTTACACGGTTTTGATTGCTTTTAAAAGAAATACTTTTATATTAATTGAGTGAATTTTTCCGGTACATTAAAACAATTATAGATAAAAAATTGTCTCTTTCACAGTTCTTCCATTTCTCAGGGTCTATTTAAGAAATAATGACTTCACAAAAATATATGCGTTATATTTTTTCACATTTAAGATCACAAAAATATTAAAATGGATTCTTAAAGAATATTTTGTTTTAATGAATTTGATTTTGTACCAGATAGGCAAAGTTCATTAAATGCGTACCTACAATTTTCCCTTAATTACTGCTTAGATAAAATAAATAGTTTCATGCAAAACTTTGACTTGAAAAGTATTTTATAATTTATATACATATACAGTATACAGGTTGAGGAAAATTAAATGGTACACCGAATTTAATCGAAGGGATTAAGTTTAAAAAATAGCTTCAGAGTTAAAAATAATCTGCCGTGTGCCACAGGACTTTCTTATACATAATAATGACAGTAAACAGTGTACGTGATAAAATTATAGATAATAATATTACCTACAATTTTCAACTTTGTCATTTTTCTCTAATTCGCACTGTTTCAGTGTAATTCGAAAAATTCAAAAATCGATGTAGGTAAACATCCGTTTCCGGTTGAATGGATTCAGGGAAGGTCAAAATTGATAATTCCATCAAAAACCGGATTTCGAAAAAAATCGCGTTTACTATACTTACTTATATTATATGTATATTTCATATACATAGGTATAAGAAAGTAAAAAATGCTCTAAGTCCTAAACGACTAATGATGGAAGGCTAAAATTATATATTTAAGATAAACTTTCATCTGGGAAGACAATCACCTTATTTTTAAAATGATCACTAAACCGGAAACGGATGGTTACTCTTGTAATTTTTTGAATTTTTTGAAATAAGACAAAAATGTTTTAGATAAAAAATGTCGAGTATGTTATTATCTATAATTTATTCCCCATACATTTTTTTCCAACACTTATGATTTAGCCAGAAAGAATTTTTAAAAATAATTATTTAGATTATGTATACTGGTTGTCGGGTGATTTGACGGTACAGATCACGACTTATACGGTCAAGGCACCCGGCAATCACTGCAAACTAAATGAAATAGAGTGTACAGTGTTTATTCTCAATATTACGTATAAGAAAGACCCATGGTACCTATGGCAAACACGTACAGTCTCTGTAATACGTATAAGAAAGTCCCATGACACTCATGGCAGATATTCTTCTCTGTTATGAACCATTTGAAATATACTTAAAATCGAATACTTAGTAAAAAAAAAAAAAAATTAAATTTGTTTTTTCGAAAAAATGAATAGAACATAAATTATAGATAATAATATTACCTACAATTTTTTACTTGGCCATTTTTCTCTAATTCGCACTGTTTCAATGTAATTCAAAAAATTCAAAAATCGATGTAGGTAAACATCCGTTTCCGGTTGAAAGATCGCTTTCAAAAATAGGAGGTTTTCATCCCAGGCAAAAATTAATCTTAAGTATAAAATTTCACCTTTCCACGATTTGTCGTATTTGAGTTACAGCGCCCACAGACAGACAGACAGACAGACAGACACACATACATCATGGCGAAAATAGTCAGAATGGATTCAGGGAAGGTCAAAATTGATAATTCCATCAAAATCCGGATTTCGAAAAAAATCGCGATTACTATACTTACTTATACCTATGTATATTTCATATCCATAGGTATAAGAAAGTAAAAATATTATGGTAATATAGATGTGACTGGAATGTTTCTGAAAAACCTCGTTAGAGCCATTTTTTTAAACGGAAATTGATATTTTTTATCACGGTTTCTTAATTTACGACGACAAAAATTAAGAATCTTTTGTCTGATGAAATTTTTTTTCTGGCCGCATGTGAACTAATTAGATATAGACTTTTAAATAACCATCAAATTGAAAAAAAATATTGTAAAAAAATTCTCCAAATCTATTCCGAATAAAAAAATACTATTCAGAAATCTCCAGTCAATTTTGTTAAATGTCTTTAAAAATTGAAAACAGACAAAAATTTATGTGAAACAAAGTATATCTACGTTGTCGTTAATTAAGTAACCACTCTAAAAAATATAAGTTTCCGTTTAAAAAACAAAAGTAAACCTTAACGAGGCTTTTCATTATTCCAAGGTCACATGAATATTACCATCTAAAACGTTTACAATTAACATTTATTTCAAATGCCCGATCTTTTTCCCCCACCCGGTATCTTGAAAACATTTTGATACGAGTTTCCAAATCACAAACAACATATTTTCACGTGCATATATTTACACTGAAAATGAACAATCTTATTTATATTTTGTTATATTGCGTACATCCATCAATGCTCCGGCTTTCCGGTGTACAGTTTAAGATACACGCGTAACTCGCTAAAGTAAACACCGCTTATCTACTTACGAGGATCTACCCCTCATCATTTAGTTGTGTTTTAGGTTAAACAGGATCGATATTAGCATCTTTTGCGTATTTTCGCTGTCAGTTTTTTTACACTTTAGATTTAGGACTGGATAAGTTGTTTTTTTGTTATTAAACTAGATGAAATATATTGTGGGTTTTATTGTTTTTGTCATCAAAAAATCATGTGAAATTTTACTGATAAAAACAAACCCTACAATGGTTTAAATTAAAAAATAACACCAAATGCAAACAAATCATTTTGTATTTCAATTCAAAAAATTCCAATTGGAAAATAAGTATGTAACAAAGCAAAATCAATCATGAATCATTCAAGCTTGAAGGTATAATATAATAATAAAGGAAAATATAAATAATGTAACATTTTTTATAGATTTATAAATATTATTTTTTAATATTTTTTACGCTGTTAAAATATGATACGCTTAAATTTATATGTACTTTTTATATAGGTTTATATAAACTACAGTTTTTCTCTGTATCGCGTGGTAAAAGGCGCGTATGTGATAAAAAATTTCAGAAGGTATCAACATTAACTTTGTTTATAAGAATTCATTCAAGTACAATATAAATATGTTTAGGAGTTGGGGAATCTTAATTTTATTTATTTTAGTTTACAAGCAGACAAAAATATTATGTGTGTTTTCCCTAACATCGGATTTTCGAAATAGATTATTGTCTCTTTATCAAATTAACAAATAAAATTTAAAATTATGTAAAAAAAATCTGAAATGAAAAAACCTTTTTTTGTTTTATCCAAAATCAACAAAAATGTGCTTACATACGTAATACTTGAATGACCCTGTATAAAAAAAAAAGAAAATAAATAATTCAATCAACATAAGAAATAAGATTGTAAATCAAGTATAATACGAAACAAAAAATAATTTTGAGAAATGGTTCTATGTATGTTCTATAGTAGCGGTCATGTGATTTACATTAATTGCATACTGAATAATTTAATGATATTGTGATTCAAATTATTCAGTTGATTTTGAGCTGTTCAGACGCCAAACCAATTATCAAAACAGAAAGCCAAGTTATTAACGTTTTTGTTAATAGGAAGTCGAGTATATAAAGGATATAATAACTCAATAATTAACATTGAATTAATCGTCTTGTTTTCTTACTTCACTAATACTGTGAGTGAGTAGGGAGTATGACGTGCTATTTATATGACGGGCAATAGAGTTTAACTCTTTGGGGCTAGGCGGGACTGGAAGTGTCCCACCTTTTTGTTACTTCAATCTGCATGGTGGTACTTTTTTATACCACCTCGAAAAATTAAAATTGCTACTGGAACTGAGGTTTAAATTTAGTCCCACCTCTTGAAACTAGTTAATAATTTCACATCAGGTGTCACTGGTATTTGCTTGATTGATTGACCGTTAAACATGTCAGTACAGACTCGCCATCCGTTGAAAGTGGTTTAATGACTTTTTGTTTATTTTTTTCTTGTTATTGTATTTTTTACTAATTAAAATAAAGTTAAGTTAAAAAATTAAAAAAAAAATTCTGTGCAACATGGTTTTTTTTTGCTAAAATTCCGTGCCTTAAAGAGTTAAGGATTGGGAAATAGAGGCTTTTTATATTTAATTGTGACTTCTTTAACACATATATTTATATAGCTCAACGCTATCAAATTAATATATTATTAAAGTAGACAGTAAACAAATTAAAAAATTAGTAGATTTTTAGTCTGCAACATATTTTTATTATGTCATATATTATAAATAAGGGTACAGTCAAATTGGCTTAAACTTAGTGAATGTACACGAGGTCCAAAAATGGTATTTTTTATTAGTAGGTAATAGTTCTTTAAAAATCTGGTTATGGGCTCAAAAACATTTTTTTTACATTTTATAATGTTTTAAAATTAGGTACAAACTTGATCAACAGATGTTTGAAGTCCATAACTTTGACAATAATAATTAAAAAAATATATATATTTTCGGACATAGATGCCAAAGGACTTTTGATTAGTATTTGTAAGTCACGAACTATATAATACTTTTCAGTTTCAGCCAGTTTGACTTTAATGATTTATTTTTAGAGAAGTTCATAGTATTTAGCCTTTTTGTAATGTATATAATGTTCGGCTAAATAACTTTTTCATCAACTATAAAAATGTCTTTAACGATCAAAAAGTTTCTTCATACCTAGTATTAGTATTATACATTCGCATAATCTACGACTCACAAGTGTAAAGAGTATGTTGTATTAAGAATATTACATATTATACAACTGTTCTTCAGATTTTATTAAATAATTAATTATTTTAGTTAATGAAGTATTCTAAAAAAATGTTGTTATTTGGGTATTGTAATAATAGAAATAAATATACAATTTACATACATATACAAAATATACATACATATTATGTACAATTTGAAATAATAAAAACTCTACAGATTCGGTTATCTTATTTTTCGATTTCTTTCGGAAATCTAAGTTTTCTTGATTTTTCACAAATCAAAATACTTTTTTTTATATATTATCTTCGATTTTTTTTAGGTTTATGTGATATTGAACTTTAAAGCAAAAACTGTCTTCAGAACTTTGCGAACTAATAAAAGATAAACGAATCGTCGTATGAAATTCGCTAAAAGATAGAAAGCTTAAAGATTGCTCTTCTATATGAATTTATCGTATTCTCATATCACCAATATTTCGGCAAACGTATTATTCTCGCTCTAATTAACCACATAATTTAATAATAATAATAAAAAATATGAATCAATTTTTTTAATCCCATACATACTAGTGATGTAACGAATATTCGCATTCGCATTCGCGAATATTCGCACATTTTTAAACATTCGTATTCGCATTCGCATTCGCAGGTAAAGTTGCGAATATTTTTGCGAATATAATATGATGTATTAACAAATAAAAATATCTATTTTAATCAGAAGACCGTTTTTTTTTTTTAGCTTTTTTTCAAAAAGTCAATATTCGCATTCGCATTCGCGAATATCAACCAGTCAATATTCGCATTCGCATTCGCAAATATCGACAGCTAATATTCGCAATCGCATTCGCATTCGCGAATGTTTAAAATCATACATTCGTTACATCTCTAATACATACATAGGTACTGTCAAAGTTGATAAAATATTTATTTCCTTTCTTATCCTAATATTTTGCGAAAAATCGATAAAATTTAGATATTCGAAATGAATTGAGATTATTCCGATTGTTTTATTTTTAAGTTACAGTTTACAACTTTGAAAATGTTCTTTTTGAAAATAATATTATACAATACAATATACTAGAGATGTAACGAATGTATGATTTTAAACATTCGCGAATACGAATGCGATTGCGAATATTAGCTGTCGATATTTGCGAATGCGAATGCGAATATTGACTGGTTGATATTCGCGAATGCGAATGCGAATGCGAATATTGACTTTTTGAAAAAAAGCTAAAAAAAAAAAACGGTCTTCTGATTAAAATAGATATTTTTATTTGTTAATACATCATATTATATTCGCAAAAATATTCGCAACTTTACCTGCGAATGCGAATGCGAATACGAATGTTTAAAAATGTGCTAATGCGAATGCGAATGCGAATACGAATGTTTAAAAATGTGCGAATATTCGCGAATGCGAATGCGAATATTCGTTACATCACTACAATATACATATTCATTTTAACGTATACATAATATACCCATACATTAGGGTGGGTCAAATTGTATGGGGCCGAAAAAATCTCTATGGGCACTTCGCGATTCTGTTACTATGGGCCATAACAAGTATTTTTGCAAATGGAACCATACCTCTAAAATCATTTTCGAGCCTGCCGAAATTTGTCTGAAGATATTTTCCAAAATACTCAAAAATCGATATATTTAGTGCATTTCGAATGTACAAAAAAATTATTGAAAATGTGTATACGGGGGTTTTTTGGGTCGGGAAATCCATTTTTCACATTTATTTTTATTTTTGACTGCCGCCAGGGGGCGTTTTCGTGCATTTTTGTGGATTTTTTAACTTTTTTGGTGGAAAATTGACGAAATTATTGCATAACTCGACGAATCTTTGACATTCCCATATTTAAAACAGTCCAAAATGTTCAGCACTGATAATTAGGTGGGGTACCCATACACGACCTACATCGATTTCATTCAATTTAAGTCGACAAATTCGTAAATAAAAAAAATATATCGAATTTGTTGACTTAAATTGAATGAAATCGATATAAGTCGTGTATGGGTACCCCACCTAATTATCAGTGCTGAACATTTTGGGCTATTTTAACCCTCGGAGCCTATTATGGATCAATTTGACCCATACACCGACTTTGATCGTGAATAACGCTCAGGTTTTTTAAAAAGGGGGGTACCACAGCCTTACAGGTATAGTTCGAACTCTTGACTATATGTTTCGACAGTTTCTGTAGGCTGCGGAACCATTAGTCGTCGTTGAGAAGCTATCAAAGATGGAGCAGGGTCTGGATGACCCATGTGTGTACTAGTTGTCGTATCAAAGAAAATAAATAATGGCTTATAATTTACGTTCGCGTGTCTGCGACGCTTAATTACGAGACAAATATTGGTGAGAAAGATAAACCCGAAGTAATCTAGTGCTATAACAAGACAAAAAGAGGTACCGGTTTGTAAGCATGACACAGTTTATCAAACACATCGGTACCTCTTTTTGTCTTGTTATAGTACTAGATTACTTCGGGTTTATCTTTCTCACCAATATTTGTCTCGTAATTAAGCGTCGCAGACACGCGAACGTAAATTATAAGCCATTAATTATTTTCTTTGATACGACAACTAGTACACACATGGGTCATCCAGACCCTGCTCCGTCTTTGATAGCTTCTCAACGACGACTAATGGTTCCGCAGCCTACAGAAACTGTCGAAACATATAGTCAAGAGTTCGAACTATACCTGTAAGGCTGTGGTACCCCCCTTTTTAAAATACCTGAGCGTTATTCACGATCAAAGTCGGTGTATGGGTCAAATTGACCCATAATAGGCTCCGAGGGTTAAAATAGCCCAAAATGTTCAGCACTGATAATTAGGTGGGGTACCCATACACGACTTATATCGATTTCATTCAATTTAAGTCAACAAATTCGATATATTTTTTTTATTTACGAATTTGTCGACTTAAATTGAATGAAATCGATGTAGGTCGTGTATGGGTACCCCACCTAATTATCAGTGCTGAACATTTTGGGCTGTTTTAAATATGGGAATGTCAAAGATTCGTCGAGTTATGCAATAATTTCGTCAATTTTCCCCCAAAAAAGTTAAAAAATCCACAAAAATGCACGAAAACGCCCCCTGGCGGCAGTCAAAAATAAAAATAAATGTGAAAAATGGATTTCCCGACCCAAAAAACCCCCGTATACACATTTTCAATAATTTTTTTCTACATTCGAAATGCACTAAATATATCGATTTTTGAGTATTTTGGAAAATATCTTCAGACAAATTTCGGCAGGCTCGAAAATGATTTTAGAGGTATGGTTCCATTTGCAAAAATACTTGTTATGGCCCATAGTAACAGAATCGCGAAGTGCTCATGGAGTGAAAATAATTGACCCACCCTACCATACATATATGTATATGTTTATATATTTTTTGATTATTTTTATGTAAGTTAATTTAAAAAAGCGTATGTCGAGAAAACCACAAACAAATCTCAGAGCGTAATATTTGATGATGAAAGGTGAACCGTCGGAAATCTTATGTTTGACAGATATACAGATATACGTCTTGTTAATAAAACTAGCTGAATTCCACATTCTATTTCTCCTTCTGTCTTCTTCTTCTTGTCCTTTTCAATATGATTCCATGATAAATGTACATACATACATACTATTTATCAATATTTATCTCGAGAGAAAGAAATTTTCTATCTCGATCTTAAAACATAAAGTTTATAGAATCTTGCTATATATTTTTTTACGTTTTACATATAAATATACTTTTATTTTGAATGTCTTACCAATCTATAAATAATTTACCTAGTTACAAGATTTAACATTTATTAACTTTTTTATAAAGAATAGAAAGTTTTCGATTTAATGTCATTTTAAAACACATTTATATTTAGCTTATGTATTTAAGAATTTATATCGTACAACAGATGTATTAGTACGTCTGGTACATAAAAAAACGCTGCACTTTTTGATTGGGGTATGCCACTTTCTGTGGTCATACATAAGGTCAAAAGAAAGATTTTTAGATAGGGAGTCACTTTAAAATCCATGTAGAACACTGTTATATGGGCAATCAAAGATAACCCCCACCAGTGTTTTTAAATTAGCTTTATCTCAGCTCCTAGTCATCCGATTTCAATTTTCTTTTTTATTTTTTGTCATTATTCATTTTTCTCTAAATCTTAAGGGTCCCTCACAATTTTTGAAAATCTAAAAATTACACTTTTATTATGAATTTAATTGTTATATAACTTTTTTATCGTGCCCAATATCATTTTTTTACTTCATATAAAATAGAAAGACAATTTTTTCAGCGTTCCATTGATATCAAGATAACACTATTTTAATGAACAACTTCTTTGGAAATCGCGAGTATACTTAACATAGAATAATCCAAAATTAGTCCATTTTGCTTAGTTCAACTTGCGATTATGACACCGATGGGAGTTATCTTTGATAGCCCATATAATAGTGTTCTACACGGATTTTAATGTATGACCACAGAAAATTGCATACTCCAATCAAAAAGTGCAGCGTTTTGGCTTTATTTGCCACGTACCAGACGTACTATATTGTTTAATATTTAAAAATAAATGTTTAGAATCACCGAACAAGTAATATCTATAAATTATATTTTCGCATAAACCTTGTACAATATGAAGTTAATTCAAAAATTATGACAAATAATAATTTTCTTCATTTCTTGTACGCACTGAATTAACAGATAATAAAAGAAAGAAGTCATTATTTCGAGATTTAAAAAAATCGTTAGATATGAACCCATAAAACAAGCAGCATTCTTGTAGCGGGAACACAAAAAAATGTGTTCAACATTATAACTTAAGTTCAACATATCCAAGACATGAGAATTTTCCTTTGCAATACTCATATATAACAGAACCGGCATTATGGAAAAAAATAAATTTAATTTTCGTTTTTCGATTGTATCGTTGAAGTCATTGTTTGTTTTGAAAATTTTAAGTTTTTTAACGCCCAAAAAAAATAAAGAATACTTAAATACAAGTTAACATTTCAAAAATTCGAATAATATCAATAATTTTCGGCACTTTCAGAAAACTATTAATTAAATACAATATAAAATCAAATATTAAAACAGTTTCTTAAAAAACCTATAATCGACCATCTTATTTCTTTTTAATAAATTTTCTTTCGTAAAGGGGGCGTCACAAATAAAAAAATGGAGCTCACATTAAAGAAAGTCGAGAAAATATCATCTAAAAGATTAAGAGTTAGTCTCTTCCTTCAACTTATTATCGAAGTTTAATGGGTGCATTAAAAAGTTAATTTATAAAAACATTACAAAGTTAATGAAACACATTGAATTTCTTTGAAAAAGTCTTATCTTATATCTACGTATAATATTCTCCTTTTTTCATGCCAAAATTCATTTAAAACACAGAAAATTAGATTAATCAATTCTTTCTAATATTTTAAAGAAGAAAGTTTTTTAATATATGTATACTTTTAGGTCTATAGGATAAAAAATTATGATTAAATATAAACTTTTTATCATACTGCATATTATACAAAAACTCCAAACTTGTTTGCTATTTTTGTATATATTAATAATTATTAACATTGTCATTATCACCTTATTGAATTCGATTCATATATGATTTTAACACAAACTATTCTTTAAGCAATATTTTTATTAGTAAATTATAACTTTAAATTTTGAAAGTATTCCACTTTATTATTTTAAATAACCGTCCAATACGTATGTTTCAAAATTTAACGCAAAATGTACCTATTTATAAATTCCAACTAAACTGGAAAAGCCTGACCTGTTATTAGATGGATATAAGGTAGGTACTTTTCACCCTAGAATGCAGTAACATAAATTTTGACCATACTAGTCTCCTTCTTGCTCTTCATCGTTTAAACATAAGCACTTTTCTTCTTTTTCATTTTCTGTTGTACCACTCACTCTGGACAGAAAAATAATTGCAGTTGGAGAAAATACCGTGTTGTCGCCGCGTCTCATTATAAAATATATAACAGTACTTCTCTACTTATGTTCAACTAGTAATTAGATACCTATAAGTCATACTATTGAAATTATAAATACAAACCTATTGAACATTAATATTGTACATGGTATTATGTATTCAATACATATGTATATATAATACACCAGTACCTCGCTTTGCGTCGTTTCGTTTTGCGTTTTTTTCGAAGTTGCGTCGCTGCTGAATTAGTACTAACTTTCACTGTGCGTCGTTAAATTTTCGAAGTTGCGTTGTTTTGGGTTCGAGTCTTCAATTTTTTTTTAATTAAAACGAGAGTAACTTAAATAATTCACTTTGCGTCGTGTTTTTTTGGAACGTAACCACGACGCAAAGTGAGGTATGGGTGTACAGAAAAAATAATTTTCTTACAATTAGTTATTATTTTTAATCGATGTTTAATAAATAGTAAATATTATTGTAAATATGTGTTGAAATGTCAAAGGAAATTAGAAGATAGTAACGTATTCATTAGTCACTAAATGTATGTATGTGTTTTGTTTGTCTAAAAATTAATAATTAAAAAAAAAGTTTATCGAGTAAATTCGAATAAAAATGAAATAAATCAATTTATTGTTAGACTATACGGTGGAAACTGAAAAAAATATAAATATCACAGGAAAAAATCTCACATTTTTATGCTGTAGATATATTTTCTCTTGGCTTGATTCTAACTAATTTCATGGTTAACCAGCTATAGTTCTATCGTCTTTGATAAATACTTCTTCATAGGTACGGTCATAAACATAGTGGTTTTTTAAGAGGGAAAAAAGTCAATTGTTTAAGATTGTTTATTTCTTTTTCGCGTTTTTTTATTAATAATTTTTATTTTGGATACTTGAATCTATTATATACATACATATACTCTTAATTCCTATCGTAAATAATATCAATAATATAATACTCATATTATAAATTGTTTTAATCAAAGTGAATTTATATATTTTAAATGAATAAAGTTTATAAAAAATTAAGTGTTCTATGTGTTACAAGAACAAGGACTGCAATATGAGATTATATATAATCCTTAGAAAAGGAACTATCTTGCATTGAAGAAAATTCTCTCCGTAAGTCAGCAGCGTATCGTTCGGGTCTTAATATAATAGAATATAATAGAATAATATAAAATATTTTATACTGCCTTAAAAAGTACTTCAGTGATAATTTATTAACGGAAAACTGCCCATTTACAATCGTCATCTCTGTTACAGACTAAATTAAATTGTAATTTTAAGCATATGTAGACAAATATCAAATTTTTAACAGTCGTCTATGGGAAATATAAATAGACATTAAATTCGACATTTGAACATTTGAAAAAAGATAGCCGACATTGTTTTTTTTTTTCAGTTTCTTAAAATGGGCTAGGTGAATTGTTATGTATTCATAAACTTTTCTAACCAAATCCGATTAGCTCGATTTAGTTTGTATAATAATCAAAATTATATTATGCACCTTTGTAGGTATATTAAGGAAATACGTTTAACGAATTATAAATTATTACTAATGACAATAAGGATTGTTAGATTAAACCATTTACACAAATTACATTTTTTTTATATTGGAAGTAATTTTTCCAATCAATTACCTGCGTAAATTTAATCGATTACAAATCACAACGAAAAAGATTAATTAATTGAACTTGTGATACACAAAAAACAGGAGGGTCCATCGTACATTGTAGGTTAAATATGAAACTGAACGGGAAGACAATATTTCACAAGATACATTAACAAATATTTACAATTGACTTCTGTAATCAAGCTGTTGCTATATATCTACTGCATTGTGGGTTAGTTTGCAAAATGGGAACATGCTTAATTAAATTTCGGCCGCCGGGTTAACTGTTTATTAAAATTTGTGATTTATTTCCAGATAACAAACTGTGATTTACTTTGTATTTTGTTAACAATGCAATATTTTTTAATATATTTATTAGCTAACTAATTTCTCTTGAGAATTGTCTTTTTTGCAATAGCAATTATGATAATATACCTACGTTTTTATATAATTATAATAGTAAGTTATATTTTAAAAACTATTTGAATGTAAATTAATTAAATACGACAAAATAAATATATTCTTTTTTTTAGATAAGGATGTAGCAAATGTAAAAAATTCAAGCAAATAAAATTCCTCGTAAAATTCACATTGATATTATATGACCAAATTAGTTTAGGAAACATCTCCCCCGTTTTCATTTTATTCATAACCAAAGTGCAACAGATTAACCACCCTTGTACCTACCCACATCCACCATCCCCCCTCTATACAGAGTGACAGTATTTATGTAATGTGAATGTATACTGTATACATATACATAGTTAAGCTTTATTCATAAGGTATGCAACATATAGTGAAGGAATGACGGATGAGTTTGAAATTCCTATTTAACTATAATACTATATCCACATACCTACATACAGGGCCGAATTTTGAAATTTGGCGCTCCTAGGTAGTTGTGAAAATTGCCGCTCTTTTTGATTGAATAAAAATGAAAAAAGTGAAGATTTTTCATTTCAATGTTTTTTTTTTTAGGTTTTCATGTAAGAATTTAATCAATTATTAAAAAGAAAGTGTGAAGACCTTTTTTTAGGTTTTCATGTAAAAATTTTATCAATTATTAAAAAGAAAGTGTGAAGACCTTTTTTAGGTTTTCATGTAAAAATTTTATCAATTATTAAAAAGAAAGTTAGAAAATACCTTTTTTACACTGACTTACAGGTATAAAATAAAAGTAAATTAAATTAAATAAATTGCAAAAGATGTTAATCAGAAACAGTTTAATTTAATTTTAATATTAAGTCTAATTTAATAATGTTTTATCCGAATAGATTTTAGATAGATAATATTATTAAATAAATATTTTCTTTATGTTATCTACTTCTATTATTTCATCAATTTGACTGTTCACTTATAACGTATAAAATATACTTAATTTTGTATAAATTTATCAAACCGCATATTTGGATGAAATAACTCACGATGGTACATCATAGAGATAGATTATTGGAGTGATAACTCCAATGGGCAAACGCGAGCTGATAGAAATAGATTCCAGTGTATCGCATTGCTCCTTCTGTTCTCCAACATAAAAATGTTCGATTTGTACCATATCATATGCGGTGTTTTTTGACAAAAAAGCAATAAACTCCATACATTTTTAAATACGAAGTATTTTAAAGACACGATGTTTCTGTTTTGTTTTTTTCGGTGTAAACACCACAATAGGAATGACAAATCTAATGTTTTTAGTATAGAGAGTTAAGAACTGTGAGTTCACACCGTCAGCCAATCAGAGATCATTAAATAAAGAGATTGCGATACCTTGCCCTAGTTATCTCACGGGAGTTAAGATGCCTTTTCATATTGACGCTCAACGTTCGTTCTAGCGTTAAAAATAGTCACGTTCACTAGATTTTGAATTCTACCGTTAAGTGAAAAAAAAACTTAAATGGGTTGAACTTTGATGCTGTTAATTATCAATTCAAAATGTTAAGAAACTTTGTTTCTTCGTTTCAATGGGCTAATTTGAAAAACAAATCAATGACTATAAAATCCGGATAGACGTCATAGTGTATACCTCGTAAACGCTTAAATGTCAGACAGGCGTTGACGTTCGTTTTTTAACGCTGTTTACCCCCTTTTCTATTCCTCTATAGACTGAACGAATCAGAACATCAAAATTCAGTCACGTTAACAGATTTGACGTTTGTCGTCAGTATAAAAATGTATCTTTAGTCATGTTACATATTTGAGACAATAACCCAATTTTTAGCATTTATTTTAACTTAAGTACAGTAATATGTAATTAAGTTAAAGTACTTTTTTGGCCTTTTATTACTGATTTAGCCAGTTACAAGGTTAATTATTAAAAATTAAATAAATACATTTATAAGTACCTATTTAAAAACCTACTATTCCCAAGAACTATTTTCAATAAATATAATTATTTATATTAGAATATTAAGTACGAGTACTTAAGTACATAAATACTTAAGTAAAAACAGTATTTAAAAAATATCTATTATGATTTGTACCTACCGAAACGTAACGATCAAATTAACTGTATTGTAAAATCACTATATAAGTATCTTTTGCGGCATTCTATCAAAAGGATATAAAAATGGATCGTGATTTATAGGTTATGATATAACTTATTATATCGCTACATTCAAAAGAAATCCCACATTTTATTTTAGAATCTGAAAGATTGTACAAGCTATAAAATAAATAAATAAAACGTTTAATATGTTTTGTTTTTTTGAAAAATAAAATCAGTAGAATTAGTTGTTTTGGCTTATAAGTGGTTCATATTATGAAACTTTTCAATGAAGCAAGGTTTTCCTAAAGAACTCTTGAAACTAGCGTCGCCATTCTCTATGTGTTTGTTTATCTTTGAAAATGTCTATAAGACTGTGGTATCTTGTTAACTTTTAATAGCATTCCCCTCCCACTTTATAGTGACTACATCTTTTAATAACGGCTCTTATGACCGGATTAAAGTTATCAAGTTGGATAGGATAATTAAGAAGAGAAATATCGAATTAAGTTTTTAAATAAAAGAAAATAATAAGTTAATGATAGTAGATACATTTCTATTAAAACATGGTTTCGTACACTTTTGTATACGAGTATATATGTAAATATATAAATATATTAAAGGAATATTTTTTGAAAAAGATACCAAATAGAATTCTCAGAACATTATTAAAAAAAATGTCCATTATGCGAAAAGTTTTTTAATACATAAATTTTGATTGAGAGTCGTTTTGAATTTTACAAACTCATACGTATGTAAATTCATTTGTATATGAATATAATAAGTGATATAAAATAGAAAAGTATTTCAATAGTTTTTTTTACGGTCCAACTATATGACAATACATAAGTATTCATTAAATAAATTAAATAGCCTTGTATGTATTATTTATAATAAGAAATAATGATCGAGTAATTATTTTTTAATGGACATAAAATTCCATTACTTAATTGAAATTTTCTTTTAATCACATTACTAATAAATAAGAAAACTGCCTAAATATTGATAAGACCCTCAAAATAAAAATACTAAAACAGTTTTTAAGATAAAGAACCCCGCAATAATCTTATGGAAATTGGGTTTCGGTCAAAATGTCTGGATTTTTGATATGTTCTAGATATCGGTGTTCTAAACAAAAGTCCTAATGGGCACAAAGCTCAAAATTCAATTCTTTGGCCGCTACGGAGCTTTAAAGTTTTAAAGCTCCATCACAGATTAACTTATTCGCAAAATCTTTAGAGAGCTTTAAATGGTTTAAAGCTGTCAAATAGCTGTCAAAAATCGATAAAGTAAGAAGATAAAAGTAAGATTTTTAAGATTTTATCAATTTTTGACAGCTATTTGACAGCTGTCAACTGTCAATTTTTAAAATCTGACATCGGATTTGAATTCAGCGACCTCGAAAACATAAAGTAAGAAGATAAAAGTAAGATTTTTAGGATTTTATCGATTTTTGACAGCTGTCAACTGTCAATTTTAAAAATCCGACATCGGATTTGAATTCAGCGACCTCGAAAACATAAACCCAGACATTAAAAATAACAATTTAAACCATTTAAAGCTCTCTAAAGATTTTGCGAATAAGTTAATCTGTGATTTAAAGCTCCGCAGCGGCCAAAGAATTGAATTTTGAGCTTTGTGCCCATTAGGACTTTTGCTTAGAACACCGATATCTAGAACATATCAAAAATTCAGACATTTTGATCGAAACCCAATTTCCATAAGATTATTACGGGTTCTTTCGATCTCTCTATCTGTCGAGCAAACTAATGGAGTGGGTTTAAAAATGGCCTACTAAAAGAAAAAAGACAGAAATATTTGTATGTTTCTTAAAATTAAAATCATTTTCTTCTGGTTAAAATAGAAGCATTTTATTTGAATTTTTGTTGAAAATGCAACTTATTTTACTTGAAATTAAAATTTAATATGTTGACGTCTATATGTTTTGTTATTTAAAATAACGTGATGAAATGTATTCTTCTAATTGTGTTGTTTATATGTATCTCTTATGTCTGTTTATAAAAACATTATTTTTATTGACTGTTTATTGTATGGAGTTAATCGTTTTGACTATATTGTTATAACTACGCATAAATTTAATAAGTATATAATAAAAAATTATACAATGAAATGAAACACACGTTGAAGTTTATTTTATATTTCCGCAAAGTTGAAATATTAATTTTAGATTAATTCAAAATACTGTTATGAAATTATTGATTTCACCTCTAGGTGTAAAATACAGGTTAAACAGATTAGTATAATGATATGCGATGGAAATTAGGTTTATATTTATTCGCCCACGCATTTTCATATAGCAAAATCCCTATTTTTCGAACTATAAATATACTTATAGTTACTGAATAAATAACACAACCACAAAAAAGTATCGAATGAGAAAATACAGACCACCATATTACTGATAAAAGGCAGTAAGTATATTATATTATATATTCAACATTTTTGTTTTTGGTACATGTAACTGAGGAAAAAAGTAATATATAAAATATGATTTACTAACGAGATACAAGATTATTTAATTTACTACCTTTCGCAATTTAGTTTATTCAAAGTTATTCTTTTCAAAACATAATTGCAGTACCCAAAGGTTATAATTTTAGTATGTAATAATACTTTAGTTAAAAAACCTGCCTCAAACTATATTAACTATATAATAAACTATATATAACTATATATAAACTATAATTAAGTGGGATCTAAAAGTGCTAAAACCTTTGATCAAATTTTTTTAAATTTTTACATTTTACTTCTTACTGCCTTTTATCTAAGCACGACAGAATACCCCTGTTATATTTTGACACATTAAAACCGAATCTGATGCAAAAATTGCTTCAGGATTTTTTTAAACTAAAAATGAAATCCACTACTTTTCGAGGTAAGAATAATCCTGAGCTGATAAAGTAAATCTGATTCGGTTTTAACGCGTAGAAATTAATATATATGGTGGTCTGTGTTCTCTCACTCGATACTTTTTTGTAAGGATATCAAACTGTCATAGGCCTTGAGCATATACAACGCATCTGACTAGAAAATAGAGTCGTGTCGAAAGAAAGAGATATATAGAAAATGATTTGGGATATGCTTGTCCTTGTTTAAATAGGAGTTTAGAAGTGTCTATTTCATTCTTCTAAGAAAAAGAGAAATATATACCCCAAACTCCATTGCATCTCACTCTCACTTTTTGAACAAATATGTTACCATTATGTTAATACAGATTGCGGGGTCCATGCTCTATGTCTATGTAAAATGTTATAAAATATTTAGGTTGTAAAAATCAACAACAATAATATCGTTACTGACTTCACTTTAAACCAAATACATAAGTTACATTTTAATACACATGAACAAATAAACTGGATTAAACATAACAAAGCAGCACTACTTAACCCCCACTCCATCCCACCTATCGCTACACACACATATCCGCACACCCACGCCGCTGCATAAACCGATATAGTACGACCGCAAGCTGTACTGTATTTATGTACATAACAAAGTGAGATTACCTCAGCAGCGCGCAAGGCGCCCGCCCCAGCGTCTTACCGTGTCGTCAGACTGTGACACTATAAATTATTTTTACCGTTTTAGTATTACATTCATGTTTGTTTGTGCTTCCAGGATTTGCAAACAGCAGCAACGTCCATAACGTCATGAATAACGATACTATTTGATTCTAATTTAGGAACTTTCTATATCAAGACTGGGTCATGTAAACCTCACAAACAAATACTTAACCTAATCTGACAAACAAATATTCACATAAAATGTTAATACATAATTTTATCGATTTAACCTCAAAATAAATCTCAACGTCACTTTGAGGTCTGTGTGACCTCAGTCACTGAAATGTTCACGCTATCACTCAAAAATGCTGCACATGTTAAAAAAAATAGCGCGCGGACTACTCGTACTCTGGCCTAAACTATTACAGATACATAAATCAAAATGATACAGATATGTATGTATCGTGGACTTCAATTAATTCTACATAAAAGTTCGGAGACCATATATCTAACTTTAATATTTAAGTTGCTACAGGCGTTTTTTTTAATATACCTATATAAAACGCGGACGGCGTGGCCGTGGGCGTCGTGCGTCAAGTTGATTTTTAACAATAGTACATTTATTTCAGACCATTTTAATGTGCAAAACAAATGCGGAACATATGTATGTTCACACCCCATGCTATTCCCTTTAGACTATATACTATCCGATTGCGAAGTACACGCGATTGAAGCCGCGGGAACAAGATAGTATAGGTATGAAACTTAAATTAGCATTTTTTTTTCTAATATTTTCATGATTTAGTTTGAGATCTTTTCTTAGGAAAGAAGCAAATACATAAAAATATTTTTTTATGTAAATCTAAACAAACCAATATAGGGCATATGTATTTCAATAGCTACACTATACATCTTCAGAGTTAATCTGAAACTTTTCGTTGTATATAGATAGGAGCATATATCAGTTAGTGTTTATTGTAAATAATATTCAAATACAATATGAAGAGAGAAACATTCGCACAGATATAGTTTTTCCAGTTTCATCGAAAAACAGTCGGCGTGTGAAATAATGACCACATTATTCTTTATTTCTTTTTGTATTATTTTCATAAACAAACAAAAAACTTTGCACCGCTTTGTTTGCCGATGAAAACACTAAGGAAAAGAAGAATTTGAATCAGAGAGATATATGTGTATTTTTAGACATGGCCATATTTTATTTCACCCGCATTAAATATTTAACATTTTCGACACCGTGTTTGTGTTACAATGTCCACACACAAGCAAACAAACATCTATGTGTGTGTGTGATCGGAAACACAAGCATTCCAGTGTTTATTAATATTTCTATCTTATACGAGTTTACGATGTACTTACAAGAAATTTATTGAAATTATGGCAAATAATCTCAAAATCGTATCATTGACTGCGTTTAGCGAGCTCAGCGATTGAAAGCCAGCAGTTAGCTATGCTGAGTATGCTGACAGTCAAGTGCTCCAAATTCTCTAAATCGTGCACTTACAGTCAGCAAGCCACCAACTTCAATTTGTTACACGTGGTGGTAAATATGGGATTTATTCGAATTATAATGGTTAGTTACTATGAGTACGGTAAGAGGACGCCACCATAAGGGCATTTATTGTACATTTATAAATAATTTATTAATATTAATAGTATCACAAAATATTACCAAAACATTTTTACGAACGATCATGTTGTTTATAATAACGAAATCATTTTCAAAAATGGTTTATTCATTTTCTTCGACAAAAACTATTTTATTTCATTTACATGTGAATTTTGTATAACAATTTAATTTACATTTGAAGTCTAAACTTGTCTAAATATGAACAAGTTTTGAGGTTTAGGAAAGGGTCATGTGATAGCCAGCTAAAAGTTGATCGACGCAGCGTTATTTTTTTGCGCTGAGATGTTTACTCAACAGCTTGAAGTAAGCGTTTGCGCAGCGGCCTGTTTAGCGAAACCGATTTGGTCAGTATCTCAGCCGCTGACGTTCGCTAAACACACCCATTAACTATACTACAACTTAATACTAATATTTGCACATTTGTCCAAATGATGTAAATATACTTAATATTTTATAAACCTTATATAAAATATATAGAATACAATATATATTTGGTGGCACCATTTCTATTAAAAAACAACAGGTTCCTGGAATTTCACACGACTTTTATTCAAAATTGAATCCATTAAATTTTTATATAAAAAAATAACAATATCTGCTCTAGTTCAATCGTCTTGTACCAATTTATATAGACAGTGAAAGTCCAATCAACATTAGTTCAGTAGTTTTCGTGTCAAGATTATATATTTTATGAGATATTATCTAAAAGAATCTACATAAAGAGCCTATATATAAAAAAGGTACTTTTATTATATTACATATTGCTTATACAAAACAAAATCAATCAAGTGAAGGGTCAAAGCTTTATACATTTTTTTACACATTGAAATATAGTAATATTTGATATACAAATGTTAAGGAATAATTCATTGTACACTGCATTATCTAATTAGAATGAAATATAAAAACGATAAATCATTTATTCTCAGTTTGAGAACCACTGCTTCAACCAATCAAACATGAGTTAAATCAATAGACAATTGTATCGCTGTGAAAATTTGAGTGTGTCAACCACAAATTGGAACTCGACATCAAAAGAATTGTTAGAGTAGTGGACATTGAGATAATATAAACAACCCCTAATTTTGCAGTTTTACAACAAACGTTTATGTATTTATGCTGCAGAACCGTATTAAAAATGTTTTGAATTAGCATATACATTTATGTTACATAAATAGAAAAAAAATACATAGTTTCAGTTTTATTATGGTATACAAAAAAAGTATTGGTAGGTTTTAGATTGAGTAATGTAAAGTTTCTTAAGGGGGCAGACCCAGTTGAGACTATTTTCTAGGATTTTTTTTACCCACGCATTAAAAAAATTAATAACAAATGTTTTTCCATATGAAAGATATGTATTTACAGAAAATGTTGTAAACTTTGTATGGCAAAATATTAAAAAATAAGTGGGATACAGCAAATTTAGGAGGGGTCAAAAAAAAGAGCGGTTCGTCACTGGATCATCAGAAATCAAAAAAACAAAAGATAATGACATAATGCTCCGGATAGATGAAGGGATTTGAAAAATTTTGAATTTTCACAAAATGGTGGATGTTGAAAGTCAAATTTCTTTATTTAACTAAAATTTCACTCGCATTTTCGGCTATAAAAACAAAAATAACCGTCCAAAATAAAAATTCGTCCGTTCGGAGGACAATTATGTAAAGAATAAGAATAAGAGAAAATTTCAAACCGATCGGCAAAGCCGTTCTCAAGTTACTGTTTCGAGAAAAAACGCACAGTTGCCGCTACCTGCCTACTTGAATACATATTAAGAGACGGCTCCGTTCAAAGTTATATATCTCCATAAATAATGGTCCGATTTGTCTGAAATTTTTAGAGAATACTTTTGAAATATTCTACTTTGAGAAAATGCAATAAAAAAAATTTTGATTTAAAAAAATCTAACTGGGTCTGCCCCCTTAATTAACTTTAAGACAAGAATATTAAAAATTAATATGTTTAAATGATTAATAACTAGCGATAGTTAGAACAAAGTATCATATATGTAGTATGTGGCAAAAAAGGCGATAAACTTGTGGCTTTGTAAGTGTTTTAACAGTAGGTATATAACATTAAATAAAACTAACGAATTCTTAAATGTCAGTTGTCGATATGACCCTTGATATTTTCATAAATATCTATTTAAAACTGCCTATACTTATTTTTAGACTATGATATCGAATATATAATCTTTTTTATATGCCCTAATTAAATTTAGAATACGATTTTTTAACAAGAAAATTAGTATGCATACATATGTGAATACTACTACATAAAAAAACTGAAATAAATTGAATTTGTAAAATTGCAAAATTACAAGAAAAATGTATAAATTCAAACTCATAATATTTAGTATTCATGTTTATATTCTCCATAAACCGGTGAAAAATATTTCACAAACCGACGTTTGATAAGCAGTAGAATGCATGTATCTTGGATTTTCAACAAAATAGTAGATATTTTGAATTTGCTATCTGTTAAAAATTCATGTAGATACACTCTATATCCTTTTAAAATGGTGGCTTTATGCGATATGTTCAGAAGGCAAAATAACTTACTCCACAGAAACGAATGAAAGATAAATATATACATGTATATAATCATATTTAGTAATTCATATGTCACCCTTTTATGCCAGTGTGATTATGACAGAAACCAATTTCTACAAAATTGATAAACCAACCGAATTTTTAAACAAAATAAATTACTAATACATATTTTATAAACGTTAAATAAATTTAAATTGATAAAGTATAAATCGATGTTAACAAAAAATAAATCTTAAAATTACTCGAATATAAAAAATTTATAATATAATGAATATATGTCATATAATAAATGTTTCAAAGAAAAATATTATATTGTCAATTTTCTCGTGTCAGCAAAAATTCGTAAAATCACTGCGTTGTAGAGATAACCCTCCACAACTCGCGTCACAGCGACGCATGGAGATAAATCTCTGCAAATATAAATTAAAAAATAACAACTACACCACTTGTAGGTGAACCAGAAATAAAAACACTGTCCGGCAAAAATCGTCGGTTGTCGTACATCACTTGGTTTCAGTACTAAACGATTTATTTTCTTTTTTGATGGTATCCATTTGAATTGTTGGGTTATTATCTTTCCAATTCATCCTTTCTAAAAAATATTCTTTCTTTTTGTACTCGCTTCATTGTAGTGAATCTTATTGATTATACGTACTTTCACAATGAAAATAACCTTAGTCATGATTCTTAAGAAAATTATAGAAAGATAAATATATTTTTTCTACTCTTATACACAAATATAAATATAACTATTTTAGTTTTCCTCAAAAATACAATTTATAAGTAATTAATGACATACAATACATCTAGATCTTGACTTCTGGGTGTAAACCTTGTCATTTTGGCCAACGTTTCCTGAACATGTACACAGCAATGTGTCACGGAACGTTGGCCAATAACATGACACAACGGAACTAGCTTACATCCAAAAACCAAAATCCATATTCAGATCACCGCGGAAGCCTCAAAACGTGTATACTATATATCTAGTTAAACAATGCATAATGTTGTCAAGCAGAATGTCGCTATATGAGAATTTAAATAATGCACATCAAACTAATACAAATTATAAATTCCGTCCTATTGTATTTACATTAAGTTCTTACTTAAATATAAAGATTTTAAGTTTTTAGTCTTCCGTACCAAAATCGATAAAACACAGAACACTTATAAGTTAAAAGGCGACTTTCTGACTGACTGTCTGCCTGTTTGTCTGCATGTCTTTCCACGAACCATTTGATCTATAGCAAACTAAAATTTTCATAAAATATAGAATGTAATAGATCAAAAATAGACACGATTTAAGTTTTGAGGTGGATGTTATCTAACAAAAAAATTATCCTAACAAGTGTTACCTATATAAAATTAACATAAATATATTAACAGTAATTTTATGCCATATACTTTTTCAAAATTATAACAAAATATTGTTAACCACTTAAACTCCCAAAAATATCATATTGTATATTTGTATCTACATATAATCAATTACATAAAAACTATTATCAGGAATTTTAAAGTACGATCTCCGGCACAAAGATTTCAATAACTGACACTAGTTAATCGATATTCAATTTATACTTTTACATGTAGGTACTATTACAAGAGTTTATTAAAGTAAATTGACATATTGCTATAATAATAATATATAAAAACTAACTTAAAGAATACGAGAATCGTATCATAAAATATTATAAAGAACCATCTAATATATTTCAATATAATTTTACATCAACGAATCAACAATATACGAGACCTTCGTGGACCATACAAACTGTAATAAAATCTTATAGTTATATTTGTAAGTGGGAACTAGATCAATGGAATACATTGTCCGTTTTTATATTTAACTGTAACATACACATCTCGAGACGCAGTTTCTAGAAGAATTATAGCCACTATGTTTACTACATGTTTTTTTCGAGTTCGTATTAAAAAAATTGTCTAACAAAAGAACATCTACTTTAATATGAATGGCATATAAATTGAAACGGACTTTTTTTCTTTTGGACGTTAAATCTATATAATATATGATTTTATTTTAAACACAATAGCACCTACTTTGAGTAATTTAGTAGCATTAAAATTTGTTTTCGCAATTAAAAAGACAAAATAACTACACGGTTTTTTTGACAAAAAGGTCTAACCTATACATTTTTAATTACGATTTTTTTAAAACACCGTGTGTAAATAAACAACTAATTTGCATATATGTAGTGATAATGAACGGACAGCAAAATATGATTAATAGGATCCTGTGCGTAGGCCTACAGAACCTTAAAAATTAAATAATAAAGCGCCATCGCTTAGAAATTAATTTTTTAAAACTATAATTAATGGGTGCCACAATAATTTCTTAAACAATACCTACACGTTTTTTTAAATATTTCTGGTTAACAAATAAACGATGAAAAAATTTAATAAATTACAGATAATAATTTCTCGATAAAACTGTGATGGAACTCACACTGTTTCAAAAATAATCCAAAAAATTAAAAAAATGACAAGAGTAAACATTCATTTCCGGTTGTAAGGTATTATAAAAAATAGGTGGTTGTCTTCCCAGACAAAAATTAATCCTTAATATAAACTTGCACTCTTCTATATTTGTAGTTTTTGAGTTACAGCATCTACAAACCGATATACAGTAACCCAATTGACACAAAACCCATGTAAAATAAGATTTTATCAGTAAAAATGCATCATTGATATGATTCATAAAAGATCAATATATTTATAACGTATTTCAAAACACCATATTCGGCCATCAAATAAAAAATAAAAACATTAACAATATTTTAAAACTGATACATATAAACATCAAAAATAAATCAACGGAGCCATATTCTGATACAACGGGATATTGATTAATATGCCACATGAGACTTGTTTTATAGATATTAAAGTCAGTTTAAACACTAATTCGTCATTGTTACAAACAATAATTGAAAACAAAATAACGGTCGTTAGTCTGGCCGCGGTAACGTATACCCATTTACTTTACCCTGGTTATTCAATAGCTAACAATATAAGGGTTCGAACTAAATACACTATAGGTACTCTCAATTAACCGATCTAATGACCAGAAAAGGAAGCATTGGTATATTTGTTTAACTACGGATAATGTAACGAAATGTAAGTGTTATTGTACTTTTAAATTGTAACAGTTGTTATCGACCATTCGAACACATTATTTGTAATTTTGTTTGATTTGAGAAAATTAAGATACTAATCTATTTTGAACCTTGATGTTAGGTTGTACTTATTGTTTCATGTTTCTTGACATCCACACCGAGCAATCTCTGTATATTTAATCAAAATATTTCCTTAATATATACTATTTATATTGTTTTTAATATTAGCCTAAAATGTTTTTTCCTTGCTTTTGTTTACTTATAATTTAGAAATACTATACTTTATCAAATTGCATTCTGTTACTTTTTACATATCGTTGAAAAGCTGATTTTCTGTTAAATATAACTGTATATAATATATAATTTTAATCAAGTTATTTAAATTGGACATTTTTCACCTCCAAACTTTGATTTTAATATTAATGTGATCAAATCATACCTGGCTATAATTCACTTTAAAAATTCTCCAATTTGAATAGCTTCATTTAAATGTGATAAGGATAAGTATAAAATTAACTTTTAAACGATGTTTTAAAAGTAAAAAATAGTACAGTTTGAAAAAATTCTGCTAACGACCCTGTTAAATACCACAGCACAAATTATACGTCATCAAAAGCAATACAAAAACCATGAAAAATGTCATCCATTAAACAGCATTTTAGTTTAAAAAAAACACACATAATACAGTTCTTCGAAGGCTGAAACAACTTGTAGGTATTTAAGATGAAAGTATACTTTAAATAAAATTAGATGAGGTTATTACTATCATACTAAAACACGTACGTGTGAAACAATTCTAAATTTTGACAGTATCAAAAATTCTAGAATATATTTTTAGACCTTATCCAAATAATCAAGTGGGATGTGAATATTTTTAAACTAAGCTTTCACATGCACAGGATCTCTTTCTAGAAATCAATATTTAAACGAGAACGCGCGGTAAGAAATACTGCCAGTTGTTGTTTTGTTGCACGTTTTCACGGTTACTTGAACTGTTTTCAATGGAAAATAATGAATGGTTCGTTACAAATAATCTTTTAATAGCGCGTTTGTAAAATATAATTCCAAGAAAATAGAAGATTCATTAGAAATGCCTTTAATCTACTAACAATATCTGTCATTTGAAAATTCATTTTAATATCAGTTAATTTTTGTACACTGAAAAAATTTACTGTTAATTTTTAACATAAAAAAACATGTTAACGGGAGAACGAAATTTCATTCTGTAAAAAATTAATCGGTAACGTAGTAATATTTTATACCAACAGTATCAAAATTACTATACCGTATGTTAAAATAATTATAAAACATAAATATTTCATTAACATTGTTATTTATTTACGATGCGTAGGAATGGGAAAAAATAAAAAATTGCATAGATTGATGAAAAAAATTTTGATCCTAGAAATTTTTAACACCCGACATAAAAAAATTTAAAATTTAAAAGAACGTCTACTACAATTCAATATACTGTATAGCAGTTTCAATGACGGCGATAGGCCAGATAAGAAAAATAATATAGAAACATAGTAAAATTATAGAGAATGTATGTGAAATTTTCATATATGCAAAAAATTAAATAAAAGAATAGCGTATATTAATTTTTCAGAGTAAATAAATTTTAATAAGTACTATGTTAAAATTTACCAGTATGTCATTGTTATTTTTCATTTACTTTATTTTAAATTTTACCGACTTTTCTGTTAATTTTTTTCAAAAGTTGCTTCTGTCCCCAGGTTCACTGCATTTTCTGTTAATTTTTAAAAGAATATTGTTTCCGTGTACTTATTTATGATAATCCACATATTTTTTTTATTTTTTTTTTTACTGGAGTTACATAACTTCTCAGAATTGTTTTGTGAAGTTATAAAAAATAATAATTTTATTTGAGGTGCTCTAACAGAATAATTGAAACTAAAAGATCAACCAAACAGTGATTTTGAATTATATGTTGTATAAAACGTTATAAAAAAAAAACAATAAAAAATTACACGTTACCAAAAATATATCTGTATTGGTTTATATGTATATGTATTCTAGATAAATAAAAACTTTGTAATTCCCATATGAATTATAGATATACAACTATCATTATTCAAAAAATATACGGACATTAATAAATAGATATGAGAATAGCCAGGCATCGACATTCCAAGCTCTCAGACCCGCGTTGAGCTTTGAGAAAGAGAAGGGTGGGGCAAAGAATGGACGTCGTAGACCGCGGTTGGGGAAAAGAAGATATGGCGAGCAGCAGAATAAAAGATTCAACAAATAAATATATGTGAATGTGTCCTATGTATGTATGTATTCATGTATGTATGTATTTATATATGTATGTATGTACATATGTATGTATATGTATGTATGTGCGTATGTATTTATGTTTGTGTGTACCTATGCATATGTAAGTACGAACAAATTGTTGGTATAGATAAGCATTATTTCGAAAAAAATGATATTGAAAAAAATGGTTTTTCTTTCAGTAATTTAGAAAAATCATATAAACTATGAAAGTTCCCGAAATGTTGTCAACACAAACAAAAAACTAGAGTAATACAAATAACTGTAGGTAGTAAACCAAGGTTAGTAAATGCACAGGTTGTACCATAACTCTGGTGGAGTGAGGCATGAGAGGGGAGACCGCGTCATCATGAGGACCCCTCTAACGTTAAAAATAGTTGTCAAACTTGTTTTACTATATAAAGGGTCCTCAGGATGACGCATTTCGCGCGGCCGCTGATTGGTCAAAAGTTATGGTACAACCTGTTCATTTACTAACCTTGGTAGTAAACACTCTATAAATCAAAATATTCTTACTTTGCTACATCAAAACCATTAGGTAATTATATACGCAACTCATAGCTTGAAAACATTGGCTTTGCAGTCAATCAGTGAATGCCATTGTTTACTATACACGATAATTGTCATTGTTAATATAGTACTTTCTATTAGAGTTAAAAAAAATCATTCTTTTTCCAGGATATCTTTTTATGGAATACTATGTACATTAATAGCATAACCAGATTATTATCTTAAAATATAACACATACTAAGGGCATTTGAAATGTTTGCGGTCTGTCATATTTAGTCCACTCGAATCGGTGTCTACATCCGCCATATTGATATTTCATCTTTTTCATAATATAGTTTAAAATTTTCGTTCAATCTGTACAAAATTTTTTGTTATAGCGGCTGTAGGCGCTTATTTTTCAGAATTTCACAGCTGATATATACCTAAATCAGTGCACTTTTTTATCATTAAGTACAGTAAGACCCCTTTAATGCGATTTTTCACGATTACTTTTTTTTATTAATTTTTCATTTACATTAATTTCATCGCTCAAGCGCAATTTTTCATATCGTATGAATATAAAATGCCTGAGCGTGACAGCATCATCGCAAGCGAACAACGTTAGATGATATTTCTTAAAAAAACAACTAAAGTATCAAATGACGAAGAAACTTCAACGTCAACATAATCACTCAAATATTTTTTTTGTTTTTATAAATACTTATTATTAAATTATTGATATTTAAAATAAAAGTTACAAAAATATTATAAAAATATTTTATGACTTTATATTTATATTGTTTACATTAAAATATTTATGACATGTATTGTTACAATTTTTTTAATCGTTAATTAACTATTATTTCACTAATCCCCATTATTTACATGTTAAGATAACCTTTTTAACGCTGTTACATTTAGCGCTGGCATTTCCTGGAACATGTCCCTCGCGTTAAGCGGGGTCTTACTTATAAAATATTATATTAATTATAATAAATAATTTTATACTTTTCAGTAATACACAAAGTAAACACATCTGCGAACAAATTACATACATAAAGATACATAAATATTCAAAAATGTTATCTTACAAATGTTTAACATCTGTATCAATTTAAAAAAATTTCCTTAGTACACTTATTTTTGGATTTTCAATCATATTACTGAAATTCGACGTTCAAATTTCTGACCATGCTGGAAAAACTTATTTTTAAATTTAAATAATAACAAAATAGCAATTTCCACGACCATCCTGTATATATCTATTCATGTACACTATATAATTCAAGAATAGGGAGTTGGGTGTTTCTAAATGTTGAAACGACGTAGCGTCAAAATATTATAGTAGATTAATACACTTGTCGGAAATGGAAACAGTCGATAAAGAAACAGAGTAACTTCTTTCATAATTATCACACACATGAAGATTACTATGATATCAACAGTTTTCTCTGCATTTGCTGCTTATGTTTGTATTCTGGTGTTTCATAACATTTCCGGAATTACAAAGATACTTTTTTGTATATCGGTATATATTACCGTAAAATCTAAGGCTTTCTGCTTTATGTAGGTATATATGTGGGTACTTTTAGACTGCTTATCAACATCAGCATTATTTGTATTATATTATTATTTTTAATATACAGAACAAACCGGTTATAATGACATCGAAGGGACCGGTCATATTGGTCGTAAAAAGCGGATAGTCGTAATAACCGGTAAAAATGCAATTATAAAGGATTTATAAGTATTATTATTAACCAATGTCATACTAAATTCGAAGCATACTATGTTACGAATTTTATTTTACTCCGAACGTATCTACGACACTGTCTTCAAGTAAGTATGCATGTATACATATATGTATATCCGTCCCAGATTCATAAATATCTCTAAGAAAGTTCCACTTTTCTTACATGATCTTGAAAGATTGGATAGATTATAACGCGTAGAAATATGTACATTTGTAATCTGTATGCATGAACTTACATACATATATAAGGTACTATTATGTACGCAAACGCATGATGCATAAATACATCTGAAGGTTTATGTTTACTTATATAAATACTAGCGCAATGGACCCAGTGTTACTAGGGGATATACATTTATCCAGCGTTTCTCAACCTTTTCTCATTCAAACAATTCTCATCCCCCCCCCCACCTTTATACAATAATTTTCACTGAAAAAAAGATCTCAGCTAAATATATAAAAAATGCTTAGTGTCAATTTCTAATATTAAACCTTCTTTCGAAAACTTTGCTCTGCCCAAGGGAGTCACTAATAATTATTATCTTGTTTTTAATTTAATATTGATAAGTTAATCATTAAATACATAGTGCAGTACTGATACAATCCTATTTATAAGTGTATTATATCAGAAAAAATGAAAACGTGTATTTTATTTTTTATTATGCCATGCAGAATGTATCATTTTTTCTCGATATGCTCGCGCCCCCTATTCAGTTTTATCACGCCCCCTAGAGTGGCGCGCCCCACAGGTTGAGAATCGCTGATTTAATCTGTAATAAACTTATTAAATTTGTTTTCTATTATCACTAATATTTACACAGCGTACGCGAATATACCTTTCCGAATTTAGACAAATTATACACTTAAACCTTCCTCATGAAATACTATCGATTAGTGAAAACCGGAAGAAAATCCGTTTAGTGGACAGACAGACGCGGCGAGAGATTTTGTTTTATGCTATGTCTAATAGATACATTAAATGAAAATATTTATTTTGTGTAGCTATGTATATTTATCCATTTTTCTGAAAAAAAAAATCGTAAATTTTTTAAATAATTTATACTTTATTACAATACCTATCTATACAATACATGAATGAAAATAATAATTTTGGATTAATATGTTATCATGTAGTATGTATAAATTACATATAACGTATAACATGAAGAATGTTGTTTTATGGTTTGGGTAAAGATACCTCGTTACTCAAACGAAATAAACGGTGGCGACCTGACATCACTGGTTGCATACATAAACTCTCCTCCTATACCTCATTTATGAAGCAACAATTGCAGAGTGTGTCCTTGTGTCGTTAACAGTCGTTATATGATCGTTAAAAAAAATACTCATCAAATTTGACCGAAAGATTTTTATTGAATAAGCAATTTAATTGTTGTTACAGTATTTTTTCATAAATGTAAACAATTAAATATATTCAATTGTTTCCTAATATCAATTTGTAACAGTTATTTTTATATCTTCCGTACCTAAAAAAATAGATGCACTATTAACAATATTGCTCCATTAACCCTTTGGGCCCTGGAGGTGTCATTTGCCAATGGATATTTGCAGAACTTTTATCTTAAACAAATTGTAATTTGTCTTTTATAAAATGTGATGATTTCAACGATTTCCTAGTTTTTACACACGCAAAACTATGTAATTTAAAACTGATGAGGATGTTACTGCAGGTGCTCCATTGAATAATAATCAGTACAAAAATATTTTATTTTGCGTAGTCAAAAACCAGAGCTGAAAGGGTTAACTATCTGTAGGTATCTAATACAAAAATTGTACCGTTTATGAAATCGCGCTCGTTTACTGCAGAAAAAGCACCACACATTGTTGGAGATTTCAACCTGTGTTTCATGTCATTCAATTTAGTATTTCCTATAGTGTAGCGGCATATGCGGATAAATAAGTATGTAACCTAGGTAAACATAAGTCATGCCTATCTGTGCCTGTAACAGTTTCATAATAAAATAACAAGAAAATAAAAACTAGAATGTCAATATAATAAATATACGTAAAGTGGTGAAGGCGCCGGGTACTGTTTTTATTAGTGTTATTTATGCGCACATTATTTGATTTACTAGCATTCAGATTTAATATATTATTATAATCTCTGTTGGTCTACAGAACGGGGTTACTCTTTTTGTGATGCGCATTTCGATTGGAGGACCGGATTTAATTATGATTGGGTCGTGAGTTATAATAAATTAGAAACCAGTGAAATAATTTTTCTGTTCTCAGAATTTTTTTTATACTGGGTAGTTTGTATTATTTTGTATTTTTTGACCTTCTTAATAATTGGCACGCAACTTTAATCCAATACATTTATTTGACCTTGAATTGAATTTAAACTTTAATAAATAGTTCAAATTACATAACTGTATGTATCTATACAAATAAAAACGCGATGATAACGGTTAATAACGTAGACATAACATTTTAATAACCTTTCAATGACAGTTAATGTAAGGAAAACATTATTTTAATATATGGAGTACTGGAGTTCTCTAGTAAGGACCTCTCATGTTCATACGGAAAACATTTTATAAAATAAACAGTACGGAACAATTGAAACCGCGACAATATGGTTGCCACTTTGATATAATAATATGTATCCTGTTTATTTAAAATAAAACAAACATTAAACGTATTTTAAAAATAAAAGAAAATTTACCACCCTTCCATCATTATAACAGAAATGAAATTTGATATCTACATTTAATATTTCTTTTATCAGGACTGTGTCGACACTTTAAACGTTGTGGCAGTTTTAATATACAACGTCAAAATTGTCCCATAACAAAAAAGGAAAGTAATGAAAATTGGCAGAGATAATGTAATAAAATAACTGTTCTAGAAACTCAAGAAAACTAAGGGTTGTCACTACTAATAAATTTCGTCTAAATGTCTCAGTTCGTTAGCAGTAAACAAAAATAAACTAAATGGGCAAAATTTATTGTATGTACTCGAAAATGAGTCTGTACAACTTCATGCTAACCTAGCAGAAACATGTTTTGAATATATGTATTTATGTATATTGTATATTTCTATATACCTATACATATGTATATTTATTTATTTATTATTTTTAGTTTGTTATAAAATAATTTATGTTTTAGAGCAGCTAATTGCATGAGCATTCGTTTAAATAAATTAAACCATTTCCTATAAATTAAGTTCAAACTTTTAAAGGAAATACTTTTTCCGATACAAGAAATGTCGATGAACAACTATTTCCCAATGTAATATTTTACAGAATTACAGAGGTTACAGTATCAATTACTCGCTACAATTTGGTCCAATAAATCTACCATCTCTTTGCTCATGACAGAGCTTCTGTTGTAGAGAAAATGCTACATCTGGCTACATTTAATTTCAACGATTGAATCACTTTTCCTGAACCTATCGGCTGAAAACTTCGTATACTGGATGTATATCAATACGATTATATACGTATATATTTTTAATTAATGTAATCTTTTTAATATTTTAGAAATGCTTGACGCAAATAACTAATCATAATGAAAGTTAATATACTGTTATAGTACATATTCGTATGTTTTTTCTTTTGTTAGTAAGATGTAAAGCTGACACTATTTTATTTTATAAAGTTAATTTTAATTTTGATCAAGTTGGTAATACTATAGCATTTAAAAACTTAATTTCCGCGTGTGTTTATTTATGTATTTAATTAGGTATGTAAATAAAATAATGCGTATATATTTTTGTATATATTAATAACATAGATATAGGTACTTAACCGAATGCAGTAAAAACAGAAAATATATTTTTTTCAATGCAGGTATAAAAGTAACTAATGTATGTATGTGCACTGAATCTTCAAAACAACGAACAAAAGTATATACATATATAACATTGATACTTGATACATCTTATTTATTGCTTCTAACTGCCAACATCAAAGTTAAAAAGAACAAAAACAAAACATATCAGACTAAGTAAAAATATTGAGATGTGCTCTGTTACATACACGTCAAAAAAGAACAAATAGAGAAATAAAGCAAAAGGAAAATGGTGTGGAAAGTCAACCCACGCCATTCGTCTTTAGTATAAACATGTTGAGAATTCTGATCGGTATCAAGGACGTCTTCAAGACAAAAGCTCACTCAACTAAAAACAAAAAATGAACATTAAAAAGACTGTATCACCGGTGAAACAACGCCGGGTTGACAAAAAGTGAAAATAAACACATGAATGAAAATTCTCAAATAATATAATTGTGGAATATTTTCCTCGGATGAGTAATATTTAAGAAAATTATGTTCTCGAATGTTCAAGGAAAAGTTTAAATTTTGTTATAACATTAATAACTTCTCTTATAGAAGTTATTATGACAAGTCATATTACCTTATTTTACATATTTGAAAATCATAGTTAACTCCTTGGTTAAATGAAGTCAGAATACGTACACAGAGATTTAATTTATAACATGTAACTTATAATAGTTAAAATATAGTTTATAACAATATGAGTGATGTGACAAACAGCAAGTATTCGTTCATTTGCTAATTTTGTAAAAAAAGTTATGAATTAGTTAAGTATTGTATTTACATTTCCTAGAACTGTATACGAGACGAGAGTAAGGTAAGTCTTCTCTCGTCTCGGTATACAACCTTAGTATTTTCCATTTAACTGCAAGTAAAGTATGCATATAAAATATTATATATTATCTCGATAGATTATCTTGTTTTGTTAAATTAATTGTTTTGCTTTTTAAGACTCATATTATAGTGCATATTTTATAAAACTTTAGTTTTAAATATTGCATAATAATTTCTTTAGATCTGCATGCAATGACCATAATAACTTTATGGTTATGTGTATCAAGGATTCTATTAAAACCACTCATGCTTGACATAATTTTCAAACCAAATGTCTATTGCAATGAACATTAAATAACTTTCAATAATTTATAGGTACTACATTCATTTTTAAATATCTTAGCATATATTTAAATACATAATATAATATGTATGCATAATTATTGTTAATTATTGTATTCAATGTTAATATAGTAAAATTGTTATATATATTATAATTATTAACAAATAAACAGTATAAACGATTTTTTTTTAAATTACACAAAATTTACATAGAAAAAATCAAATTTTAATATTGAGTCTACCCTTTACTTAAAATACCTATTACATTTACATAAACTATCTACATGTATACATATTTATATTTACATACATGTAGTAATTAATATTAAGTTGAGTACATAAATGTGCAATTACGTATATATGTGCATAATTATCATCATTTACACATTCACTACTAAACACTGATATACATACCTCACCTTTCCAATTAAAAGGTAAATGGAGAGTATTTACGTTTCGTTATTTTGTTGAAAAGCATTAGAGTTGTATTTATTCCACTGTTAAAGTGAAATATACTTTTACACCATTATTGATATTAACGTTTATTCTCGGTCCAACAAAGCAACTTATATAACGATTTCTACATTTACATACAGATGTGACGAGGACAAATACACGGGGGAGAAAAAAAACCTTCATGCCCAGCTGCTGCTGCCGCTTTAATGGGATCTGTAATTTTTTTTTAAACATTTTTACATACGTGGAAACAGCCAGATAAGCAGCTGCATGGTTAAACAAAGATACTTTAATGTAATGTTTCATTTATATGTAATTTGGGAATTAACAATTTTCGTGCAGTTTTTTTTTGTATTTCATTAAATCGTATACATATAATTACTGTATTAAATTATGTTTTATATTGAGTAACATCGTTAACTCGAATCATGGATTTTGTAAAATATCATATATAGAGATAAGTTCGAACATTTATAAGGTTAACTTTTCCACATATGTATATAGGTATATAGGTATTAGGTATACTATTACATTATACGTATATTCTTTCTATGTTGCTTTCTATGTTTCAACCTTTTTCGGCAAACATATTTAAAATATGTGTACATTGCAATATTTTTTTATAAAAATTAAATATACAGGACAAAACCGTAGGTTGCCAAAATAAGTTTAGTTAGAGGTTAAATATTATTTATTTAAATCAAATGATATTCTAAATCAACTTAAGCAGGAGCGTAGGAGACATCAAAAGAAACTGCTTATAATGTACATACTGGCATGTTTCATATTTCATCGCTTGATTTTTAATAAAAATAACATATAAATCTTTCAATTTAAAAAAAAAAACTTATTGATTTATAATCGAAAATCAAAAGAAAATATTTATTACCAGTATAACCGGAAGTCAGATTCAATAGCAATGACAATAGCAATTCTTCACCGAGTCAATACAATAAACAAATATTGTACCAACTTCCAACTTCGGACACACAAACCAACATAAATTCAGTACGCTTGGATAACTCAAGACGCTTTAATATTTCAATAACTATATAGCAGTAGTGGTTTGCTATCAAAAACAAAAAAAATATATGATTGGTAAAACCGGAAGACGAATTAAATTGACAAATAGCAATATGTCACCGGACCGCATAGAGATATAATATAACTGGAGTGATAATTCAATGTTAAAAACCTGTCCCGTGAAACAGCTAGAATAACGTACTGAAACTTCTTTGTCTGGCCAGCTCTAAATAGACTGGCGTGCATTGACAGTTCATAGCTCTGTATTAAAAATTATTAAAGGTTGACCGAAACCAACATATCTACATTTCTTACCCTAACGTGATTATTTAAGGGGCAGACCCAGTTAGAATTTTTTTTAAAACACATTTTTTTTATTGCATTTTCTCAAAGTAGAATATTTCAAAAGTGCATGATCTCTAAAAATTTCAGACAAATCGGACCATTATTTATGGAGATATATAACTTTGAAAGGAGCCGTCTCTAATGTATTCAAGTATATAGGCAGGTAACTGTGCGCTTTTTATCGAAACCATGTTTTCGAAGTCGGTGATCACTGTAACTTGAGAACGGCTTTGCCGATCGGTTTGAAATTTTTCTGACTTATTCTATACATAATTGTCCTCCGGATGGATGAAGGATTTTTATTTTGAACGATTATTTTTGTTTGTATAGCCGAAAATTCGAGTGAAATTTTAGTCAAATATAGAAATTTGACTTTCAACATCCGCCATTTTGTGAAAATTCAAAAATTTTCAAATCCCTTCGTCCATCCGGAGCATTATGTCATTACCTAATGATCCCTTTTGTTTTTTTGATTTCTGAAGATCCAGTGACGAACAGCAGTGATCACGGCAAAACCCTTTTTTTGACCCCTCCCAAATTTGCTGTATCCCACTTATTTTTTAACATTTTGCCATAAAAAAATTATAACATTTTCTGTAAATACATATCTTTCATATGGAAAAACATTTGTAATTAATTATTTTAATGAGTGACAAAAAAAATCCTAAAAAAGAGCTTTTTTTGGAAGTCGCAACTGGGTCTGCCCTCTTAATTTCAAAACCAAAATTATTCTACCAACCCACTTATAGCCATTTTTGCTTCTGAATCTGAAATTATTTTTATGTCAATAAACCTCATATTGTACGTACATTTTACATGTGTATACATATGTACGTACTCATGCATAAACAGGTCAGTAATGAGTTGATATTGTACTCCAAGCATATATTATTTTAACTAAAAATAATTTATTGTCCTAATATATCGGTTTTATTTATTACAATTTACTAAATTTTAGTTCATCAGTAAAAATTACTGCCACAAATATAAGAACCCTTTTTAGCACTGTATTATTATAGTCTATTAGACTTTTTTGTTTTTTGCTCATTATTTTGACAGCGGTTCTGCATACGTAATGAATATACCTTTAATTGTACGCTCTACTGCAAAACAAAAGGTTCAAAAGTTGCGAGTTATTTTGAAGTTGTAATTGAAGACAAACATACATGACAATCGTTAACAATAGTACCTATGCAGTATGATTAAAAATTTCTCTTTTGTACATTACACAATTAATTTTTTATTATTTTATAATATATGCATATGTATACTCATCAAGTTAATTAAGGAAACAGAATATTGTTAGAAAAAGAGGGCAATATATTAAAAGCTTTGTAGTTATGATAAAAATAATGTTTTAACTTCAAAACCCTTTTTTGTTTTATTATTTGATCTCTGATTTTTCCTCATAATTATTTGATATTAATTATAAACAAAAAATAACGATTTTTGCTTGATTTCAAATAACCCTGTGAAAAAATCGGAAAAAGTAGTTTGAAGAAGTTATAACAATATTTTTCATTCTTGATATATAAAAGTAAACTAAATTACTATTTATTTACGGAAATACTTCTCTTATTGTGTATAATTTAAATTTCCAAACAAAACTAAAATATCTAACAATATCGATCGTAGTTTTAACAACACGGTGTTGTTTTCGTATAACTCGTCGGAATAATAAAGTTTTGAAAAGTAATTATATTTTAATTTATATTACCCTAACACTGTTTTGGTCTACATCAGAACTTCACCGCTTGTTTGTTCCTAAAGTTCTTATTTTTCATTTACTTCCGCTAATGAAATATTAGCAGAAATAACTTTACAGTTAGGATCATAAAAAAGTGCATTTTTCTTCAAAAAGTGTAATTAATTTTATGAGCTATTTTATTTTCATACATTTTTCACGGGTCGTTATTTCTTTAAAACAATGGTTTATAACTAAAAAGTGTACACGAGTAGTACTGTTATTAATTAATTAATCTATATTTATATACTTTTTATTACTATACTTACATCAAGAGCGGTAATATTTTTAAATAAAATTTTACTAATAAATAAATAAAATTATAATAACGTTAATTAAGTTTAAGTAAAATGAAAACAAAATAACGCAAGAAAAATTGCATTCTTTCGATATAAATGCGCGCAAATATATTCAAATACAAACAACAAAACATAATAGCTACTATATGGCATAGGAATGAAGTGATGACGTCAAAGGGGTAAACGACACCGAAGCATAGCCCACTATAATCGGCGTCGTCGCTTGATATCTGAGATCATTAGTAACTTACGCAGTGTGTTTTTCGTCCGATAAACGCATATATTCAACATTACTGAAATCCTAACCTATAATTTCCACTTCGATGTGTTTATAGTATCTGATTTCGTGGTGATGGCCTGAGAATTAAATTTTATCAGTGCAGTATTTTCTCTATAACTTACTGTGTTAAGTGTTATCGCGACTATTTTTTGTGTTAGATACTTTATCTCGATGATATTCTACTCACCTTTATATAATCGCTTTTATTAAAAAAAAATATACAATATCTTTAATATAACCTAAGGTATATAAATATATATTTATATATCTTGAATATAACCTATAGGTACATATTTTGCTCTTGTTGATAAGTAGTTAAACATCATTTTTAACAACAATTTGATAACGTCTGTTTCAGAGGTGTAAGTATACTCACGTTAAATTATATTAGAATAAATTTAACTTGGTAACTTAAAAATTATTATTATTGGGCTAAATTAATAACACGTTATGTATAGTACACGCAGAAAATTAACTAGTAAAAATTATCATGAAATTCCTAGTAACCTTGGGACATCGCAACATTCTAAGCAAAAATAATAGTGTTCATTAGAATTTTTAGTTTAAACTGCTGTAAGAACTCCACTTCTTAAGAATAAAGTTTCCTATGACTCTTGGTAATATAAAAATTAGTGGAAAATGTCATAAATTTATTATATTATATACAGCAAAAATTTAAAATTTACTTATAAAAATGTTTATTTTTACTAGAAAGCATAGTATTTTCTCTGCTTATACTTTTTAATATTAAAAATTGCATTTATTTTTAACTTAATTTTACTACCGTTACTAGTAATTTTTGTTAGATTATCGTAGGTTTTAATTCACACAATAGTTACCGAACCATGCTGAACACAGCGAACACAGTACATAGCATGCGCGATGCGCGCGCAGTAAGTGCCAAAGTTGCTAAAATATGATTATCGTCGAAGTAGAAGACATCTTGTTTGAATGTATAACTTTTGCGACTAAATATTAAGTAATAAATGTGAAATTGTGAACAGGGTAATATTGATTCTGATTATATTTTCATGTAAGTACAATATTATTATTATAAATATTAAATACTTTAAAACAAAACAATGAGTGCATAATAATGTGTTATTTTGATCTTTGTTTTACGTGTAAGTGAAGTGAAATACCAGTATTCGGTATTATTAATCGGTTAGTTATTGTTTGAGCATCCCAAATTATACTTTAAAATTTATCTGAATTCAAATAAACGCCAAGAAATGTTTAAATACATGAGGACGAAAAGTATCTACACAAAAAATGGAACAGTCTTTGTTTTATTTAAAATATAGTATTTCATTGGTTTTATTCGTAAATTAAAATATAAGATTTGCCAAATTGAACATTATTTAATAGAGGGTATTAAAAAAATATTAGAAATAAATAATATACATGACAATGATTTGATTGTTTTATTTTAAATACATACTAATGACTTTTGAATCATACATCAGGAACACAAAAGTGTAACAATGATCCATACAAAAAACAAATATTTATTATTAAATAATTAGGGATGCTATAACGATAAATAACATTGTTTTCCAATTGCATGTATTTTATACTATTATTGCATTTCAGTAATACTTACAAAGTTTTAAATTATCAATTTTAAATTCTGTAGAATGCAGCAGCTATGTGTGCGCGCGCATTACATATTTGTCAAAGCAAAACAATCACACATGCGATCTCAAAGTACATTACAATTTATACTCTGATAGACTGATACATACTCTTGAAAAAATTATGAGTATATTAATTATATACACATATATAAATGTACCTATTAGGTATACTATTCATAAAATTGTAATTTTTTAATGCAATAATATAATTTTTAAAATTATAATTTCATTTTAATGCAATATAGTATAAATGTATATTATACAATAATAGTTTATTAATTTTTTATATGGTTTTTGGTCTGATTTTATTTGTAGATAATATGGATACCAACAACCAAGATGAGGTAACAAACAGACATTTATATTAATATTAAAGATACAATTATATGATTAAATCTGGAATTACTTATGCAACAAAAAACAACAAAGGAAATATTGTTGCCCATAGTTAAACGATTAAAACTTTTTGTCTGTTAAATATATTCACATTGTATATAGGTATATATCCTTTTTAGTCATCGATTTTTTTTTCAATTCTTTATTTATATACATACATATAAACGGTGATAATCCTTTTTTGTGTATAGTCTGGATGTACATTTTCGCAAATTCAAAGATATTTTCTTCTCCTATTATAAGTCAAGGAGCGTGGGGGAGCTATATCTGCTAAAATCATAGGGGATAGAAAGTATAGGATTTTCACTGTAAACAATTATTAAGTATTTAATGTCAATTATGTTTTTTTATTGTACAGGTTCTCAGAAACCAAGGATTTGATGAACGTATTAAAAATAGTGTAAGCATATATTTACTTTTAATACCGTTTTTAATAAAATTGTATTTTTTTATTCAATTACCTATATAAATGTTGTCTATATTTGCTATTATAGCCAATTGGTCAGATTTTATTAAAATCAACGAATGGAAAAGTAGTTCTATCATCATACCGAAGTAAATTATATATAGAAAGGAACATAAGAAATTTACTTTCTAGATTAGTTATTCGAGAGGAAGTTGATAATGCCACTCGAGGAATTGTGATACAAGGGCATCCTCAACAATTAGATTCTTTTATGTAAGTATTCTGATGATATACATATAAATTTGTTATTAAGGGCAATTTATGATTGTAATAAAGTATAACCATATTAATTCAATTACAATTATATTTTTTTATAGAATCAATCGAGCAAGATTTCAGGAATTAGCTCAACAAATCGTTGCTCTTTTTAGCAGTGAAAATTTAGAAACTTATTATACCCCATCCAAATATAACAAAAAATATAAAATTAATGCTTCAGGGTGTCTGTATGACCACTACACTTATATGAAAAATGTTTTAAGGAAACATAGAATATTGGTTCCAAAATTAAATATAAATACTGAACCAAACAATGATGTACAAATTAATGGTAAATACATTAACAATAAACATATAATACTTTATAATGGGTTAATTACACTTATGATTTTATGAAGTATTAATGTGTGAATTTCATACTTTTTTAGAAACAGATAATACAAAATTAGAATGGTTGAGAAATCATTTAGATCCTGTAGAAAATATTGTAGAAAATTGGAACTCAACATTTAATGCCCGAAGAAATATTCTGTTAATAGGAGGAATTAATATATTTGAATATTATGAACGTTTCCCTTCTTTAAAAACTACACTTGGTGCTGAATTGGTAACTAACACTTATTTAATAATATTTTGTAGTTTCATGATAAAAATGTTGTTTTATAATCACAATATATTTTTTCACAGTTACAAGCAGATTTCAACTGCCTGTATCCAAATAAAGAACAATTTTTTTTTGATAGATTTCATACAATCAGAAATCATTTAATTCAACGATTACAGGATTGTAAAAAAATAAAAGATGTTTCGGATAAAGGTTTCGTCCACTTGTTACCAACTTTATTGATTCGTTCGTATAATTCAATTATTTATTTAAAAAAATTTTACTTATTGAGATACTCTCTACTTACATTTAACTATTTTACTTTTTCAGATAATAAAGACACACTCATTTTTTATCTTTTGCCATATCTAATTGACCCACCTAAAAGTAACAAAAGGAATAGAGAAAATAATCCTATTCCAGAAGCATTAAATAGGATTTCTATTCAGGAGTATCGAGATTCATTTTTTGTACACGTTCAGGTAATTAAAATAATAAAAACCACTTACATATAATTTGTAGATTTTACAAAGAATTTATTTCGTATTTTTACAGACAGCAGCAGATATAAATCCAGCGCTAGAGTTAAGGAGAACAGAACTTCAGAGAGTAGGACTGACTCTTCAACCATTACCTATATTAGTTGGACATTTAGCAGCAATAGATGCAGCATATGTGTCAGTAAATGATACTTTATATAAAGTGGATTCATCACTACATGCTTTTAATCTATGCTTTCAATTGTATTTCGCACTTGAGGCTGCGTATCCAGAACGAAGTGCACCATTGTGGCGTTTTATACAAATAAGTGGATATGGCATTCGTTTAAGAACAGATATTTGTAATAGGTCACTTAATGTTTTAATTGGCGAAGTCGAAAACCAACTGTCCAGTGACCATTGAGATTATTTATATTTTAATTTATCGTTCATTATTTATATTATTTATTCAGTGTTTTTGCATTCTAATATTAATAATTTTGTTTTGATTAATACTCATATCATAATTTATCGTAACACTCATTATATTATTTAAAGAGTATTTTTACATTCTAATATTAAATAGTTTTATATTAATTAATTAATTCTCGTATCTTAAATTAAGTATTATCACATCGATAATTATTTATTTGATGTTTTTATGATATATATATATATATACATATATATATTTATTTATTTATTGTTTAGCATATTGTATTTCTTTTTTTGCAATAATGTTTATTTGTTCTGAATGTAAAGATATTTTTGAAGACTATAAGAACTACATAAATCACACAAAATATTCCCATCGAATAGTAAATGGGTATAAATGTGGAGAACCATTATGTTCACGAAAATTTGCATCATTTGATTCATTTAGAAAGCATGTTAGAATAAAACATGGAAAGACAATCAGTGATACTTCACAACAATCATCTACTGACAGTGTAGCTTTTCAAGATGATATTATTTCAGTTGATGATAATACTCTCGATAATGTAAATTCAACAATACATTCTAACAATAGCAAAGGGCAAAGATCTCAAACATTCATAGTGGAAACGGACTGTTCAATAACAGACAATGATTCGATTTCATCTAATTTTGATGTATCTCTACAGCCATGTCCGATACCTGAACACATTATTTTTGCTTCTAAATTACACAGTTATACTGATGTTTCGCGTACTAGAACTCAATGTATAATTAATGATGCTAATGAATTGCTTAAAAAGGTTATCAGTGATATAGAATTTAATGTTCTACAATATTTAGAGTCTTCCGACAAAAAAACTAATATTTCTAACGATATCAAAACCATTTTTCAACAAAAAACTTCTTGTTTATCAGAAGCATTAACAGAATGGCGTTGCTTCAATACATTTCAGTTTATGAATTCATACATACCACCAGAAGAATATTTATTGGGTGAACGTCAGGAATTTTGTCGAGAAAATAATGCTCATGTTGTAAAAATGGTTCCAGTGACAGCTCAATTTATACCTATGCGCAAAATATTCAAAGTGTTCTTTGAATATCCTGGAATCTTGAATGAAACCCTTGATTATGTAAATTTTCTTCATGGTGAAAATGATATTTTTTCTAATTTTTTACAAGGTAGACTGTGGAAAGAGATAAGTGCAAAGTTTGGGCAAAAAATAGTGTTGCCATTGTTCTTATATTTTGATGACTATGAGACTAATAATCCTCTTGGAAGTCACAAGGGACTTTCCAAGTGTGGTGCCGTATATCTTTCCATACCATGTTTACCTCCTTCATTCACATCAAAACTGGAAAACATTTTTTTATTCATTTTATTTAATTCTTTAGACCGCACAGTTTTTAAAAATGATATAATTTTTTCAAAAGTCATAAATGAACTAATGTATTTGGAAAATACGGGTATAACAGTAAATCACTCTAATCAGGAATTAACTATTTATTTCAAGTTGGCATTGATCTTGGGTGATAATTTGGGCCTTCATTCGCTTCTAGGATTTTCAGAAAGTTTTAATGGAAATTTGTTTTGTCGTTTTTGTCTAACCACTAAAAACCAAATAAATAAAATAGTAGATGAACTCCAATGTTCTCTACGAACAGAGACAAATTATAATGTTCATGTAACAACAAAAGATATAAGAACAACTGGTATTGTTGAGAATTGCCTTTTTCATTCTTTATCAGAATTTCATGTAACCAGGAATCTCTCTGTAGATGTTATGCATGATGTCTTGGAGGGTATTTGTCAATATGACCTCGGTCTAATATTCCATCAATTTATAAAAATTGATAAATTATTTTTGTTAAGTGAAGTTAATAATAGAATTAGAGGTTTTGACTACGGTTCTAATAAAAATAAACCTCAGGAAATATTAGAAAAACATATTAAAAATAAGCGCTTAGTTATGTCAGCATCCGAAATGTTATGCTTAATTCGATATATATCATTAATATTCGGTCATTTAGTTCCTCATGAAAATAAAGTTTGGGATCTGTATCAACAGCTACGTGATATTGTAGAAATTGTTGTAACTTCACACCATCCTTTTAATATATCAGCTCAACTACAAGTAAAAATATCTGACTATTTACGAACACTTAATATTTTGTTCCCAAACAATATAAAACCAAAACATCATTTTTTAATTCATTATCCGAGAGTGTTATCAACATCTGGACCGTTATGGAAAATATCATCAATGCGATTTGAGAGTAAACACCGCGAAGGAAAAGTAACTTCACGCGTTGCGATCAGCCGAGTGAATATTTGTCGAACTATTGCAATAAAAAACCAATTGCAGTTGAACTATCGAATTTTGAATAAAGCTACCTATTCAGTTATAAATTATAATGATTGTGATATTGAAACGATATCATTGTTTAACTGGCCAGAAGTCTCTTTTTTCAAGCATCTTTTACCAGCTCAAGTTCAATCCACTAAAGTAATGACTTCTGTTAAAAAAATTCAATTTGAAGGCTGTGTAATGTGCCAAGATACTATATTCATGTTACCCGGAAGTGATGATTTGTCTTTTCATATAATCAATAAAATAATATTGTATGAAAAAGAAAATGTATGTATTGTAACTAAAGAAATGAACGATGTGTTTCTTAATGAACATATACAATCATACGAGGTTATTAGTCATACTTATAACTGGAAAGTGCTTAATTTAAATGATTTAAATGGATTTGTTATAACGCATATGATAACATTAAGTACTGGTGTAAAATTTATTGCAAAAAAATGGCATTAGGATGTTACAATTTTGATTTTTATAGTTTAAATATAAAATATAACTCAAAACTAATAAAAACTCGCTAAATCCAAACTTTTCGGTGGGACCTACATTTTTATTTTTATTTTTTACTTTGTCCTTTCTAAATAATAATTAATAATAATTTGAATCTAGATTTCCAAATATTAATGTATAATATGTATATATATACATTATACATATATGCATTTTAACATAAAATTAATGCAATTTAATGTAAGATTTGAAAATATTAATTTATAGTAGAAAATGTAGTTTTTCCGATATTGATATTTTAGACATTTTTTATATTTCTAAATATTACATTAAATATTAAATGAACGCCACAAACTTTTTTAGTCATACGAATTCTGGAATACTTTGTGAAAAAAAACTTATTTTTTACTTTTTAGTGCATATGGAGGTTTATTATATGTAAAAACTTGTTTTTTAAAAATGTTTTTTTTCTAATTTTATATTTTATATTTATTTTAATTTAAAATAAAATATATATTAATTTATATAATCTTTTTTTTTACATTGCCTCAATATCCTTAATTTATTTGTTAGTTAAATAAATAACTAATTAGGATCATTAACTTTTATCATGAATCATGAATAAATATTATAAAAATATAGACGGATTTTTTATCGTTCAAATTTGCATAAAATATGTTACGAACGGTCGGTAAAATATACTGACAGCATGCGTTAATTTTATTGTCCAACATATTTACTTTTTACCATGAAGAACTAGTAAAATTTCGCTCATTTAATTTTTTACTAGACGAAATGTAAAATTTCATCTGCAGGAAGTAGTTGGCACTAGAATGTGACGATGTCCCAGCATTACTAGAAATAAGGTAATTTTTGACAGTAATTTCGCGGTTATATTTACAAGTAAATTCTCTCCGTGTATGGAAAACGCTGTTTTTCAGTGCTTTAAATCAAAAGGATCTAATTTTAATATGAAAGCAATATAAAGTTGGGACTAACTAGAAAAAAACTCGTTTTTTTATATTTTTAATTTTTTGTCATCTTTCCGAGATTTTATTAAACGCCTTACGTATAACATGATTTAAATGTTCACTTCACGAAATAAATATTCTAGACTTCTAGATTTAATATGAGAACAAAAATTTATCATTTATTAATAGGTACTTACATAAATAAAGTAATTGAGTTTTTGTTTTAATAATGAAGTGTTTGACATTGAAAAAATCGCGTTAATGTTTTTGCCTCTAAACGACCCATTTATCATAGACGTACACAAAGACTATGGGCTCCGATTGTCCTCGATTATGACAGGCAATCGTCAATAAACAATAAGAGCTTATAGCTTTATCTATGACCAGCAAATATCACTAAACAGATACTAAAAATATACTGGTGTTTCATATTGCTTTCCAATACAGTTGTACGTAAGTAGTTCAAACTAAGTAGTTTTGTTTATTTTGTTCGCAATAGTTGCTTTGTTATTTTGTCTCCACAATACAAATATACATAATACAGTTTATAAATTTTGAAATCAAATATCTTCTTCAGATTGTGATATTTAAAATCAATACTCAATAGTTGTATATAAATCTGTAGAGTACATTATTAATATTATTGATTTGTTGAGTCAATTTGTCGTTTTATATGTAATATATATAATTTATATAACCACACGAAACCGACTAAACCGATTTTGTTGAGACTTTCACTGTTCGAAATACTAAAACAATAGAATAAATATCTATATCTATAAAAGAGTTTGTCCTTAACCACTCACTCACTCACTCACTCATATATCAACCTACAGCCCAAACCCCTGGACCTAGAAACGTGAAATTTCGTAGGTGCCTTCTTTTTATGATGTAAACACCCACTAAGAAAGGATTTTTCGAAATTCAACCCCTACGGGGTTAAAACAGGGTGTTAAAGTTTTGTTCGCATTTAATTGAAACTTATACAATATAAATAACAATTATTTCAGCATTTCCTAAAATTTTACCCGTAAGGTGGGACCCCTAGCATGCGACGGGGACGGGGATGGATTTAGATATGTTTATCTACATACCTACTTTACTTATAAAGGTAAATTTGGACAAAATAGTTATCTATTAAAACAAAAATTTCGACATTTAACCCCTAATGGTGAGGGTAGACAGGGTATGTGTTTTTGATATGTTTATCTGCATAGCTGCTAACGTTATAATGGTGGTGTCGTGCAAAATAATCTGCAATAAAAAATTCGATATTCAACCCCTAATGGCAAGAAAAGATAGGGGGTTAGTTTTTGCAATTTTTAACTATGATCCGAGATATTTACGTTTTTTATAGGTAATGAATAAAAATAAATATAAAAAATGTAATATGTCATCCCCTATCACGTATGGAGGGTTCTAATTAGTTTCGAAGTTTACGCGAGCGAAGCCGCGGGATTCCGCTAGTAAAATATATTATAATTGATTTACGGCAGACCTGTATTAAGATTTTTTTTAAATTAAAATATAAATAAATGATATTGTTATTTTATGTGATATATAACATTTCATTCATGAAAATATGGTAGTATTCGTTTAGTTAAATTTTTATCTTTGATAAAATAAAAACCCTCATACTGAAAATACTTTCTTGAAATTTAAAATATTCTCACACCGATAGATTTGTTTTTCATATTTTTATTTTTTTAACGATACAAATATACATACATACTTAAAAAAATAATCTCCTCCATTCCTCTGTTGAAGGGCACTAACCTTAATAAAGTAGCTGTATATTTTTTTAAATAATGCAAAAAAATATATCCACTGTGAAAATTAGCGTATAATTTCAGGTTCACATAATTTTCGTGACCTCATTATCTCAATAATTATATTATTATTATATTTTTCTTATATTACCCCTTAATTTAACGACTAATATTTGATTAAACCATATTTTTAAAAATAAATTAACATTTAACTAAATTCAATATAACGAATGCAGTACTTTATGGAATTCCGACAAAATATTCAAGAACAAAAAATAACGTGTAGATGTATGAATATTTAATAGGCTGTAATGTATTTGTTCCCACCAACAGCGGTACCGGTACGCGTTGTATTCAACTGTTTATTTAACTTGACTGAATACATAGCCTGGAGATATTTATATACATTCAAAACATTGTCCCCACATTATACAGTATTCCACAAGGTTTATAAATAAAGGTGATACCTTTTCACACCCCCTGTTTTTAATTTTTAGTGTGGGTATTTATTTATTTTTTAATTACGTGTTACATAAAAATAAATGTAATATGTATTCTACAGTAGAATTTCGATTATTCAAGAAAATTTAAAAATTAATTTCTCTAGGGATTTCACAAAATAAACATTTCTATCAATTTTATTTAAATTTTTATTATTATTATTTTTTGTTGAAAATCAAATTAAAGTAAAAATAATATTCCCTAATTTTTTGATACATATAGAACTTAATATCTTAAAAGCGGATCCTTATACTGAAAAATTGATAGTACATTAACTATGGACAATAATATGTTCTACATTTCTTTTAATTTTTTTCTACTAGTAAAACTTTTAAAATCAATTTGAAAAGAAAGAAACTTTCCGATTTAGTGATGTTCATCGAAAAATAAAAATCAGTTGTAAAATGATATCAATTTTTGAGTTAAAAAAAAGTAGGCGTAAATAATTTTAGTCATTTAAATCTACATTTTAACACGCTACATGCATTGGTATAAAAAATTGCTTAGTTTTAGCTCTTAGGCACAATCATTTTTTCTAAAAAAATGTACATTTATGTCATGGAGTCATACCTTTACATGGTCAGTTAAAGTTTCAAGTTTCTAGCTTATGTAGTTTGAGAGATATTTTGCTGTGACCAGGCGGCCATCCATACATATATGTATATTTGTACAATATTGTACATACATATAGGTATGTAGGTATACGGAATACGGACGGAAGAGAAAGTGAGATAAAAGGGTTTCTACGAAACCTAAAAAATGAATAGGAAGTTCAACATACTGTATGCAAGAACTTTAATTTTAAAATGTCATTTGAAAGTTTCCCCATTTTGGATGCTGAGAGTTTACGCAGACTAACATAAAGACATAGTCGTAATCGTTTAAGAGATCTCCAAAAAAAAATTTGGGACAGATCTACGTAACGTAGATCTGTCCCAAAATGGAGATCTACACAGATCTGTGTAGATCTCTTCAGATCTAAAATTTCTTCCCGGGTATGTATAAAAAAATTACAATATATGTCTGGTGTACTTCATTTGCAGATATTAAAACTAGTAAAAATAATTTCATTCGAATCAATGCTAATATAAAATGTGTATGCTCTGTCTGTAATACATCGTTCAATAAACAATATAATCTATTTTAAATTGTTGTCTGTATGTTTATTTGTTCCGACCTAAGACTCAAAATTACTCAACCGATTTTGATGAGACTTTCACTATTCAAAGACCTATTACTCTCGAATTAGTTTTAACTAATATGATTATTGAATTAGGGTAGGTCTGCATTAAGAAAAATTAACAATTGATTTTTATCTAATGAAAATACATACACAGAAAAAAACTGTATTGGACCAAGAAAACCTTGTTTTGTATATAACGAAAAAAATATTTTCTTAATATAAGAAACATACTCTTAATCCAACTACGTTATTCCTTCGTTCAAGAATATTATAGTTGGTTTAAGAGATTATTGCTTATCTTAAGAAAATATTGTTTTCGTTATATACAAAACAAGGTTTACTTGGTTTGAGAAATCCTTTCTACCAGTGTATGTAAATGAAAAGTCAAAACAAACAATATTTATTTTCTTATAAAAATTAAAATGATCTATAAAGAAATAAACGCGGGTATTGCCCGGGTAAGTTCCAGTATATACATATCTTAAATAACCAAAATAACATTTTTCAATCATTCAATCTGATCACTTATTTTCTTCAGAGAAAAATGTACATCTACATAATGAAAACCACCTGCAAGATACGAGTAAACACCATCCTGTCTACATGAATTCGTTGTATCTACATTCAAGCATTGAAGTAATACAACACTCCACATTACGCCGTAAACTCAATAAAAAGTAGCAACAGCAGCAAACCGCGCGACCAGATACTTAGCACCCACCCACACACACACACACATACACCTACGTACACTCACACACGCACGCACACACAAACGCACGCACACACGCTGCAGGTATAACGATCCGATCGATTTTAATGACAAGGTCCCGTAGAGCGGTGTATAGCGTCAACCACCATTGGAATAATAGTTAGCAAATGTTGTGAAAGTTGCACGCGACAAGAGTGGCGGTCGCAGGGAAAAATACTACACAGTGGCACCAGGTGATAGAAGCGAATAGGTACGGGCTCGGGGGTAATGACTAATAGACGACGCTCACAGTCGATTTCAGGACTACAAAAGATACAATTGGCTGGGGATTCTGTTTTTGAAGAACTCTTAAAAAAGCATTGGTATTTTTTTATTTGAACAGTAAATATTTCAAAATTAAAACAGACTAAAGCAGACTATCAAATGATTAAATTTTTTTAAATCGCGGGAACTAAGTGACTACTATAAAATTTGATATTATCGGTTAAAAGTACAATAATATATGTATATTGTATATCGATATTTTTTCAGAACGGGTAATGGCAATGTCAAAGCAAAAAAAATCGAATGTCGAATTTTAAATAAATATACATTTATTTAAAAAGTATATTTTTTAATGAAACATCCTGTACATTCATTCTAAATTGTATAATCAGAATTATTATCTTTATAAAAGTGATCGGATTTATACTATACATCCAATTCTGTTTTTACACGGTTTTGATTTAACACGGTCTAGAAAAAAAATTGATTCCGTTTTTTCATGATTTTATTCGATTTAGCACGATTAAAAAAGCTAGTTGCTTTAAATTTGAAAGAAAATTTTTTTATTAACCGTAATCTAGGATTTTTTTTCTATCTGTTATTTATAAAATATGTAGTTAGGGAATTCATCTTTCTAATTTATTTTCATAGCAGCTTAAATATAAATTTTAGTTTTGTACGAGTTTTCAGTTCCTAAACTTATAATTTATTAAGATAATTCATATAGATAATTTTATAGTTTTTTTGTATGAATCATTTCATTTTACCTATTTTTTAAAGGGTTGAAGGATATGGAACTAATCCCCTTTTTTTCTATGTACTTCATGTCTTTTTTTACACGTTTTTTTCTGGAACGTATCTACCCTGTAAAACAGAATTAGGTGTAGTGTTAAAATTGATAGTAAACAAGTTAAAAAAGTTTTTTTTATAATAGAGAATACTAAAATAGTGTGCTATGAAAAAATACATTGAAGCAAATGCAATTATTATTTTACAGATTCTTCTTCTTATTCTACATACTTTTTGTGTCAATTGAGTTTTCTTCTTTTCTGACAGTTCGTTCGTATTTCTTACTTATTTATAAGTTATGTATTTTGTGTGGGTGTGTGTTTTTAAGGTACACGGGGGCAAAATACGGAATGGGAGTGTGTTTATGGGTCGATCATAGCTTGTAGTCGCGAACAAGATAGACATAAACGTAGAATTAGGGTGTCAGGTGCTACTGTAGTGGTTGGTCACATATAGATGGATATTCCTAAATTTTTAATATTGTTTTCAATACAAATTCCATGATAAGTTTATAGTTCTTTAGCACGATCAATATATTTTCCAGAGTAACATTTTTCTGTCTTCTTTTAATTTTCTTCGATTATTTGTCTTTCTTCCCTATATCAGGTACAGCTGACGATGAGCATAATATGTGTTACTGTTCTTCTATCGCATTCTTATTATATAAATGTTTAGCATTTATTTCGATTTTTTTTTAAATTTTTATTATTATTAAAAAAATTTGCTATAACTTTTATATATGATCTTCCATGCAAGAAAATTTATTTTTGTAAATTTATCTCTTAAATTCGACGCTCATTTTTTATCTCTACCAACGCAATTATTCGTCGTGAAAAAATACTGTTATTTTCCCTACTAACCGATCTTCTAATTGCAATAATAAAAATGTTAGCTATAATAACTCAGTTCTCGCGATCAACCTGTGTATGTAATAATAAGTTTAATTTTAGTCGAAAAATATTATTACAATGTTATTGGCACGCATCAAATAAAAATAGAAAATTAACCCTCGGAGTACACACCTATTTTTCAACCTACTAGTACACTCTGGGTCAATTTGACCCTGCTTCCTTTTTGATCGCCTATAATTCCGCAACTACGAAACCTTTTGACTTACCAAAATTCAAAGGTATACTTTGACTCATGGTAAATGAATTTATAAGTGTTACACATACCTTTGAAGTATTCAATATACTTAAAAAAAATCGCGAAAAATTTAAAATACCTGAGCGCTATTCACGATCAGTCGGTGGATGGGTCAAATTGACCCACAAGAGGCTCCGAGGGTTAATAGAATAAAAATAAATATAAGAAAAAATGTCAAATGTGAATCGAGCCTCGCGATTTAGTGTACCGTACTGTGCTTTAATTTATTTTATAATACTAATTTACCTATATTGGAAAAATTAACAACCTGTACTTCTTATAGTCAATAGTTCGCCAATTAAAAAAGACTCCAAATATACTATATATTTTAATTTCATTCTAATTTTGGATTTTTTTAAAATTAATAGCTATAAAAAGTGTTCGATTCCATAAATGTTCATTTTTTCCAATTTAGAACATTAAAATAATAAAATACCTAAATAATAAACATCTAACTGAAATTACTGTATTTTAATGACAATGAAATTCGACATATCCATAAATCTACGAAAATTACCATATACATACATATGTTACACAGGCCTATACAATATTAATATGGCAATATGTATATATTATAATATTTGCAGTACACCTTAATGTGATATTTCACGAGACAAACAAATCTTTATAATGGTGACTTTATACCAAATAGACAAATAATTTTGTGATTCATTTTTACGTGTGTTAAAGTATTAATCCATCGTATTAAAAACAAAACAAAATATACGTTATCCGAATTAAAAATGAAATATTTACATAGGTCTGAGCTTTCTTATTTTGTGAACAGTGTGTCTTAAAACTAGAAATTATAGAGTTTTCATTAGAATCGAAGACGAAACAAGACGAGATTTAGTTAAGTCTTGTCTCGACTCGGTTTTGTTTCAATCTCGTGTGAATTTTTTTAAACTGTTTATTTTTGTGTAATAAACAGTCAAATTTGAAATATAACGAATTATAATTTACTACCTATTATTTATTATTCTGTTACAGTTCAAATTGATTGAATTGCATTATTTTTAAGTTTATGACAAAAACAGTATAGGTACTTTAAACGGTGCTTTTATAAAAAAAATCTAATAAAATCTAAGACATAAAAATATTTGACGTCCTGAATCCTAGTAATTGATAATGTATTAAAACTGTTACTCTCAGAGAGACATTTGACGAGACTTAGAAATAAAGTGGACATCGTCTCGTCCCCACAAAATCTAAAGCGATCTCGTCTCGTTAAAATTAAAGTTGTATTTTCATTGCTTTGACTATCGAAAATGATAATAAACATTCTTTCTTAAAAAGGTAATCCTTAACTAGAAAAAAAAGTCCAAACTTAATATTTTATAACACAGTCATATCAAATACAAATCCCCCTAGGACTCTGATGACGATAGCATTGCTATTGAAACACGTGCATGTCCAAACTCTTACAATTTTTATCTTGGGGAGATTTATATTTGTTAAGTCATAACCATAGTTTTGTCTATTGTTTCTTAAAACATACAGTACATTAATATATTTAATAAATAATACAATACACTAATTAATTTTAGGTTACATACAAATCGTTATGTAAAAAGCACGAACACTTATACTTGAGTGATTGTTTGTAGGGCTTTTGATCTTTAAATTACGTCAATTAATTTAGTTTGCGTTCGATTAAGATAGCTGTATTTACATAATGAATCTATATTATACCGAACTTTGATTAATTCCGACGTACATATTTACATACATTCCATGACCCCACATAATTCCTGACAAGCCACCACTGGGGGGTAAATAGTAACAACAAACACACACAAACACACACACACACACGCGCACGGGTACAGCTTTACGTTGCGTGCCAGTTTTACAAGTTCGTGAGTTGACCCGAACTTCTACTATAGGACTATATAGGTATATGTAAAAATCACCGTTCAAGTTAACAGAATGTAAGGTGTACTTGTGTTTGTTTGAATATATATCTCTCTCTTTCTCCCTGTGTATCGAAATTCACAGGATTCCCTTACCCACAGTTGTCGGTGTAATCCATTTTTTGGTATTTTTAAAACAACAATATTAACGGTATAAAGTATTTCTAGAATCATAGTTTTATGCTATAAATTAGAGATGCCACGAATAGTGATTTGGCCGAATACCGAATACCGAATATTCGGCTAGGCTCTCGGCCGAAGCACCGAATATTCGGCGACACTTAGTGCATTTCGTGGGCGTATTTGTTTCATTTGCGAGTAGGTCGTGTCACATTAATAATCATTATTGACGAAAATTTTAAGTCAAAAATGATTAATTTCAATAATTATTATTATTTTTGAGAAAAATAAAATATTTATTTTTTTGTAATTTTATGGATAACATTTATTTTACCAAATAACAAAAAAAGAGGACAAAAGTTTCGAAAACTTAAAAAAGAGGACAAAAAGAAGACACGTTTTCTATAGAGGACAGTTGGCCAAAATAGAGGACTGTCCTCTTCAAAATAGGACAGATGGTCACCTTAATATAATACACTGTATATCTTAAAAAATATCACTGTTTGTTCGTGAAAAGCTTTACGAAATGGCACCATTTAATAAAAAATCACCTATTTCGGGAAAATAATAAAATTTGAAGTAAAGACAATAAACTGACAGTTTGTTTGTTGTGTAACAACAAGATCTGTGTAACTACAAATGCAAAAAAATGTCATCATTTTAAGTATTAAATATGCTGATTTTTTGTAAAAAAAAATTTGTGAGTAATATTTATTATGTGCTTTTTTCACAATTTGGTATTCGGTATTCGGCCGAATATTGAGAACTATTCGGCCGAATACCGAATAGTAAAAAAAGTAGCCGAATAGGCCGAATACCGAATAGTAGCCGAATATTCGTGGCATCTCTACTATAAATGTTTAAGACATTATTTTTATCGTTCGTTTAAGGAGGTTTTAGATGATAGTAAACAGCGTTATATATTTAAAAACTTGATATAATTTTAAATAAATGGTTCTAATAAAAATTTTATTTATGAAAACCGTTTCGACACATTAATTCACTTTTCGTACAAACAATATGAGATATATCATATTAAATGGCGCTGTTTTCGAGTGGCGAGAAACTTGTGAAACTTACAATGTTTTTATTAGACTTAAGAAATAATAACTAAAGTGACCAGACATACAAATTTTTTTCAGCAGGTACAGCACTGATCTAGAAGCCTATGTACTGTTTTAACATTTAATTTTATTTGTATTGAACATTTTAAGAAAATCAAATGAAAAACAAATGAAAAACAAAAGTATTGTTGCTATTTTCTTCTTGTTTATTTCATTATTATTTTTTTATCCTACAAATGTAGACAATAATGAGTTGAAAAAATAACATTCTAACAATAATTTATTTTTTATTTCACTTATAGAAAATCTGGTCAATTTAGTATTAATTATCACGCACTGTAAATAATAATTAATATAAATTAAAACTATCGTATATAAACTAAACTATTGTAATATTAGTAAATGCTTGAATTTAAAAATGAAAGTGTATTGTTTTTTAACCACACTCTTATTAAACATGCACTAAAAAGTATTAAAAAAAATTTCAGCTATCGCAGTATTTGTAAGTTTATATGACTGTTAAAAACAATAAAAGTGTGGGAGGTTTATGAAGGAAAATATATGTAAACTTTAAGTGTCTACATCTGGTTCCAGAAACGTTAACTTTTGTAAAAGAAGATTAATAATTATTAATTATTAATTGCCAAAATTTTAGAGAGAAATATTATAATTTTTCTATTCTACGGTAAGCACAGCATAATGTTTCATGTTCATTTTGAAGTTATTTAATTTAATTTAATTGTCAGTCTTGTTTGTACACATCTGTTAATTTCTTATCAAATATTTTATATATTTCTTGGACCAAATCTTTAAGTGTACCAATAACTCAATGATAAAGGGGTATAATTAGCATTACAAATTTAAAACCACGTGGTATACTTATATTCATGTGACATTAAATAAAAGCTTGTTATAAATTATATAAATACATACTACTCTTAATTTGCCTTCAAAATACGGCCCTGTGATTACTCAAATAAATTGATAGTAATTAAGCTTTGACAATTATGAACGAGTCTTTTAATTTATATAGGTACATAATTTTGTTTGAGAAATTTCGCCGTTGACTACAATAGACTTTGAAAACAATGCTTTGTGATTTCTATTAATAAAAATCCTTGCACTTCTTTGTTTAGCGTTGTTATGTGCAACAAAAGGGTTCATTTATTAAACAGTTTCGTATTTCACTTTTACAGTGTTGAAGCAGGGATCTTTTATTATTCGATTTAACATTATGATGTTTAGACACTTTTGACAGTCAAATAATGATAAAAATAAAAATATAATTTACAAAGCTCCAGTAATATATTCTTACTTGGAGAAGGGGGTCTATATTTAATAATTTATTTGAAAGTATCTTACTATATGAAATGATTATGTTTCGACCCCTTGCTGCCGCCATTTTTAAGTCACGTTTTACTGATTACGACTTTTCATACATTACTAAAAACTAACTGTAGTTCTATACCCCCCCCCTCCCATGATTTTTTTTTTAATAACACAAATTTTACATCTATGTCTGCGGGTCATAACTTTGCATATATTAAGCTAAATTTCAAGTTTTTATATGTAGGACGAATAGACATACGGACGGACGGCTAAGTAGAATTCATTGGGTTCTAGTCGTAGATCTACGGAAGTTCCATAGTATGGAATCATAATAAAAATCGAAAGACTCTTTTTGGTTGTAATTCATAAAATCAAAATTCAGTAGGGCATATTCGCGTATATAGCGATTCATTAAGTTACAAGTATGTGACACTTTATTGTACGAGACATTGCTGGAGTTTATTGCTTATTGTTAGCAAATTGCAGCAATACGTTATTATGAACATCGTCCACCGTCGTTTCATTTCAATTTATCACAGCAATGAATACATCCAACAATATAGGTGTAACAATAGTTACAGATGAGATTTTAAATGTGTTGTAACAACAATATATTTACAGTCGCTTGTTACGGAGATGATGAAAGTAATTAATTAACCACACGTGCGATTTGTCGCTGCAACTTGATTGATAAATTGCTACGTACTATACGTGTGACACTATTACATTAGTGTTAGTTCCAAAAAACAACATTTACTAACGCGATTTATATCAAATATTCGTCGATTTTTTATTTTATTTTTATAAAACTTGTATGATCTAAGGTTATTCTCCAATTGCTAATACATATCATCAAGATAGATAATTATAATAAACTTAATGGGGTTTATAAAAGTCAAATTTTTTAGAAAATAATTATCAATACCCAGTTAAAATATAAAGTTTGGATCGATTCTCGTTTAATATTACTGAAATACAGGACATTTTATATTTTTAATCCTAGATTCTTTAAAATTAAGTTACATTTGAAACAAGTAAATTGTACGTATCTCATAAAAGTCCTTATTAAAATATCAGTTTTAATATAAAAGTTTAGAAACCGCAAATACAATGAGTTAAGACAATTATATGAAGATTTATATTAGAGAAAATAAATGAAAATTAAATATGTAAATTTTTTCACGAAGAATAATTTCTTAAATAATTACAATTTCGTTCACTGCGTGGAGCGAAATATAAAAAAACAGACTATTAATATCTCTTTTCTTCTCGTTTCACTTTTTATTATACTCTTTCATATTTAAAATTTGTAATTATTTTTTCGTCTCGAGTTTATGGCCGTTTTAAAGTTACTCATTCCATCATCTTGAGGATAATAAAAAAACAATCCTTGCTAAAACAATCGACTAGTGGTAACTTAAGAGTAATTCGTATACAACAATTTTCAAAATTATCGGATAATTATCCAGCATGTGTCTGATTTATGAAAATACCTATAAGTAATTAGTATATTTTTTAAAATTAAACATGTTTTATATCCTCACATTTTTATCAATTATTAATAACTAAAACAAAACCAAAAAAATCACACAATGAAACAAGAGTGACCTGATTACTGAACTGTCATATCAAAACTGTAAAAACTCGATTCCCCGCAGTGTATCAAACACAGACGGTCGGGGAAATCCCGTAACAGCTGAGTAAGTTACGTTTACTCGTACACGCATCTAGATTGCTAGGAATTCGTCCGCTAGTATATTATAAATATAATAACGCAGCGATTCTTAAACTAGGGTCTGCGAACACCCCGGGGTCCGCCGAACTTTTGACAGGGGTCCGTGAAACATGTTTGGTATAAATTAAAGTACTTGAACGACCTTCTTTGTTTTTCTATCAGGGGGGAGGGTCCTGAAAATAATTATTCAAAAGGGAGTCTCTGTAGTCTAGACTACATAAGTTTAAGAACTACTGGCTTACACCTTTAGCTTTAAGGGTAGTAATTGCCCTAAGACCGTCGCGACATGTTTCTCCTGTTATAAACAAAATAAATTTGATATATTGATAAATGAACAAATCAATTGAATAGTTGATATTTCAGTTTTGAGTTAACCTAGAGACTCATTTTTTTTAAATGTAGCTTTCATCATTAACTTTAAAACTATTAAGTACCCAATAGGCAAGATATAATTATTTTATCAAAATTGTTTTAAAATTAAGATATTGAACATAAATTCCTATCGATAATAATATGTCGTGGTATTTCGTTTGATATATTTCTTCGATTTGTGAATATGTGTAATCAGAATGCCGTGTTCAAAACACTACTCAGTTACAAAAATAGAAATTTTATCTCACATCGGGCACTACAAATCAATATTTATAATTAAACTGCATTATAATGAAATATTGAACTGATTGTGAAAGAGAAACTTTCAGGAAAAATCAAGGCTTGACAAAAGAGTCATAATAAAATAAGAAAATTTATTATAAATGAAAATGGTACTTAAAAATGTATCTTTAATCTAATAAACCATGTTATTTAACTATGATATGAGATATTTTGTATCTTTAGATTTTTATTGTTATGAAAATTGTTTTTTAAGGCTTATTAAAAAATGAACATCTAGAAATCAATATAAAAACTCATTAGTAATTTCTATTTTTATTTTGTGAATGAGGCAATAATATATCGATATTTAACTCAATAACAAAGTTTATATAAAATTATATAAAATAAATACATACATTATGTAGGTAGGAATGGTAAATGCAACCTAACATTAATTTTCTGTGGTAATTAAATTGAAATTTATATCAAATGTGACAGTTTTATATAAATGTGTATATGATACAGTAAAACCGAGAACATCTGCATTCCAGTAAGTTATTTCTGAATTTGCATAAACGATTATTTAATTAACTAATGAAGTATATCAAATATCCCAATTTCTACCTGTTGATTATATATATAATAAACAGTTTATATTATAATCGCACTATAATATAAACGTGTATGTTTATATGTCCGCATTTTACTTTATTTTTATAGACTTAGCTTCTACCGAACCGATTTTGATATTTTTTTTTGTCATGAAGCTGCACTCTTTTTCCAATCAATAGGCTAGATTTCATTTCTTAACTATAAAAGGTCTCTGAGCTGTGATTTTTTTTTTTTCGAAAAAGTGCATCGAATTTTAATGAAAAAACGATGAGTCATTTATTATAATGAAGAAAACACATGGATTTTTATTGACATTTTAATAAAAAAACACACTGATAAATTACTTGATTAATTTTAAAATGTCAAATTTGTGAATGAGTTATAATTTCTACGTAAAATAGATTTTGATTGAAAATTGTTAAACGAAGAAATCATTAACAGCTGTTTTTTATCTTAAATACGTCAGGAGCGTGTAAAGAAATGTAAATTTGTACATTTTGATTAAATTGCTTATAAATTAAAATTTTACCAAAACCACATACGAGGGTCGCAGATCCGAGTAAATGTGTGTATAAAAAATGGCGTGAATGGGGGTTGGGGCGCGAAGCGCCCAGGGGCACAGCCCCTAGTTTATCTATATATATGCAAAGTACGAGAACATATTGTAATTTTTCACTAAATAAATAAACAAATAATGCTCTTTCTAAAAAAAATAATTCTGTATCGAAATCACTTATGAATCAACACTGTATATATCTGTGACAGTAGATGAACCGTTTGACCTATAAAACTGAGACTTCGTATAATTATATTAAATGGTATAACTGAGATATTAAAATAAAAAGTTTTTTACACTTTCGAATTGAAGAAATATGCTACCAAAAAATGTTTACTATTCAATCCCAGCGAATGAGGTATCAAATAAAAGCTGGCAATTCAAGGAATTTATATATGTATTTTGATTTTTTCTCTAAAATTTAATATGATTGACTTAAGCTAACACTTATTACTCGACCAATATGAATATTATTATACTTGTAAATATAGCATATAACAATACTTCAATCATCTACAGTTCTACAGTATGAAAAATTACAACAGCCGTTTCACATCCATTCTGTTCTCACCACCCTCCTCGTATCTTGCTTTCATTAGAAAAGGTGATGACCACGTAGTCGATCAATTCAAAGTTCAAAGATATAGGGGAGAATGTGAGTAATAATTTAAAAGGCATGATGAGACCCAAACCAGTCTGACACACACCAGGACCGTAATAACGGAAATTATGTAACAAATAGTATTCATTTAATTTACATACAAGGTTAATTCATTTAATAAAACAAGAGAATCATTATTTAATTCGTTTATCAAGACACTTATTGTATCTGACATCAGATCAATTCTACAATTTCTCTATAAGTACGCAAAGTGATTTTATAGTTATGCGATAATTCAAAATATCGAAATATTTGAGAATCTAATTTTGAAAATGCTAAATAACATACATAGAATACATTCTCCGAAATCTAGAATATCTAGATTTCTCATCGAAGACACAGCTGCATCAATCTAAAAATTGTTTTAATGATACATCAGATTCCATTTGTATAGGTTTCAATTCTAAAATTTGTTTTTATACACGAATTAGCCTGTGTGTGTGTGTGTATGTCCGTAACGATCAAGTTATTTTATAATAATTCCAAATTGTAATTATACCTAATTGTAAGTATTTCCAACCAAATAATGAATTTTATTTTTTTTAATTTTAAAAAATGTTGGTCATTCATTCAATTCACTGAAGAACTTCAATTTTACGGACACTAAGGGCTTCCCAAGCACTAGAATTTGGTTTCTAAACCACTTAGAGGAATTCAAACAGAGCCATTTTCTTTAAAAACATCCTTTGCTGCAACCTTGATTGCGCCAATACAAATCTAATAATGAATCAAGAACCTGGTAAGTATAGGCTCAAATTCCGCGTCTAATTTTATGCTAACATTATTTATGTCCTCAATTACCTGTTCAATTTCAATTTTAGTATCCTGTAAACTTTCATATTTAATTTTAAAACTATACAAATATTTTTATCACTAAGATTAAAATTTAATAAAATCATACAATGTTTGAACGCACCTAAAGAGAGTTCCTTCTTTACTGGAAAGGGACCCTCAATTTATTTTCTTTCGATATTTCATTTTAATAAAAATTTATAAATTATATTAACAAATATAAACACTAATAAATAATATAAATATAAGTTATTTCCAGCGAAGAAAGTTATGTAATTGTTTGATATAGCAATAAAATTTTATAATAAATAACGCGTACAAATTTAAAATACCATTATTTTTTGTTCTTTTTTAGATACTTTAAAAGAAACCCAAGATAGAATGGCCATGTGATGTTTATAAAGAAATTCAAGATAGAAGGAGCATGTGTTGGGTACAGGTTGGTTAACCAATATACCCTTTAACCTGCACAAGGGCAGTAGACTGGATCATTCGGGTGATTGGTATCTTAAATTTATAATAGTTAAAATGGTACTCACAATTTAGTGATTATGATTTATTTGCTTAATCCGATATACTGCTCGTTGGATAAGGAAAATTATAACGTTTAATATACACTTAAATAAAATAAAAATGTTACTAAAATGTCATTCACTAATATATAACTATAATATAATATGCCACAGTGTATATAAAAATGTTTTATATTAACTGCACAATTGTTTATAAACTAGAAGACAAGCTAGGCATATTACGTAATATACACGTTATTAAACGCTTCTCAAAACTGTACTGAATTAATTTCAAACTATTACGTATTACCAAAAATAATGTGTTTTATTATTTGCGAGTAATAACATAAAATGAAAATTGATACTCTTCTAATAGGTGGCGCTATCGGTATCTAATACTTAAAATCCAAGTATGTAGGTATTTGTGACTGTATATTTTCAACTCAATATTGTTTTGTTATAAAATTGTTTTAGGTATTTACAATCAACATATGTATTTTTAATTTTTAAAAGTGTTACAGTTGTTCCATTTTATTAAAATGTATGTATACTTATATATATTATTTTATCAGCAATGCGAAACTATATTCGTTTATTCAAATTTATATATTTATTAATAATAGAAACTACTTCAGTTATTAAAAAAGACGATACTATTAAAACAGTTTTCAATGATGATAAAAAGCGCTATGTTTGAACCATAAATTTTCATATACAATCGCTAACACAAAACCCCAATAATTTATTTACTTGTAGAGACGTATGTATGTACATATAGATTTATTCATTTAAAAATTGCTTCGAACAGTAAAGAACTTTTTAATAATTTGTCTTCCATTTAGAAATTAATTTACAGCACAATTTATTTATACTGTAAGCTATATTTCCTAATTTGCTAAAGCGCTTTCAGTTTTCATATTGACAAAAACTTATCACACACATACCACCAAAATAAACACATATACATTCTCGTATATATACGACCATTCTTGAATTATATTTGTATAATATCTTCATTTAAATGTATTTATTCAATTTTATGTTTCGGTCTATGACCTTCATCGGAATTAAGATTCGACATTTTTATAAATAGGAGTAATGTGTATAGCATAATTTTATTTATATTAAGATAAAATAAAACAAATAAATAAAATAAATTATTTTCTTTAATTTATTAATAAATTCCACAGATTTATAAAATTAAGATTCAAAAACTGTTTTAACAAATTATTCAATTTTTTTTTGTTTATTGATTGAAATCGTAGCCAAAATTGCTCAATTACATCAAGTTTACGAGATATTTTAGCCTAGAATGCAATAAATAACTATTTTGGGCATATTTATGAATATATTTCCAAACAATAACTTTTTCTTCTTTTTCATTCACGGTAATAAAACGTACAATCTTTCTTCTAAAAATAAACATTTACTTTCGATTGTACATTTTTTTTTCGCCGAGAAATAGTAGTTATATTTGTATGTAGTATTCTAACCTGCATTATTAATTTTTTTAATATCATAACCTAAAAGTATATCTTGACGAAAAAAATATTATACAGGCCGAAAATAAAAATATATTTGGTAATACATATAATCAAATATTTCAAATATATCACCAAAATCATCATTTTCGCACCTGATGAAGGTATAACATATTTCCGAAAAGCGCTAATCCCGAATAACACAATTAATTTAGAAAGTACTGTTTTCTTTTTTAAACTGATCGAAACTCAAAAGAAATACAAGGAAAATATATTGAAATGGTCATATAGCTATGCGAAAAAAGAAAACATAAATAAATACTAAGTAAATAAGTCATTTGTTAGAGAAATAAAAACAGAAAAAGGAAACAATGAAAGAGATTGAAATTCACTTTAGCGTAAAAGAATTGAAACTTGACTGCTGAGGAAACACCCTTCAGTGGCAGCCATTGAAAGCATATCAGAGAAGCTCGTACAATTTTAAAAGAATATGAAAAATTGCCGCTATATTACGAATACTAACAGAAATATGACGATTTTGAATCTATTTATGTATACCTATACGTTGATTGTGACTTTGTGACACTAGACCGATTTTGATGAATTATTTACTAAATTATTCCTCGGGATCCCATAATTAAGAGGGGTATTTATCATCACGCTATTTCACCAGAGGGTTGAGTAATGGCAAGAATGTTGAACGCAAAACAATATTGAGTACACCAATACCTCGCTTTGCGTCGTTTCGTTTTGCGTTTTTTCGAAGTTGCGTCGCTGCTGAATTATTACTAATTTTTACTGTGCGTCGTTAGAATTTCGAAGTTGCGTTGTTTTGGGTTCGAGTCTTTAATTTTAACTTAGTATTTTAACAGAGTTTTTAATTTAACCTCCAAACAAATTTCCAAAACGATGTGTTTGATTGACGAAGCTATGGAGATTTTTTTTAAAAACGATTCTGACAGCGGAAGGAGTTTTTAAGTGTCCCAGGCGGTAGCTACGAATATCAATTGCTACAAGGAAATTTATTTTACGTTGAAAAAAAAAGCTGTTCAGCAAACATTGGACCATTTTTTTGTGAAAGAAAGCCGACTTACGACAACAGCCACTATGGACTCATCAGACAATGATTAATTTTTATTTTGTTTTTAAAAATTAATTGAATATTTTATTTTGTTTTAATTGAATTTTTTTTTTTTTTGTATGTTAATAATATAATTTTATATTATTTTTGTTTTTTAAATGTTTACTTTGTTCAATTTTCTTTTTAAATAGTAATATTTTTGTAACCTTGGAACCTATCTTAGATCTTTACATGGTTTGCTATAAAAAATCATAATTCACCTTGCGTCGTTTCAATTTGCGTCGTGTTTTTTTGGAACGTAACCATGACGCAAAGTGAGGTATTGGTGTAATTTAAAATCCATCAGTTACTTGTTACTTACCTATGTATGTACAAAGATTACTACAAAATGTCTAATTCAGTCAATTTCCAATAGCTTAAATTAACATGGAATACAATGTATAACGTCAGCAGAATCATTGTCTAATTTAATCATTAGATTTTTGCTCTCATCAACGTAATGTATCCAGTTGTGTTACATACATATTTAGGTACATATAGTCATAAAAGAAAAACGTGATACAAATAAGAGACAGTAATATTTCTACCTATATCAAAACTATGTATTGTGATGTGACATTCTGACATTTACCTGGAATACGCCGGGCAACCAAGCTAGTACATATTAGATATATAAATTAATATATCACACAAAAATATAAATTTAAAACCAGAAAGCTACATATTTTTATATAGGTATTTTAATTTATTACATAGACGCCACTGTAAAAAGGAATAATGCTGTCAAGTGAATTCTCGAAGCTTCAATTCTGTCGATATTTTTGTATTAGTTACAGACCAACGACACGTGAGAACTATGAAAAGTGGAAATAAAAAATAAATATATAGCTCTTTTAATAATGATCCACATCGTTTTTAACCGCAGCCAAATCGGTCAGCTATAAAAAAACTAAATTGAACGTACGTATTTGTTTTTATTTCTATTTTTTTTAAATTATGTTAATTAATTTTCGACAAGCTCCAAGTAACTAATATATTTTACTAGGATTACTTGAAGGAAAAGGAAGTTGCCTTTGGAATTCACTATGATTAAATTATAGGCTTTGAAATAATTGTGCCTTATCTATTTATCAATTTGCAACAACTAGGATACAGGATTTAGATTACTACGGATATCTAAGACGACAATTGATCATTGTCGTCTAAAAATCGTATTTTAGAGCCATCAAATATAAATCATTTAAAAATTGACCTTTCTTAAATAGATATTAAATTGATGACAAAATTGACAAAAGTATCGAAAGCTTAAAATTAAAAAAGTATTCCGGATTAATGGAATTTTATTGTAGATAAATAAATGTACCTTACAAAGAATACGAAAAAAAATGTAATAAATTCATTTATTTTCGTAAAAACTTGCAATTCACACTACAATAAAATATGTCTATTGGTACTATAAAAATATTAAACAAAATAAAACAAAAGTTTTATGCTGCTAACATCTCTGTTGTCCTATCCAAAATACACAAACTAATAAAATTAAGCATTTAGTCGGTTCTGCTACATTTTCTCGATGTACAAGTACATGTAAACAATTTTTTTGAGAAAAAATAGCGAATAAAAAAATTAGATAGCATCCACTATAGAGATCATTTATAAAATAACTTTGTCAAATCTAGCTGTTCTTGTAACATGTCACATAAAATTTGAATTTTTTCAGCTTGAAAAAGTTTTCCAAATGATATAATACAGTGTAGGTTTGTAAAATGTAAAAATGATTTATTTGTATCAAGTCTAATAAAAATTGAAACTATTTATGATTTAAAAGTTAAAAATTCAATTCTTACTAATTTATTATCATTTAACTCGCGTTTATGTGAGTCGAACATCGCGTATTAGTGTTTCGTACCTTATAGTTTTTTAATTTGTTCGATTATTTTATTTTATGTTGATACACAATTTTTACAATTAAAATATTAAGCAATATATGCAAAAAATTCAATTTGTAGAAGTTAAAAAGTTTATATATTAATGAAAGGTGCCAGCAAAGTATATTTAAGATTTCTAATTAATTTAAATTTTGAATTATTTAAAAAAACGTAAGTATGACGAGTTCTGATATTTTTCTTATAAAATTGGCATCATTATACATATTCTAATTTTTCAAGATTTTACTCACTATCATATTCGGAGATAATAAAATATGTGTCGGTGAACAAAACATGTTTACGATTATTAAAAAAAATTAGCTTATGTACATTTAAAACCTTATTCGCCGGGATTTAATATACATTAAATATGAATGTACCCCATATACATCCTTCAGAAAGTACCAAAATAATAATTCTACATAAAACCAGGTTTATCATTGGTCTACCTTAACTTTTTAGGTCAAAGGGTTCAATATTTACAATTAGAAGGTTGTGACAGACAGACAGACACAGTGTTGATTACATAAGTGTTCCATTTAATAGGTAAGAAAAATTATTAAAAAAAAATTATGTACATCTAAATTTTATATTTGATAATTGTATTATTAGTATTACTCGTTATTGTTAAATAAGTTTAAATCTAATATACATATGGATATATCTAACAATAAATCGAAGTACATATTTAATTATGTTATCTATAGCAATTTACTAAGTTTTTATTAGAAATGAAATAAATATCAATCATACCAAATTTTTGCTAACGATCAGAATTAACCTAAATTTTAATATGGTATTAGATTTAAGAATCGATAAGACGAATAAATAATTGAATTACTTTTTCAATGCTACATTGGGTATATAACAACTACAATGTATAATGTACAATAATGTACATACATACATATGATATTTTCTATCGACAAAGATAAATTGATTTAATAATGTTTGTTTGAGTATAGTAGGGGTAGTAGTGTCGCCAGACTTGACATATCTCAGCATAGACACAATTGACTGCCGCAATGAGTCTATGGCTTTTTCTTATGGTCTCTTGAACATATTAACATTCAATAGTTTTTTGTCTGAGGCAGCAGATTTCAAAGTTTTATTTTGGTATGTATGTAAGTGACATATAATAGATAATAAATTATATATTATGCTTCTTTCTTACCAGCGGTGGATTAAGGAAAGTTGGTGCCCGAGATGAAATGTTAGTTATGACCCATCCCCACCCCACCTAAAAATTCGCTGGTGCTTTTGAATTACCTTTTTTCTTTCGCTGTCACGTCAAATTTGTCACCCCCTAAAATTACATACTTTCACGCCTTTCTATAACAGTTAGTGAAGACCTTTGTTTAGTCCTCATGTCACTATTTAACTTTGCCCCCCCCCCTTCCACCTGTACTATGGCACACGTGATGGATCCCCCTTCTTAGTCCGCCACTGGTTACATAGATAAAATTGCTGAAAATGTCCTTACATTATTAAAAATTCTTCTGTCATGTTTGTAAGGACACATGTCTGTTTTATTTTTATAAAATTCATTTAAAAAGATATACAAATCGAAAGCAAACAATAAAAATGTTTGTTTATATTTTTTTAATTAAATTCCTAAATGTGTGTGTATTTTTTTGGTTTGTATTAATTTTATTTGTTCGTGTTTTTAACTTCCCAATAGGATGTTATTGTAATTGGTCCGAAAATCGAAATCAAAAATGTTAACATATTTTCATGTTTCAAGGTAATTAGAGTATTTTTACACTATTTTCAGAAAAATGTCTCTCTGTGTGTGTGTGTGTGTGTGTATATACGTAAGTATTGACAATCATACCATGTTGGGAAGTTGATTGTGTGGACCTAAAGGATCGCACCCCACGGCATTATACGTTATATAGTTTAATTTTATATCCCCGGGTAAAACTGGATCCAACGGCTAGTTTTTAATTTGATTTAATTTATAAAATTGTATTTAGATAAATGAAAAAAAAAGTGTTTGAAACGCACTATTAATTAAAGTAAATAAATTGATATAAATAATGTAAATTTAAATTATCTCATAAACAATAGTGCATTATATTAAAAAAATTCCATTTGTATTTACATTGTCTGTATTTTAAACCGACCATCTATAAAATTTTCAAAATTGTATTATGTTTTGTATATTATACAACCAATATCATTTCTATTGTTTTGTCTCTTAATTACATTTTGCCCAATTCTCATTACTCATAATTGTGAAACCCCGTACTCCAGGAAAACACATGGAAATTTTCACAACATTTTCATAAACAATGTGCAGAACAATAACGGACTTTATATTATTTTGTATGCACATTAACCTTTCATATTTATTTCTCGTGTAAAACATAAAAATTCAGAATAATTTAATTTTATATTCACGTTTGCACATGGAAATCTAATCAATCAAGATTATATTTTCCTAAGGTTGACGTTTTATCAATAATAACAATGCATGTATAAATGCATAGTTTTAGATAAATGTAGAAATATATTACGAATTAATTAATGTAATTGTAATAACATGTTTACAATTAGCAGCTCTTATTATTAGGAATCCAGTGTTGAACAAAAACAGTATAATACTGCGGTGTTTACACCGAGAAAACAAAACAGAAACACGGTGTTTTTATGACAAAAAAGCTACATTTTTAAATACGAAGTATTTTAAAGACACGATGTTTCTGTTTTGTTCTTTTGGTGTGAACACCGCATAATAATTTTATTCCAAAATTTTATCTACCCATTTTTTTGAATTCTTATAAATTTTAATGTGATAATGCCAACTAAAAATTATAATAGAAAAAAATAATACATTTGTATACGAAATATCTTCAAATCGTATGTATACAGATTGTTCACAAAATCTTCTTTTTAATGAGTTTATAAAGATTTAATTTCTGTATTTATTAAAATTACTAATTATCTACATTTTTAGTTGCAAAACAAAATAAAGTATCACGATTTTTGCGGTTATTTTCTTTATTAGGCCACATTTTTGCAAAAAGATAAATTTTTATAAAAAAATTTATATAATGCCAACTACAAATTGTTATGTTATACTCACGGTGGGTACTCACCGCAATAATCAGCTACCTACCTATCTATCTACCTCTCACATAATACTATTAAAAATATAATATTTATTATTTGAACATCATCAGATAACCATTATATTTTTTTGCAGTTTATAACTTATAACTTATGTCAACTAAAAAAAATTAATGAAACAGAAGTACAAGGGAAAGAAAGAGAGAGAGAGATAAAGTAGGATGTTTTATATGAGTTATATGAATGTTCTCTTTTAATAGCCATGTCATTGTCTTCTTAATTTAACTTCGGAAAATTGTTTTGTATACATTTATCATATAAAACAAACTAGTGTACATATAAGTTTCTTCATAGAGTTTACAAATGACTCTCCTTGTGCTTGTACAGCAATATCATATATTCAAAAGCGTGTGAAAGTTATATTACAATGTTCACTAAATTTAATCAAAACATGTAGATGTATTCTAATTAAAAAATGTTAAATATTGTACGAGTTCTGAAGTGATATTAAGTTGTCTTTAATTGCAAGCTATAATTATTTTTTGACGTAGAACTACCTATGTACATTTTCCTCAGCGGTACCTCGGGAGAAAGAAGTTTATATCTTCGGAACTAATAATCGTAAAGCAATAAATAATATGCCAATAGATATATATTTTAACCCTTCATTTCCCAACTCTAAAACATATACCTTTGGTAGCACAAAGCAAAATTAATCACGATAATTAGTTGTTTTAAAAGCATTATTACGTCAATTCTAAAAAAACAATCACGGTTATCATACGTAATATTGACAGTGAACAGTGCACATGATTTTTATTTTATTAAACCGTATTTCTGACAAACTAATAAAATATAGAATATAATGAATGGGACATAAATTATAAAAAAATGGTATTCTCTACAACATGTATCAAATAAATTTTTTTAACGACTATAACTCTCAGTATTACGTATAAGAAAGTCCTATGGTATCTATGGCAAACACGTACACTGCTCAATCTTGAAATACGTATAAGAAAGTTCCTTGACTTATAACAGAAATATCTGCATTGAGATATTTCTGTTATGAACCATTTGAAATATAATAAAAAACTACATACTATTTTATACATGGGTATAAAAAAGAAAAAAAAAGATAATATACGTATAATTATATATCATTAATCGCAGTACAGTTGCTTCTGCAAAATTGAATAAAAATAACAAACAATATTTTCCACACTATTTAACTTCTCAGTTTATTGTTAAAATATGATTGCGACACAAAGCGTATCTCATTCTGGCAGTATAATAGTAATATTAAAAATATAGATAATAAAAACAACATTTATTTTAGTATAGATATATCTTAATTTGATTAATCGATATTTTATTTTATATAGAAAAAATAGTATGTTCGTTCGTAAGTATCGCCAATAAAAATGAAATGCGATTGAATCCATGTCATGGCTATGAAGCGGCGCAAGGTCGAGCGCGTATTTTTCTTGTTTTCAGTAGTTACGGAAAACGCCGATAGTGAGAAATGTTCAAATAGCCTATTTACAATAACGGCAATAATATAAACAAATAGATTTACTCGTTTCTCGTCCTTCTATCTGTGTCTTATAACGTATAAATACACATATGTATTTGTATATAGTACAACTTCGTTAAGATGAGTTCATACTTTTGACAATTTTTTTTGGATCGGGCCATATTTGATCCACTTATGTAATTCGTTTTGTCCTTAATTTTTTTTTATTACCATGTATTTTTATGAAAACAATTGTAGATCAAATTTAAGAAAATCTATCATTGAATTTCAGCATAATTTTTTTTTTTAGATTTTGTCTATTTTTCTTTAGAGCTATTTAATATGAGAGCTTGCTTAATCTCAATAAGTTAAAATTTTACTATTTTGAACAGTATTAACAGATTTAGTTTAGAAAATATTTTTTACCCGTCATGCATCCTAACAAAATTGTAGGTACATTTTTTATTTTCTTCATAATACAATATGACATTATATCATTGGAAAGTAGGTATAGATTTAAAGCTTGAAAATGACATTTTAAATTTATGTATGGCTATTTTTACCATAATTACATATAGCTTTAAATAACGTCCTTTTTCCTAGAAATATTTGTGTATAAAACTTTATAAGTACCTATTTTTATTATAACAATATTAAAATATACCATCAGGGGTGGTCAACAAGTCAATAACGGATTTAATTTCGGTCGATCGTGATGAATTTTAAATAATGTGCAACAAAATTCAGAAGATTGTAGATTCGCACCACATTTTAAATTCATTGATTATTATTTTTGCTTTACATTTTTAACTTGAATCAAACCGGAATTCAACCGTAATAAAACACGAACTGAACTAAAAATAAAAACCATAACCATGCTTATTCCGAAACGATGTATAATTAAAACTTGAAACAGTAATAAGTGTAAACTAGGGTGGTCCTTATTTTTGAACATTTGAATTTTGAACTCCGTACCCCCCAAATTTGTTCGTTATCATGAGACTTGAATTCCTGTTAAATTTGGTCATGATCAACCAACCCCTTCCCGTGCCGACTTAGGGTTGAAAAAAGTCCAAATAGGGTTGTTTTATTGTTTTTTGCGTTTAATTAAAAAAATAAAGCAATTAGCATAAATATGTATATAACATTTATTGTAGAGCGTAAAATTGTCTATAAAAAATGTTCTCATAGTATACCACGAATATCTATTTTTTTCCATGAAAAATAATAAATTTTATTTGAAAAAAGTTATTTGTTTACGGTAACGTAAATATATGATATGAATGGTAGTCCAGTTAAAGAAGCATTTTGACAAGAAATTTTAAGGGACAAGCAATGTTATTGTTGATTATTATAGATTCTGGTGCGGAGAATTCGAAAAAAATAACCCGGACTAGAAAAAAGTTGTGCAACACCCTTAAAAATGGGGTTGAAGGGTGAAATCCCATTTCTATGTGTATTTTCAATTTATTTCAAAATCTAAAGAGACAATAAGGTATTTTTATGGTTGACATTTGTTGGGGACACTGAGATGAATCGATTGAGACCACATGTACTGAATTTGACCCAAAATTACCCCTTCTGAAATATTTAATATAGGTAAAAATGTTTATTTTGGTGAAAATAGTTTAAAAATTAATAACTTCCGTTAAAATCATCCAAATGACTCGAAATTGATCTCAAATTGTTCCTAAAATTCCAAAGAATAATGAGAAACTATAATTTAAAAAAATATTAATAGTTTAAACAATGAAAATTGTTAATATTACGGTAAGTGACGTAAATTTTTGAAAAATTGTCATTATACTAAAATTTAATTAAAAATATAATTGTTAAATATTTTCTTTTGTAAAACTAACGTGAATATCTTCGATTTGTATATACAAACAAAATGAGCCCCTCCCAAAAAATATTTAATCACTTGAACGGATAAAATTCCACACAAAAATTCACCGATTTTTTTTGTTTTATTGAAATAATATATTTTTATGCACTTTCGCATACATTATTATGCACTCATATGAGCCTTTATTAATGCATAAACTTGTAATTTACGTTAAAGCATACATAAAAGTATGTTTTAATCATAATTTACAGTTTTATTTAAAAAAAATGTATTTTATTTAAATTGTATACAAATGCGCTGCATTTTAGTGTGGAATTACATCCGTTCAAGTGATTAAATATTTTTTTGGGGAGGTGGGGTGTCTAATAGTGTTTGTAATTACAAATCGAAGATACTCACGTTACTTTTACAAAAAAATATTTAACCCCTATGTTTTTAATTAAATTTTAGTAAAATAACAATAATTTAAAAAATTACGTCACTTACCCTTAAATATTAAAAATTTTCATTGTTTAAACTATTAAATTTTTTTTAAATTATAGTTTCTCATTATTCTTTGGAATTTTAGGAACAATTTGAGACCAATTTCGAGTCATTTAGATGATTTTAACAGAAGTTATTAATTTTTAAACTATTTTCACCAAAAATAAACATTTTTACCTATATTAAATATTTTAGAAGGGGTAATTTTGGGTCAAATTCAGTACATGTGGTCTCAATCGATTCATCTCAGTGTCCCCAACAAATGTCAACCATAAAAATACCTTATTGTCTCTTTAGATTTTGAAATAAATTGAAAATGCACATAGAAATGGGATTTCACCCTTCAACCCCATTTTTAAGGGTGTTGCACAACTTTTTTCTAGTCCGGGTTATTTTTTTCGAATTCTCCGCACCAGAATCTATAATAATCAACAATAACATTGCTTGTCCCTTAAAATTTCTTGTCAAAATGCTTCTTTAACTGGACTACCATTCATATCATATATTTACGTTACCGTAAACAAATAACTTTTTTCAAATAAAATTTATTATTTTTCATGGAAAATAATAGATATTCGTGGTATACTATGAGAACATTTTTTATAGACAATTTTACGCTCTACAATAAATGTTATATACATATTTATGCTAATTGCTTTATTTTTTTAATTAAACGCAAAAAACAATAAAACAACCCTATTTGGACTATTTTCAACCCTAAGTCGGCACGGGAAGGGGTTGGTTGATCATGACCAAATTTAACAGGAATTCAAGTCTCATGATAACGAACAAATTTGAGGGGTACGGAGTTTAAAATATCCAAAAAAATTTCCTTCACCTATAAATAAGGACCACCCTATGTAAACCGTACATCGAATGACTCTGATTTAAATTTTAAATAACTTGTGACTTTTTGCGATGAAATTCCATTAAGATCAACAAATATATTTGTATAGTATTATACTTCAGAATCAAATATAAAATACGTAAGCAGATATACAAATATTTATGTGGTATATATCTTTATACTCAACATATAGTGAAATGCTGCCGGCACAAAGTTAGAAAATTTCAAGGAACTTATTGGTTTATTATACATTTTATTATGTCGTAGACTTCCGTTACCGCACAATTTATTTCTGAAATTTTTTTTTTACTTCTGGATTCTTAAATCCATTATCAGTAACGGCATTGTTATTTTATATCTGTATATATAACATTATTTTTCTTTGGTTTTATTACTTTCGAAAAAATATGTAGCTTATGTAAAATATGTTAATTAAATGTAAAAATTTCGATTCTATGTAAATTAGATTTTTTTTCTATATTAAATAATAAAATTTCTCCACAACTTTGCTTATAGAATGTCCGCACGCCTGTATGTTCTAACATTCGCAACAAGACAGTAGTGAAGATAAATTAATTACAATGACTACACTATATTTGCTAACTTTTCGAGCTGTTGTCCACATTGTCGTATACTTATACTTGGCGTTTCAACTCTCATGTCGGAGTCTTCTTCAGAAGTGATTCTGAAACTGTTTCATAATCACTTCTGAAGAAGACTTGAGAGTCGAAACGTCAAGTATAAGAATACGACAACGTGGACATCAGCCCAAAAAGTTAGCTACTATGGACAACGGGCACGAAAGCCTACATAAATTACACTATATTTATTAGAAAATATCGAATATGATTTTTCCTTAATAAGGGCCTGTTGTAAATCAGTTAATATATGCTAACTAATTAGGTTTTATAGCAATGGAAGTCCCAAAAAAATCGGTTCAGTAATTTTCGTGTTAAGTTGAAATAATCGAATTTTATTGCCTGTAAAACTGTGTAGACTCAAAAAATCTACATTAATTAATATTGACTTACTGACCATGCAAATTGTATTGAATAATATACAATACCTAATCATATTAGCAAGTTATCACTTTAATTAGTAAAATATAAATTTATTAAAACAACGTTTAATGGGTCTTCATTTTAAATGTATTTTCATAATTGCAATTAGCAATAAAAAGTTATGTATTATGATAGTGTTTTAAAAGCAATTACACATTTTTAAGTAATTATTTTTATTAATACTAAAAACAAAGTATTAAACGGTGAAACAGTATTTTCCGAAAGATTAAGCTAAAACAAAATCAGAATGAATTATTTAAAGTTTAAAAACCGCACCGCAAACCTAAATAAATTTTAATAACGGTTAATATCCTTTCAATCAATTTTAATGGAATATTATTGTATATTTTTGACGTAGTCAGTTCATTCACTATCCATATTCAAGTTTATTATACATATTATAATCTACATAGTTAAGAGATGGGGAACCTTTTTAAGCATTGAGGTTAATGAATAGCTCGTAACTATAAATTATAAATATAAGTCAAGCTATTTTCGGAACTTTGAGTCAACTTTTCTCATTTGGAAAGATCGTCAAAACTACAAGATAAAAGGTAGGTCTAGAGGCCCTCCCTTGGAAGGAAAAAATATGTTTATTATTAATACTTTTTTCTCTGTTTTATGGAAATGTATATTTGGTCTTGAAATATTGCCTCTCAATTCGACCTGTTTCAGAAATAATTGGAACAGTTAAAAAATGAGTAAACAATCCGTTTTTGGGAGTAAAACCGTTTTCAAAAATAGGAGGTTTTTTTCCAAGATGAAAATTAATCCCAAATTCCAACCGTGTCCAAACGTCTACAGACACACAAAGATCATGGATATTTCCATCAATTCGAAATAATCGGTTTAACAATTCTTACTTATACACTACACTGCATATATTTTCCATACATATGTTCGCGTAGTTTAAGAAAGTAAAATCTGATATCGTAATGTAATAGTTACCCATAACGACCTATGTTCTATACAGAAAAACCCTAACGGAACATGTTCGGTGCGACTCTAATAATAAATTAATATTTTTATGAATTATATATTTTCGATCTCGAGTTTTCGCGATTTTCAGTAAACAAGATTACTACAGTGATAGTATATTATTGACCTACATTTGTACCATTCAGAAGCCAAAACAACTTAATTCACTTCACGAACATGCAGTCGAAAAAATCGATGTTTCATAAAACATAACTATGCATAGTATGCATACAGAAATTATTTATACTGTGGGAGATAAAATTTAAAAAAATCTTATTATTTATTATAGAAATTGCCCCATTTACATTGTGTTTTTTAAATCTTTCCACTCTTTTTCCAAACTTTTACAACCGCATAAAAGTGAATCCGTGTAAATGGAGAGATAACTGTATATTTAAATAAGTTCTATATCAAAAACAAATCTTTTAGAATTCTGAAGAAAGCTTATTAATCACACTTTGTCGTTTGTTTGTCGTCCGTCTATAACAGCAAAATTTCTCGTGAAATATGTATATAAGCTAAAAAAGTTATGACCCCCATTTTGTAAAAATTTTGGAGAATTTTTTTTTCAGAAGCAATAGAATTAAAACTATAAAAAATATATGTATAATAAGTTTGTTTAAAGTATAAACAAGATCTACATTTTGATGCTCCATATGCTTTGGTAAAAAATCATAAGAATTTACTATTTTTTTATTCGAACTCAAAAATGATGCCTGTAAGAGGCTTCAAACAGTTCACGTACTTAATCCTAATGACATACGCTAAATCTATAAGGTAACTGATTTTTACATATTTTTCATTCAATATTTGCATGCACTTGACTTTCAATTCGGTTTTTAGTTAAGCTGAATAACAATGAGGTGAATAGACGAATTGTTTAAAATCTGAATATTCTACGGTGCGGATTTGTAAAGGTTATACAAGGAAAAAATATCGATTTTCGTTCTTAAACTGAAACGTAAAATTTATTAGATATATGTAGCATATACATATAAGTACAACTCGATAATGCAATATATACGTTCTGAAAAGTTTAAAGATTTTTTTTGTTTTGTATTGCAATCAGGGATGCGAGCCAAACCGAAATGTACAATGTTTTTTCGTATTACAGCCAATGTTTCTTAAATTTATATTGAAAACGTAGATTATGTATGTTCAAAAATACAAATTATCAAATAAAATAAAAATATAATAAGAATTTCAAAAGACAAATCTTTACAATTTTTGAGGACGTTGCAATTTTTTTAAGTGTATTGAAGAAGTATCTATATTATAATGTATATACTAAAAGCTGCAACGCGAAAAAACGCCCATAATCAATTTGGCGTGCTCGAACCGATTAAAATGAAATGAGTACAAAATTAATGTTCGTTGAATTTTTATATATTTTCATAGAATTCAAACCGATTCATGAACCGATTAAGCATTAGATTCGATTTTTATTAACGCTAGGGATCGGTTACGGATATAAGGACGTACGTACATATACTAGAAAAAATATTTATCATCAAAAAATTAAATACAAGTAAACTATAGTGGAATCATATTAACGAAAGTTTTATTAAAATAACTAAAATTAAATAACATTTTTTTATCAGCATGTTCTAGTCATCACAGGGAGTAGGTATGTAACATAAATCTTTAATCTCCGGAAGGCTTTTTACCTTTCTTAAAAAGAGGGCCTTTTCATAAGTTTTTCTTGTACATTGTTTTGAACATCTCCGGTTGTATGGTCGGACTGCAAAGAAATATTAATCTTTAGGAATTCTATTTTTTTATTAAATTAACAAGATTTTTTACTATTCAGCTCTGTAGTTTATTTCTTTACAAGGAAATTAAATAAGTATAACTGAAGATATTTTCGAAAATGTGTGAGAAAAACTGTAAGAAGGTCTTTTATTTCAAATATTTAAAAAAATACCTTCCGGAGGTTGTCTAATGTGATGTCTAGAACAAGTTAATAAATGAAATTGATCCTTCATTTTAGTTCATTAATCAATCAATTTTTTTTTACTAATATGACTACTATTTTAACTAACTAAAAAACTTAGACACAATTTATGTCGAATATTTAACAAATACAGTGGAACCTCAATCCCTTCAAATTCGTACTAACGAGGTTCCACTATATATATGTATAGTAAGATTTTTTTTGTTCCAAACAATCCAAACACATACGTTTCATGCATTAAGGATAATCTATCTAAAATATTTTGTCAGTATAATACTTTAATCCTATAGAATCCTCTGTTAGTGTATTAGCTTCGTTACCAATTCACAGCCGTTCTACTCATTTAAAATTAATGCAAATGGATTTAATTAATATAATAAGGGAAACAAAATTCGTAAGATTTATACACTTAAAATATGCATACATAAAAAATGTTCAATGTTTCATTTAATAATAAATGGCATTTTTGTTTTTAGTTTAAGAAAGTGCTTAATATTTAATTATTGTTAATGTATTGTATAATACTGAACAACTAATAAAGATGAAAAAATAAAATAAACATGAGAATTCAACAAAATTATAATTATAACTTTTGGCCAACGTTTCTATGATCTGTCTGTCTGTTAACGCTCTACAGCCAAAACTTTGGAAACAAACATAGAATTTTAACTGAATTTCAGTTGTATTTTTTATATTTATTATAATCTAAAAACTTTATTCTGGTCATTTTTTGGTAAAACGAATTGTTTCAAGATATTTGGTACTCAATAATAAATATACAAAATTTTAATCCTTATTCTTCGATTAGTTTATTTATTTTGCTATAAAATATGTTTTAATGAACTGAATGAGTAGATATAATAATTTACAAATAAAAACCGAAATAAGCAACCAAGTTTACTTATTCTGAAATTCAGTATTTTTGTCATATCTGCGTTCTCTCCATTCGCCCGATAATATCAACTGTGTGAAACAAAAGTTGACAACACTATCATAGAGTCATTCAACTTTCGTCACTAGCATATATATTTTACAATGATCTCTTTTCACAGCAAATTCATGTTTACAATGTTTTTTTTTCTAACAACAATGTCAAATATGATACAAAAAAACATACATTTATATTATACAAACACATTAAGACGAAGTGGTAAATAAGATCTATACTTTTGGATCAATATATTTAAGAAACTAAAAAATTAAGGCCAAAATTCCTTTTTTGATAGATTTTCTTTAAAATACCATTACTAGAAAAAAATGGAAAATAAATCGATAGAGTTATCACACTCACACCAAACCAAATCTAACCTATCTATCTCATCTGGGATGAAAAGCAAAATTACACGATATTTTATCTACCATTAAAAAATCATTAAAATATCTTTATTTTTGATCGATCCAGTTATGATTATTTTTACTGTATAGCAATTGAAGTTCTTGAAAAAAAAAAAAACTTTTCTGAAAAAAGTTGTTTCTTTTTTCTGTAAAATACGAATATGCAAAAAATAAATAGGGTTCCATTAAAAAAAAATTAAGTTGACCTCAAAATGACCTTTAAATTTCTACTCAAGGTCAAGCATTTCACCTCCATTAGTTTCTCCCCTCATAATCTTAAAACTTTTGTAGCATTCATTTTTCCTGAAAAACCTTAGTTTTTGAGACATTTAATTTAAATATAGGGTGTTCGCGGGAACCGAGTGATCATTGCTAACTTTGTTATTATTGGAGCTAGAAGATCGGTTAAATAGGCAAAGTATCAGTATTTTTTCCGGGATGAATAATGGCGGTGTCAAAAAAACAATTTAATGTCAAAATTTCAGAGATATATTGAAATATAATATTTTTTTAAATGGAACACCCTGTATATTATTATTGAATTTTGTAGCTGAGGATGTTCTCTTTATAAAACAAATGATAAAAAAATTTAAAACATCAATTTCAGATATTTGTGCCTTATTTCGCAGATTTTTAACATTTTTGAGAATTATTCATAAAAAAAATATAATTAATTATAATAATACATTATAATAATTTGTTCTCAATTTATTAAATCTTCATAGCACACTGATTTTCAATATTTTCTATTAATTTTATACTTGTTATAACTTGTTTTCTATCAATTTTACCATCATACATGTACCTGTATTACATTTTTATAAAGAGAACATCCTCAGCTACAAAATTCAATAATAATATACAGGATGTTCCATTTAAAAAAATGTTATATTTCAACATATCTCTGAAATTTGACATTAAATTGTTTTTTTGACACCGCCATTATTCATCCCGGAAAAAATACTGATACTTTGCCCATTTAACCGATCTTCTAGCTCCAATAATAACAAAGTTAGCAATGATCACTCGGTTCCCGCGAACACCCTGTATAGTATATTTTTCAAAAATGAACCTAAAATAACACGGTATGCTATCTACAACAACGACATAACTATTTGAAATTAAAAAAAATAAGAATAAGAAAAAAAATAAAAATACATATTTAAAGAACTGGTAACTAGTCATCAAACGACATACCTACGCGAAGAACAACGATCAACTAATTATCTATGTACCTAACCATAATAATTGAAAATTTCGTTGAAAATTAGAAAAAATCTACCTTGGGTTTCACTTGCTCAGAATTATTACTTACACCACTTGACCTTATTTATTAAAAAAAATTTGACAAGAAATTTTATAATAATTTTTAAAGTGATTTATTGTGTTAAACTTTTCTTCATTCATATTTGTATATTACCATTTTATTTAAAACTTACATAACATCGGCACTTCATTTAAATGTGTACATAAAAATCATTCAAATTTTTTCATACGCAAAGAAAAATTAAATAATAAAAAGGGAGAAAACATTAAATAAACATAACGCATACGTATATCGTTTCTTTTTAATACAACCACAATTATATGAATAAAACATACCTCACGTGTATGGTACGTGAGAACCAAGCAGACTATGTTTTTTTTAATATTTCGTATGATTTACAGCTTTCTCAGCTAATTCATTTATTAATATACTTCTACTTACAAAGTATAACTTTATATTGTGCCTACGTTTAAAATATTTAATAAATCTTCTGGATTGAGCTTTACCGCATCATATAAATTATATTTATATACATTAATTATTAATTCAAGTACGGTCATATCGGTGGTAGGTAGGTTTCTGTTTTAAAATAAAGAAGACTTTATTATAATATAATAATGTTCATATTCGTATAGAGTTTATAATTTATGGTATGAGTTTTCTTAACTTAAAATCAAATAAAATGTTATAATATATAATATTAAACGTGAAAATTCTAAGATAATAAAATATGAGCAGGCGCATGGGTTTCCAGTTGAGGGTCTCACGAGGCCCGTATCTTATATATATCTTTTTTTACCAGATCAAATTTTTTTAATATTACTTTTCGTCTCGGGGGAAAATCATGTTCTATTAAAATTATTATATATTAATGTTAACTTTTTTGTGAAGATAGTTTTGGATAATAACTATCTTCATTTCGTAAGATTTATATTTGAAATTTTGAAACAATAATCTTTATATATATTATTGAAATGATTGAATTGACAAAAATGCTACAAAATACTTACAGTATAATTAAAATTTAAAAAATATTACTTTTTATCAATCGATAATGAAAGAAATAATTATTATACGAAATATGTTTACAATTTTTATTAATTTTTCAAAATAATTTATTTGTTTTTTATAAACCATGTATTTAAATGGTTATTGCAAAAAAATGTATGTACCTTAAATATAAAATTATGAAGGGTGGGCTAAAATAAATAGTATTAAAATTGTCTTACAACTAACATAATTAATTCTGAAAAACTAATATTCTTTGATACTATAGAGGTACATACATTTATTAAATAAGGGCACCTTATACTGTAATTTGAAGACTGAAAAATTGTAAAAAAAATAAAGTAGGTACAAACATTTATTTCTAAATGGCATTATATTACTATTTACACATTTACAAATTTAAAAAAAATAAAACACTTTGCAGATACGCTTCTTCTTATTCTACTTATGAAATCAATAAGTTTAAGTTGACAAACTTATAAAAAATGTTTACTAGAAAATAAACAATACAGATATTTTTTATTTGAAATTAAAACATCACGAATGCTATAGAAGGGTAATAAAAGGAGTAAAAATAGGAAATAAATTTCAAGAGTTTCATAAATCACAGTGTAGACAAAGCAGCAAATGTTAGAATAGTCTACTTTACACCCATTAATGTGTCAAACAACTTTTAGATATTTCTCGTTCGAGTAGTACTACTGTATATGTATAATGTATATGTATGTATGTGTATGTATATTGTATATATGTATATATAATTGTATATTATATGTGCATGTATATAACATGTCACAAGCAATATAAGATAATCAAAATATGAGAATAATTTTATTTTTAGACTTTATAGGTTTCAAATTTAGTGAAGCTCCCCTAAATTTATGTCAAACCCAATTGCATTATTTATTTTTTGTAATAGATTTTTTCTATTAATCATTATTTTCTGGACCAACCTTTCATCGCAAGTTGTAATTTTGATTTAAGAGTATTGATCACTACTTGAGTACATTTAAATTTAGTATGCATTAAAATGTTTGATAATCAATAAGGCATTTTGAGTTTAATTAGTTTGAATTAAGTATATAATACCTTACTATTATAACATTTTTCAGCATTGCAGCTATCGCAATCACGTCGTTTTCTGACGTGCTCTGGTCGGTATAATTTTATGTATTTATATAACGTGCCTTGGAATAATATATATGTTCTATAAAACGTCACGAATATTGATTCAAAATATCCCCACATTGTGCGAAAATCTTGTAGCATTATGGATTTACAAAATACTGAAACAACTTACAATTGTCATTGTCCGTAGAACGGAAATAAGTGGATAAAACTCTTAACAATTCTTGATATAAGCCTTTATTAACATTTTATATTGTCTTACTTACCTACATAAAATCATTTGAGATACTCTACAAATATAATGTAATATATAGCAATATAAAATTATAAAATTTTTAATAATATACAGATAATATTATGTTCTTAAGTAGAAAATGAAAAAGTATAAATTGATAAAACAATTTATATCATTTATCTATGTACATTTTATTATTATTTATATATAAAATGTATGTGCATTTTATTTCTTATCTATCAATAAGCTAATATACAGGTATTTTATTTTAATATAAAATAAAGTAAACAAATACATATAAATTACTGCATTTGATCAAAATAAATGTGTTTCAAAAGTTTGAATTATTTTTATTTTTCATAAATAAAATTTGTATTGTTTGCCTAAAATTTAATTAAACAAATGTCGAAATACAGAGTTTGTAATTTAACATAATAAAAATAAAACTTTTTATTGATCTATATACATATGTACATGCAGTATACTTGAGTTTGAAAAACCGCAATACATTGAAAGCGTTAAATTTGTAATAACGATAATTTTTAACAATTGCTAATAACTAATAATAAATGTTTTTAATAAGAATGATTTTACAATAAAATAACAATGCAATTAAAAATTGATATAAATACGGATTAACAGAAACAAATGAATATAAAATAAACTTTTCAATAACATTCAAATCTCTAATTAACAAATACTTGAACTAACTTATACGCATAATCAAAGAACAAATGCAAGAACTAACTTTTGAATCTATGAATTGCACTCCACTTTGTAAATTAAAACAAAACTTACCTCGTCGTAGATAAAATTATCAATCTCTTCGAGCGGGCGTCCGTACAATTTAGTCGGGAAGGGTTCATATTTTTTCGGTAGAACAGCTCCGTCCTCGACGCTTTCTTTACGCTTTGGCTGAAATCCATATTGGCGCACTAGTTGAATTGTTTTGTTGTTATCTATTCGATCCAGGGATTCCTTTGTAAATGGCCTTACTTCGACAGGATTATTGCCCGATTCACCACTAGACGTCGGATCTTTTTCAGCTGGTATCGGTACCGACACCGATAAGAGTTCTTTCTTAGAATTATCTAGAGAGACTATACTCGGAGGACGCGATTTAGATTTCTTGCCGTTTTTAGGTACACTGTTTGTATCTTGTTTCTGACCATTTGGAGACGTCGAACATTTGGGAGACTTTTTATCAGAAGATACAAAATCGGTTACCGACGATGGCGAAGGTACATCTAAAACCAAAGGATGTTCAAAACATTCAACTCTCTCGCTTTTGGTAACTTCGCCGTTATCTTGGGGGTCAATTGTAGTTCCGTGACCATTTATCACAGTTTCAATAACACGACGTCCTCCGTTAATAAGCGAAGAAGATTGATCTTCTTCAACATTAACTTGAACCTGTTCGGGTGACGAAGACATGACTTATGTTTCACTCAAACTAAACAACTCGACGGTCTGGTGGCATTCTGAACGTGCGGCGACATACTCGGCAACACTAGAATCGGCCGCGACTGTGTTGAATGTCCCGGCGGCGGCGACTCCGTGCGTAGACCATGCCGTCGACTGGTTCACACTAGACTAGTCCTCCGTGCGCCCGGACTCCGGAGCTACCGCGGCGCGGTGCGGCAATCATGGCAAAAGTGTTACGGGGACGTGCGCGGGGCGGCCGTGCGGTGCGGGGGGCGGGCGAGTGGCGGCGGCGGCGGTCTCGAAAGCGCCCGAATCACACATACATACGTACGTACGTACACACCACAGTGGCGGGCGAAGGCGGCGGCGGGACTGGACTGCAGATACCCGCGCCAAGTCTTAATCAAATTTACTCTAATAAATACATAATCACACTCAAGTGACACATTGAGTCCAATCTCTTGCGCATTTTCTTTATTAATCTTTTAATTGCAATATACCTACCTATTTCATATTGAATGTATCATCGTCATTCAATCACGTCATCAAGAGAAACTCTTGCAATATAGGTATGCATTTTGTTATTAACATTTATACCTACCTAAAATCATATATAGAGTAGAGAGTCGTCTTATAGGTATAACAATAGTGAAAACTAAAACTATCGGTTTAATAATCAAACGAACGTATTCTCCAATTGCAGACTAAACAACCTTGGCCAAAAATTAATATTTATCTAGCAAAATAGAATTTAGAATTTTCAAAAAATAGTAAATATACTATAAGTAAATTAAAAAATATTAAATACTAAACTGACAGTTAAAAAAAATAAACAAACAAAAAACAGAAAATGCCTAAATAATATTTTATATACATTTTGAATAATGTATGAAATCTATTACTCATGTAAGTACTAGATACTTTCTAACCGAAAAAATTAAACATGAAATTATTCCAGATTTAAAATACTATACGCTACTGATACAATAGTATATTTCTGTTGAGTATAGGTCACTTACTCTATTTTGGCGTACATTTAATCAATTCAAAACCTTAACTTCTTGATTCAACGTTTCGTGATATAAATGGTCATGACACCTAAAGCACAAATGTATTAGGTATACTTTAATTGTACATTACGTGTATATCTATACTAAATATAATATACATTCATATATCATTATCATATAAAACTCTCTTCGCAATTACGTGTAGAAATCATAAATAAAAAATAAACCAAATTGTTGGGTCTATCGACGTAAAAAATATAATATGTTAAACCTACTCATAAAATCATAAGAAATAGAGAGTAAAAATAAAGTCAATAAAATTACAATCTACCTAAAGTTTTTCTACTCCTATCACAACCTATAATGCATTGAAAAAAATAAATTGGTACAATATTGTACAATATTTACCTCCCCCCATTATTTTTTAATTTACCACGAGTAGATATTATATATTAAGAGTCCTTCTGAAAATACAAATATGAATGAACCAAACTGAGAATCGCCACAACGCGACTTACACTCAGAAACCAGAATTATAATTCCACAATGCGCAATAGGTACTTTCTCGCCAGTATAAAGCAAATTACCTGTACCAGTATACTATAGTGTATATAGTGAATACTGTATACATATACATATAATGCATGTTTGTGTTGGCTCAATCGACATAGCGACATAATTTATGTGTTGAACCAAAGCAGAATACAATATTAAAATCTTAGTGTTTGATAAAAGTGTACTTTTAAATTTTCATAGTATATATGTATACGTTTGTATGTAATAATAGAATAGCATAAAATAATAGTTATGTTTTATTTTTAGATGTTTATTTTGAAATATTTGTAGAATCATCGTGAGTTTCTGCGATATTAAAATAGAATAATAAATAGAAAATAACATATTATATGTATAACCTCTTTAAACTTTCATTTTATATATTAATTATTTGATGTTGGTATTTTCCCTATAATATTTGTCAATTTGAATTCAGGATTTAATGTACAATATTAACTAAACAGGATTTTTTATCAGAGTAAAAATAAATCATGTCAATATCAATATGTTTAACACATCTTTAATTGTATATTTTATATTGACTTAATTTTGATTTTTTTAGAAGAAACACGTACAATCAGAATTATAATTATAATCATGAAGATTATAATAATTAATATCAATAACATAAGGAAAAAAGTAACTTTCAATTCGTATTGAATTATTAAAAACTAATATAATACATCAAAAATAAATATCTAGCTCGTATTTCTTTTGACAAAATGCGACACAAAGAAACATTTATTTCAGCCTGTCTGTGATATATCACACATATTTTGTAGCACAAAAACCCCGACTAAATCAGATTTTAATGCTCCATTTATTTCCTTATTTTGCACACAAATATTTATTCAAAAGTATCAGAGATAATACACTTGATATATTGATAAACTGTTTTTGGGGGTAAAAATATTTATTTCAATTTATAATAATATATTTCAATAATACGAAGATTATGTCTAGATTTTTATTGCTAACATTTTGTCATAAGTTTTACTTTATTTTAAATTAAAACATCTACGCAGTAATGCTGTTCAGAAAATAAAATTAAAGTTTTTGAAAGCTTCGTTCTATAAATGTCTATGCCCATAAGTATATGCTATTTGGATTATTTTTATTTCAATTTTAATAAATACTAAAGCTATAAGATTACAAGCAGGGGAGAGTGAGTGGGGCACGTTCGGACACTTTTTTTTCAGCAAATGTAGTGTTGCTGAAAATTGAATGGCAACTTTCTTAATGCATATTGATAGACTCATTCATTAAATATAGAGTAATGAACAAAGTAGCACATCTGAGGCACATTCGGACAAAACCCAATAAAACACAGAAACTACAAAATTATTTTTTTATTCTCTGTTCTCAAAAAATATTGTTATATATTAATAAAAATTATTATTGAATATTTAAATTATTTAAACTCACAGTAAAATTTATAAATCCGCCTAGCAGTGCCTTTGATAATATTTGGATGTAGTAGCTTGGAGGCGATATCTTGACGATTTACAAAAGAAATATAGTCTATAACAAGAAAAACAAATCATCGGGTTCCTTTTTTGCGCATGAATTTTTGCGTATTATTTACTACCACTACTGCGGGGTATATCCGAATGTACTCCTCATGCACATTTTTCATCTAACTAGATAAAACTAATTCCCTGAGCAACAGGTGAGGTTGAACTAATATGAAATTATAGGTCATGTAATGTCATTTGATGAACTGCAATTACCAAATAGCTAAGTGAAAAAATTAAAATGCGAAAACTTATGATACTTACCTCAAATATTATTACAACATCTCAAAAAACAGGTTTTTGCTTATAAAAACTTTGTTTGTTACGCTGAAAAACCGGATGTTTGTCACACAATAACGCTTTGTTCTAGAAACCTACCATAAACCTATGTTGTCGACTAGCATGTCATTTAGGCGGAAATTTCAAGATGTCCGAACGTGCCCCATGTCCGAACGTACCCCACTATCCCTACTTTAAAATAAAATATCTTCGAAAATACTATTGAAATAATATTTGAAAGAACACATAAAACATAGACTGTTTTTGAATCATTCATGAGCCCAAATAAAAATTCTTCAAAACAAACAGTCGATGTTTTTTAAAAGCAAACTTATTAGAATAAAAATGAAATGTAAAGTATAAATGATTTTCATTTTAAAAATAAGTAAACAAAATATTATTATTATTAGTATTATACTATTTTCAAAATAGATAATCGGAATCGGAAACAGAACTCTTCAACTCTGATGACCTCACTAAAATTACAAACCCGGAAACGAAGCCGGATCCTTCAAAAATATTTGGGTTTTTTCCAGCTCCGAATTATACCATAAAACAGTTCTATTTAAACTAAGAAATAACTTCACACTTCCGTGCTTTAAGCGGTGAAATGAAAAAATCAGAAACAATAGCAGAATGCGGACTCATAATTATTCTTGAAAAAGTCGCCGTTCAATTGGAATATTTTTTATAAATACGTATATATCACTATATGTAAGGATTTTTTCATCCCACATGCATACACAATAGAAAATAAAAAGCTGGATGTACGCCAAATCTTGAAAGTTCGTCCTTGTAAATTATAGCCATTGGCCAGAAGGACGTTTGTCGAAACCATTTCACACGATCGGATTATGTATTCCGATAAGAAAGTCAAATCAATCTGTTAGTTCAATGAAAAGCAAAAATCTGAAAATCGAGTGAGATATGTTTATACATATGTATCTACATATATTCAATTAATTTTTTCAAGCTTACTACCACAAGGCAATATTTGTATGTTTTTCTATGCACAACATGATTGCAAAATGATTAAGAATATACAAAATAAAATAAGAACTGAAGAAATATAATGAATATATAATGACAAAACCTGAATGATACCAATGAAGTAAATATATATGTCGGTCATTCCATAAATAACTGCACACCCTTTTTGAAATTGTCACCGATTTTTTTTATTTTTACATATGTTTTAGTACTAGCTTAGAGAAAATTTTTAACGGTACTTAAAGTTCGAAAAAATTTCTCCCCCCAAAATTATCGACTTTTGAAAATTTGACGTACTTTTTTTTGTAAACGAAATATCTCAAAAACTATCAAAGATAGATTAAAACTACAAAATACCAATTTTATGTAAAAATGTATGAAATTAAAAAAAAAAAATATTTCGCTGCACAAAAATTTTATTTAAATAATTTTTTTTTATTTATAAAATTTAAATTGAAAATTTGTGGGACGTGTCAACTCTGAATTTTAAAAATAAAAATATATGTTATAGCTTAATCATTCCTGAGTACACTCCACTTTGAAAATTTATGAACATATGAAAACTTTTCGAAATATTAATTTTTTTAGGTGACGGCGCGCGAGTATCAGCGCGCTGCGCTCGCGTTGGCATAGGTGCAACACCACACGACTGTGCCAGAGTGATCTGAATTTACTGGAAATAACTATATTATTGATTATTTTATAAACATTTTCTAATATTTAACTGATTTCAGTATATTTATAGATATAATTTAAATAATCATATAGTGAAAATTTCGCTTATGTCGGATGAAATCAAAAATTTAATTTAGTGAAATATATTTAATTTTAAATATAAATTATCTTCAAAAATACAGTTTTAAAACTTTTTTTTATTAATATTTACATCAGGTACGTTATTATTAACGTTATTATTAAATTGTGAAATTTATTAGTTAAGTAAATATTTATTCTATATTGGAAATTTGGGATACATGTAAACTCTGAATTTTTAAAATAAAAATATATGTTATAGCTAAATCATTCATGAGTACACACTACACTTTGAAAATTTATGAACATATGAAAACTTTTCGAAATATAACTTTTTTTAGATGAGGGCGCGCGAGTATCAGCGCGCTACGCTCGCGTTGGCTTGTTAAACATAGTAGACTGTGTCAGAAGTTTAGCATTTACTGTAATAAGTAGCTATCATCGATTATTTTATAAACATTTTATTAATGCTTTCATCAGGTAAGTGATTATTAACCTGAGAAAATAATAAATCTACTTAATCTTTATTGTATTTAGACATTCAAAGCGGGTATATCGTTTATCGGGAAGTTAAGTTAATAATAACGTACCTGATGTAAAGATTAATAAAAAAAAGTTTTAAAACTATATTTTTGAAGATAATTTATATTTAAAATTAAATATATTTCACTAAATTAAATTTTTGATTTCATCCGACATAAGCGAAATTTTCACTATATGATTATTTAAATTATATCTATAAATATACTGAAATCAGTTAAATATTAGAAAATGTTTATAAAATAATCAATAATATAGTTATTTCCAGTAAATTCAGAGCACTCTGGCACAGTCGTGTGGTGTTGCACCTATGCCAACGCGAGCGCAGCGCGCTGATACTCGCGCGCCGTCACCTAAAAAAATTAATATTTCGAAAAGTTTTCATATGTTCATAAATTTTCAAAGTGGAGTGTACTCAGAAATGACTAAGCTATAACATATATTTTTATTTTTAAAATTCAGAGTTGACATGTCCCCCAAATTTTCAATTTAAATTTTATAAATAAAAAAAAATTATTTAAATAAAATTTTTGTGCAGCGAAATATTTTTTTTTTTAAATTTCATACATTTTTACATAAAATTGGTATCTTGTAGTTTTAACCTATCTTTGATAGTTTTTGAGATATTTCGTTTACAAAAAAAAGTACGTCAAATTTTCAAAAGTCGATAATTTTGGGGGGAGAAATTTTTTCGAACTTTAAGTACCGTTAAAAATTTTCTCTAAGCTAGTACTAAAACATATGTAAAAATAAAAAAAATCGGTGACAATTTCAAAAAGGGTGTGCAGTTATTTATGGAATGACCGATGTATAATGTATACCTATATTTCATCATTATTTTCATTTTATTCATATATTTACACGTGATGCGAATGCATTTATAATATTTAAACCTCTTTACAGTTCGGATCAGAAATCAACAACCATTCTTATTAAGATTTTTTTTTATAAAATGCCAAATTATGTAGCAGGTTGTACAAAAAATATATGCAACTTTAAATATATAATATACATAAATTACACCTCTGTTCAATTGCTCAAAAAATTCAGCTATAGGTACTCTACTTCGGATTTTATAAGTAAACAATAGATTCAAATTATTGACTTTATTTTTGTTATATCCATTTATGCGGGTAATCGATTTACAATTATCTATGAAATTATAAATAAGTTAGTTTACATCAGCAGTAACTACTTAACAAAGAAAGCTATTTTCAAAGATATTCTAATTCTCAAGTTATACTATCCCAATCAATCCAACAAATGTACATATCGTCAGTTTAAAGTGAAAGTGTCTAAAATGACAAATTTTACAGGAGAACGAAAAAATCGTGCTAAATCGTTTATATACACATTAAAAAAAAAACTGAAAATCCCGTTGGACTGTTTTCATATAAAATATGGTTTCTTATTCTGAAATAATAATTATGTTCCGTAGGTTTGGTAAAAATTACGAGTTTTTGTAGATATAGATACGTTCTTGAATATGGCCAAAGTTTTAGTTTTTTTTTTAATTTTTGGAAAAAATAGCTTTAACTTTAGAACGTGTGGCCGGATTTGATTTTTGTCGACGGATTTGGAATCAGCGTGTCAAAATCTATTTGATGTCATGTATACTACTTCAAAAATTTGGTCAAAAATCGAAAAAATTTTTAAGGTATGGAAAATTTTCGATTTAAGGCAAAAAATTTTTTTTTTAATTATCAATTATAACTGTCATTTTGACACGCTGATTTCAAATCCGTCGACAAAAATCAAATCCGAACACGTTCAAAAGTTAGTCGTTTTTTGAAAAAACTAAAACTTTGAGAGGCCATATCTCGAGAACGTTATGAGATACAGACGGTTTGAAAATTGCAACTTTCACGTCTGTTTCTATATAATCAACATAATTTTAACAAAATCTAAAATTCAACATTTTTGATAAATATTTTATGTGTCAAACTTAAAAATATCAACTTGAAGATAATAATAAAAGAAGAAAGAAATACATACATAACTATACAATAAATAATAAATTTCATTATTTGTCATGTAATTTTTTATTTAATCAACATTTTGATATAACATAATTTTGCTCTATTGTTAATTTGTAAAATATATTTTTTATGGAATCTTCGGTTTTGAAATTCGGAATTACTTTTACTTCAAGTAAATTTACCCATACACATGCAAACTGTACAGCATTTATACCTACCTTCTACCTCGTTCCATAAATAACAATAACCTTTTCTATCAATTAAATTATAAAAAGCTAGATTTTGAATTTATCTTCCTCTTTTGGATGTATAATTATTATACAACTTAAAAGTAATATTATTTATTTCTAACACGACATCACAGCTGAGAGCTATTCAAGATGGCCGATTTATATGACTTAGCGCGTACGAACTGAACTATGCGGACTTAGAATATTTACGTTTTATTCATTTATTCGAATAGTACCAAAAAATGATATTAGAAAAAAATGGACTGAGCACACTTTCACTTTAAGCCGACGATATAGCTAATATTTTTCAGTATTATAATATTTTATACAACAAACAATTAATATTGTATACAATTCTATCAACGGTGTCCTGTAAGGATAATGTAGATCGTGTGAAAGAGCCGTAAATAAATGTTACCACAAATATATGTGCAAAGAATCAATGATAAGGAACAATATATGTGGATTTAATATTTATATTTCTAGTCGTGTCTCCTTACTTTCTACCACTGTGTATCTGAAACACGGGTTCGAAAATACTAATCGATAACACACAAAATTATAAATATATATGTAAGTACAATTCAAAATTAATTAATTTATGTACACCTTACATTTCTTTTTCTTAACCAATAAATGTATATATAAAGATATACATCGTAAGTGACTGACTGAATACCGCTCACTGTAAACTCCTCGACTTAGAAACGTGAAATTTTAAGACGAATTCCAGATAAAATTTCTTCTATCAAAATACCGGAGTTTTTCATAATTAAACCTTAAAATGGGTAAAAAAATGTTCTAGATTAACAATAAAAATAGTGCCAAATTGTATAAATTATATAAATGTTCATAAAATAAAAACATTGAGAGCTAAGTCGCTAGTAGGCATAATATAAAATTAAATATTTTTCAACAATTGATTTCGGTATATTTTTCTACAAATATATTGTAAAATTTAATCAATTGAAATTTTATTAGTTAAACACTTCAGTACAGACTTTTTTTGTATAAATAAGAGAAGTATTGTTATTTCAACATATATCAGACATGCCTCCTTTCTTAATTAATTAATCGATGTGGATATATGTATGTATGTGACATGTATGTTTGTAAATTACAAGAGATAAATTTTACTTGAATACAAAAAATAAAATAAAAAAACTTTATCCATCAAACAAAAAACCCCTATAGTTGAATCTGCAAAAAGATGTTTGAAATTAGAGTAATCAGAAACTAATGTGGTCGCCGACGAAAGTAATGAGATAATTCTAAGTATGTGAAAGATAATATTGATGATCTTCAAAGAAAACTTGACGTAAGCCACATTCAGAAGCTTTTCTACAGTCGAAAAACACAAGGCTAGTTTAATTTTTTGTTGTATTAATGAACATATATATTATATATATGTATAGGTACAGCCCGAGTTTCAAAATATATTTTGATAATGCATCTATCTATATGTCATTTATATTTGCAACACTTTATTACCTATACGTATGTATATAGTAATATTGCACATCCCAAGCAGGCTTACTTCCGATTTCACCAAAGTTTGTTATTTCTAACAGTATTGTAAATCTTCAAAAGGACTAATCAAAACCTAGTATTTACTATTTAACAGATTGGTATCAAGTTATTATCACAAATATTCTGGTAACATAGACTGATAAAATTGAACATTAAACTTGATGTGTGTTCTTTTCTCGGTTTACTTTTTTTTTAAATGTACGTTGATATTATTTCTTTTTCATCAGTAGCATACTTATCCATATTTAATTAGTTTTATTGTTCTGTTATTAAAATATAAGCAAAGTTCGTTACGTTTTATTTCGGCAGTTTTTTTTACTGTGAAACACGGGTACATGTCACAATAAATCAACATCAGTCCTTTTTTCACTTCATCCATTATCAGAATATAGCCATATTTAAACTCGAATTAGATAAGTAGAAATAATAAAAACTATCTTAAAAAAATATATCATTATAATTTTTAACCATATACATTTTTTTAATTCAAGGGGTGTACCCTAGCTTTGTTAATTATACATAAAAAAATACACACATACTTACTCCAAGTTACCGATCAACTTCCGACCAGTTGGCTTCCAGCCAATAACATAACTAAAAATTTCGACCTCTTAGCGAATTTTAAGATAGAGCCCTCGACGACATAAAACATTTATCGGGACTTTTGGACGAAGGCTAAAAAAAGCTTTAAGGGTATTTAATGCAGAGCTCGTTACAGCTGGAGCCCCCTGATATTTCGCCAGTCCTGCCACACTGTGAGAACAGTGCTTTACCTAGTGGACATATTTGAATTTTTATAGTATGACTGTAAAATAAATATTTCCTTTAATAGGCCTCGCTCTAGCAAAATTAACATTGCAGCCTCTACTTGACTTTCCCCTTATATCTAGATAAATTTCTGCAAACATCCATGTCTACACTAAAATCTCAAGTTCACATCTGGGTAATACAGGAAGAAACGCATTAATAGACAAATATAGGTATAAAGGTGCCGATAATAACATTAAAACATTGATATTACTTGCGACTAACTCAAGAAGTTCCCCCAGCTTGTAACTAAAGTTCTTGAAACTTAATTAAATCAAGTCTAGGTTTCTATTCTAATAATAATTCTCATAGGTATAAATAATCTCTAGACTTCTGAATAAACAAAACGTCTTCTTAGCTCCAGCTTGATCAATAAATTGTCATATATTTCAGAATGAATATGTATCTAAAATACATCGTATAGAATAGACCAGTGCTTCTTAAACTTTTTGGCGTCGCGGCCCCCTTCTAGCTCATAGTGACAACTCACAGCCCTCTATTTTTTTTTGAATCCTAGATGAACGATAGTAAAATTCTTTAATATTTAACGATTGTATGATACATTTATTTGTTACATTCGTGGTTCTTCACGACCCCCTTAAGGGGAGGCGACGGCTCCCTAGAAGGCCGCGGCCCACCACTTTAAGAAGCCCTGGAATAAACCACATTATTCCATTTTTAATACATAATTAAAAATTAAATTAAAATATTAAATAGGTATATAGTTAATATTATATTACACTACATTAATAAAAAAAAACTGAAATGGGTGCCACGAGATTTTATTATACTACGTAAAACTGAGAGTATGTGTGTCTAATTATATAAATCAAAACTAATTCTGACTATAAATTATAGATAAACGAACGAAGCCCCGAGTAAAAGCTAGTAAAATATACAACCAATTTATATACATAATATACATGCTCATCCTGTATACAGGTGCATAATTTGTATTTAATGTATGTAGTAGCACATACACAGATACACTTGCTGTAACATTGATTATTTATTTTTATTGTTTTCACAGCGTTTGTTTTATGAAGCAAAAAGATAAGGCACTCGAATGACGCTCACTGTGTTAATAACATAAAAACTAAATAGCGCCGCTTTTATTTTGCACAATAACGACAAAATACTTTTAGTACATCTGTACTATTCGACAACAAGGTGAAGATGCTTTTTATTATAATATGTACAGTATACTTACGCTACCTATAATGGCTTCTATTTATCCCGGGTATAAATAATCATAATCTTACATTTCTTATTTGTCAATAAAATGCTAGTCGTATATTAAATAACACATGACATAAATTATTTAGTTAATAATATGTGCCTATAAACGAATATATGTATATTTCACTTTAAGATTAGATGATAAATGGCATCGCTCTTGATCTGACATATGACAAGATACATGATCAAACCCACAATGTATTCTATAGTATATTATAAAATGTGATGTCAATCATAACTAACAAATCTTAATACAGATGATTTAGTATGATAAATGTTAATGTAATGTGTTAATATTTTCAAATATAATTGTTAATTAAATACCAATTGAGTTGTTGATAGACTTTATAAACGTAATTTACATAAATATAGATGGCCCACTCTTATTCAGTGGCGTAGTTAGAGGTCTCGCTTCGCCACCGGCGAAAACTGAAAAAGTACCCACCGTTTTGTTACAATATCAACTTTAGTGCCCCCTAGAACTCACGTTTACGCCCTATTTGTGTTTGTGAAGGCTGAAGACCTTTCTTTTTAGTCCTCATGTCACATTTTTATCCGCATAAAGTATTTCTACCATATTTTGACGTTTCCTCAATCTTACACCCCCGACGGGGGCCAATTTCGCTAACCTCTAGCTACGCCACTGTTCTTATTATCAACGAACAAATAAACCTGTGCAGAGGATGATTTTTTTAATTAAGTCAAGTCCGTATTTAGAAATTGGTATTTTTTAATAATAATTAAACATAAAATTAACATGTTTTTTTCTTCACAATTTTGATGTCGGCTGGTTTGATCCTAGTCCAACAGCTCAGTATTAATTATGAGTGTGTATGTATATATGTGTGTGTGTATAAGGCAAGGACACAAGAAACATGGGGAATTTGCTGATGAACCGATCATCGCAGGTTTAGACAAACTGAGGGTTGAGGAATTACGGTTATGTATGTTATAGGGACACTGGGGGTGTATTGTGACATATATTAAATAATTTTTGGTTTTATTTTAAAAAAATGAATCAACAGTAGTTGTATGGTTTGATTTAATTAACCAAAACATTTATTTTGAATAATAAGATCAGGCGCACGCATTAAAAAAATGCGATTGACATTTTTAAATAAAACTGGCAAGTGCGTGTTGGGCACGCACATGATATGAATGTGAGTTTACTTTTCAGTCTGTGAAAGGGGGGTCCAAAATATTTTTGTCAATGTTCGTTATAATTTTCAGTGAAAGTACTAATTAAAAGCTATACATTCGGAATTTTTTTCAGATTTTTTGAATAGATATTTTAGAAAATAGAGGGGGGGGACGCTCTGACAACGACATTAAAAAGCAAATATATCGTGAATGAAGGGTTAATATTAAAAAGTTATTTGACATTTTTTACTGCATTTTAGGAGACCTATCAAATGGCACCCCACTCAATGGGGTAAGTGGGAAAAAAATATGAGTTCACTTTTCAGTTCATAGAAGGGGGGTCCAAAATATTTTTGACAATGTTCGTTATAACTTTCAGTGAAAGTACTTATTAAAAGCTACATTGTGGAATTTTTTCAGATTTTTTTAATTGATAGTTTAGAAAATAGAGGAGGGGGGCGCTTTTATAATGACTTTGGAGAGCAAATACATCGTGATTGAAGGGTTAAAATCAAAAGGTTCTGATACATTTTTGTTGCATTTTAGGAGACCTTTCTAACGATACCCCACTCAATGGGGTAGGTGAAATTTTTTTGTTTTTTTTTATCATTTATATTATTGGGGCATCAATCTACGACCGTATACCAAATTTCATCTTCTTATGTCAAAATTTTTCAGGACAGACGGACGGACATGGAGAAACTATAAGGGTTCCTAGTTTTCTACGGAACCCTAAAAATGAGGAGTTGATTCCCAAAAAGTAGGACACAAGGGCCTACTAGTTAAAAATAAATATATATATAGCTGTTCGTGATTCCACGTCTCAAGTTACTTACATTTAATATCCTTATATGTAAATGTTTAGTTCATCTGAAGTTACAAACATGGGTATAATAAGTTTACACATTAGTTTTGTTATATAAATAGATGTGTGCGGAAGATAGAGAGGGAAAATCATACTAAAATAAACTTATAATTTGCATACAACAAAAACATTCATAATATAAACATGGAATATAGATATTAAAAATTAAAGGTATACCTACATATGTACATTTTGTACATACAATACCTACATTACCACACATTATAAACATCATCCAAGCATAAGTATTATTCAATGCAAAGCGGTGCACGAGTACAAAATAAATACTTTTTAAAATTATACTTAAAATGTAATTGCAATCATTGGTGGAATTTTTTTTATAATAGTTTAAAAGAAAAAATCCCCCCTCGTTCTATCTATTGCTAATTCTAATATTAGTATTAATTTTATACATTTTTTTTCTTTTTGACTTTCCTATAATTAGATGCAGCCAGTTATAACCAGACGAACACATTCTTCTTCCGACGTGGATGACATGAAGAGAATGTGCCTTGGGGTAATCAGGGCAGGTGACACTTAAAAATCCTTAGATTCACAGGGAGTTTTTTTAAGAGATACACGATATCAGGCTGATAAATATGTGGGACTTTCAATTTCCCTCTCGGACAGGTTTACATATATTTGTATATAAACTTCGTATACTTTTTATTAATGTTACTCAAATAAATTTTTAATTGACAAAAAATCCAAATTTTGTCCCGAACCATGCATTGAGAACCACTGTTAGAATCGTTATGAAATAATATAAAAGGGTGTATTAAATTAAACAAGATTATGTTTTACAGGGGTTGATTTAAACATCCAGGTAAAAATTTTACATAATAATTTCATAACAATAACGGTTAAAAATTGACCCTTTCATAATTTCTAAACCTTTTCTTACGTTTGATATATGGTGTGATATATGTATGTATATGACTGACAAAGTAATTATTCAATAATGCTACACATTACTTGTAATAAATATTAAATGTCATGGCTAATTTCAACGACAAAAAACTCGTATTACTATTATTGCTAATTGCTACCTTATTCAAAGCGTATATTGATGTACCTAGGTCCACTAGCACGTTACACAGTAGGTACTAAGCAACTGTCTTTATAGGGCCCCGAGTTGACAAATGTGACTCAGTATATAAATTAAAAAAATTGTATGTGGAGAAAAAAAGTCTAACGTGCATTTGTCAAAAATTTTTGAATTTTGTTATTTTCTTCTTATTCGATATTTTTTTAATAAATGCCCCGAATATTAGTTCTGTCTAGGTCCTTGACTTTCATAACACACCAATGTGTAGATCCATTGAAGGAATTCATATCAGTATAAACTTTAAATGGAACCGGATTTGGAATGAAAGCCCCAATACCAAAAGTTTTAATATTCATATTGCAGGTACACGAAAAAAGGTGTTGTCCATCAGACAAGTCAAACATTTCTATATGTTTTTGGGGTTGCTGAATCCGAATCCGGAGTTAGTTTGACTCGGTCAGATCGCATTTCATTCCTAACCTCAAAAAAGTGAAACATTCATTGAAATGCACAAAAAAGAAAGTGATTATGTTTTTAGGGTCACTGAGTCCAAAATAGGGATGAATTTTACTCGAACAGGTTGCATTACATTTATAGCCGCAAAAAAAATCATTTTCAAAAATAGGAGGTTTTCTTGTCAGGCAGACAGACATAGATCCATCATATTGAAAATAGAATAAATTCAGGGAAGGTCAAAATAGATAATTCCATCAAAATCCGAAATTGGAAAAAAATCGGCTTTACAAAAAGTACTTACTTATACCATATGTAATACATATATTTAGTATAGTATAGTATTTTTTTGTATTATATGATTGTAATATATTCGTATACGAATATATTACAATCATGCGAAAGTAGTGTAACTGTTCAAAATAAAAATGCAAGCTCATACAAGTGTACTTGCGATGAGGATTACATACAGGATGTTGAACACACCTTGTTCCAATGTTCACTGTATGAGAGGGAAAGATTATGCTGGAAGAACTTATGAAGAAAAGAATTTATCCTCCACCGTTGTGAGTATTATTTCTATCCTGACCTCGTTAAATACGGATCTCTACAAAATCGTATATAATTTTATATCTGAAACCAAAATTGATTTGTAACAACCAGCTGTGAATTAGAGCTAGGTGCGGGTCATACATATTTCGGGTTACACAAATTTTGAAGGTAAAACATTCTTATGAACTAATTTAATCCTTTTTTCTGGGCTCATTATAAGTATAAACTATTCTTTTAAACGACTTTTTATATTAAAAATACAGCCTAAAGAATAAATATCATTTTTAGAAGAACCAATATATATCATATTAAAAATGTATTGGTGATTTATTTTCTTTTTGTTTTCATCGATAATATTTTTACTAAAAATGTGGTTTAGAAGAAATAATAAGAATACAAATTATATTACACATAAAAAATTAAAATGGTAGCACAAACGTGACTCGCTTTGCGTAACCGGGCGTAAGTAAAAAATAGAATTCATGAGCATGCGAGATCATGATTTTATTCTTTAATTAACCGTGAGTGAGCGGTCGTGACTAAAAATATTTTGATTTTGAGCGTGCGTGATCGTGAGCAAAATTACTCTCCTATTCATTTTTTATGAAAAATTTAGTAATTCATATTAATATTTAAATATGATAATTTTTTTTCTCGAATAAAATGACGATTTTAAGTCATATATTTTTTACTGAAATTATCATTATTTTATTAGTAATTTAGTACTAATCTAAATTCGTTTTGATCAAATAAATATACACATATCATATAGGTACTCCAAGAAAAATACATCCACACACAGTCACGATATGAACCGAAAAAAATACAACCATGATCTACCATACATATCATTATTTAATTGTACTTTATTGTAACCCGATCCGGTTCTGCCTTATACAACTACCAACGATCTTTATATCACATTGGTATGTACAATGAATGCATAACTTGTTGCAACCCTGACATGTCTGGAAAGTGTCACACTTCCCGTAACACACACAGGCAATGAGAGAGACAGACAGATGGAGAAGTGGGTTGAGAGCACTTCATAAAGAGGCTCATAGATTTCTAGATGAAAAGCATCAATAGAGCTAATATTCTCCACCAACACTATCCTATTTCACTAAGTTGCCATCTTATATGTAAGGATCAGGCCCGTGATATACAAAACTGACAGAAAGTTTGAAACACAATTTTGTCATTTTTTTTTAATTTCCTACTTGTTAAAATATGGCATTATTCACTTAACACTTAGGTATATTTAAATAATAATTAAATAAATAATAAAACAAATGTTATTCCTTTTTATCTACGTACAAGTTGTCTCGTAAACATACCGATACCGACAAACTTTCAGGAGCCCCGTATAGGAAAATACAAAGGGGCCAAGGTTAGCCCAGGCTTGCGCAAATTATTGCCAACATTGGGTCAAGATACAAATGATAACTTCGTTCAAGGCTCGGCCAAGGCTTGTCGACCAAGGCTTGTCGTACCAAGATTGGCCCAGTGTTGGACCAATCTTGGGTAAAGAATAGTTCGGTATCTAAAGGTTGTCCCAATCTTGGGTAAAAGATAGGTGACCGAAGCTCGGTGTATGAAAGTTGGCCTAGACTGGGGCCAATATTAAAAAGCCACACTTGACAACCCAATATTGGGCCAGGCTTGGGCCCATCGTCAAGGCTGGCATTTCCTATATATTCCCATATATTAGGACATTACAACAATCGGTTTTTGTTGATAAATACAATACAATATAAATTTAAAAAAATGTACTTACAAATAAGTAGGTACAATTAATTTTACACAAAAATGTACAAGTACGTACTTCTCCAAAAAGTACTTAAATACATATATGCACAGTTCTGCATACACATAATTTTATGTGGAATTTTCTCACCCAACTTGGCAATATCCAGTTCTAATAATACCTAATGAAAAATTAAATATTCATTAATTTCAATTATCATTATATTCAAATATAGGCCTTAAAACGGCACGTAAGAATTTTATTTCTTTCAGTTGTTATATCGAGATAGTTTTAAAAGAGAAAATTCATTTTCATTTTAATTAAAATCATATTTATTTTGTAAATAGAAGATATTCCTTGCATCTAGAAATCATTAAGATCAGTGACGGTTTCAACTGTTAAATCGAGACTATATTAAATTGGAATTGAAAAACAAGCCCACAGATTCAATTGAATTAAACCTATTCATACAAAAATTAAGTCATTTATATATTTAATATTTGTAACTTTCTTATCGTTATTTTAAAATGTGAAATTTATTTTTATATTCATATTGCTTTGTATAATTTCATTCATTATTTTTAGTTTAAAATTAAATAAATAGTACTATTTATTTTTTACACTATTGTCTTTATACATATTTCAAAAATTATCAACGACATATAACTCCTCCCAAATACCAAATCTTAATCAGAACGGCATGAAAAGTATGCACACCCCTGATCTATTGTGTCGGTTAAATCAGTACCGGCTTTAGGGAGGGAAGCTGGGCGACCAACCGGGACGCCAGGCATAGAAGAGTGACGGACGACCACAGGGAGATATACTCAACTCAAATTCTAGTAATAAAAGTACAAGTATTGTAATTTGGAACCGATAAAACAATTAATAATTTTTATTTTACGAAAAAAAATCTCGGCGGAACGGAAGGCGTGTGAAGACCGGCTCTGGATTAAATATATTCTGTGAATTAAATCATCAATGACACATTTGTAACACACAATAAGAATAATTGTTCCGATCGATAGCGTTCGTGTACAAGTGGGCAAACATTAACAAAAGACTAATTATATTAGCGAATGATGTAATTGCTAATCACTTTGCGACTGACATTAGAATAAGTTTGGTAGATGAGTTGAAGACATTTGAGAACACTTGCGAGAGTGTCTGCATTTCGGATTGAATATAATAATACATTTCTAAGAAATTTATATATCCCTTTATCATTCATTGGACTTGATAGTATCAACTACTAGCAAGATAACATGATCAGTTGTTCCAAACCCCAAATCCATGGACCCCGGCCATACTGTTTCACATTTGTCAATCACATTTCCATCTTGTGTCCATGTTTTGAAATGTTAAATTTTAAAAATTAAAAAAAAAATCGAACTGGCTAAGTCAGTAATGAAAGGCCAAAAAAAAACATGATCAGTTATTGTTATTGGACATTCTAGTATCACTCTACTTACACGGTAACTATCACAAAATTGGGACCTATCAGTTGATGTATTGACTTGGCCGGTATAAATACATTGACTAGTTGTGATTTTCCACTATCAAAGATCTTGATCTTGCAAGACCTCTCATCCAGAGCCTTTGCAGTACTAAAGCGTCGATTTCATTAAGCGAGTTTACAAGCTACAACCCAGCGAGTTTAGAAGCTGCTGCTAGTAAACTCGCCCAGTGTAATCATGTTGATTAGCTAACAAGCACAATCTGCGAATAAAGTTGAAAGCGGGGCTACTTTACTCACTACTCGCTGGCGTGTGGACTTGTTAGCTGTAAACTAGCTGTTAGTTGCTAGTACTTGCTAATTAACTAGCTGCGAGTATCTCGGTGATTCCTGGTTTCAGTGCCTACAAAATGTATTCACTACACGTGGTTTACTCGCTAGCTAGTTGTTACTGAGCGAGTGGAAAGTTTTGTGTGTCATCATCACTATCGCACTAGCTGACTCGCCCGCTTCTAAACTCCCTGGCTTGTAAACTCGCTTAATGTAATCGACCCTTAAGAAAATGCAGTATAAGTTCAAGGTTAAACTTCTCATTTGTTAGTTAATAATATTTGTTTACTATTCGCATACTTCAAGATTATTATTATTACAATCTTTTTATATTATTTAAAAATATTTATTAACTGTCATCATATTGAAGTCTAAAAAATAAACCAAACAGTAGAAACTAAATTTGATATTTTTTCAATCCCCTGGATTATTCCATCCTTCCCCATATAGAAATAAAGTAGCACAGCATTTAGCTTGAAGAGTAAAAAAAAAGATATTACGGCACTATTATTTTCTAGTTTTAAAATATATTATTTGAGCAACTATAATAATATATTTAGAAATAATCTGAAAAAAATTAATCATAAAAATATGAATACATTTTAAAAACCCTGTATATTCATTTAATAAATTTATAAGAGATTATGTCATTTCTTAATTTAACTTTTACGTATGATTGTGATAAAATCCAATTACAATATTAGCGTCTTTATATAGGATGTTTATACGAGTGGTTAATTTATAAATGCATATTACATTTAATTCTGTTTTTACACAATTTTAAAATAACTTTATTTTATATTTTTAGGGGATTTCTCTATGCATTTCAATTTTTTCGTATAAAAAATATTTGTAAAAATTTATTTTTATGTTTTTTGAGCCTTTGGAACCAATCACCATTTTTCTTATGTAAATCATATTACCTCATCTCGCGATTTAACGACCTTCGATTTAACGACCGCTTGATTTAACGACGGGTCAAACGCGCGATTTAACGACCTTCCCCTATCCCTACCACCGAGTGCTATATTTCTGTGCGAAATTTAAAGTCAACAGTTAACGTTGAGGTCGGCACGGTAGTGGGGGCCCCTCTCGCCGTCGTTAATTCAAGAGGTTGAATTACCAACACCGTCTTTAATTCAAGCATCAAGTGTACACTTATCGCGTTGAGTATCTTTTTTACACGGTGATATAGCTTGTACACAAAATACTGTTATACTCAATACTGTTTTGTACACAAAAACAATTGAGTGTAGGTACTTGATAATGGATTTGTTAATACCTACCACCAGGGCCGACAAGAGGGCGATGCAAATCATCGGGGCCCGTGACCCGAAGGAGCCCAGGCTGAGTTTATTCTTAAAAAATATGTAAATAATAATAGTGAAAATTATTTGAATGATGAAATTTTAAAATAGTTATGTTGATGAAAGATTTAAAAATCTTCATCATAATTAAAGGTCAATATAAATTTAACATAGCAAACCCCTTGTTAGAGAATCATTTAATTTTCACAAAATAAGCAGAAGATATAGACTTTCCTCTGAAAATTTTATCTAAACCAAAGAAAATAAATATAAATATAGAAGAACTAACAGTATGGAGAAAGATTTAACATTAGAGCTCCAGGGGCCCGGCATTTTGGTAAAAAATTGACCAAAATGATTTAAATTTGAGTAAATTTTGAATAAAATAAGTTTACATTATTTTATTGAAATACTTCTGGAAAAATATTAGATAATCCATCATAGAGAAAAAAAAGCTAGAGGTCCCCCCTTAGAAAATCTAATTTATTTTATATGATACATTGAAATTCACAAACTAATTAACTAACTAACCAAATCATGATATTTACGTTATTTTACAAACGGGTGTTTTTATTGAGACAAGTGTAGGATTTAAATTTTATTATTACTTAATGCTCAATGCCAAAAATACGTTTCATCCTTTCACTTTAGTAACTACCTAAATAATATTAATTTTTTTTTTACAAAATAGATAAATTTCCTAATTATATTTCTTCTTGTGACTGAAGGGTTAAAATCAAAAATTTCTAGAACTTTTTTTTGTTGCATTTTAGGAAACTTATCTAAAGAAACCCCACTTGATGGGGTAAGTAAAAAAAAAGTATACTTTTCAGTCTATGGGGGGGGGGGGTCCAAAAAAAGTTTTTTTGACATGTTGCATCGGGGCCCGGTTTGGCTCTCGGCGGCCCTGCCTACCACACTATAAATCATAGAACCGAACCCGAACTCCACTAAAAAAAAAATCTGTACTTATTTCGTGAGCGTGTATGATCGTGATTCAAACTAAAACGATTGTACGTGAAAGATTTTAGTGTTTTACATTTCATTAATATTTAATTTTTTAAATGGATTTATTTTTAAAATGTGTTGAAAGGCATTAAAGATAAATCATAAGTAATTTTATCAACATTTCTGCTATCCAATTTTACATATTCATAATCATAACAAATTATAATGCTACACTGGACAACCCTGAAACATATAAGGGTAGTTTTACATTATTTGTTACAACTTCACATCTGCCGTATTGCGAGAGAGTACGCGCTATAAATACACATACGTTAGTATGAAACAGAACTATAAACATAGAATTCGAATGGAGTGAATTCAGCCATCTTCTAACATCGGCTTTTTGTGTTCTAACCACTAAAGTAACGACGCTTTAAATAAATTACACAAAGGAAAGCTTTCTCATACATCAAATCAGTGTATCATTGATTTAGATAAATTGTGTCGATTAGTATTTTCAAATAATTGAACATTATCTTCAAGTTAAGTTTACTCGAGGGTGGCGAAGTGAAAAATCAAGTGTGCGTTGATATTTTATATAAAAGTAAATAAAATAAGTATCGCATTACAAGGTCTGTAATCTTAAACTTTTATTTATTTTCCGTTAGTTCAGATTTTTCTGTAATAAACGCTTAAAAAATGCTTTAGTTTTCATTAATAAATAAATTAAATTATTTTATCGAGGTAAAATAATTTTTTTAAGCATTCTAAGGTTTCAAAATCTTTTGATGGTATTATAATAATCCCTTAATTATATTGTACTAGCAACCGAATAAACAAGCATGTAATGATTTTGTATAAGTTCGAATGACTAATATAAAACACCCGTTCCGGTTATTTTGTACTTGTAGAATGTATTGATTTTAAAAATACCGGCAAAATAGAATTTACCTATAGGTGTACTTATATGTATATGTTTTTACGACCGCTATTGTGTATTCATGTAGTTCATTGCAAATAAATATAAAAGAATTATTTTTTAAATTTATATAGTGCATCAAAATTGGTAAAAATTTTCTTATTATATTTTAAATTATTGTTTTTTAATCATACTCGAACAGCACTACCTCCCCCCTCCCCAAATTTAATAAAAATTAATATTATGATAATATATTAATATGTAAATGTTTATAAAAAAAAACTACCCCATGCTGTTGTTATAATGATGATATATAATATATACCAATTACAATTATATCTTTTTTTAAGATGTGTCTTTATTTTAAAAAATATTTTTTTATATTGAAAATTTCTAACACCTGATTCAGTTCAAGATAAATATTTTAATAAAACATTAATGAATTATGAAAATTCTCCGTACGGTTCTTTATTTTTCCAAAATATGTACTTCTAAATAATGTATCATTTAGGTATAATCAATTAATACCTAACAATGGAAGCAGATAATAAAAGTGAAGATAAAAAAGAAATAGAAGACGAAGAACGAGAAAAAATGTTGAACACTAAAAATGAACAGAAAAAATCAACTTCTGACACAGAAGAAGAAAAGAAACCTGCTATTTTAGAAATTGAAGATGGCAGGGAAGTAAAACCAAAGAAAATACCGATTGGAGCTATAAAAATGCCAGGATTTTTTACACGTAGTAAATCAAAAGAAAGATGCAAAGTATGTAACAATTATAAAATATATTAACTATTATCGATTGATTTTTTTATAACCATTAGGAAGAAGAAGGTAATCTACAAGAAAATGTAGATGGAGAAACTACTAATCAAGAAAACGAACAAACTGAATCAGAAAAGGATGAAAAGGAAGAAAGAAATACTCTAAGAACTCGTTTTAAAATAGCAAATCCTTTTAATAAAATATCAAAACCTAGTGAAGCTTCAAATTCAGGAGGTATTATATTATTATTATCATATTTCAAATATTTTTAGACAATTAATAAATTACTTTTTCAGAGCCATCTCAAACAAGGAGATTACTTGAATCTATACGATTACCTTTACAATCTCTCTTTCCTAAAAAATTAAGATCTAACAATCAAGACAATTCTGGAGGTAGCCCAAAAGCTGGTTTAGCATCTGTTGAAACATTGGGTGATGTGGACAAGACTGATGATGGTATGGAAAATATAAAACTAGAGGTAAATAACTCAAAAAGGCTGATTTGTCCTGCTACTATTAAAATTACAAATGCAACATTTTGGAAATAAACAAATATTTTCTTTAGTATAGATAATTTTTATCACCAACTCTTTTTATATAAAAAAATATAATTTTTTTATCAAAATACAAAAATATAACAAGTTTGATATTTTTGTAGGATAAAAACAAGGATGTCGAAAAGCAGAGCCCTACTGAAATTGAAACAATGTGGGAAAAATTCCAACGTCATAAATTGATTATTTTGGGAATACTTATATTTTTACTTTTATTGATAATAATAATTGCAACATCAGTATCCGGATCTGGTAATGTGCTAAAAGAAGCTCCAATTGAAGATGGTAAATACATTACAGCTGTAACATCGTGTGGACCAGTTCAAGGGTAAGAATGCTAAAAAGACATAACTAATTCATTAAACCATCTCACATTTTTTTATAAATAAAAAAGATTTATTAAACATAATAAAATATTTATATTAATTTATTATTATTATTAACGATTTAGCCAATTTTTTTAAATTCTAACAATGGAACAGTGTTTCAAAAATCATATTTTTTCTTTCAAAAATACTCGGGCTTGGGCTTTTCTACAAGTAATCCTCCCCTGAATATATTCAAGCTTTAGAAATTATGTAATATTATGCAGGGATATATTTGTTTGCTGTGAAACTTTTATGAATAATTAATACAAAATGGAACTACTTTTATGTATATTATTTGTATAATATAGATTACATAGGCTTCACAAATAAAGTTACAATTTCATATGATTATAATCAAGAAGATTGTGGTGATACACAGAAACCAAGATTCTCTTATCCACTTTTTAAAATAAAATAGGATTTATAAGTAAAATAAAAATGTCTTAATTAATAATAGCGATATTATAAGAATTATAAATAAATTATAGAGAATTTAAATACTATAAATCTTATTTGATATAATGCACTATACACGTAATAAAACATGTTTGTGACTAGCGTTAATCAGGCTTAAATATTAATAACATTTTCAGAGTTGTGGAGGATGGAGCATACGCTTTCAGAGGAATACCATATGCTAGATCTCCTGCTGATGAAAATAGATGGTTACCAGCCGCACCACTGAATGATATCTCTTATTGTTGGAATGGAACTTTCCAGGCACACAATGCCACACCTGCCTGTTCACAAATTTTATCAAATGAAACATTAGATGGCATTGAAGACTGTTTGACACTAGATGTTATTACAGCACATGTTCGGTAATGACCAAATCATTAGATATAATTGATAATATACATTGAACCAATATTTTTCAACCACTAAACCACTATTTAATTTTTTATTATAATATTTAATATAAAGATATATAAAGTTCAAGGTTAGTAAATACCTAAGTTACCTGGTAACTTTTGCCCAAACAGCGCTCCAGCCATTTGTTATAATTGGGCACACCAGATGAAGCAATCTCCTTATTCACTCATAGTAATTGTTTAGATTGCATGGTTTCGTAATTTTTTCTGTAATACATAAATTAATTTTTAATAAATCGTGTCGCCACCGATTTGGTTAAAAATAGCAACGCTATCAAAACTTTTACTGAAGAGACTATAGGTCTCTCATCTCGTGCCAAGTTACAAGGTTATCTTATACTTATAGTTTACATACCTTGTATAAAATTGATGTTTTCTGATCTGTGGTAAAAAATATAGGTATTTTAGTAGACTGAAGTGCGATTTGAGTTGAGAAACACTACTTTAAATAGCTAATAAAGTTAAGAGTACAAAATAGCATTTATTTACAAATTTATATATTTTTAGATACGATACCCCAGTACCAGTAATTGTTCTAATTGGTAGTGAAAGTTTCACAGGGGATACTCCGTCTATATTGCGTCCTTCAGCCAGATTCGCTCGGGCACAAGATGTAATATTTGTTCGTCCCAATTTCCGAATCAATGTATTAGGTTTCATGGCTCTCAACACATTGACAAAATCAACATATCCATATACTTCAGGAAATTATGGATTATCAGATATAATCCAAGCCTTAAAATGGGTAAACTCAAATATTGAGCATTTTGGTGGAGACAAAAACTCTGTAACACTTTTTGGACATAGAACAGGAGCAACATTAGTGACAGCTTTAGCAACTTCAAAAGAAACTAAAGGTTTGTTTTCAAAAGTATGGGCTACATCAGGATCGGCAATATATCCTAATACATCTTTGGAAAGCTATGAACAAGCCAATAAGCGTTACTTAGAACTAACAGAATGTAGCAATGCAGAATGTTTAAGAAACAAAAATGTCACAGAATTGTTAGATGCTGTACCTGACATATGGAAAAAAGTTTCTCCAGATTTACCAATGTCGGAATCAGATAGGCAACACGAGTGGTTAGTACTTGATGGTGTGATATTGAAATCTCATCCAATAAAAGCTTGGGAAGAAAATAAACCAGCTATTAAAATGGTAATAGGTACTACAGCTCATGCGGCAGCTTCTCTTAAACTTGAACTGAGACATAAAGAATGGACAGAAGATTTAGTTAAAAACCATATTAAAAATTCACTTATAGAAAAACAAGGACTAACTGAAGAGGTTTTAAATAGATACAATTCAACATACAAAGGTTTAGTCAGTATGATTTCAGATATTCGAACAATTTGTCCATTATTTAATATGACAAGTCAATTAAAAAATACAACATTCTACGTAGCAACAATGACACGAGGTGAACAAAATGTTGCTGATGTAGACACGGACGTGTTGGCTATTTTAGGAAGATACGAAGCCAAAACACCAGAGCAACGTCGTTACATACAAGCTATGCAGAATCTATTTTACCATTTTGTTCGGCATGGAGTGATCTCTCAAACCACAGATTCTACTAACAAAATACTGATAATTAACCAAGATACAATTCCAGCCAAAGAATACCCTAATTGTGATTTTTGGATCAATAAGAAATTTGTACCAAACTATGCTAGTATTGATTAAAGTTGTGCTTTTTGCCAAATATAATTTATTTTATATTGTCATAGTCATATATAGGTACCTATATATATATTTATAATTATATATTGGGCTAAGCAAAATAATATAATTCAACATTGATATTATACACTGATATTTATTATTTTTATCAAATTTTCAGTTACTATTAAATTGTCTTTTTGGACTTTTACTTTTATTGAATTTATATGTTGATTGTTTTTTGTTTGGAGAAGAAATTTCTATTCATCCAATATATTTTGCAACTATATAAGAATGCTAGCATAAAATTTACATAGGTGCAATGTTACGAAGATTTATATCGATATGTGAACACTTTCCTATAAATCTTTGTAATACTACAATATGAGTAATTACTTGATATTTAAATATCCAACAAAACACTTAAGTTTTTATAATTGTACATAAACATATAACAAAATAAAATAAGCAAATTACGTAATTTACATGTTTATATATAATATTAAATATTAAATTAATTAGTGTTACTTATATTTAATCTAGGTTGTGATATAATCCAGTAGGTATATTACTTACACCAATATCAGGACAAATTATAGGCAAAAATTACTATTTTTATATTTTATACATTTCTGCCAAATTTAAGATAGATATAATATTTTGTACAAAAACTATTAATTACCAGTTCATTTATAATCATCTTATATTATTTTCTTTGTCTAATATTTGATTGGCATATAATACAAGAGTGCCAAACCTTTATAAAATCTACTTATTTTTAACTTGTCCACTGATTGACTTAAAAAATTGATCTCCCGGAAATCTTTAATATGTTATTCAATTTGCTTAAAATTGCTTTGGAATTGACTGGTATGGTACTCTTCAGATGGTGTACTGTAAATGTATTTCCTACAGTTTATTGATCATAATGAATTGTATAATATTGTTCTATAACTTAATAGTAACTGTATAAAATATATTGATCATTAAAATTTAACTTCACATTTTAAATGTGCATACATATCTAATTGTAAGTGATTTAATAAAAAGTTGAACATCTTTTCAGAGAAATTAACCCTTTCGTATAGTATAGTTAATCAATAAGCAACAATTTCATTAGATATTAGGTTATTCTTCATATATTATTACAGATACAATGTGTGGATAGAAATCAGTGAAACTTTGATTATTTATCACCTGGCTAACCATCAAAACTTTACATCTATTGAACTAACTAATAATTGCATTATTGAACAAATTCAATAATTTATTCATTAACATTAAATTAATGTGAAGGATGAGCCTACAGATCTGCGGCGACCTTGTAAAGTCACTGCAGCTTCCGAAGGTGCACACTTTGGGAATCACTGCGCCAACCCATGTATTTTGTTACAAACACTGTCTGTTTGATATTGTTTTACACATATTATTTCTTGATCCTGTACCTAACAGGTAATCAAAATTTTACTGTAGTATTAATGTATTTTCTTTCATTTATTAAATATAATATTGTCGTCATAGCTTATGCGGCTATAACAACATGCATGCCAAAAAGTTTGCGTCCAACAAGATTAAGTTCCAAATTCAATTAATGATGTTTAGTATATTTACATCGCAGTACCAAATTTGGTTGTTGTTAATTATATATAATTGTAAACTACAAATATGTGTATAAAATTAAAAACTTACCTTTAAATGAATACTAAAATCATATGCAGTGAAATCTTTTGATAAAATACACTAACACTTGAATGTTTCATTTAATTCTAGAAAAAAAAATTAGAAATACTTTAATGTTAGTAAAAATCATAGATTTGTATGCATATTTGTATAATATATCGCTCATTTGCTACAACAATGACAACTCAAAAATTGCTATTTTGAAGTTGTATACAGGAAAAACCTTTCATACATGTGCTTTTATAGCAAAAACAAAATATCTGAGCTTCTTTAACTAACTACAAGAGAGCATAAATATATTTGAAAATTATCATATAAAGTTATACCAATTCAAAACTTTAAATGTGATTTGTGAAAAATCACAATTTTTGAATTATGTCAATGTTGTAGCAAATGAGCGATATAATCTGTTTAAAATCTTATAAAACGATTGATTTTGTTCGGTATTGAAAGTTTAATGATTAATTTCATTAATTAAAGTGAACCTAATTAATTTAAAAAATATTATTTTGTGTAGTTTTATAAGGTTTTAGATTGGATACTCATTAAAAAAAATTACAAATATATTTGCCGAAAAATATATTTACTGAATCATATTTATTAAAACAAGAAGTTTTTAACATTTTTATAAATTTGTACGTTTATATTAAATAACACTGAATTAAATTTAAACATAACTAAAATAATCTTTAGCTTGTTTAAAAGAACATTCATATCAAACAATTTGAAAAAAGAACAGTGGAGTAAGAACTTCTTATACAACAAGAAAATAATTCTTTAATTAAAATGACTTCATATACAGAAACTTGTTCATAAGCTTATCGAATGAAAATAAAAATATTGGCATAATTAATTATTGTCTTATTAAAAGCTATCAGTCCATTTCTGATTTTGTTTGACATTGAGAATCGAAAATTACACTGCTCCACATTTGTAAAACTTAATGTATTTTTTTAATATATATATTTATGTATTGAGTGTTGTGATACAAAAATTAAATAAAAGAACATACAGTAAAACTTAGTTTTTATCATAACCTTGTATATTATAAATAAATACTATCTACTTACTTAATAAAACAAATTAAATAGTACTGTTTAGAATAATATAAATAAAATCAAACTTATTTTATAAAATTAGTTTAAAAACAATTATCTTATAATAAATCAAATTACTTAATATAAAACAATAAATATAATTAACCATAGCGGATTAGGCATGTACAGTTGCTGCAAAAGTTTACTTTTGATGAAATAAAATATATTTAGATAACTGATATAAATATGTAATTTATTTTAGAAAGTATTTAAAATGAACAAAAAATTTTAGAGTTGCTATCATTTATATTAAAAATTTTACATTCATTTTAAACGAAAGAAAAAATGAAAAAGATAGCAAATGTTTTTTACAGCTTGAAAAGACAGATATTTAGAAATGATAGTGCAAGATAAATGTATATTCGTGTTATTTCATTGAGGAGCTTCTGTCAAAAATAATCATAATCTGAATATTGTTAGCATATTGTAAAGCAAAAAATACTATATAAAATCAGTTTTAGCAAAACATATTATTATTGCATGTTACTATGTTACATTGTTTAAATGTAAAATTTAAATGTTGTTCTTATAAAAAGTAACTGCTGTCCCACTGAGATTTAGCAAAACAAACCTTAGTCCTAAACATAACTTTTCTGTTACATAATTTTTAAATATTTAAATGCAACCTTCAACAAAATCAAATTGCCAATATCTTCAAATACTATGAAATTAGATTTTTTAACTATCTCAAATTCAAGAAAATGTTTTTGTCAGAAGCTCCTCAAATTTTTAAGAACTTGTTGATTTAATTTTGTTCTCTAGGTGAATGAGATTGGGTGAGTAAGTAGAGATAAAAAGCACTCCCAAATTATAATGAGTTCAGTAGTTTATACATAAAACAAATAACATGACTTGTATAGGTACTGTGAAGTTTAACAGAAATCTAATATATAATACAAATATAAAACAAATTTAGACACTTCATTCATTTTAAATATAATATGTGTAACTATCTATAAAGATAACTAAATAAAAACAAAATTAAATTTATTATATATATCTATTTTACACTAAAATGATAAAACACATTTTTTCTGTTTTGTAAAATATCATGTAAAACTGGCAATAGAAATATATTTATTTATACACTTAAAAAAATATCAGTAACATGAATTTATCGAGTTATGGAAATTCAAATGCATTATAAGATAATTGTTTTGAATTTAACAGTCAGTAACATCCATTTTGAATAATAAAACATTCTTTGGTAAAAACAATGAGCTGTAAAATAACATTATAAAACTACGAAATTTAAAATATCAAAAATAAATCTACGTAAAGATAAATAAATAACTTTAAAATTAAAATCATTCCAAAATATGTTCTATATGAATAAATATTTAACTAATAGCTAATATCAAAATTGTTAAGGAGAACAAAATTGGTAACAATATATTTTAATATTAACTATCAGAGATTGTTATAGCAGCTGCAAGAAGATACGGGGCTATTGTAATTTTTATTGGTCCCACAATATGTTATAACGTATTTTTTCAAAGAAACTAATAATTCTTTTTATTTCCAACACAGTTTATTTCCTCTTTGTTTGAATGCACACCAAATCGGACAAAATTAACAATATTTTATTTCTCATCCATTTTCTGCGGCCCATTTCACTAGAGAAAAATGTTCATAATACTAATGCAGTTTTAACTCTTTGTATATTTTTATTTTTTTTTTTAATTTGAAAGTTTTATGCATTTGTTTAATGACAATTTTAACTTTTTGCATGAAAAAATATTATATTTTACACAGTAGGCAAATTAGGTTATTTGCTAGGGCCTCAGACATTTTTTTTAAGATTATCTTAAGCAGTAAAATTTGAACCATTTTTCATTTATTTTTCTATAACTCAAAAAATGACACTTATAAAGGGTTCCGAACAGTAATTAATCCCCCCCCCCCATTATATAAAAGATGGTAATATTTTTCTTGTACAAAATTTAATTATTTCTTTTATCTAATATAATTTTTTAACACAAAATAATAGTCGAGAGGAGGGAGCCCCATAAGTTTAGTGCTAGGGACCCTGAAAGGTATTAATCTGCCTCTGATACAATGACTAAAAAAACTAGGAATATGTCCTCTAATCCAGTCAAAATCATACATTTTAAAATAATAAAAAAAATATTTGTAAAATCATCGTTTTTTACTAGCAGATTGATATATGACGTTACAGTTTGTTAGGACCACTAATTTACAGTACAGCAGGTGCCAGTTTATTGTGACCATATTTATTTTTGCATTTTATGGCAAGATTTTAATAATCTGCGGTGTTAATAATTTTACAACAATCTCTTCTTGAGAAATGCTTCTTCAGTTCAGTGGCATAGATAGGTTTTTGCGATGGGGGGGACGAGACAGTGCCGGATTTAGATTAGAGACCTTTTTGTTTTTTTTAGACATAACCAATTTTGAAGAGCTTTTTTAGGTACCTACCAATATCTTTTTTTCATTTACCCGATATTTTTTATTTGTTCACAACGCGGGGGGGTACAGTTTTAAATCTCATAAACTTATATTTTTCATTATGAAAATCATCTTTTATGTAGTGCAAAGTACAAAAATTGGACTCATGGGGGGGGGGGGAGATTGATCTCCTTAATCCCCCCCTATCTACGCCACTGCTTCAGTTTAATTCAACAAAACTAATAATAATCTGTATTAAGATTTGTTCACTTTGTCTTATGGACCATTTCTTTCAACATTGAAATTTAAAAAAGTACAAAATAGCAATATCTGTGTTATACGTTTTGAGGTTAAATGTGGTAGTACCTTATTAACGCTCATCGAAGGTATAATGGAAGAAAGAGCAAACATTAAATTTTGTTTGAAGTTGGAGAAATGATGAGAAGTGTATACGTAATGAATGTATGAATTGTTCAAATGGGGATGATATCACAGAATTTTACTAGCACCGCCACCAAAAACAAGTTATTACTACACCATTCAGAATATCAAATACCACGGTTTTTAAGGCGATTCAAAAAATAGAATACAGCAATTACCTTGAATTTTTTTTAAACACTTCCAATACTGTACTGATTCATAAGCAGTGTATAAAATTAAAAAAACAAAATTAAGTTCTTGTATTTTTTATAGATAGATAGATATTTTATTGATTTTATAGATCCTATACAGATGCAAAATAATTCACAATAAACACTCAAAAATGAAAACAATAAAAAAAGAATATAGCAGTCGCACAGAGTCTGGACAGATTGTGTATTTGGCTGACAATGAGAAAACGATTGCATATTAACTACTGGGAAAAATCAAACCAAACACAAGGTAACAAAAATTTATAGATAAGATTTGTACTTTGGAAACCAAGCACTGACATTCTATTACCAGTGAACACAAAAACCAACGCCTACTGTATATAGTCCTAATTGGAATTCCTACTCACGCTGCTTATGGTGAGCTCTTTTAACTATAATTTTTTATAATTTATATACCAATTATTAACTCACTATTTAAAATAATCGCTTAATAAACTAATATAAATTAAAATTAACTAAAGCTGCTTACATATTTCTATTCTTCAAAGGTGTTGCATTAGAATTTTCTACACGGCTCAGGTTCAGCACTTTACCTGGACTTGCATTTTCTTTATCTGTAGACAGCACTTTTGTTTTACGGGGTGATTTTATCAAGGACAGTTCTTGTTTCAATTTTTCTATGATTTTATTTTGTGAACGTACTCTCAATTCCAACTGTAATTTTTCCTAAAATACCATAACATTAATTGTTAACTTAACTAACAGTCTATGGCTTAAAAACAAAATAATATTATATTGAGGTTTTGATAGCATTTTATGTAAAAACTGCTAGATATGAAAAAAATGCGTAACCTTCCTTGAGTAGAATTTCATGATCTTTAATTTATCTATAGATTTTTTTTGTGTATTTATAAAACTTTTGGATATTTGAAACAATTTGGGATCATTAGATAATTTTGCTTGGAATGGATTAATTATTTTATTAAAACCTCTAATAACTGAGCTATAATATTTATAAATAATTTACTTACCTCAAACAGTTCATTCTGTTTATTTTTTAAATCGTTAATATATCCAGAAGACAGCAAGGATTGTTTTTCAGCTACATATGCTTCAAACTGTTCTTTAAATGGTTCCATCATTTCATTTTGTAACTTAATTTGATTTTTTAATTTTTCATTGTCCATCTTCACACTGCTACATTCTTCATACAGTGAATTATATTTTTCTTCAGTCTCTTTTGTATCTAAAACTAATTTTTCATTTTCACTTTTCAATTTTTCTAATAATTCATTTGTTGCTGAAAGATTTGTCTCTAAGCAGTTAATTTTCACACGCATATCAATGTTTTCTGATTCTTGCTTGTCGATATTTATACGGGCATCATTAATCAAAATATGTGCTTCATTGCATTTTTGGTGTTGTGTAGCTAATTGAGACAATGTATCTCTTAGAAGATCATTGAGTTTCTTATTCTCATCTTCTAACTTATTTATTTGTAAATTCAAGACAGCTTTATATCCTTCTAATTGTTCGTTCAGTCTTGACTCAGTATTAACAATTTCTTCTTGCAAGTCAGTTAAGAAATTCTCACCACAAACAAACTTTTCATTTTCCAAAACGTTTAATTCAGATTTTAATTGTTCAACATCTTTATCAGATTCAACTAATCGTTTTTTTAAAACCTCTAATGTGGATCGTGTTTCTTCTAATGTTACAGAATATTTATGCTTATCTATGCGAGCTTTTTGTAATTCATTAAAGTACATTTCGTTCTGTACTTGCATTGCATTCAATTCTCTGTTCACATTCATTAATTTATTCTGCAAATCATTTACTGTGTTATTTAACATTTTATTCTCCTTCTCTATTTTCTGTTGATTTTGTAACACAGACTCCAATTCTTTTTGTACAGTAGATAACTTAATACTCAGATCTTTTTTTTCTAGTTCACATTGAATTATATTGTATTCACTTATAGCTTGACATTCTTTAAGAATTGCTTCGGATTGTTCTTCTTGTTCATTCAATCTTTTCAAACCATTCAGTTCAATTTGTTTACATTTCTCTTCCATTTGTATCTCTGCCACTTTTATTTTTTCAAATGCATTTTCTTCTGCCAATTTCACTTTTGCATTTGTCTCTTCTTCAATCTTTTTAATTTTTTTCAAATAATCTTTTTCAGCATTTTCAATTTTTTTATATAAATCTGTAACTACTTTCAGCATTTCAAATTCAATATCTTCGATTTCAGATTGATGTGATTTTTTTATTGCTTCAATTTCTTCAGTATGACTTTTTTGCATTTCAACATGAGATGTCATGATTTTTGAATATTCATTTTTAATTTCTCCAATTTCCTTGCTGGCTTCATCTAATTCAGATTCCAAAAGACATCCAGTTGCTTCAGATGTTGTAAGTCTATTATCACGTTCATTTATTGATTCTGTTAATTCTTCAATTTTTCTCTCTAAAATATCTATTTCTTCACTTTGCTTCAATTCCATTTCAATTATTTCTGATTCATGAATGGTGACTTTTCTTTCAATTTCATTTTTACAGTCAGATAATTCATCTTTAACAAAATCAAGCTCATTTTGTAAATTTTTAATAATTTCTTCTTTTATTTGGAGTTTTAGAATTACATCATTTATTTGTTTTTCAGCATTAATTAATTTATTTTTTAATATTTCTTCTTGCTTAATTAAATTTTCTGTGTTTTCTGTATTCTGCATAATAAACTTATTTAATTTAACTATATCGTTGGTGAGATCCGATCTTTCATTTTCAATAGACAGTAAATTTTCATTAAAATGAGATAACTGATTTCTGTATTTGTTATTTAAATTATCATACTCTGTTTTTATATTACTATAAATTTCATTTGTATATGCTAAATCTTCTTTAATTCTTTTGTTATCATCTTCTAAAATTTGTATTTTATTTATGTACTGCTCTTTTATTTGTTCTATTTCTATATAATGTTCATCCTTAATTAATTTAAATTCATCATTGAAAATTGTTGTTTTGTTAATTAATTCAGCTTCTATATCTTTTATTTTAATTACTAAAGATTGTATACGATCATTTAAATCTTCTATGTGTATTTCTAGTTCTTTAATAGTTTGTGTTTTATTCTCACATTCAACAATTTTTTCTTTTAAAGCTTCATCCTCAATAGTGTGTTTTGTGTCATTTTTGTTATTCAAAATATTTCGTTTCTTACGTATCATGGAGGGCTACAAATGAATTTCAATATATTTTTTAAATTTATCTACATATGCATAAGCAAATAAAATTAATGCAATTACTATCTGCTTTTACAAAAAATATTATTTTAAATGTAAATTATTATGTTCTGAGTATTTCTCAAGGAGAAACAAGGTTTATTTTAGTGCTCCAAATTATTTTATAATTTTTTCAACTTCTTAGTGAGTTTTAATCTATGGATTCAATGCAAACAAATGTTCAAAGTTGTTAGTATACGAGAGTTAAAAAGTTTAAATTAAATTATTTTTTTCAAATTTCATGTATCAGATTATAATATTATTGTTTATATTTTTATTTACTTAATGTCGATTTCCCTTCTATAACAATTTTATTAGCTGCTTAAGGCACCAAAAATAAGATAAATTAGAAAAAAATACAGCAGTTTTTGAAGCAATACTATTTTTTATATTTTTTAAGAGTTTTTGAAGCAATACTTTTTTTTATATTTTTTAAGAGTGAAATGGACACTAAATTGACTAAGTAAATTAGTTTAAAAAACATGCATATAAAATGAAATAATTTGGAGCACTAAAACGATAAATAATGCTATGTGAAAAGAAAAGTGTTGGTATAAAATAGAATAAAAGTATGCGCGACTCGTGTATTTCGAATGACAGCTACATAATATTTAATATTTTGATTTGATAACGTGTACTGTTACCCGCACATGAGTTTGTTATTTATTATAAGTTTATAATCAAGAAATAGTTTTGTATTATTTTTGTTATTCCTTAAAATTAAAATAACAATATATTCAGCATGTAGGATTTTTAAATACCATGTGCCAATTGTCTATACTTTGCGGCACTGTCAGAGCTTGTATCATGATATTTTTTAACAAAAAATCATTTTTATTTTACTTATAACTTTCAAATGGGGCAGTAAAAATACTTGAGTTTTTATTTTAGGTAACTCCAAATATATTCATTTAATTTCTTTTAAAATTTCATAAATTTCTCGATATTTCTTCGCATAAAATTATTTACTTTTTCGTTCAAAATCCATTTAAAATGTCATAATACCTACACTCACAATGTTAATTTTTTATTTTTTTTTGATAATAAATTTTGCTCACAAACTATGAATCAATTTTAGATTTTGATAATCTAAAATAACCTTTATTTTTTTTACAAAATTTGATTTTACTCTTGAATCTTAATCTTCTGAGAAATACCTTAATTAATAAATACATGCTTAGTGATAAAATAAATGACAAAATTATTTTAAACTTACAGTCTTAAAACACTGAGCACTGGAAACAGATTTAAATGATGATGTATCAGATGCAGCACTGCCTGCAGGGCTCATCGGAGGATCTATAAACCTTTCAGAAGATTTCATAACGACTCCAACAACCTTTCGTTCTAGCTTTGGATCATAAGCAGTTGGAGGTGGTGTGCATGCTGAAATAATTTTCTCTCAATTATTCATCTACTACATTAAATTAACAATATTAAAAAAATAATAATAACATGTAGGTTATAGGTTACTGTTACTATACTTTATATAATTACATAAAATACTTACTTGTAATTTCATTAAAACGTGTTATTTTTGCTTTAGAAAATGCCATTTTTCATTTATAAACTTTAACTGTGATGTAAATGTAAAAAAATAATATAAATAATAATATTAAATATTTCTTCTTGGCGGAACGATCAGTCTTGTTTTAACGGATATGTGACGGTTATAAATCGAATTGAACCAATCGTTGCAGAGAACACAGCTTAAGTACACATGGTGCATTCATTTCTATTGGTCAGCTGAGTATATTGTATTCCTTTTAAATAATCGAAATAAAAATGAATATCTCCACATAATTCACGATATTTTGCATGTACAGATATACCCCCATATGTACAATTTTTAATGTTAGTTGTCTATAAATTCGTTATTAGCTTGGATTGAAAGTATATTTTCTATTTCAGAATTAATGGCTACCAAATCTTTACAATTATTTTTCTGATGTTTAATTAAATGGATTTATTTCTAGTAAAATAAAATTAACAATACATATTATATATTTTATTAAATATATACAATCATAATCATATGTACACATGTCAAAGTCCTGTTAGCCCCCTACCCATGGTCAAGATAAGATACGTATACATTTTACTTTTAATATAGTACAAAATTTTGAAGAATATGTTTATTTAAATAAATGGTTAAAGCGGGGGCGGGTCGTGAATTTGTGGGGTCCTGGGCTAATATACTACTCAGGGGCCTACATTATGATCGTTTTTTTTTTTAATTTTTAATATTTTTTTTCACAATATAGTCTATTGTTCTCAATGGAAGCTGGGGGCCTTTTGTATCCACGGGGCCCTGGGCTGCAGCCCAAAAAGCCCTTAAGTAGATCCGCCCCTGGGTTAAAGATGGAAAATTTTTATAGCAAAAAGTAGCAAAAAATTTGGTCATAGCCATGAAGGTCATAGCCGTCATAGCCTACGAGTCACTTACTGGAGTGGCTGGAATGACTATTTTGGCCGAGGGTATATACAGAGGCGGACTAAGGAAAGTTGGTACACGGAGCAGAATATTATAGTTATGTACCCCCCTAATTTCGTGGGCGCAATTGATCTTTTTTCGTTGTCAGTTCATAATTTTGGTGCCCCCTAAAAATTACTTCTACGCTCTCCTGTAGTTTGTGAAGATCTTTTTTTAATCCTCGTAAATCTCTTCTACTTCATTTTGACACACCTCCCGTATCATGGCACCTGCCCCCCTCCCTAGTCCGCCACTGGGTAATCACAGGGACGGACTTTAAAATTTGGAAGTAAAAAGAAGGTCTTCAGTTATTAATGCGGGTAATTTTTAAATAAAATTTGTTTAAAATATATTTTGGATTTTGTTTTTTTTAACGGGACTCGCAATGGGAACCTTGCCTACGCCCCTACTTTTCCTTAATTCTCCCCTGGCGTAGACAGTTTTTAGCGTTTTTAGATAGTAACTTCGATTTTAAATCGAAATAATTCCGCACACTTTAAATGGAAAACGAGTTTCTGTATAATTAGAGACTGAAATTTGGATATAGTATTATAATTTCAAGCTCATTGATCAAAAGTCTTAATGGACCCAACTCCGAAAAACGCAATCCCTACGACCTAGACTACTCAGAAAGTATTGAAATGAGGTAAATCATATACAATGTAAATAGATACTTTTCTCGAGTTTTTGGGCCCGAGTCTTCATTAAGGACCCGTCGAAATTTTAAAATAATATATTGTGCTGTCAAAAACGTTTCAGTTTTGGACCTAGCACAGGCTCTACACTCTACATATTTACCATTATTAGCATTGATAGCCAGAATAAATGACGTGGATTTTAAGGAAACTTGTTTCATTTTGTGTTGGATTCTTGTATTATTTTTATTTAGTTTTATCTATTTAAATAATTTTTATTTACTTGATTTATTTTTATTTATCAATATATCCATTGCCTTCACACACTCTATGGAAAACTTCGATGTCAGGATTTCTGGCGGGCTCACTTTCTTACGGAATCTAAGAATTTTTGTGGACTAATCAAACAATAAAAAATTGCTTAGCTTTGCTGCGCCGGCTCCTCCTAGCCTCGGGCCCTCAAGCTAAAATCTTGTCAGTTTTATCTTTGTGGGGGTCATAAGCAGTGCCGGATTTACCAATAAGCAAAAGAAGCAACTGCTTAGGGCACCCGAACCCTGAGGACACCATAAAAGTGATTTTTGAGGGCATCAGCGAAATATTGCAGTTAATGTCTAAAAAAAAGGTCTTCAGTATTACGAATGGGGGCCTTTAGATGGTTAGTGCTTAGGGCATCACATTGGGTAAATCCGGCACTGGTCATAAGCATAAGTCATAATATAACATATTCATATTTACGATTGTAAATTGGATTTTAATAGCTCTAAATACGTAGAGCCTGTGATAGGACCACAAGCTGGGATCAGGGTGACCAGATTTTAGTTTTTGTGAACCCTGAGATGTAAATGAAGACCTTTTCTTTATTTTATTTTCGCCCCCTGCTATTTTTGAGACTTTTTTGCTGTCATCATCAAGGTTATTAAACTATATATGTTTAGTAACCTTATATAAACCCTGATACTCCCAGTAAGAAACCTGAGACCTGGTCACTCTAGCTAGAATCAAAACTGACCTGAAAACTATATTTGATAACATAAAATCATCATTCACGAATATGCATAAAAAATTAGGGCATCTTACCAAAAAAAAATTCGCCCAGGGCACCAAACTCATTATGCCCGGTTCTGAGGATGGCTATATAGTACCGGATGGTCTATTTAAATTGAGACAAGTAAATATCTCGAAAACTAAGGTTTTTCAGGGAAAAATTTCGGTACAAAAGTTTCAGGGTTAGGAGGGGGAAAACTAATGGATGTAAAAAATTTGATATTGAGTGAAGTTCTTTTTGAGGGCGACTACATTTTTTTAAATGGAAAATTTCTTTTTTTTTACATAGGTCGTATTTTACAGAAGAAAATACTTTAGTCTAGAAAATTTTTTAAATAGGTAACAATTTTACTAGAAATTTTTTTTCATTGAATTTAAAAAAAAATTGTTAAAAAAATTCAATAAAGAAAGTTTTTTTATATGTAAAATAGGATTCCATTTAAAAAAATATGCAGTTGATCTCAAAAAGACCTTAAAACCTCCACTGAAAATAAAATAAATTACCTCTATTTTTTTATACCCCCCCCCCCCCCTCTCACCGTAAGACTTGCACCAAATTTTTTCCCTAAAAAACCTCAATTTTCAAGATATTTGCTTGTTTCAGTTTTTATAGACCACCCGAATCCCGATATATAAATTAGAATGCAAAAAAATATCAATTTTGTTTTGATTCTGTACCTCCCAAAAATTCTTTTTACGCGCCATTATTTGCATGTTTTACAGTTCGGGGAATCCCATAAATTGTCTATTAATAATCTACGTAAGCCGGTATTACACTGTAAGACATAGTTTCAAAAAAATATTATCTTATTATTTAAACTATATAGTTCGCTTTTTTGATATATTTCAAGCTATTGTAGTACAATAAATATTTTTATATACATATTAAATATGTTTAATGCTTACTTATATTGTGAATTATTTATATGAGTACTTGAATGAATCCGATGAATCATTTATAAAAAAAATCCACTAACTCTGTGTGTCTCAGTCTTTTCAATGTGGCTGTTCTTACATTGTTATAAAAACATTCTCACATCACAATTTTGTAGTAATGATCAAAGTTTCATATATAGCATTTCAATAATAATTTTGGGTTTTAATTTTTATATAATAGTGGAAGTTGTGACAGCGTATTTTATCATAAGAGTTGAATTTTTTGCTATTCAGTATGGAAAAGGCTAAAACAACAGGTAAATTAATTTTAATACTACAAGATACTTACTATGTACATAGCAAATATTTATTAGTTTATACTAGTTACCTGTAAATATTTCTGTATTTCGGCTACATTTTTGATAAAAATTAATTCTACGTAGAAGGAACTTTTTTTAAAATATTGTTGTTAAATCACCTCATTTGTACTTTTTAGAAAATGTTAGTAAAAGTAATAATGACATGACATCATTATTATTCAAAGTTATAAAGAAACTTTATACTCAGAATAGTATAAAGAATGGAATTACTGAAGATATTACTGACAGTAAATTATATAATGAAATCAATAATTCATCAACTGAGGGTACTTTTAAAGAAAAAATGGATCGTTATTTGAAAGATAATTTTGCAACAAATAAATTTTTACCAACTTATAGAGATGAATTTGCAAGAACGTTAGAAAAGGCAAAACCTTTTTATTTGTTTTATTCAGCTTTGGAAAATTCTATTCCGACACACGAAGATTTGTATTCGATTTCATTTCAAGGTATGTATTTGTGTATGTGTATGTAAGTATTCTCATTCAATATGATGAGAACTTATCAGTGTTATCACATTTTCAACCAGCGTCATTTGGAAATATATTTGATAAAGAAGAGGATATGCAAAATTTAAATTTAGATTTATTTTTGTTACTAACCGACCAACTGGTGACAACACTTTAATTTACGTATTGATATTTTTTATTATTAATAATAAAAAATATCAATACGTAAATTAAAGTGTTGTCACTTTAAATAAAATTTAATTAATTAATGAAATTTTAAAAATGCAATGTGGGGATTCCCATTTCTTTCTGTTTTATTTTGCAAATTTAATTAAGGTTTATTTTATTGTTGATTAGAACCTGATTTTTTTGTCACCTGACTTGCACCCACATGCTATTTTTGATGACCTTCTTTTTTTGTTCTCATGTAAATTTTTAATTCTCTTCTGTTCCATTTTGCCACTCCCAGCGAGAGATGGTTTCACTAACTTCTAGCTATGCCACTGATTAGAACAAACTATTTAATATTGTCTTTCTCATTTAAAACTTTTCTGTAGTGGCATAAAAAAATCAATAGCATTTTTAAAAAGGGTTTGTTCCATTTTTTACAACCACTTAATTGAATCTTTCTGAAAGCCTTCAAGCTTTAATATACTAATTTTTCTAGTTTTACCCCTGTACAGAGCTGTCGAGAGCCAAACCGGGCTCCAATGCAACATACCAAAAAAATTTTTGAAGATCTTTTTTTTTTTTTTGTTTTTTTTTTTTCGTTGTTACCTAATTCCATTTTCAATATTATTTAGGTCTTTTTTTTTAAATAATAGATTCGGCCCAGACCCCGATTATTTGCATCATCTGCATCGCCCTTTTGTCGGTCCTGCCCCTATATGACTAGTATCAGCTTTCAGTATTTTGAACATAAATAAGATGCGTGGAACAAAATTTTCATTGAATGTTGAAACCCCAATATATTTACTAAATATTCTTAAATTAAACCCATATATGACAAAATAAATATGATTGTCTATTATTTATAGATTTATTAGATCCAAGTCTAGGGGAACTCTCTGAATCATTACAAATAAATACTTGTGTTGATTTACACTGGTTATGGGCTCAATACTATGCAGCTGGTTATAGGTAAATATAAACATTCAAATGTACTGAATGGCATTAAAATTTGATAATTTATAGCTCTTAAATGTAATGTTAATTCTATCTCAAATCTTAACTGTACAGGTAAAAAGATGCATTTCTCAACATCGAAGAACAAATACACTTTTTTACACAAATTTTTTGTTCTAATACAAATTCCAAAATCAAATTAATAAAAAACATGATTTTTTACATGGTTTTTGTTGCAACGTATTTACTATGTAAATAAAACGGGCAAGTGCATGTTGGGCATGCACATGATAGGGTTCCGTAGTCATTATCTCACTACGATTTATAAAAAAGAGTTATTTCAAAATTTTCGTGACTGAAGGGTTAAAATCATAGTCATTTGACTTTTATTATTGCATTTTAGGAGGCCTATCAAAGGACACCCCACTCAATGGGACAAATAAAAAAAATGTGAGTTCACTTTTCAATCTATGAAAGGGGGTCCAAAATATTTTTGACAATGTCCGTTATAATTTTCAGTGAAAGTACTAATTAAGAGCTACATTCTCAATTTTTTTCAGATTTTTTGAATTGATAGTTTAGAAAATAGAGGGGGGGGACGCTCTGATAATGACCTTAAAAAGCAAATATATCGGGACTGAAGGGTTAAAATCAAAAAGTTATCTTTGTTTTTGATTGCATTTTAGGAGACCTATTAAATGACACTCCACTCAATAGGGTAAGTGGGAAAAAAAAAATGTAAGTTCACTTTTCAGTCTATGAAAGGGGGGTCCAAAATATTTTTGACAATGTTCGTTATAATTATCAGTGAAAGTACTAATTAAAATCTACGTTCTGGATTTTTTTCAGATTTTTTTAATTGATAGTTTAGAAAATAGCTTTTATAATGACTTTGGAGAGAAAATACATCGTGATCAAAGGGTTCAAATCAAAAGGTTCTATTACATTTTGTGTTGCATTTTAGGAGACCTTTCTAACGACACCCCACTCAATGGTGTAGGTGAAATTTTTTTTTTGAAAACACTTTTCATTTTATGAAAGGGGGGTCTAAAAAATTTTTATTTTCAAAAATCTTATCATTTCTGTTTTTGGGTCATCAATCTACGACTGTATACCAAATTTCATCTTATTATGACAAAATTTTTCAAGACGGACGGACGGACCTTGAGAAACTATAAGAAGGGTTCCTAGTTTTCTACGGAACCCTAAAAAAGAGTTGAGTGTAAATATAAAAAAAATCATGTGTATTTTTCCAAAACAACTGAGAAGTATGTTTTTTCACTTGTATAGTTTATGTGTGGGTTATAGTGTATCACATTTGTAAAAGTAGACCTGAATGGTATTTACTACCCTTGGATTTATATATAGGCTAAAATAAAAATAAAATGAAAACTTGTGGATTTAATTTATTTTAGTAACACACCTATGCTGCTGTTGTATGGAAAAGGTGAATTAAAAGATGAAAGCAAAAATTTTCCGAATATTGAAACTGTCAAAGTTGATAAAACATTTAAATATGATGCAGAACATGCGTAAGTATTAAAATAAAGATCATATTAATCTATCCAGAGATACATCTAAAAACAGACTATAGTCATAACCTGAGTTACAGTTTTTTTACTTACATTGCATTAATAACATAATTTATTAAATATTACGATTTCTTGAAGATGTAGCAGAGTTACTTACGTCTTTAATCACATGATCGGTTTCTTACGTTATAAATAACAGTGCTTTTACTAGTGGACATTTCAAATTACACCTAGAATCGAAGGTGACGTAACATTGATACCGTTTAGTGACTGATGAGTTTTGATTGGTTGATTTATGGAGTTTCTGATGGAATATACCAGAAATTCCATACTTGTCAATTAAAACTTGCTAGTCACTAACCGGTAACCAATTGCTTGTACCATGATTCCAACCAATGTTGTATCCAGATAGACTAATAGTGATGAAACATTTATATTATGTACTGATAATAACATAAAAATTTTATGGATTTGATTATCATTTTTTAAATTATTTTTTAGGAAAGTATCGTTATTTCATTACAAAGATGGAAGTATGAGAGTTATTGTATCCACATCTGCACTAAATGAAGAATGGAACGCATGTTATCAAGGGTAAATTTTTGATAATATTTTGTGTCTAATTTCATTATTAACTCCAACAATACCATAATTTTTTTTGTGAAATTTTAAATAGAGTCTAGAGCAACGATTTCCAAACTGGGAGGCGCAGACTAGTGCAAGGGGAGGCACGAAAAGTGTAATTTTCATAACATAACATTAAGATATATAAATTAAAAAATATATTTTCTTATAAATAAACTTATTATTTTTTTTAAATATATTATCTGTTCCCGAATGGCACATTACTGTTTTGTTTTAGACTGATAATTATTAAAAACGAAAATCTGATAGAAATAGTATGCGATTTTTCAAACAAAAAGTTCAGAGATAACCCCTAGTTCAGTTTTAGTTGAATCAAAATGAAGAATATAATATTTTTTTATTAAAACAATTTATACCTTTTTAAAAATGTGTCTATTATTTTATGAGATAAAGGGGGGGGGGAGGCGTGACAATATTACATTTTTTTAAGGGAGGCGCAGTCACATAAAGTTTGGAAACCACTGGTCTAGAGATTAAAATTAAAAACATGCATACAAAAAGTAGATGCAATACTGTTTTAAATGAAAAAATTATAGAAACATTAAAAGATAAGTTATATTAAAATTTAATTATATTTGGAAAATAATTGATTGAAGTATAAAGAAGATAAAGATAGATTCAAATGTATATGCTTTTTTTTAGATTTTGGGTCAGTCCAACATGTCCACCATTGAAAGAATTTGCTGATTCAACATCAGGAAATGGACCCACTAATTTTAAAAATGATTTATTAGATTTTTTAAACGCATTTCTTAATAACTGTGGTATACAGCAGTTAAGAAAATGGATAACGATCATTAAAAAGACTGATTTTTCTCATATAAAGTAAAAAATTTATTAAATATAAAACTATTAAAAATATTTTATTTCGAAGAACAATTTAAAATGATCATATTTGTTTTAGTGTCTTTTTAATTACGACAGTGGCAGGTACGCATCGTTGTGATGATAAATACGGCCACCTGAAACTTGCTTCGTTACTTTCTCAACATTTATCAATTTCTGAACATGAATCTAAAGATTGGAAAGTTATAGCGCAAGCTTCTAGTATTGGTTTTCTTGGGAACAGATCTGCAAATTCTTGGTTCAATGGAGAATTAAGAAAAAGTTTCAGTAGAGACAATAATTATAGACCTTCAAACACTCTGCCAAACATATGTATAGTTTATCCTACAAAGAGAAGTATCGAGTCTAGTTCGGAATTATCAGAAAATGCTCACAGGTTATCATTTCGAGAAGAATTTTATAGAAAAGAACCATGGGTGAAAGGACTTTTATAGTAAGTATAAATATTTAATGATAATAAACCAATGAATCATTCAGGTTGTTAAAATTTAGGACAAACAGTAAACATATTGTTGACGTAATAGAAAATACTGCATTTTTTATACATACACTAGCTGCTAGGACCTGGTGTTACCTGGGAATTAAAAAATGTAAATATTCACTGCTCAGATTTTTTTGCGATAGTGTGATATACCTACTACTAGTGGGGTAAAGGGGAAATAGTGGTAAAAATGCCTGTCTGACATTTAAGTGATTATGAGATTTTATAGTGATTGATTTGATTTCAATAAACATATCAGAATAAAAAAATGTTTCTAAATAATTTTAATTGATATTTACCTCTTCAAAATTAGTGACATATAAGCTCAACCCAGTTTTGGGTTTATTATTAAAAATTAACAAATGAGCAAAACCTTGCATACTTTTTTGTTGATTTGATTTTATTGTGATCTTATATATGAAAACTGGTAGGTAAATAATTTACACGAGTATTTTTACTGTAGTCCTAATTTAATTGAATATAAATATATTTTAATTATATTTTTTAATTTTAGCCAATGGAAAGCATCACAACAACATAGAAATTTTAATATTCCTAACATAAAAACATATTGTCGAGTGTCTCCTGATAACAGTAAAATGGCATGGTTCATGTTAACCAGTGCAAATATTTCAAGATCTGGATGGGGTTTTGTAAGTCATAAAGATAATGTATTTGTCAATAAAGCTTATGAAGCAGGTGTTCTATTCTTACCTAAATTTATAAGTAAAGAAAAAACTTTTAAAGTTGCTCATAATAATACAAATAATAATATTCCATTCCCATATGATCTTCCTTTAAAGCAATATGAAAGCAGAGATGAGCCATACTTAAAAAATGGTGATTGATTTTTTACTATATTTTCCATATATTCAAAATACCAGTTAATTTTTTATAAATATTTCTATTACATTTTTATGTTACAAATGATACATTAGTAAAATATGTACACAACATTTATGTACGTATGTGCATGTATACATATGTATATGTATATTATAAGAATAAGTAGCAGTGATTTTTTTGGATTCAAAATATATGAGCTGTTACTTTTAAAAGTTGTTTAGAATATTGCCTTTTTTTAATATATCTTAATATATTGTCAGTTTACAAGCAAAACACATTAAAATTCAATTTTTCCACTTTATCGACTAAGTATCAACAAAGTCTTACAATTTTACTCTAATATTGAAACCTATATTTAAGTATAGGTTTTGCCTAAAATTTTCTCAAAATCAAGTTTCTCTTTTACTTGTAAGCCGATGATACATATAATATGTGGACTTAACCACTCAGATATAATGACATGTTTTTCTATGTATATTTAACTTTTTATATTATTTAACATATTATCATATATTAATAAGTGATATTATGTAATTAATTAATTTTAAAGTGTATGACCAAATAATAATAAATGAAATATATATACATATAATGTATAACTTCTTTTTCTTATCGTTTTAATTTATATATCATCATTTATTAAACTACTACTACTACTAGTTTAATCATGAAGCATAGAACCAAGGAGATGAATCTCAAGTGGAGGGGGTATGTCGAAAAAACGGAACCTGGAGTAGGTGGTCTGATCGCTGCGCATTACTTTGTGTACCCCTCTGTACCTTGAGGTACACACACAACTATATGGATGCGCAGTCAACTACTGCACAGCGGTTCATGCACAAGAGATCACCCACTTCGGCGGTCATATTTCGACACACAAAATTGTATTACAGATATACAGACATTCATCTCCTGTCTCTATTCTTCATAAGTTTAATATATATATGATATCACAGAACAATTATATATAGAGTATAGATTTATAAGAGTTTTGAGAGTATGGGTCAGTGGTGTAGTAACGGGGAATAGAAATTTTCAGAGTTATAAAAAAACATATGTTTTGAGGAAACATCAGTTCAAAATACCATCAAAAATTTAACAAAGATGTATATACCCCCCCCCCCCCCGAAATTTTTTTTAACTACGCCACTGGCATGGGTGTAGAATTTATAACTATATATCTATATGGAGTATTCTAGTAGGTATAGGGATTTCATTTTATTTAAAACTAGCTCTACCTGTGGCTTCGCTCGCTTAGATTATTTGAGATCTTTTTATTGTACACAATTTTTTACTACTTTATATTGTTCAATATTTAACGGTTTAGGCAGCGTATTGCAAAAGAGTGTTGACAGCAAATTTTTTTCTAGTTTGATTTACTGTTATCGTCACTATACTAAAACTTGGGCAAAGAACATATCTACGAATTAAAAAAAAAACACTTAATCAGATAAGTGGTTCTCGAGTGAAGTGCACTAATGGACAGACAAACATTGCGTTTTACACTCAAATCTCTAAACAACGACCATCCTATTAACGTACGCTCCGAGAAACGACTGGCCAACCGCTCCATGTAACGACCTTCCCCTATCCCTACCACAATACTATCGTGACTGCTATATTTCTGCGCGAAATTTAAATTCACCAATTAACGTTAATGTCGGCACGGTGGGGAGGTGCCCCTCTAACTGACGTTAGGAGATTTTGAATTACCGATGCCTACGTTTTCGGAGCGACGAGTGTATATATATTATAGATATGCAAATATTTGCTTTCATTTTTTTGGTTATAAACACGAACGCATAATATATTAACATGATATTAACTTAACTTTCCTCCGTTGATATCATAGATAAATAAACTAAATACAATTAATATTAAATAAATAAATATTACTGTGTAACAATAAGTACATAAATATACGATTTCAAAACTTATTTTCGTAACATATTTTCTATATTTATAAAGATCATATTTGTGCAGGTACTGTCACCTATTGACAAAATGCACAATGAAGATTTTATGTTACCCACAGAATAGATACTCATGTTACCGACTTAACCATAGATAAAAAAGTTATGTAGTTTGTTTTTTCCGTTTTTTCATTTTATCATTTTGTAATTCGGAATTATGCTATGATATGCTATTCAAATACGTCAATATGGCGAATCAAATTAAAAGTAAGTTATCTAATTGTATATACACAATCTTTTATATTTTGAATATTCTTTCCTGTTATTTTAGTATTATTTTTGAATAATATATTACAGAGTATTTGGCGTATGTTTCTATGATAAATTAATTCTAAAATATATTTTTTAAATTCTTTAATTTTCAAATAATAATGTAATAAATTCGAAAATTTGTACAATGATATATGTTTTTAAGTTGTGTTTTTTATAAATATTTTAAATGTTATAAACATTTTTCTGTTAATAGGTAATAAAACTGATGAAATGGAAACTGAAGATTCTATTGAAGTAAAAAAAGAAACAGATGAAATGGAAATAGATGATATGGAAACTCTAGGCCCTGCAGCACTGGGTTTACAAAGAGTTGGTACAAAAACTTCTCCAAAACCTGCACCAACACCACCGATACAACCTCTTAATCGTAGAGGAATGCCAGCTAGAATTCGCAAGAAAAATAGATTGTTTTTTGATGATGATATAATAAATAGTCCACCACCACGAGCTTCACCGAAAAGAGGCCCTAAACAATCACCTGTGAAGAAAACTCCCAATAAAATTTCTACACCTCAGAAAAAATTACAATCACTGCAGTCGGTTAAGAGACAATTAGATTCTCATGATACAAAAGATATTAAAGATACCAAGGAACGTGAATCAAAATCATCTATGAATGTATTTTCCCCGGATCGTAAAATTGGTCAGAAAATTGGTATGCGGCTGCGTAATCTTTTGAAATTACCTAAAGCACATAAATGGGTCTGTTACGAATGGTTTTACAGTAATATAGATCGGACATTATTTGAAGGTGATAATGATTTCATGATATGTTTAAGAGAATCATTTCCAGAATTGAAAACACGTATGCTTACACGGGTCCAATGGACAAAAATACGCCGTATGATGGGAAAGCCACGTCGCTGTTCGCAACTTTTTTTTAAAGAAGAACGTAGAGAGTTGGAGCGTAAAAGAAATAAAATACGTGCATTGCAACAACGTAAATTTACTGATATAACAACTTATAATAAAGATTTACCTAATGAAATACCATTGCAATTAGTTATTGGAACAAAGGTTACAGCAAGGTTGAGAAAACCACAAGATGGTTTGTTTACAGGCAGTATCGATGCTGTTGACACTTCTAACAATACTTATAGAATTACATTTGAACGTCAAGGATTGGGTACTCATTCGATCCCAGATTTTGAAGTATTGTCGAATGAACCTCCGGAAACTATTAATCTGTCGACATTATCACAGAAGTTCAGACCAAGATCAAACATACCTGCATATATGATGACTGGATTAAACACAAGTCCTCGTACTGGTCCCAACAATTTACGTAGTAGTAATGATCCTCTTCTGTCTGGTAATTTGATATCCAGAAAAACTACATTACCAACAGAAGGAACTACACTTGGTGGTTTTCCAGTAAAACTTTTAGAATTGATTGTAAGAGTTACTAAAATTTTAAATAGTAAAAGAGAAAAAGTTAACCAGTTGAAAGAACTGAATGGCGAAGCAGAAAAAATAAAATCTTTAGGAAATAATTTTTCTGAAGATTTCGAACGTATTTACGCTGGTATTCTTGTAGAATTGGAAAGAATGAATCGAGATTTGCAAGAATATTTAAATGAAGTTCAAAATTTATGCCAAGAAATTGCTCCTGAACCGAGTATGGCAGCCATGTTAGCTCCAAGTCATTTAAGAGAGAAATGTCATGAAGAAGGAGTTGAAATAGTTGAAAGAATCAATAGTACTTTATCATCTCGATCCGTTATTAATAGTAGAACTTTAGATTTAATTACTAATTTAACAGCACTGATGTTACAGATCAAAAGTTTGTCTGATTCTGATCAAAATGCCTACGAATTGAAAGTATTGAATGGATCTGTAGAACAAATTAGAAGTAAATTATTTCCAGAAAATCACAAAATATTTCAAGATAATGTGGAAGTTCATTTGCAACATATTCAAGTTGGCCTGGGGAAAAGTAGGTTGATTACTCAACAAAGCGACTAATAAATAAAGACAAAAGGTTTTAAATTTTAAAAATATTTTTTATGATCACTTGTAACATTAGTTAATTTTAAGTACAGTCATACCCACAGTTATGTAACAGCATGAATGTATTGCCCGATCGACTCAATATATAAAATAATAATGCTTAGACTAGCGGACGTTAAGGAAACGAAGGTGACATAATTTTGGAGTATGACAATAATTATAATGCCAGTATAAACAACAAATGATACGAGAAGTCAATTTGTGTTTATAGATGTAGTATGTTTTCTATGGATTATAGAATTAGAATGATTAGAGCAATGTGGCTTCAAGTCAGTAGACAAGATTTTATTTTAATGGAGAGATTTACTTATTTGTTGTTTATAATATTTGGCAACAGTTATGTTACTTTTCCATAATTGTAAATATTACTTAAAATTAACTAATGCTTTGCTATTATGGATTAATAATCTTAATATTTTTGTTGAATTTAAATAATAATAATAATTTCTTTTCAAAGCTTATTCTAAAAAAGAAAGTAAGATAGATTTAAAGAAAGTATATTTAATTTTAAGATTGTTTTGTTTGTATAAAAATTAATTTATCATATTTAATGTAAGTAAATGGAAATTTGTTTATTTAATCATTTATTGTAGTTTTATCAACTTTCAATTTAACTATATATTTTTATAATATTTATTTCCATTTAGAGTTTCATAATTTCATCAAAATTTATATATCTACAAAAATCACTATTGGTGTATATTGAATTGTACATAATATAATATACGCAGGTTTGTTGATCTAAAATTATATAATGTAAAAAAAATCAAGATATTGAAAACTTTAAATTTATATACTTTGATGAACAGGTGTGGATCTAGAATCTAGATTTATAATTTGGGGGCGAGGGGATCATAGTCAATGAAATAGATGAAAAAGTTTGTAACAAAAGAACTAGTATAATTAATAAACATTTTTAAATTTAAAGTGGTTTGTGCAGGTCATGTTCCTGTGAGTCCTGTGACCCCTCTCCTGGATCCGCGGTTTTTTGTGAAGTGTAACAGCCGTAGAAACGGTTTGCTCTTATATACTGTGTACATAATATGCATAAAGTATAGTACATAATGTGCAATCATTCAAAATGTGTTTCAGTAAAGTAAAAACAGATTTTGTAGAATTATGTATTGTTTTGTAATAAATATCTTTAAGAAATTTACTGTTTAATATATTAGCTAATAATCATAACAATTTTAATTGACAGAACTCATCAAATATGACCACAATCTATTTTTAATTCCTGGGCCATGATCATGTTCCCGGGCCAAAAAAAAGCGATTTTATTGTGTTTCAAATATACATTTGTTAAAATTCTCCATACATTAGATATGATACTACAGGAGTTTTGCCCATCTGAATATTAGTTTATCCTTTATAAAACTAAATATAAAAAATAGATATATATTACTACATTAGTCATTACTACATTATATTGTTCAATATTTAATGGTATGGCAGCATATTGCAAAAAAGCGTGCTTGTGGTGTGGCACAGTTTTTTCCCACATGATTTACTATTATTATCACTGCTTGTTCTTTATGTTACCTAACGTAACAAAATATATACTAAAACCCAGGTAATGGACATATCTATGAATTGAAAAAAAAAAACACGTAAATCGAATAAGTGGTTCTCGAGTGATAAGCACACCAACAGACTGACGGACATTGCAATTTATAATATACAAGGTGAGTCATATCAGGTAGAACAAACTTGAACAGTTGATCAAGAAAAATATTTCAAGCAAAAAAAATTCATATCAATATGTGTCCGGAAACTTTTTGTGAGAGAGCTACAGACCATAGTGTAACAAGAAATTCTTCACGAGGGAGCTACAGTCTTCCAAAAATTTTGTCCAAAATTAGTGTTTTTATTATTTAATATCTAGAAAAATTAAATTCTTTAAAAGTATTAACATACTCACTTAAGTACCTGAAACCATCAGGTTAAAAAAGATTTTGTTAGTTTTGCAGCCAGATATTTACTTACACATTCGCTCACAAATATGTTTTGGGACGACCTGGTCAGGCATTGTTAAAATTTATAATTAAAAGGTATTATAGCATTGAAGGGTATTCCTTGACTTTAATTATAGGTCATAAACTAATTTATTTTTTAACAAGAATGAGGAAAAAAATTGTTTTTTGTTTGTTTGGAAAACGTTAATGTACAGATTGGACAGCAAATTATTTTGAAATAGAAAGTAGCTAATAAAATATTTTATTACTATTTTGAAAAATATCTCTAAATGGGAGATCATTATTAGATATTATTATAAGAAATTACTTTTTTGTAAAAATATGTAATTACCAACAATGTAAAAAAGGAAGTACAATTAAATTGTAAATATAAATAAAAATTACTTATAATAAAATGTATAATACACTGAAATTATCTCTACAACATATTTCATTTTTTATGTTTTTCAATTAAATTTAACAATTTATCAGCATCTTCCGAAGTTTTAACTTTTATCAGTACAGTTGTTGGAGGTGGTTTACTTTCTGGAGTAGGAATGCATACAAGAATAATGTTGTTTTTTCCTTTCTTTGACGCAGGCATCGATTTTGAAAGTAATGTATTGATCAATAAATTTCCTAGATTTGTATCGGCTCTTACTATCAGTTGTGTTTTTTCACTATTCTGAACAGGTTTTAAATATAATTGCCCGACACCTCTTTCAACAAATTCAGAATCTTTTTTTGTGAAAACTTTACATCTTACATTATAAACACTTCCTTCTTCAACGACTTGAACAAATTCAGCTTTTGGAGGTTCCTCACTTTCATTTTCAACATCATTACTTTGTTCAGTAGTTTCTGGTTTAGAAACATTGGCAAAAGCAAATGGCTTCGATGTACCAAAAGAGAATGGAGATTGGGTTGAATTTTGTGCGCTTGAAAATGCAGCTGAGGTAAATAACGGAGTAACAAAAGGTTTATTTTCACTTAAGTTGTTTGTTAAATTTTGATTTGTATTTGTATTTTTTCCTATTGTTAATAATGATTTTCCAATGCTTGATTCACATAAATCAGATTTTTTTGGGATCTGAGTTACAATGTTATCGTTTTTTTCACTGATATTATTTTTATTATTATTAGTAGTTGTCGAGCTTATATTTTCTGATGTTACTTTCTTATTTTCAAAAGTAAATTTGTCTTTATTAATGAGAAAAGTATCATGGCTTTCATTATTTTTTGATTCAGCTTCAATTTCTTTTAAATATTTCTCATAATCTTTAAAAATAGGTGTTAAAATACAGATTGGATTTTCATCAACATGTGTTTTTATCCAATTTGATACACTTTCATTGAGACCTTTTAATTGGGCATGATATTTTGATGATTTATTGAAAATTTTCATTTTATCATCATTTTTGATAGAATTGTCTGTAACAGTTGCATTGAAATTTGTATTTTGACTTCCAATGTTGGATAAAAAATTTAATGGTGTATTTGAAGAACTAGTTGTACTTGGTAATTTTGCAAATCCACTAAAGTTACTAAAGACATTTTTTGTGCTACTGGTACCCTAAAAATAAATAATTTCTATTAAAATATGTCACAAAGATAAACATTAAGAACACAATATAAACATTATTAAATTGGCAATATCATTATAAATTAAGCTAGGTATTTACATGAACATAAACAGGTTGAGATGAATACTGATATGGACATGTAAAAATACCAAATACAAGGCGAGGAACAAAAAAGTTATACAGTATCAGAAAATCTACATCTTGTGAATAAAGAAATGAATGTAAAAAATTTAATATGAATTTTCATAGCAGTTGATAAAATAATGTTAATAAGCTAATATTAAATAAAGATTATTTAAATAATAATGAATATACTATAGCTAAAAGCTAACTTACATCTTCATTTAAGCCACCTCTTCGTCTGGCTTTTTTAATTACTCTTTGGCCTATAATTTGTTCTGAGGCTTTCATAAATGTACCTGCTTCTTCACTTTCTTCTTCTTGATCCCAATTATCATGGTTTATATCAGTTCCAGCACGTCGTTTTCCAGACATGTCTATTTAAAAAGATAGGTTATAATCTCGATATTTTAATAAACTTATTAATTTTACTTATTATGTACTATTTATAGAATTAAAAATCAATATTGTAAGAATTAATTTGTTAAAATTGAATATAAAACGATGAATAATTTTTCAAGAGTAATTAAACGTCAGTATAAAAAGATTCGATACCGATCACAGATACCGATTGAATGTAGTAACTTTTTCTCGTGTTCTATTCACTCTTGTAAAGACCGAAAAGACTGGTTATTTACTGTTCTTTATATTTAAATTAATTTTTCTGTTGTGTGATAAAGAGAGAAAGCATAAAGTACATTTATGAAGATTTGTTTGATATTCTTATGGCGCTAGTGGGAAACTATTTTTTAATGTTATGCATAAATGGTGTTCTGTAATGTTAAAAAGATTACATGTTAAAATTATTTATTACTTTTATGAGAATCGACACTTACGTGATAGTGTAACTATGACATCTAAATATTGTTATTTATAAAATTTACTCGTGTGGAAGTTTTTTAAAAAGTCTAACCTCGAGTGTAGAATATTTCTTTAATTGGCAATATTATACAAAGCAAGTGTACGGAATTTATAAAAGTAAATTAATAATATTAATAACATACTGTATACTTTAATTTCTATATAAGTATTATAAATGGAAATTCCTAAAGACATTCAAATTGAAATTGCTATTCATCAGGATCAGCTAAAATGTGCTATAAAAAATCATCAGGTAAATATAAGTGCATACTTAGTCAATGTAAATACAATATGTACATATAAACACACATTCATACTATATATACATGCTAGTGCATATACATACATACCTATATGTACATATATCCAGAGGTGTAGTTAGGGGTTAGAAAAACCGGCTCCCCCGTTGGCGAAGGGGGGTATAAAAATCACCCTATAAAACAAACTTAATTTAGTTATTTTTCTGAATAAATATAGGAGATGCTGATAAAGGTTCTTCCTGGGGGCGCAAGGAACACTAACTATGCTTCTGTGTATATTTACACAAATATATTTATATTTCAAAATAATATATTAATACATATATGATTTTATATGTATATGGTAAATTGAGAATAATATGTGCGTATACCTTACATACTAAACTTGTTTTTTTCAGATATTAATCTGGAAACTTAAAAATGATCCCAATGTAAGTAAAACATTTGTTAAAAAATAATTACATCATTTTAAAATTCTAATTTACTGTATTTCTTTGTAGAGTGAAATAATAAAATCTGAAATTGGGGATATTGAAAGAGAAATAGTAACTATAGGAAATATACAGGTATAGTTTAAAAACAAAAAGAAATATATATTACCCTTGTCAGCTTTTACTATAATGTTAGTGTTGTTTCTTAAAAAAGTTTTAGTTTCAGTATTTATATTATTTAAAAATGTATCTTTAGGATTTCTATTAATTTTATGTGTATTATACACACATATACATGTCTGGTTTAAATTTTTACAGAGACAAATAGTTGAACGCCTTCGAAAACTAGTTGATGATCAAAATCAATCAGTTTTAGAAGACAGAAGAATTCATCTTACAAATGTACTTCACAAAACAAGAAAACAAACAATGTAAGTTATCAATGCGTAGTTCTTACAGGGCTTTGAAATGAAGCTTAGAGCTCAAAAAACCAATTGACTTTTTTTTTAATATATCATGTTAAAATTGAATTATTTTTATTTTCCTTAATTAAAATATAAATTTCATATTTATTATTAATAAAATTATATTCAGTGTGTTTTACAAATATTAGCTATTCAGCTGATCAATGCAAATTGATTTTTTTTTAAAACATTATTTAAAATACAGTAGGCTTTTTTTATGTGAGATACATTCCATAATTTTATAAAACTACATTAAACCAATTAAAATAAGCCAAAAATCACATTAAAAAAGTTTTTGAAAATTCACAAAGATAAGAATGTCTAAATAAAGAAATATATTTGGGCGAATATTTGATGTATTTTTAATTACCTATACGAGACATTTTTCAATTATTTTTTCTAGATTAAATTGTAAATTTATTTCAGTTTTGAATTAAATATATTAACAATAAATTGGATTAATTAAGTGTTAATTAATTATTAATTAATTACTAATCAATAAAAAAAAATCTTTTAGCGTTCCACGTTCAACATCATTAAGTTCTTTATCTCAATCCGATGAATCTCTTGATGAGCAATCTGAACAATCTCCAGTTTCAGAAAGTGTTGATGATGAGCTTCCAGGAGAACTTAGTCAAGTAGAATTTATGGGAATATTTGGTCTTTGTACTCCTGAAGTATTTAAAGAATTACAAAATAAACGAGTCGAAAGAAAACGACGTAGTACAGCCAACCCTCACTTTCTATATGGAAATACTTGGGACCATAATAAAATTGTACGTATACATAATGTTTTGAATATTTTTTTAGTGTTCCGTACCGAAATTGGGAAAAGGCACACTTATGAAATCAATGATTTGTGTCTGTCTGTATGTTTGTTTGTCTCAGCTATCTAGCTACTGAACCGTTTGACCTAGAAAGCTGAGATTTGGTATAATTATAATAAATGGTGGATCTATAATATCCCTGAGTTATAAAAATTAAATTATAAGTTTTTGGTGATTTTTGAAGGTGGCAAATGGCCTACCAAAAAATTGTTTTAGTTAATCCTGGCAAGTTGGGTAACAAGAAAATTATATATGTAAACATTTTATTAAAATTTTCATTTCACAAATTTTCATAAATATCATAAAATATTTTTGTTCTCTGCTCATATCTCTGAAAGTAATCTTTTAAAAAATTAGAAGTATGTATGAGACCGATATTAAAAAAAAATTAACAACACTCATTACACTCATGTATGTTTTCAAAAATAATTCAAAATAATTTAATTATATTACATTAATACCATCTGTTGTCTTATAGACGAATTATTAAATATAACTACTTTAGTGGTTCTAAACTTTGCTAAATTTAAATTAAATTAAAATTCGAATAAATTGAAAAAATATGCGGTACGGGACACTAGTATGCGAGACTTGCCTCGCAGTGGATAAATTTTGTTTAATATAATATACATTTTTTTCTAAATGTATTTGGGAACAGATGTTATAAGGTAAACAAATATTATCTAAACTCTAGATCATTTATGCGCTTTAACCAAAACTTATATTCCTATTATAATAAAAATGACAGCTATAATGAATTTAGAGTAAGTAATTCCATAATTATATAGTAGAAAGTTCATAACTTTTACAATAAGTAAACTGTATTCATGTAAGTCTAGTGACAGTTTGGGCTTAAACTGCAGAGTAATAATATAAGGTGTTTTTCGTGTTTAGCGTGTCCAAAGAATGTTTTGATGTGTATTTGATGCTGATGTTATAGTTTTGAACAACGTGAAAATTAATGTTTTTTTCAAAGTTTTTATAGATTGGCAATCAACTAAATATCATTATGTGATCAACTAATAAATTTTGACTGATGCCCCTGCCTGTACCGTAGAAAACAAATAATGTAGAAATATTATGAATTAATATTATTGTACTTATTTTTAGAAACGAAAGAAAAACGTGTACCTTCAATCTAATTTTTCACCGCCAAATACCCGTCTTAGAAAACAAAGAGAAGAAAGAAGAGCAGCATCTCCCACATCAAAGACCGATTCACGATCTCAATCTCCAATACCTTTGAAGAAGTCACAAACTGTTACATCTGGTCTCAATATTCCGAATTTGCCAAGTGGTTTAACTATTGTAAGAGTTGATAGTAATTCTAGTTCACCCGACTTGAAAGTTTGTTTGATTTGCCGATTACCAGGTCTATATTATAGTTTATAAATATATTTATCCATTATTGATTGAAAAATTGATATCAATTTTTTTGTCACGTAGATGGATTGACATTGTGTGAAAGATGTGAACTATATTTTCATATATCTTGTCATAATCGTCCTTTGAATCAACCTCCACGTCTTTGTCCAAAATGTGTTCCAAAACGCGATGGAGGAAATGTTCGGGTCTCAGCTAGTATGACTGTCATTAAAGGTAAATATCTTTAAGTTGTAGTTATATAGATAAAATATTTTATTAATTTTGCACTTCAAATCCAATTTAAGAACATTATTTTTTATTTGTTTCTGCTTATTGAAAGTAGAAATATTTTATTTCATGTTGTTTTATTTAAAGAGAGAATCTCATTTGAAGAACTAGAAATATTGCTAAATATACAAATTTTTAATAACAAAACAATTTATTTAATTCAACTCAAACTTGGGACATGTTTTTATTTATCATTGAATAAATTATAAATTTTAAAATATTTTTTTTTTATTTTCGTTAATAATTAAGTGCTTCCACACGTCTTCAATGATCATACACTGGAGTCCCTCGTTTGCTGGTTGGCATATTATCTATCTTCCAGGCCATCTTAAACAAAAAAATGTTTTATTTTACTTTATATATATGTACATTAGGGTGGGCCAATTTTTTAACCTACCTCGGCTACCCCCCTATGTGAAAGTACTATCAATTCTAAGAAAAAACACCAATGGAACTATACCTCTACATTCAACTTTAGTTCGGCGCATTTTTGATTCAAATTTTTAAATTTGAGTCCCTTGAATTCAAATAGAAAAAAATTCCCACCAAGCTGAATTTTGGTGGAGACTTTTATTTTGATTTTCTAAGCATACCCTAAAAAGTACCCTTGGTTTGGGCCATCGGTTTGTGTTTTTAGGGGGTTAAGGGGGGAAAATTCTATTGTTTTGCAATTATCTCAAAAAGTATCAATTTTGCGAGGAAAATGGTTATGAAGAAAATTGTAGCTTATAAAATTCTACACAAAAAAGATAAGTATACTTTTTACGTATAATCAATACTTTTCAAGTAAAAAGTTTGGAAACGAGGTTTTCAACCTTCAACCCCTTTTTTAAGGGTGTTGCACCACTTTTCGCGAGTCTAGGTTATTTATTTCGGACTCTACGCCTAAAAATCTATAATAATCAACCATAAAATTGATTGCCCCTAAAAGTTCGGATTTTGGCACTTTTCACGGCACTGAACACTTAAAAAGTTTGTTTACTTAAAAAGTATTGATTATACGAAAAAAGTATATTTATCTTTTTTATGTAGAATTTTATAAGCTACAATTTTCTTCAAAACTATTGTCCTCGAAAAGTTGATATTTTTTGAGATATTTGCAAAAAAATAGAATTTCCCCCCCTTTACCCCCTAAAAAAACCCTTGGCCCAAACTAAGGGTACTTTTTAAGGTATGCTTAGAAAATCTAAATAAAAATCTCCACCAAAATTCAGCTTGATGGGAATTTTTTCCTAGTTCGATCTATTTGAATTCAAGGGACTCAAATTAAAAATTTTCAATCAAAAATGCGCCGAACTAAAGTTGAATGTAGAGGTATAGTTCTATGGGATTTTTTTCATAGAATTGAGAGTACTTTCACATAGGGGGGTAGCCGAGGTCGGTTAAATTTTGTCAATACAATTCGGCCCACCCTAATGTACATGTAACTATAATTTGACAAATCAGAATTAAACAAATATTGAGGAAGTGATGAATATTCATATGAAAATTATGATTTTTGCTTAAAACATTTGTTAATTTTTTGTAATTTAAATAAAGTATATAACTTATCGTATTCGGGTTAATAAAAAGATATTTGCTCGGCATGTAGTCAAAATTTGAAATTAATTGGGACAGTAGTTTTTATTTTGGCGTAAAACTTTGTACGCTACTAGAAGATTTAAAAAAATGAGACTCCCCTTTAAAGTACTCATTAGTTTTGTTTATCTGTAATATTTTGTATAACCACTATAATAAAAAATTGTATGTATTATAGAAAAAATAAATGAGAAAAAAATGTTGCAAGAAAAAAATAGTAATTTGAACAGTGAATTTAAAACATTGAAAGCACGTCATGCAGAATTAACAATATCATTGAAATCTCAAGAAGATACCAAGAAAGAATTGTTGGTTTGTGAACGTTCTACAAAAGAAAACATCCAGCGTATACTTGATTTTGTTAATAATATTAAAGGTACAACGGCTACATGTGAAGTTGCGGATTCATAATATTTCTATTATGAATTTATTTAAATTTGAGAGTTAATATTTTAGTGCATGTTTCTCCAAAAATAACGAAATCAGGTAACTAGTAAATACTTTCTATACAATCAAAAATAAATTAAACTGTGACACTATTCACTGTCAGATATTCATGTGGGTACTTCAAAACAAAATTAAAGATGATGAATTTTCTTATCAAGTATAATGCATGATTAATTTTATAATAAAATTTTATTTTTAGTTGATATATTTTGACATTCCTTGCGTTTAGTACCCAGAAGTCTTGCTCTTGAACTGATTTTTTAAATATGACTATTATTTTTTAATAATTCAGTCGAATACTTAGTAAGTAATATTAAAAGAGATACATTTCTAGTGTCATGGTTTCACAATTTTAGGAATTTTGCATATCGTTAAAATCATATTTGTATTGTGTATATTTTTCAAGTGAATATATATTTTTATAAATGGAGGAATAATTACATACAAGGGGAAATAATTTTTTTTAAATATAGTATTAATCATAATAGTTTTCATAAACTTTTTTAGAATTAGTTTTATGGAATAATGAAAATTATATGTATATATTTTTAGTTACATAAACTAAAGAATATAGAGTGCTTTATGGTGACATGATATTATACTAGAGTTTGTAGAAACTATCATCATATTCATTAGTTTATATCAGTTTTGATAATTTTTTTTCATAAAATAGAACTTCAAATAATTATACAGTAGAATCACAATACTGTATAATTTTTTATCCTTGTTATATTATAAAAACTATAGTGAGAATTTTGGTTTCCAAACAAAACACATATTTTACGCTGTTACAAAATGATACTTATGCACATGAAATTTGACACTCTTCGTTAATCAGTGCCACAGGCATTTACCTAGTTGCCTAATACATTACTACAGCTGTGACAACAGTTTATGATTGTAAACTTTGTTCAGGGTTTTACAAAACTTCCACAAATTGTTCCACTGGATTACAATTTTTTTTTTAGTTGTAAACTTTATTCTTTAGTTTATTCATAACTTACATTAGAGTTTTGTGATAGATACTTGTAGTATTAATTTATAATTTCATTATTCCTATTCTATTAAGTTTTAAGTATTGTAAAATTTATTGTTTTTAACTGAATAAAAATGAAAAAATACAGATATGGCAAAAGTATTTTTATGACTTACTTTTGATGTAATTTACAAACGAAATGTAAAAAATAAAAAATAGTTTATTAATTTAAATATTTTTTACATTAAGAGTGGGAAATTACATCAGGTAAATATGAGCAATTATGTTATACACAGGAGTAGGTATGCTTTTTTCATGGAGTTTTCTATTACTTGCTTTTTTAATGTTTCCTGTTATATCAAGGAAGTTTCTACTTGAATACTGTAAATTTTGTAGTTTGTTTATGTACAATGTTTCTTTTACAAAGTATCACAGTCTGGTGAGCTCAAATTTAGTGAACGAGATGGCTGTAATACATCACCATTTTTCAATATTGATTTGAAAATTTTTGCTTCAAATTTTCATTGTTTCTCTTGCTGTGTCAGCTGTTGTGATATCCTTCTCCGTACAACTTAACGTAGCTCACATTTATTTGATATAATTTTTTACATAATTTTTGTATAAAAAGAGTTTTGCCGAACTCTGTACATTTTCAATTTTTGTGTGGATCATTTGAATTGAAATTATGGGTAATATTTAGTATAATATTTTAAATAAATAAATGACTTAGGGGATTATTTTAATTCAAATTTCAAATTCCACTGTTAGTTGAATTATAAGTCAATGCCTTCAATTATGTGAAAAAGCTACATATTGGGTACCACTGTATGTATTAGATTATTTCTTTTTGCATACTATTTGTTACACAATTTATTTATGTACCTGTATGATGTTATATTTTTATTAATTTATTTATTATACTAAATGTTATTCGAAACAATGAAAATGCTGTTTAAACTTTTCGTTACGGGTGTCTCTTGTAACAAACATACATGAATAAATGAAATATATATATTTTTCTCATTATACAAAACAGTAAAAACTCGGATCAAAGAGATACGCTCTTTTTTTTATTGGACTCACATTTACAAAATATGTACACTCATCATAGCGAAAAGGTTAAAATATAAATAATTTAATTTCTTTTATACGTTACCTTTTTTAACAAAAGAAATGCATACATTTGTACAGAGATGTTTTTAATACAAAAATTAGTTGACTTTGCCAAACTAAATAAATAAAGAATTAGTTTTTGGGAACCAATGGTCAGTGTATTTTTAATATTTTTTCACTCCGGTTTGAACTGAACACATTTCTAACATTTATTTTAAAATGTTAGAAATGATATTGTTTATAGTAAAAATTAACATTAATATGTCATGATAAATAATTCATATAAAACCGAAATTCTGAAATTGTAATTACATCTCTTATTTTAGATTTGATAAATTGTTGATATTATTTATAATATTTGTATATTTTCTCTAAATAGGTACTGCATACATACGTATTTTGTAATATAAAAATTTATATAATTATACAAAGTGTTCAGAAGACATTATTTTAAGCAAAAAAAGTTCTAATAGCCCTCCAAAGTGAATACCCAACAATAGTTTTATTCATTAACTTGAGAAGCCATTGTGATAGAATTTTTTATTGTGGTTTAGTATAAATAACTGCTGTTGATTATTAAGAAAATTATTGAAGGGCCCACTGGTTCCACTACACATAGAAATAATTATTGACTGATACTTAAAATCAAAAACACTTATTAATTCTAATCTATATATAAAATTTTATAATTCTATCACAATGGGTTATCAAGATATTAAATATTTAAAAATTTTGTGTATGAATATTAAGGGGATATAGTTCACTCACAAGTGTACACGAACATTTTTGCTTAAAATAACTTCTTTGAGTAACTGTTTAAAGTTTGGCATGCTTTTCCTAAATCAGCCTGTATATTAAAAGAGATACTTCATCTGTTTTAGTTGCATTATATAATTTATAAATGAAGTTATACCATAATATCATTGTTACAGAAATATCCAATTTAAATATTTTATAAAAATAATATGTCCTTATAATTAAAGGATAATGTTATTAGTATATTATTATAAAATTAATTGGTTAAATTTTATAGTTTTAAATTATATTGGTTTATATTTTATATCTATTTGAAATTGCATTTGTTAATGTGATAAACAGTGACAGCTGGTGACCTAATTTGTGCTTAGATTACCTTCTTCATATGAGCTTTTCATTGAGTGAAAATTACCAATTCCACATAGTAAATAAAGAAAATCAATATATATATTTTTGTAAGCTGAATGGGAGATACAATTTTTTTCTTTGTTTTGGTTTATGAAAATTTCATATGATTGAAGTGCACGATTAAATGTATAGCATTTTCGGTTTACCTCATTTTATGTAAAGTTAAAAAAGCAGCTGTCGCTGGTATAAAATCCAGAGTACAGATGAGGATTATTTTATATAAAGTAAGTAGGTAGCATAATATGTTAAAATGTATTTTTATAAATTATGTAAAATAAAATTTTCAAATACAAATATGATGCTTATTTGATTTAATTTCCACTGCAGAAATAAATGCTGCATTTATAATTTTACTCATACTCTAGATCTGCTAAAAATCCTACAAAGAAATAGCTACTTTTTATCTTCTCTAGAAATTTTTTAGGACCTTTTGGAAAACAATTTATAAGTCTTGTTTGTTCTAAAAATCTTACAAAGTCAGAATATAGTTATTGTGCCCCCCTCCTTTTACCAGTGTTAATTTCCGAGTGTTGACTATAAGGGAGGTGGAAATAAGAATTTAGGAAGGGAAATAATTTTAGGAGAAAAGTCTTGTCCACCAAATGAGACAAACATTTCTATGTTTTTATGGTTGCTAAATTCGAATCCGGGGTTGATTTGACTTGGTCAGATCGTATTTTTGTTAAATACTTAAAGTATGATTCACGCCAATTCATGAAGTCTCCTGGGTACCCCTCTGGATATTCAACATTGACAAATAGTCCCTACTCCAACAACTATCCAGTATCCACTAGTAATTGTATTTTGTATTCGTTAGTGAAAGTCCAGAGCTTTTACTGGTAGAGAAAATGGAAAATTCCGGTAATGTGGGGGGGGAGGAGTAACTTGCTGAAGGGCGGAGCCCGCGGAGCCGGTCCTCCAGACCTTTATATTTAACACTTTTGATAGAACTCCTGCAAATTAAATAAGATGGTATTATCTTCGAGCATTTACCTACTAGAGACAGTCTTGCCGCTCAGCCGTGCGAGAGAGAAAACGCAATAACGCTACATTCTTTCTCTCTCGCTCCGCAGCATCAGCACGCAGAGCGAAAGAGAAAGGATGTAGCGTTATTGCATTTTCTCTCACACGCTTGTTCGCACGACCGAGCGGCAAGGCTGCCTCTACTAGGTACATGCTCGAAGGGTATTATAATTTTAATAGTAATTGATGTTATTAAAGTAAAAATTATTCATATTTTTATTATTTTTAGTTACAGAAATCAGAAAATACTTATGAAGATAAATGAATATTGTTTAGGTAATTTTAAAAATTAAAAAAAATGAACCCAAGAAAATTAATCTGTCTCTGTCTTAAATGATATTTCAAAAATGTACATTGATAAATTGTCGAAATGCCGCAAGGGAAAAATTATCTGAAAAGTTTTTCTTCATTTAATTCACTAGGGCATTTGAGAATACGAAAAAAGATATGCCAATTTTACATACGATTTATGAAAACATCTGTCATGACAAATTTATTTTTAATATTTCTCACCTATCTATACTTTCAAATCATTACCATTATATTACGTAAAATTGTTTTATTAATTTTTTTACTTATCCCTAATATAAAATAGTTAATAATCGTTTTGACATCAATAAAAAATTAGATGGGCCTTTTTTGAAAAAAAAAAAGTAAAAAAAACTGTTAGAGCAAAAAAGGTCTTCACATATTACGCGATGATTTTTTTATTTGCAAATAATTAAATTTGTTTCTTAAAAAGTTAATTTATTAAATTGTAAATATTATTTCATAATGTGCCAGCGAGGGGTGGGGTCGTAACTTACATTCCACCCTGGGCTACAATTTAATTTAATTCACCACTACTTAATACATTTTTCAATAACCATTTAAATCTGTCTCTTTGAAAGACTATCAGACAGCAAATTGTATGTTACTGAATAATGACATGACATAACAATATGTTTAATATAAGAGTATGACTTAAAAACTACTTGCGTTAGCTAATTAAACGCCCTAATTTGTAAATAAGACAAATATAATTTGTGAACAACCAAAATTATTTGTTAATTTTCCTAAACACAAGACTCATGATGCATGGAAACGCTTATTACCTTTCGGTGTTCCCCTCCTCAACCCTCTTACAGTACCCTGGTATTCACCTCCTTCACCTACAGTAAAACTTTAATGAAACAAATTTAATTTAGCATAATTAAAATAGTTTCATATTCATTATTATGAGCTCCACAATATAGATGGCAGTGTAGCGCTGTAAAAGCAACAACATTCTGCAATGATTCAGTGTGCTTACCCCTTAAATAAATGCCAGTGACGTGCAGCATTTATTATTTTTATGCTACATATAAATACTATTTTTAATTTATTAGTTATGAACATTTTATCGTTTTCTGTAAAGTACTCGTTTTCTCTGTAATTTACTAATTACTTTGGTAACCATATAAAAAATAAATTGATATTTTTTCAAAGTTGATCCTCTAATTTACAGAAAAATAAAACTTGCATAAAATGTTTCGGTGCCCCCTGGAGCGGAAATAATTGATTTTCGTATAGATTGCGCCTATTACAACTTTTTATCAGTTTAAGGCTTCTATACAACACTTAATCTTTAGGACCGATTTGTAGGGAGGTAAATTGGGTAAGCAGTATTTTTTATATAAAATCGCCCCGACTTACCTATACACGATCCAATCTGCAGGGACTTACCCAAGTTAAAAAAAATTTCAATCAAAATCCATTGTTTTTATTTCTCATTTTATGTAGGTATAACTATATGACTTAATATTGTATTTCATTTCTCTTATGTATAAAAATATAAATAATTTGTAATAAGTAAGTATAAAATTGTTGTAATTAAATACTTTGTTTGCGTATAGATTCCCGAAATTTTTGAAAAATAAATCTGTTTTTATAAAATATTTATTGGAATAACTATCGAAAGTTACTTTTTTATTTTCGAAGTATATTATTCATACCCGACAAAAATGCACTCACACCCGATTATTTCAATTCAAGATAACGCATAATTATGCTTAGTATAATTCAAAAATTTAAAATCACTTATGTTATGACTAGAGAAATTTACAATCCGCATCTAACTTTAACGCATAAAAAGGAAAAAAATTGTACTTCACTCTTCCACAATCATTTATAACATTTTTTTTCATCGTCGTCCTCATTTTCATCACCAAAAATCACTTTTAAAATGACCATCACCGCCACCATATTATCGACAACCACTAAATCACTTCGACGAATACTGCCATCTATCATTACCACGATCAACAACATTGACATTGTTCTCATCGTCACTGTTGAATTTAAAGTCACCGCCCGAGTACCATTACAATCGAATGAACTATTTTTTACGTATTGATTTATAAAATTTTTTTTGTAAACTTTGTCAAGGTGCATGAGGTTAAAAATGCTTTAAGCAAAATTTCTAAATATCGTTTATTTAAAGAAAATTTTACAACTGCAATGACCTTTTTTTTACTCTATACCTACTTCTTTAACATTTTTTACTTTTACAATGGCAAAATTACATTTTTTTTGCTCCATACAGTTACACATTTTCTGCTTTAACTTTATTTTTACCCTATTATTCTTACATTTTTTGCTTATATGCAATTTTTCAATTTTGTGCACTACACAAATTAACTTTTTCAACTGTATTTTTTATTTCTGGAATTGTAGAAACAATCTTCATCTACAATACTAAAACAACCCTTACATTTGAAAGTGTCAGTTTTAGAATACATTTTAATTGTTTTATTAGGAGTTATCGTTAGTTATTTATATTATGTAATATTTAAATGATCTATCTTAACTTTACTAAAGAATTAAATCCAAATTATAAAATTTGTTTTATTTACTGTATTTGTTAGTGTTTACAACTGCAAGTCAAATTAACATTGGATCAATTTAAAAATTATATACTGTACGGGACACTAAATTCACGAGACTCGACTCGCACTTGACATTTATTTTTTCAAAACGAAGAATAGCCTTAGAGTTCCGAAAATTATAATATGGTTGCAGTTGTGAGTTTGTACTGAACGTAGGTATAGAATAAAAATGTTTCCATCAAATAGTGTGCGCTACTGTTTCGATATACTGGCACAACAATGGAATGCTGTAATTTATCATTTTAAACTGTGAATCCTAATTACTGGTAATTTAATTAATATTTTGTGTAAAACCGTTGGCGACGGTACACAGTGTTTTTGGAATGAGAGAGGGAAATAGTAGAGAAAGGTAAAGTTATATTGGTTTATCTCAGAGAAATATTCATAATAAATATTATACATATTTATATTGTGTAAAATTCTGGATTATGTATAATGTATATCTTAAATTTATAATTTCTACTGCTATTTTTAATACATATTTTACAAATGTTATTTCATAAACACAGGTTTAGTTTTGCAAGAATTCTGCATAATTGTATATGTATATTGTTTTAATGCTTCTGGGTGTATGCCGCGACATTTTGATCGTTATCTTGGCTAACGTTTCGTCACACATTCATTTAAGTGTTTTATTAACTTCCTTGTGGAGATGTGTAATGTAAGCTTTACGACGAATATGGGCAAAAGCATGACCAAAATAAAGCGGCTAACATCCCGTATAGGAAACTACAAAGAGGCCAAGGTTGGCCCAGGCTTGCGCCAATTATTGCCAACACTGGGCCAAGATACAAATGATAACTTCGTTCAAGGCTCGGCCAAGGCTTGTCGACCAAGGCTTGTCGTACCAAGACTGGCCCAGTGTTGGACCAATATTGGGTAAAGAATAGTTCGGTATCTAAAGGTTGTCCCAATCTTGGGTAAAGGATAGGTGATCGAAGCTCGGTGTATGAAAGTTGGCCTAGACTGGGGTCAATATTAAAAAGCCACACTTGATAACCCAATATTGGGCCAAGCTTGGCCCCATCGTCAAGGCTGGCATTTCCTATATGGGCACTTAGAACCCTAATATGCATAAAGTGGCACGTTATTATAATGGGGGGCCTCTTATTGTTATTTAACATTATTTTTGTACCTCGGGCTTTAAAATATCTAAGTACGGCTCTGATCGTGAGTGTGTATTATTTTTAAATACAGATTATGGAATGATATGTAGCAGATATTATCATTTTGTGATATTTAAAGTAAGCTATACAATACTGTATTATCAAATATAACTTTATACATAATTTAAAAATTAGTGTGTAGAGGGGGTGCTACACCTTCATCCTTTTAGATACGCTATATTGGCGCCATTACCTTGATGGGGTAAATGTGTGTATGCGTTTAGAGGGATGAGACATTGTAGAAGGAAAGAGGGGATTGGGGTAACTGTCTGGAATCTGTGCGATGTTGTTTCTGCAGGATTAATTTAATATTTTGTTTGACAAAGTTTCCGAAAATTATTTTAATTATATGCGTTCCAAAGATGAGGTGTCTGAGATAATGAAAAGTTTATATACATATTATATACTACATTGTGTGTGTAAAACGGGGATTTAGGTTTATGTTGTATAAATATGAAGGAGTGGAGGTTGATGTTAAATATATAGCTATGGCATTAAAATCGGATAGTTACAATATAGTTGAAATTGGAATTAGATAACGTATAGCGATGTCCTAAATGAAGTTGGACATCGCTAATATTTGTACAGTTACGAAAGTTTGGAGATCTCGGCAGGATAAAAATTCGAGACCCTCATTTAAATTTTTCTTGTAGGATAAAATTTAAAAAAATTATATCAAAATAAAATTTTCTTGCGTTACAATTTTGATGTGTGTGTGTGTATACAATTGACTGAATAAAAAAATAAAAGATGTCTTCAGGTATTGTGAAGGTTTTTTTGTTCTTCGCATACAATTTTTCATTTTATTTATGTAGCGATCTCTACCCCCCCCCCCCCCCCCTACATAGATAAATTAGCAAATGAATAATTTTTGTTACGAAAAGAGTTAAAACAAATTACATTTAGATAAGTTATAAGTATTCCATTTTTTTAGTAATTTAAATATTGTTGGGTAAACAAAACAACTTTAGGAGCTGGGGCTCGTCATTTTGTCATTTTAATTGTAGATCATTTTTTTTTTAAATAAAAAAATTAAAATATTTTTTAGTTTAAAAAAAAGTTTATATTTTCATCTTTTATTATTGGATTTGGAATATTATATTGGTTTAGTAAAATATATTTTTGTTTCTACTCCTACAAAACTTTTAGCCAGCCCTGCCTATAGTAGAGAACAAAACTCGTTTATAATTTTTTTTAATAACAACCTAAAGTACATACTCAAACCTAATTAAATTATGTTGATTTTTTAAAACGTTCATCTATCGCCACGTGTCGTGCAGTGACATTCAGCCACCTCCCCTTCTAGTACCAACCCCTACATACTTGCAACCCTCTACGTTCCCTTTCCTGGTCGGTATAATCTGACCGAATCAGGTCCGTTTGGTTTATTTCAGTATTTACAAACTAAGTTTTCCCACGTTCTCAGCATGGGGGTAAGTGTAAGGGTGGAGAGAAAATTAGTTTTTTGCTACATCATTACCAGTACCACTTATGATGTTTTGTTATTATTAATTATTTACATTTTCTAAGAGGTTATTCTATTACCTACTTTACGATTCTTTTTGTGTCAATCGCAACGAATTATATTACATAAGAATACTGGATTTTAAAATAAATTATCTACTCTAATAAAGGAAACTTTACTATAAAAGTTTAAATCTTAAAACTTTTACAATTAACATTTTTCTCTAAATCTCGATCCCTTCGATTCGTATATGTATTTTTTCAAAATTTCTATTAAATTAAAAAAAAATGTTTATTTTCCTTTACATAAATATTTCTATTTTCTTTGATAAATATTTTCAAATAGAAATATTATACCATAGTTTTCCGTATTTACTCTAAAAAGAACTCTATTCATTTCTATCGTTATTTCACACGACAGTTTGTCGTGCATATTCCATTGAACACGTCGAATTAAAGACGTTTTCATCTAAGATCTGACACCGATAGAATATTTAATCAGGTAATCAATCAGATAAACCTGGGTTCATACCCTAGTCGATCCATCGCCGTGTCACAAGCTGCATTGTCCCTTACATTGTTCGATTGTTGCCACTATTATTCTCTATTGTGCAATTGTTAAGCCATCAAGAACATGAATCACGCAGTCAGTTGAAAGAAACGTTTGAAAACTAAACCCGTAAGAATAGTCGAACAGTTTTTATGAATTGTTTCGTTCGAATGGCCAACAATTAAAATAATCGTTCAAATATCAAAAAAATAGTGATCATAATACAAATAGAAAATTACAGTATTATCTAAATACCATAGGTGGGCATTAATCCGTTAATCCGTTAATTGTTAATTAACGAAGTTAACAAAATGGTTAACGGATTAACTTTTAAGTTAACTCAAAAAAATGTTAACGCTTCTGTTAACTTCCGTTAAATTTAAGTTCCGTTAACTTTAGTCCGTTACATTGGTTGTTTGATGAAAAGTACATAAGAAAGTTGTCGAAATAGCGAAAAAAAGGTCTTCAAACATTTTGGATGGTAAACTTTTTAACGATTAACTTTAACTTTCGTTAAATTTTCAAATTTTCGGTTAACTTTAACTTCCGTTACATTTTCGGAATTTTAACGGTTTAACGGTTAATGAAGTTAACTTTTTTATTAACGGATTAACGATTAACGAAGTTAACTTTTCGATTAACTGTGCCCACCTATGCAGTAAATACTGAAGAACTGTAAAATAAAAATATGTGGTGAAAATTAAATTTTTGAGAGCAAGGAAACGTGAGTAAAATTATTTTTAAAACTTTATAATTAGTTATTTTAGGTAAGACTATAACTTCTAATGATATTTTTTAATACATAACGAATTTTTACATTTAAATATTCAGTTCGAAGTTCGAAGAGCTCAATCCAGAGACAAAAATATAATATGGAAAAAGGCCATATAAATAGGTAGATACCATTGATACCAACATAATCATCTTGGCTTGTTTGGTGAAACAATATATCAATAATTATACAATATACTATGATACTTATACTATTCATTATAAATATTTTATAATATATATATTAGGAGCTAAAAAATAATATATTTTTGTAAATATTTTGTATGCGGATTCTAAAAAGAAATTTAATTTAATTTTGTGAGCACAGATGTTTTGGTGTTTTAATATTGTAATTTGTGCAGAAGAAAATTATTCAGGTATTCTATTTTACATACTGATGATATTTTGATGTGAAAATAAAGTATGTAGCTACATAGAAGTAGGTAATGTGTAGTTAATTGACTATATTATAATTAGAATCAGAACCAGTTAAGATATAGGTACTTAATTTATATTTGTAGGAATTAATAAATGTGTAATGTGTAATAATCGAGATCAGTGGCGTACGCAGGATTGTGTCGTGGAAGGGGGGGGGGGGGTTCCAAGAGAAAAAAAATATTTTTTTTTCTCTTTTAAATTGGTAATGACTAAAAAAAAAAGGTCTCCGAAGTAAATATTGCTTTAAAAATAAAAATCACAGATGTCATGGGGGGGGGGGGGTTCTAACCCCCCCTAACACCCCCCTGCGTACGTCACTGATCGAGATACATATTTGTTGGATTTCTAGTCAGCGACGCGCCGCCTCATAGTGTCGGAACTATTTTTTTTAAATTACAACAATCTAACTAAATGATGGCTGGATTTATGATAGATTGAGTAACTCATGCATTAGTAGTTTAGGAGGGCAACAACATATTTAACATTTCACGAAAACACTTGTTTTTCTCAATTTATATTATTTTAAGATATGTGCGTTCGATGTAAAGTAATGTAACGCACTTTACCATGTTTAATTTTTTGACATGATTCCTCTCCTCGAGTTTTCTAAACGAAAGGAACGTAAGTTTATTTTGTTTAATTTTTTTTGAAAACGTCTGATTTGCCTTTAATATTATGACAAATAGATATTTTGGTAGTTAAAAAATAAAAAAAGAATAATATAATTATTTAATTTAAATAAGTAAATAATTTTAAATGCCCATAATGGTGATTTTGCTATTTAATAACTGTTTTTAATAAACAGTAGCTAATAAGAAAATAGAAACTAAACAATCAACAATAAGAATAATAATTTATTGTCGCTAACTCAATCGTCACTGATCCGCATTAGTGACGGTGTGCGCACGCGCGTGCTACTTATACTGACTAGTGCTGCCATCTACTGTTATCTGTTTCACATCTAGAGGGTTCGTTATGTGAGTGTTGGACACTGATACCGGAGTATTGTGGTCGGCCTGGTCACGTGGCATTTATATTAGCTCATTGTTGATTGTTACAGATTTAATGTGTTGTGTCATTTTTAGATGGTGTTTCGGTTCTCCACTCCTATATTGTTCCAGGACATCCAGGATGCGTTTTATTCATAAATCAAACGCTTTAGTTATTATTAATTTTATTGAATCATGCAAATATAAAGATGCAGTTTTTATTTTATTTGACGATATTTGTTGATACGTTATTTAGCGAGGTGTATTTTTCTCGTTGACAGTTATGGGAGTGTGGAAGTTGCTAGTGTCTTCAGTGGCTATCTAAGCACGTTTATGAAATAAGTGCCCCTTAGATTGGATTGAACTATAAGTGTACCAAGTCTTATCAAAATTGGTGAGGTAATACTAACTTTTCAGACGATAATAGGTACAAAATTTCGAATATTTCGGAAACCCCTAATCCGATTAGCACCAAAATCAATAGGTCTGGAGTACTCACTGAGGCAAACATTTTCCCCAAAAATAATACAAATAGATGCACATCTACAGCAGTTATCGTAGACGGAAGAAAATTCTACATCCAGACACACAGACACACGCACAGCCGCCATGCGGAAATTAACTTTTCTTTACGTTTTGAAGTTAGTACAATCAGAATCTGCTTTTTTTTCGGACATGATTTTTTGACGATATTAGGTACAATACTTCCATTTCTTCGAACATGGAAGTAAAAATTGCCATATTTAGTGAATTGTTCATTTACAAATTGAGAATAAATTCAGAATAAACATTAATCATGGATTGAAAACTACTGATTAACTAATTGTGAAGGATTTTGCTTTATGCAACCCGAGGTATGAGTCTATTACAATAAAATTATATCCCCGGCATTTGCAGAGATGTGCAAGCCTCGTGTGATTTGACCAGCGCCAATGCGAGTAAAGTGTGTAGGTACTGTTAGTTTAAATATTCATTATTGTATATTCGGTTGCTACATATTTTCGAAAACTGCAACATGAATCAGTGGCGTAGATAGGGGGGGGGGGGGATTTAGGGGATCAATCCCGTCCATGAGTCCAATTTTTGTACTTTTCACCATATAGAAGATGATTTTTATAATGAAAAATATAACTTTATGAGATTTCATACTGTCATATCCCCCCCCCCCCCCATCACAAAAAGCTATCTACGCCACTGACATGAATGTAATCAAAGATTTAATTGTTTATAAGGGACCAGCTAATTGCTTTTTATTATTTTAAACAATTATAATTATTTAAAATAATAAACCGAATAAACAAATATCGGGATATAATGCACAATAACTAAAAAAATTCTCGATTGTCTCAAATGATGAATAAAAAAAACTCAAATGTTTATGGTCGAACTTGCCGTCCCAGCAAGAGCCTTTATCACCTTTACTTAAATTAAATACGATCCTGGTTATAAAAATTGAGTGAATGATTTTTCATATACGCATGTGGATTTCTTTTTACTTATGTCACATCACGTTCATGTTTTATTGTACTTACGCTCGTGTGACGTCACAATACTCACAATCAGAGGCGTAGCTAAGGGGTGGCGAAATCGGCCTTTGCCGTGGGTCAATGAAGGAGAAAAATGACCGTATAAATAAAAAAAACGGCTTTACAATACTTACATATACCTACCATATATTTCATATACATAGTTAAAAGAATGTAAAAAAATATCATAGAAATGTTTGAATTACCTTTTTTAGGCATTTAAATTAAAAATATTTTAATTCGTAAGTATATATCAATCATTGAGACCCCTAGTTATATAACCCTCTCCCATGTGGGGGCCCTGGTTATAAATTTGTTGATATTAGTTTTCAATAGATTTATTATTTAAAAAAAAACTTTAAACTATTAATTAGGTAATAATAAGAATTATTATTTATTTATATTTCAAAGAATGGACAGAAGCGTACAAAACCGATGTCGCACGAATAAGGTCGATGCGAGCGTGTTCCAGCGCGCGTCGCGGCGGTTTTGTGTACACATACACGCGCACATACAACAATCCTAGCGCGGGCTAACAGGTTCTCTCACTGACATTACGAGTCGAGCCGTGTTCAGTGTTGGACGTGTCGTGACATCTCTCGGCAAGCGCACCAACCACGCGTACTCAAATCAAACTGTCAACTGTTGCAGTTAGTGTTTTATTGTTTATTATTAACAATCGAAGCCTAGTCTACTTGATATGTGTGTTGTAAACTATTGTGTGCAACAAATGTAAGTAATATTCTGTAAAATAAATATCAGCAGTTGCGTGTGTGTTGTAAATTGATGAAAAACAGAACATTCACTGGAAGTTAATGAACGCTTAATCACTCTGTCAATTAAAAAACAAATCAGTATAATTACGTTTTACATACAACGTTTTGGACTTATTTGCTTTTTTCAATATTCTACTCACGAATGGTAACTGATAATTTCGTTTATTAACACTGTGAATAAAATTTACTGTGTGTGATTTATTAACTTTTTCTTTTTGAAAAGTACTTAACATCTGCCAAAATTTCACCAGCAAAGCTGTATTCGTCAATTTCAAGCATTAATTCGGTAAGTAAAAATTAAATTCTTATGCCTGCTTATGCGGTGTTTACACCGAGAAAACAAAACAGAAACACGGTGTTTTTATGACCAAAAAGCAATAAACCCTACACATTTTTAAATACGAAGTATTTTAAAGACACGATGTTTCTGTTTTGCTTTTTCGGTGTAAACACCACATTACTACACAAACCTTAGTTTTAAATATGATTCTTTTTAAGAACATCGTGTCTTTGTTTTGTCAGTTTGGTGTTAAATATTAATAATAAAGGGAAATTGTAATTTTTCATATATGAATATAGATTAATTTAAAATTCAAAGTAACTACATAGTTTCTTGTATATTTTTACTATGTAGGTACTTATGTTAGTATATATTTTAAGCAGTAGATATACCTACTTCAGAATAGTAATAAGATATTAGTATATATTATGTATTTGAATATTTTTTATAGGAGCGATACACTTTCTACTAGTAATAAAATAAAATCGTGTATCATCACCCTGAAAAACCTATTAGAACAGTTGGTGAATTTTCATAAACATAAAATGAGTTTGTATTAAGCTGCTTTCAGCTCAATCTTTCAATATTTTTTTATAACTCACCAATTTTTTATCTAGGCCTCCATATACGTCTAATGTTGGCAATGGTATTACCTATTGAGTATTGCTAATAATATTTATGTATCTGCAACTTAGGCTGGCCTTTTTACAAGCTTTAACTTCTTTATTTATCCATATCGAGAAACATCCAAATCAGGGGCAGATTTATAGTTCCCCGGTCCTTAGTTTGTAGGGGTCATCATGTAAATAATCATAATGTATTATAAATCAGAATAGAACTTCGTGCACTACCTATGTACCTATATATTTTTATTTTAAATCTACCGCTGTTCCAAATAAGTTTAATATAAAAAACTTTTTTTGTAAATATCATAAAACTAAATGCAGTCTGGAGTGTGATATGAACATAAAGATTTGAAACTTTAAATATCTAATATATGCCGCCATAGATTTTTAATTAGGCTAATGACGCTTTAACTTAGGGCTCCAAACAAATAATTATTTAATTACCTCTTCCCAGAGACCAATATTAGCTGCAATTTTACTGGGAATATAAATATGGCAGCTTGGCAGCATATTTAAGATAAATACTATAAATGCTTAGAGCTTACAGAAATTAAAATGAAATATTGTATTTTGAAAATACATAATATATGTATCTAATAAGTAATATGAAAATATTTTAATAGATATTAATATTAAGCGATATAGACACTTAGTAATATCCAATTTGATCTGTGAATTGTAAGAGCATCGCAAGAGCGAGCCCGTAGATGACAACAGACTACTACTTGGACTTAATTACATTTTTGTGCTGCTCGACTACTTTACATGTAAAATTCATGTAATTACTTCGGTCGGACGCCGCGCGCGGCGCTGGTGTTTTACGGTAATTAAAATTTTGACGCATTGAAACGCTGGCTTGATTACATTACAAACGTAATTTAATAGAAACAACTCTCCCCCGGATGCAGTTCATCCCGCGCTTGATTAAAAGTTGAAGCCTTGTCGACAATTAAATGCAACCGTTGCACAGTAACGACCATTGTTGTAACGAATAATGATTTGTACTTAAAAACAATCAATATTTTACTAGAGAAGCGTGTGTTTAAAAATGAGTTTAATAATATTTATAAAAGTAGTAGGAATTCATCACTAATAGTTTTGTTATAGTTAGTAAATATTTAAATTATATATTGAAGATTAACCATAATAGTATTATACAAAATGTTATAGTTAAAAATTAAAATGCTTTAATCTTATAATTAAATGAACAAGCTGTAGCATTAACGATAATTAATTCAATGAAGAATTTGGTAAAGATAATTATTATTTAAAATCCTATTGTATGTTATGTACTCAGAATTGGGCGTGTGCATGTCGGAATGTCACAAAATCGGTTTAATGATTGCATAGAAAGAGAATACAAAATAATATATCGATGCTCCCATACATACATAGTTATGATATACCTACATATGTGTATCTGGTATTTTTCTCAGCGTATCACATTGTGCACATATGTGATTTGAATGCAGTTTTTCTCTTTACGCTATTTTTTTGTTTATTGCTTTTTAATTTGGCATAATAGCGTGTAATATAACATATCCTGTTGTATTCTTCAGATCAAAAGTAATATACATTAAAATGGTTGAGTTATTAACTGTCTACTGCAACGATTAATAAAACGTTGACATATTTTTAGATAAAACTTATTATCACATATTAAACATACTATAGTTGTTTAATATATGATATTATGTAGCTGGTAATAAGAACATCAAACTAAGGTATATACATAGGTACCTATATTTTATATATAAGTATATATATGCACTACCTTATATTACGTTACTCTACAATTTATTATAGTCTTATAAAGATTGATTCGTAATGAACTTCGCAATCAGACACATCGATCTGAGACAAAGACAAATAGAAAGAGAGAGCAATACACTTAAATTAAGGAATTGTATTTAGTAAATTGATTCCGTTTCCCGAACGACTGTTGTGAAAGCTTTCGTTGTGAATAAGACTATGGTTTATTTATTTAGCCCTGCAATTACAGTAGAACTTCTGTTAAGAGACCTTTAGTTTGACTATAAGAGCTTCAGAGAACCTTGCAAAAAAGAGACGTAATAAAAAATTACAAAAATAAATGTATATTAATCGTAATCATGTGTGGGTAAATATTATGGTAGTTACTTTCTGATATGGAAACATGAACAGAACCTAAATTATTTTTATATTTTTATAAAAGCTGTAAACGGGACGAGAGTTAGGTATGAACTGAAATATCGTCTTGTGTCGGTTTCGTCTCGTATGAGATAAAGCCAGTTTTCAAGATGTATCTCGTCCGAGATCGTGAAAAGTCGGATCTCGGAATGCATTTTAGATACCTCGAATTACAGCTCTTTGGCTTAAATCGCTTTGTATTTATGTAGATGTTCCATTTACCAATGTTCCCTAAATTTGTGATCCTTACTTCAGAGATACGTCTTTTTAGTGGCATAATGCTTCGATATGAACTAAGTACTTATATAATAACAATGCTTTTGGATATGACCGTACTCAGTTATCAAAATTAGAAAATTGAGTTACTCGAGGATGTCATGACACCGTCAGAGATTACCGTGGAAGCCTGAAGGCTTACAGACAGTGTTTATTAAATTGAATCATACTGCATTTACAATTAGTGCAAAACTATAATACAGTCATGACGAGTTCTAAAGCACTGCAGTATGGCATTTATTTAATTAAAATAATGATATGTTAAAACCAGATCCTGTAATTTAATTTTTCATTATTTTTAATTGGATACTGTCAATTGCAGAAATGTAAATAGTCTTTTTCAGAACTAGTTATTAAAAATTAACGTGTAGTGCAACGGGTAAGATTGCACATGGACCCGGATAACCCACTGTACAAAATAAACAAACCCTCTGTTAAATCCCTCACGGACCCTTTTCTGTGCAGTGATTCTTAAATTTTTAAAACTTTTTTTTATATACCTATTTGTTCTGAATTGCATTTGTTAAAATACAATATTATGATTTATTTTTTACAACTCCCATTCTTGTATATATTAGGTACCTACTTATTATATTCATCAAAATAATTAAAGAATTAATATTTATAGAAAACAGGTATTTTTCAAAGCTTTGAATTATCATCAAATTGATCGTATATAAACTTAAAAAAGCTATGGATATTACCCATGCTTCCGTTATACATATTTTGATCTCTTTGATTATTACAAACTACTTTTCAATGCTATAATTTAATTCCAATAAATGGCAATTTAAGTGGTTCCAATTAAAAGTTTGTAATTTACCAAAATAGTATATAAATATTATTTTTTATATGATACAAAATTCAAAATAGTGTATCTATTATTTAATTAAGAATGAAGAGCCTTATTTTAAAACATACATATTATACTTGAAATAATAGGGAATTTCCCTTTCATACAAAACAAGCATAATTATATTATTAAAAATCATACATACAACTGAACCAACATTTTTTGATCATTAAGACATTATGTATCTAAACATGATTGCTTTTAGTCAAACATGCTATTATTAAATTAATTTAATTAAACGTATCATAGCAACATACGTATATATTTAAAATAATTATAATTATCTAACATAATTTGATTAATTAACTCGGGCTTATTATATGTATGTAATACGCACAAACACACACCACCAAAAATAATTTTATTAATGAGATATATTATGATCGTGTTCATTTTAAAATTATTTTTACCATTAATTATATTAATATTTGTCTAATTAATATCTCTTTGTTTGTTTAATTTATACTTTATGAGAATTATTGAATAGTAATAAAAAATGATCTGCGTAATAATCTATACAAACTATATCAGGGATGATAAATTTTAAATACAGCTTTTAAAGTTGAATCCAGGGCTGTGGAGTCGGAGTCGGAGAGTCGGAGTTTTAGTAATTTTGGGTGAAGTCGGAGTCGGTAAAAAGGCATCGACTCCGACTCCTTTAATTAAATAGGTAATGGTTTTTACTTCTTTACACACTTATTATTTTTTTGTTCGTTTTGAATTACAGTGATTTAAAATTTTCAATTCTGGCCAGAACCAGAATCACCGGAATTCACTAGAAAAAAAAATTTACCCGTAAACGGAAATTTTTCAAACACATTTTTGTACAGTAAAGAGTCGAAGTCGGAGTCGAACATTAGAAAAACAAAGGAGTCGGAGTCGGAGTCGTAGGTTTTTGTACCGACTCCACAGCCCTGGTTGAATCACAGAGAAAAATTATAGTAAATAAAAATTTTTGGAAATTGAAACTTTGAAATTCAAAGCTTTAAAAATTTAAAATGTTGTCTATCAAACTCCATAGTCCCCCTTTATGAAAATTAAAAAAAATACATAGATTTTCTAATGGAATTGAAAATTAGAGATTTTGAACTACAACAAACTTATTTTTTAAATTCATTTTAACGATTTTACCTGAAGTTACAGATGTTTGTATGCTGCCATTTTTGCGAAGGAAAATGTTTGGACCGTGAGACTTTTGTATCGGTCACCACTGATCTAAATAATATTAATTGTTTGCATTTTTTATCGTTAAAATTTATAGAACCTTTAAAACTTTCATAGTAACCGTTATTTCATATAACAAAACTACTGTTCGCATTGAACAATAAAAATAATAATAGTGTGCCTACAAAGCAAATATTAGCTTAATTCTTGAATGAATGATTAATTACATTTGAGAAATTCACAGCATCTGATTTACCCTGGTCCGTTGTCGGTAGCTTTAACGAACCGTATTTATCCAAACACACGACCCCACAAATAAAAAATAAATATGTGGTCTTAATAAAATTGAAATTAGATATCAAAAATGCAATATACGAAAAAAAATCAGTATACAGCATGCTGTATATGTATATAGTAAAAGAATAATAGAACGATAATTGGTTTTATTTATAGATGTTGATGTAAAGGATGGTTAAATGTGGTACTTTAGTGGAAAGAAAGAGAGATAGATGTAGTTTAGGGGGACGAAATTAGGGTGAAAAGGTAGCGGTGGGTATCAGACGAGTTTGTGGCAGTCGGTAGTTTCTTAATTCACTTTTTAATTGGATGAGGAAAGGGTGTGCCAGTGTTTGCTTGTGTGTGTGCACACATACAACATACATGCGTGTGTGTGTATGTTAAATTAAATGAACTATTCAGATAAAACTGAAATTGTACTTTCACAAAACTCCTTGATTTATATTTTAGCCTTTTTTAAAAACTCATTACATTAAAAATAAATAAATATACTATCTCTATAAAGTATGATATTTTGATTGGCTTGTATTTTGATAGTTATATCTCGTTTTGTCATTAATTAAAGTAAATATCTCCAGGGCTCTGTATAACTAGTATTTAGTATAATATGATACTTTTTGATTTTTTAAAACTAATCATAAAATTACATATATATGTATCATTGTATACCTACATAAAATACTCGTATAAACAGATTTGAATTTTGGATTTTTTAAAATTTCATATCCAAAGATCCGAAAGGTTTATTAATTAACTATATTTTATACTAAAGATAATGAAAAATACTTCGGAACAAGAAATTGATGTAATAAAAAATGTTTAATTAAAAACTTGATTAAAAACAGTTTTTGTATCCTCAAGCCACTTGATCGCACAATTACGTTCTTTTATACAATAGAAAGATCCGGTTGAATTTAGAAAGAAACCCACCCCAAATATAAATATAATTATCCGGTAACAATACCGCTATAACAACAGGACCAGCTCGTAACCAATTTATGTTATAATACATGTTCATAATTGATTTAATTCGAAAAACCTAATTGATTATTAAATATTTACGCAGCGCTAGTAGCTAGGATATTGTTAAAGTCATGCTAATAAAACAGTACTGCCCTATGAATAATAGGTGATGTTGCAGCGGCCGCACTGAATTGTCGGCTTGTCAACAGATAGCAATAGTGTCGCCGACAAAACCAATGTTTGATTGGTCCACCAGCCTACTGTTTTATTTTATCCGGATAATTGCATTCGTTCTTTCGTTTAAATTGTTTCAATTAAGCGAAATTAGATTTAAATTAAAACAGTTTAATTGATTTTTTAAAATATGTATGTATACTTTGGTGCTGTACAGGCACCGCGCGCGCTTGATTTTCTCTTGTCTTTGTTTTGTTTGTTTTTGGAACACAGAGTCGGGTTAGTAGAAATATTTGCAGGGATGCTAGCGCTCCTCTTTTTTCGTCTTTTCCTCTATTTTTTGGAAGTCCACCCTAAAGTACCTTTTTTTCAACAGGGTGACCAGTTTCTGGAAAACCGCGAAAAGTTAGGGAATTTTGCTATACAGGGAAATGTCAGGGAAAAGTCAGGGAATTTGGTTGGAAGTTTTTATAAAAATGCAAAAACCACACAAATTCTCGCAAATATTTAAACAGTTATGTATGTATTTAAAAGAAAACTTGTGACCTTTTTTTTAGGTTTTTTATCTAAATTTTAAATAAAACACAGGTAAAAACGGTAAAAATTCTCTTGGAAAACCGGGAAAAGTCAGGGAAATTTGTTCCAGAGAAATACTGGCCACCCTGTTCAAAAAAGCTCATCTTTTTTGACTGATTTAAGAGAGAAGAAGAGAGCTAAGTTGATCCAAAGAAAAATAAATAATGAGTTGAGTTTGTTATTTGTTAGCTTATAATTAGCTTATAATTTTATTTTATTTAGCTTATTTCATTTAACTTTAGCTAATATATAGCTTATAATTTTATTTAAAAAATAAAATTGTTCGATTTAAGAGAGGCGAAGACAGAAAAGTAAAAAACGACTTTTTTGAAAATATTATATATTTCTTATGGTAAAATATAGTTTGCAGTTTTATTAAATGATATGTTTTTTTTCTTATAAAATACTGAGAACTTGTTGTCTTTTAGGTCCTTAATATTTTATGGAATGTTTTTTGTCCTTAATAATAAAAAAATAATAGCGCAAAAACGTAAAAAAATGTATTTCTAGATTAAACGTTAAAAAATATATCTACATATTCAAGAGCTGGAAAATTCCTCTTTTTTTTTGTTTTTTTTCAAGAAAAAATTCCTCTTTTTTGAAAAAAAGAGACTTTCATCCTTGTATTTGCCATATTGTTTTATATATTATTCTGTAGTTTTAAAAGATATTATGAAACCCTTCTTAGTGATAAAATAGAGCTTTGAAAACAAAATAAAAGTAGCTTATTAGTACAGTCAAAGCGTCGTAAAAAATAAGGCAACCGTGCATTTTGGGTAGGCAGCAATTTTTTTAGGTGGGTTCGTAGAGGGATCATCCGTGACTCTAAAACTCATTTTTCGGGTTCCCGAAAGATATTGTTTTTCCGTAATCTTGAAAATAAGGGTGCAATTAGTTTTTTTATTTATCTCCGTAACAGTCAGCTTATCAAAAAAAATTTAAGAAGAATTTTTGAAGGTAATCGAAGTATCTATAACTTTTATTCATAACTTTTTGGCTTAACATTAAAAATAAAAATGTTATGAGCAAAAAAGGATAAAAAATAGGGGATGAAAATCTTTAAGGCAATATAACTATTGTATTTTTAGTCCTACAAAAAAAGTACTTCTGACCTTTTTTGTAGAACGTTTCTTAACAAACAATTTAATCTATTCATTTTTTTATTTAATTTATTTTTATTGATGTTTCAGCGTTGTTAAGGGAGGTAAATTGAAAGTATATGAGTTACGTAGGTACAAAAAATTGTTGATACAAAAAAAAGTTTCAAATAAAAGTTGTTCGCTATAATATTTCCTACAACTTCTATTATGAAAAAAATATTAAAATTTCATTTGTTTATCCGCTAAGCAACAAAAGTGGCTAAAAGCACAATTTATTAAGTTTTAATTTCTAATTAATTATAATGATTTTTTTAAAGTTGTTATGCCCGGAAAATTAACAATTTATAGTTAAGCACATTCATTGTAAATTTGGTATTGATATCTTGAACTGTTATTGTTTTATTAAACTGTTAATAAATTGTCTTTTGATTAACAGTAAAAGTTTTTCTATAAACTTTTTTGCATAATTGTTTATATGGGTTCCTAAAAACGTACATATATAAGTGATTGCCACCATAAAAAAGTCAATTATTCAATAGTTTTGAAAATGGTGATGCTTAAATCTTATTGTTGTAAAATATCTGACAATAATATTAAAGCGTCACCATTTTCCAAACAAATGAATAATTGACTTTTTTATGTTGGCAACCACTTATATAAGTTTTCCGGAACCCATATAAACAGTTGTACAAAAAAAAAATTTATAGTAAATTTTTTACTGTTAATCAAAAGACAATTTATTAACAGTTTAATAAAACAATAACAGTTCAAGATATCAATACCAAATTTACAATGAATGTGCTTAACTATAAATTGTTAATTTTCCGGGGGTGTAACAACTTAAAAAAAATCATTATAATTAATTAGATATTAAAACTTAATAAATTGTGCTTTTAGCCACTTTTGTTGCTTAGCGGATAAACAAATGAAATTTTAATATTTTTTTCATAATAGAAGTTGTAGGAAATATTATAGCGAACAACTTTTATTTGAAACTTTTTTTTGTATCAACAATTTTTTGTACCTACGTAACTCATATACTTTCAATTTACCTCCCTTAACAACGCTGAAACATCAATAAAAATAAATTAAATAAAAAAATGAATAGATTAAATTGTTTGTTAAGAAACGTTCTACAAAAAAGGTCAGAAGTACTTTTTTTGTAGGACTAAAAATACAATAGTTATATTACCTTAAAGATTTTCATCCCCTATTTTTTTATCCTTTTTTGCTCATAACATTTTTATTTTTAATGTTAAGCCAAAAAGTTATGAATAAAAGTTATAGATACTTCGATTACCTTCAAAAATGCTTCTTAAATTTTTTTTGATAAGCTGACTGTTACGGAGATAAATAAAAAAACTAATTGCACCCTTATTTTCAAGATTACGGAAAAACAATATCTTTCGGGAACCCGAAAAATGAGTTTTAGAGTCACGGATGATCCCTCTACGAACCCACCTAAAAAAATTGCTGCCTACCCAAAATGCACGGTTAAATAACGCTTTGACTGTACTATATGACATAAATCAAAATATGATTTAATTGAATAATAAATACTGCATGTATACAAATATATTTTACATTTGTACAGAATATGTTATCATAATGTAAGGGTCACCAATATTTTGCGATGAGGGCTACATATAGAATGTTGAACCTTACTTTGGTTTTTATTTAATAATTGATATTTATAATATAAATGCCCTGTCTACTCCCCTCTGTGGACGCCTATGCTTATAAACCTTCCTGCAATTATTCAGTGTATTACAGTTTTTAATAGAAAATTTATGACTAGGATTATGTTAGTTTTTGATGAATTAATGCAACATGAACATTAAAAACAACTAATTTGAATAAGTTGATTTTTCAAATTAATTTCAGTTTTGACAGTAGCACAACAGTAAAGATCAATTTCTAGGTGATTAAAACTCATCTGTGTAGAAAAAAAATGAGTATTCAAATGAGGTTAAAAATAATGATGTATTATAGAAAATAATAATTAAAAATAACCGATTATAATTAATTAGTTATTCGCAGAATAAATAAACTGCCTTGGCAGGCACGAGACTTTTTTATACATCATGACACCGAAGTATTAATATGTGATTACTTTTATAATTTAATATTTGATTTTAAAATTTTTTACTTACAAAATGATTTTCAGTGAATAAAATTGATACATTCTATTTAATATTGACATTAAATATTAAACGAAATCAATAAAGATTAGTGATTATTGTATTAACAAGTATTTATTTTGCTAGATTTCAATTTTGACACTTCTAATAATAAATGCTAAAATTTTCATAGATAACTAGATTTTTTTGTATTATTCAAATCATTTTTAAATTAAAACCATTAAAACTAAAATTATTATTTTTTTTGGTTAATTCATAAGATACAAAAAAAAGAATAGAACATAAATTATAGAAAATAATATTCTCTACAACTTGTATCTCAAACATTTTTTTCTAATACCTGCCGTTTAAAAAATAAATCGAAACAATATTTTTTTTTAGAAAATCGATTATTTCCTAAAAACAAATTTTTGGGGGGAAAATGAATAGAACATAAATTATAGATAAAAGTCCCTTCTATAACTTTAATCTAAAATATTATTTTCTACTGCGCACCGTTTCAAAAATAATTCGAAAAGTTCAAAAATTGACATCAGTAAACATCCGTTTCCGGTTTAGTGATGGTTTTTAAAAATAGGAGGTGCACATCTAGAGTATACAAGAACCTTAAGTTTAAAATTCCACGTTCGTAAGTATTACAGTTTTGGCTGTAGAGCGTTCACAGACACACACACACACACACAGACAGACAGACACACACACAGACGTCATTGAGTTAATGATTGTATATGATTCAGGGACCCTCAAAACGTGTAATTCCGTTAAAATCTCGAGTTCGATTTTTTTCGTGATCACTATACTTTATTTATACATTACATTTCATGTATGTATAAAAAAGTAAAAACAATTATAGTTCATATTAAAAATAGTTTTTATATGGTATTTATTTTCTTTAATATGTAAGTCCGGCTCTATTAACTGTTTTAATTTTAGTATTAAATTTAACATCAGCCTCCCGACGCGAAATAAATGGCGCGGATGGGGGAAGAAGTACCTACTCTTAATTCATTACAGAGACAATGAACAACCAAAATAAATAAATTTAATTATAATGACTGCATGTTTTTTGTGTTTGTGTTAATTTGTCTTGACTTAAATCAGAGTTAAATAAAATACTCCATGTGTTTTTATTTTACATAACATCGGTAAAAAATAGTTTTAAATTGAAAAAAATACTGATGATTGTAAGTACATTATATACAGTGTGTTAAGTAAGACCGTGTACGGCATTACTCCCAGTTGGTAAGTTATACAAACCTAAATCTTTTTTCATTAGGTTCAGAGTACCCCCGCCTATTGCGCATTGATGAAAAAACTTCAGTCCATGTCGATTTTTCGAAAAGAATGTCACGATCAGTTTCTCCTCATTTTTGGCCATTTTCCCTACTGAAGCACGATCTGGAAAGTCGTCGACATTTTTCAACTTTTTAAACCGATTCACCCACTTCTAAACAAATGCCTTCGACTTTTTAATGTACTTGGCCGCCACTGCATTAGACATTTTTGGCCCTTTCGGGTGCGTGCAAAAAAACACGGTTTCAAAACGTTTCGCGTACACGTCTCTCAAATCGCGGTTTCTGTGTTTCTCTGACAAAAGATCGATATAGACTGAAATTTTTTCATCAATGCGCAATAGGCGGGGGCACTTTGAACCTAATAAAAAAAGATTTAGGTTTGTATAACTTACTGACTGCGAGTAACGCCGTACACGCTCTTACTTAACACACTGTATGTATGTATAAATAATTCAAAAACTGGCCTTTGGAACTCTAGTTTGACATTTTTTCGTTATGAATCTGTATAAATATTTTTTTAATAATTTTGATTATTATTATGCATTAATTTCAAAAATTGTTGTAAAGTTTTTATTAAAAATTATTAAATTATTGTTATTTTTCAGTTGAATATATGTTTGATTTCAGGATATCTACGATTAGTAAATATAAATAAATGTGTTGAATGAATGTAATAATCAAATTACAAATATTTAATTTTACTGTGTACATATAAGCAATGAATTCGCTGCATTAATTGGTATAAAGTAATTAATTAAAATACGAATGTTTGTAATTTATGATATTTTATGCAGATATAAAATATAAGAATGCCAAACACACGGTTTGAATTTTGCAGCCTTTTTGTCAAATTATTACAATTTATAATGCTTCGTTAAAGTGAAAAAAAAAAATTGTTTTTGTTTTTTATATTTTGTTTTAATTTATTTAATAACTTTTACTTAGATATTCTTGATTAGAGCTGGAGCAATTTCAGAAATATGAAGAATATTAATTTAATGAATTGAATACAGTTTAAAACTCATGAATTCAAATATATTAATACATTCGTTTTCTAAGTTGGCATTTGACAAATGAAATAAAATAAAAGAAACAATACGCCCGTAATAATTAAAATAATGGGAACGGTCAAATCGATCGACTGATTAAATAAATTGACCTAATCCACTCAGAGGAGAATGATGCGTTTAAAAACGCCCTCGCACTAAAAACCTGGAAGTTATGGTTCCTGGGCACATCTACAGACGACATCATAACTTCCGATGTCTGAACGGAAGAGCCGGAAGTACCAGTGACACTCAAACAATTGCATCAATAGATCTATTGTGTTGTTGAATTTGTCGAAGGGTGAATAATTTTTTAGATGTAACTATTACGTGTTATTAAACAATGTGATTTCGAATACTCAGAATGGAGGAACTGTGGTCTATTAGATATTTATTTGGTAAAGTTAATATAATACTATTAATAGAAATCATGAGTGCTGTGACGTTTTTTTTTAATATTTACTTTTAATATATTTAAAAGTAAATTCAGACCCACCCCTCAGCTAAAATATTGGGATACATAAAAGGGGTGGACCAGAAACCCCATAAAGTAGCATTCAAGCCTATAGTTTAGGATAAGTTTAACTAATTTTATTATTCTTTTGATTTTTTTTAGAAGTAAACAAATTAGATATTCGATGTAGAAAGAAAAGTGTACTTGTCAATTATTCCGATACGATTATAGAAGCATACATATTTATAAACAGTAAATATATATTTCTGTATGAACAAACCCTATACATATACAGGGTGTTCGCAGGAACCGAGTGATCATTGCTAACTTTGTTATTATTGGAGCTAGAAGATCGGTTAAATGGACAAAGTATCAGTATTTTTTCCGGGATGAATAATGGCGGTTTCAAGAAAACAATTGAATGTCAAATTTCAGAGATATATTGAAATATAACATTTTTTTAAATGGAACATCCTGTATATTATTAATGAATTTTGTAGGTGAGGATGTTATCTTTATAAAAGTGTAATACATGTATGATGGTAAAATTGATAGAAAACAAGTTATAGCAAGTATAAAATTAATAGAAAATATCGAAAAATAGTGTGCTATGAAGATTTAATAAAATACAAACAAATGATAAAAAAATTTAAAACAATAATTTCAGATATTTGTGCCTTATTTCGCATATTTTTAACATTTTTGAGCATTATTCATAAAAAAATATAATTCATTATAATAAATAATATTTTTCGTTATCAGTTAAAATCAAAAACATTTAAAATTTGCGAACAAATGACATAAAAACCTTAAACTATTGTTTTAAATGTTTTAATCATTTGTTCTCAATTTATTAAAACTTCATAGCACACTGATTTTCGATATTTTCTATTAATTTTATACTTGTTATAACTTGTTTTCTATCAATTTTACCATCATACATGTATTACACATTTATTAAGAGAACATCCTCAGCTACAAAATTCAATAATAATATACAGGGTGTTCCATTTAAAAAAATGTTATATTTCAATATATCTCTGAAATTTGACATTCAATTGTTTTCTTGAAACCGCCATTATTCATCCCGGAAAAAATACTGATACTTTGTCCATTTAACCGATCTTCTAGCTCCAATAATAACAAAGTTAGCAATGATCACTCGGTTCCCGCGAACACCCTGTATACACACGTTAATTAATTTCTTGATTAGGACAATAAGCGCGGTGGGGGGGGGGGGGGGTATTAGGTTATTTTAGTTTAAAATAACCTAAGTTTAAAACGTGAACTGAATCTAACAATCTATTTGTTAGTTACGAAATGTTAATAGACTAAACATCAACAATTACAAAATGCATAGCAAGGAGTTGTATATCTATATACTCCATAGTCTACGTTTGTACTTATCCGTACGGTGTCGGCATAATAGATGAGTACCTAGGTACCAAAAATAATTTTTACTTTATACAAATAATATAAAGATAAATAGTATTAATTTAATACATTCATATATGTGTGTATTATATTAATATATTTACTACTTCAACCTAAAGATGTTTAAACAAATAATAAATAAATAAACACTTTTTGATATACAAGCGGTTTCGAAACTAGCTAGCGAGTGTCGTTTTTCGCGGCGTGCGCCAGGCGTTATATATTTCACAGACTAATGTAATAGAAACAGGGGCTGTGTGGAACCGCGCGTTCCTCCTTCCCCTACCCAAGAAACAAACCCCTACACCCGGGCCGGTCTTTCTTATTTTCTTTTCATCCGTACGAGCATTTGATGGTTCATAGGAAGTTTTATGCACTAGTAAGAATGATAACATTTAATTTTATTTATTTGGGTTATATTTTAGGTTAACATTAGTGTAAGTAGAAAAATATATTTAAGTGTTTGAATCTGATGCCTTTCCCCAGGGTTACATATTCATTTGAGATGTTTTATTAAGATATTGATTCAGAGTTAATTATTTCTTATGAAGATTATTATTACAAGAGAGTCGAAATGTCAAATATACAACCACAAACAAAACGCATTTTTTTTGTTGAATATTTAAAAAAAATATTCTCGGGCCCATATACAGGAGGTTCCAGAACAAATAAAAATAAACACATACACAAAAAGGTAAAAACAACGCATGTTGATTATAATTTTTTTGACAAACGATACACATTACAAAAATTGTCTATAATCTATAATTATTCATAGTGTTGTATTTAGATCAGTGATGGGAAACATTTTTGGGTGGCGGGCCAAATGAAACCATTTTACTCTTAAAATATCGTTCACAGTTATATGTACCTATATCTGTTTCAGTTATACACACAATAATAGGTTTTATAGGTACTTTGAATTATCACTAAATAATTGTTATTAAAAAATCTTTTAGCCATCTTTATTATACAGACACTCGATAGTTTTGATATTGGAAGGTAATTTTACACAAATTCTGTGATTGTTCTCCAAAAACCATTTGTAAGTACAGAAAGTATATATACTTTTATTGATATTAAAAACAATATTTTTGTATATGTAAAATAGACAGGTGGTTGTTTTTCCGGCGAGTCATCGGGACGCTCGGTCGCACCCTATGACCGGCATTGAAATTGCTTTCCAATCCCTCGGACTTCGGCCTCCACTAGTTATTACTTTTATATATGCCAGCGGATCGCGAGACAGGGCCATACATTGCATACGTGGACATCTATACTGTGTTCCGATATCATTGTTTAACTTGTATTTTGCTATTCATGGAATATTAAAATTGATTATTTTTAGAATCCGATCATATTTTGTAAATAGAATTTTTTAAATTGTCGCATTCAATTTTAAGATATACAACATTTTTAAAATTAAACCGTATAGGTTATAATATTCTGTTTGATAAATAGGTATTCTTTATGTATTTTTCAGGATGACATAAAACTTCGAACTAATTGACTATTAAAATTTTCATTTTCATAGACATCAATGGAAAATCTAATAATCTAGTAATTGGCTTGCATTTTCTAAACTTTAACCTTTTTCAAATATGATATGATATATTTTTTATTTATTTTTCATTAATTTTTAGACATTAATATAGTGCACTGGTGTATCGTACATTTGACAAGAAATCTATAATAATTGTGAATATTTTATTTTTGGGTACCTAACTGATTTTTGGTGGAAAATAGTATTATTAAAATATGGCAAAATCGTATATAGGTAAATAAAAAATACTGATGACAAAAAAATAATCCATACTTCCATACTAATATTATAAATGCGGAAGTAACTATGTCTATCTGTCTGTTCACTGCTAAATTCAGAAGGACATACACTACTTTGTATCCCGAAAAATTGATAAAATACAAAAACACAAATTCCACGCGGACGAAGTCACGGGTAACAGCTGGTATTAAAGAATTTATGCATATATGAAAAAAATCTATCTTGTTTTTAAAGAACAATGTAGTGTTATTTTAGCATATATGTTAACTGGTACATAGTATAGATATAGTTGTATTATATTTTGTTCGCACAAGAATACCTCAAATAAAGCACGGCTTCGTAGACCCCTGTTTTATATTAAAATGTGAAGAGGGATGTCGAGAACTTGTTACTTATTTAGTGAAAAATGAAATTTGTTTTGCGACCGACTGTTTGATTAGAGAGTAGCGCGTTCAGTCTGTCCAAGACGATACGAGACGTATCAACAATTTAAAAGGGTACGTTTCCAAAGAAAACATTCTGATTTATTACCTGCCTTTGACAGGTTTAATGTGCAACGGATTTTATATATGGGTCAGTAGATGTGTTAATATTTAATTTAAATCAATGTCTCGAAGGACAGAAAAAATAGAATTTATGGACTTTATGATCAATGCGATTCCTTTGCGATTACGTTAATAAAAAATATATTTATTAATAAAGCAGGTGCATGTGATTGTCTCTCGTAATATTTTTATATTTACCTAGGTATTCCGAATTGAAATCAGAAAAATTAACATTTATGGAATCAACATTGTGTTTTGTCTGTTTGTCTGTTATGCGGTGTTTACACCGAGAAAACAAAACAGTAACACTGTGTTTTTTTGACAAAAAAGCAATAAACCCTATACATTTTTAAATACGAAATATTTTAAAGACACACGTTGCTGTTTTGTTTTTTCGGTGTAAACACCGCATTAGAGTCTTCTAGATACTGAAATGTTTGACATGGAAGTAAGCTAAGATTTGGTATTAGTAGTTAAATAGTGGACCATTAATAGACCTGAGTTATTAAAGTACAATTTTGGGAGCTTTTTGAGGAGGGGAAATAGGTTACCCTAAGTTTTTTTTTATTCAATTTCGGTGAGTGAGTTAGGGTATCAAATAATAATAAGTATTTTACAGTAGGTACACTAGTACACAATTTTCAACTCACATTTGACAATTTTTATATTTTACTTTAATTGCAAAAGAACGAAATGATATAACATAATATTGTAAATAATCAGATCGATTAATGAACAAAGTTAATTGCCCTCATTATGAGATACATTTACTTTATCGTTTGAACTTTTTTCTTATCAATGAATTATTACATTAATTTATGTTGAATATTGATGTCGATTTTAATGTTGATCAATAATTGCCGCTTTTAATTATTGTTTATCATTATATAGGCTAAAACGATATACATTTTGTGTCGATTATAACAATTTCTAAACAAAACATACTATTGGATATTTAGATAATTTATTTACCCTCAATAACGTTTTCTTATTTTGTATTTCCCATCTGCTTTTTGGAAAAAAGTATAATTCTCAAAAAATAATTGTTTATATGGGTTTGACCTATTTTTATGGTTAGTCGTCTCTATTTTATATTATTTAATTAACTTAATAACTCATTACAAATTTTAAAAGCATTATTTTTTAAGAATAGTTTGTTCCTAACATTTTTATGAGTCAACTCTAAATGTGTATTATTTTTATTTATATTTTCGGAAATGGTATATAAAGACGGATTAATAATATAAATTTAAGTTATTTATTTGGATCTGATAAGACGTACATATATATGTATATATACGCACACACGCTATTCTTTTCCACAATAATAAAAATTCAACTCTTTAATTGGTTGCATGCAGGAAAATTAAATTTATACTCAAGGTTAACTAATTTTACTGTCACACCATAACTGAACACGCCATGGTGGCGCTGGACTCGATATGTCAAATGGATTTTTTAACAGTAATCTGTATTTCCTGTCTCTCGTGTAAAATTCTGCTTTGTTTTGTGTGTGTTAAGATTAATTATTCGTAGTACGTGATTTTCATTATGTTTTTGTAAGCGATATCATTAGGTATAGTCTGTAAATTAATGTAAAGGTATAGGAATGAAGATTTAAATTTAAATAAGTTATGTTGTTATCATATCATATTATACTAATACATCGGCAATATAATCTACTTTGATTTTGATAGTATTTAGAATTTTTATGTTTTTATTCGTTCCATTTGATTCTACTTAACACGACAAAAACTGAACCGATTTTGATGGGACTTTCACAACCCGCTAGCCTAACATTCAAGAATTAATTAAAGCTATATAATAATTGAATTAAGTCAAGTACGTATTAAGAAAAAATTAGGTACAATTGATATTTTCTAATATGTATAAAAATGATTTTTGGATATTGACGTAATATAACGAAAAATTGTATTGAATAATTAAGGAATATATTTATTAATATGATAAACGGCGATGCTGTAAACGAGTGGTTCCAAAATTTCATAATCCCGCAAATTTCTTAATCCTACATCATTCTCCTATGGAAGCCAGTGTTGTGGAGATCTGCATGGATCCACGAACCACAGTTTCAGGACTGCTGTTGTTGGCAAATAAAAATAGAGTGCATTGAAAGAAAGAGATAAAACAAGAATAAATTGAAATATATCAATATTTTGTATTATAACGAATTAGGTTTGAGAATTGAGTACGATTTTTTAGACACAATATTATAGCATCTTTACTTAAGGTTACTTATTACTTATTTTATAGAAAACAGTTTAATGCATGTTTTAATTTATATACATCAGATACCTATGCGAGAGTTTCATATATTTTTTTTTGATATGACATGCCATATTAATTATGCATGATATAGTGAATAATTGTTTGTACATATGTAACAATTTTTAAGTATGTACATTTTGAGCGTCGATCATCATTTATATAAATATATGAATTATATAGTCCACACCAAATGGGAAGCATTGACTGAACAATAATTAATGATGGATAAGTGTCGGTTATGTAAAAAAAATATATTTTTTGCCCTTTCACAAAATTCTGGATACGTTTCTGTAGCGATAAAAAAGAAATCACGCCACCTATAAATCTAGTCCAAAGTTTAATATACGTTTTGGAAACTCACTTAAAATGCAAAATCGCAAAATAATATTTTTTAATAATGAAATCTAATAAGTGGGGGGGAGTCTAACTATATCATGACAGCTTATGTGTCATAACAGCATCATTTATATTACCTAAGTTTTAATTTTGAAAATACTTAATATTCACCGATGATAGCGGTTGAAAAGGTACCTACAGTTGATCGCAGCGAAATAAGAATATAGGAGAAATACGGCCATTTTATGAATATACCGGGCTAAATTTATCGATTTTTAAGCTCTTCTAATATTAAATGACTTAAGTGATTTATTTTTATTATTATCTTTTTTAAAATAACCGGACATTAGATTTTGTTTAATATTAAGTTCTTATAAATATTATCTGGATAATATAATGTTTACCTGTTTGTGTAAAAATCAACACTAAGTAATTCATTAAAATTATTGATTTATTTCTATGTATTTTACGGTTTATGATTTATAAATACTAAAGTAACGTAAACAGGGCCGGATTTACAAATTTGCCGCCCGTAGGCAGTTACGAAAATTGCCACCCTTTTCATGGAATAAAAATAGAAAAAGTGAATATTTTTCATGTGAATAACCTTTTTTTTTGTTTTTTTTTTTTCGTTGTCAAAAATTATTTTTTGGGTTATTTTTTTCCAAATCTGCCGCCCCTAAATTTTTGCCGCTCTAGGCACGTGCCTACACTGCCTGCATGGTAAATCCAGGCCTGAACGTAAAGTAAGTATTACTTACACGCAATAGATTGATTCTTCACAGAATTACAGATAGGTTCATATTTTGATTTTTTTGATAAAAAAATATGTGATATTTTTATTTAATAATAAAAATTATTTCGAATATCGAAACGGTAAAAAGTTAATTTAATTGGGTTAACTTGTATTATAAATATTAATCAATGGGAATCATAAAACATGAACTATGTAGATATATAGAAGTTGACTGACAGTGAGGATAAGGTACATAGGTACACTTTTAAATAATGTTTATTATTGTATTATACGAGTATGTAAATGTATTTTAATTGAATAAAAGGATTTAAAATAACTGATGTATATTTTACATGATATACGTATCATTTCCGGTTCAATTTGCCCTGTTAATCAAATAAATCAGTTATTAAAATCAAAACCAATACGTTATAAATAAATTTCTTATACACTAACAGCCGTATTAAAACATACATACAAATAACATTCGGGTTTTGTCGATAAATTGTTGTTATAAAATTTATCAAATTTAATTAAAACTCGATAACGGTTTAATTAGTGCAACATAGATAATAATGAACCGATAATCAATTATGTTGCTGTTAAATATAAAAGAGACGAACGTATTTTAGCTGGAACGCGTGTATAGAAGTATATCGACAGTGACGTATCTGTAAAAATATCGGGAGGGGTGACATGGCAACAAGTTATTATTGTGTTTTATTTTTTAATTTTGTTATAATGTACAGTAGAAGCTGTTAAGGGGAGAAGCATTAAATTTGGCGGAATGTTAACTTTAAAATCTAACTGACTTACAATTTTAACATAATTTTTAGTCACTTTCTTATTTGGAAAACAAATTTTTACTTGTAAACTTTGCCCCTTTTTGCAAAATAGAGATACGAGTTCAAGCTGAAATATAACCCTTTAAGACTACATTTCGAAGAAAGTGTCTATATTATCTTGTAGCTAATTCTTTTTTGAATAATTTGGTTTTGGTTTCATGTCGACAGGATAAATATGTAGATACTGAGATGTTACGCAGTTTCAGCAAACCCTTGAAAGTGCAAAAAATGCTGCGACCTGTACAACAAATATGATCGTTACGTGAAAACAAAAAACAATAAGATTAAAATTATGGTCGTTTTGAATTACCAACTTATAGGGTAATTGCACACAAAATTTAATTTTTTTAAGAATGGTCAAGTAATCAGTGCTGGACCACTGATATGGAATGACCCATAACTAATTTAATAATTATTAGCAATATTTTTTGAATTTAAAAGATTAAAGTCCTTACGATTAGAAACTCAAGTCCCATGAAAAACTATTCACTGTAGAAAGATTCCGATGTTTTACATTTTTTACGGCGCGCGTACTGAACCGGACTAAGAATTTTTTACCTTATAAAATGTATCATAACCGGGATTGTTTTTTAGAATTGACGTAATAATACCTTTAAAACAACTGATTAATTAATCGTGGTTAATTTTGCTTTGTGCAACCTAAGCTGAGACACACTTACTAGAGAATTTTATCTAGCCAATGGTTATCAAAGAGAGACGAACGTCAGTAATAGTAAAGATGCTTAGGTAGTTGTTTCATGTTTCTCATGTTATTGTGTATATATTGTATTCACTTCACTAACATGTCGAATCGAAACACTATAGTTAATCGGTGTCTATATAATGCGTTTATCTCAATTAGTTAATCGAACAATTAATTAAAACTCTGTTTATTTTTTGCTTCATGCAATAAGAGATTGTGCATGTTTCTACAACTTGCATTGCAAACACATGTATAGCTACACTGATCTCATCTAATACAAATGCATGCATCCGCAGCGCCACTGCTGAGAATGCTCGCGTATTGGCATACAGAATAATTAGCCAACACAAAACACTAATTATTCAATAATTAACAACAGAACTGCATATAGTTATTTGCTAATTGAATAACTCAGTTGCAATTAAACATTGCAGATGTATGTATGTGTGCATATTTCACCTATTACGTCCTCCACTGCAGCGTTATAATTAAAATTGCAGTAATTAATATCTAGTTATAACACGTTTCAATTTTTCTATACATACAACAATGGACTGCTATTTAGTATAAGAATGAATGTAGTGTAGGTTTACATACATTAACATTTGCACAGTTAAAACTATATTTGTTTCTAATGTACGTTTTATGAGTGCTAATTGAGCAAGAACGTTTCTATTTTTTTGTTTAAAACGATTTTCAAGAAATTGTAATTTAGGTATAGTATTTACTTATATAATTATAATCATCACAAATCACAATATGCATTTATTTTTACTATAATTATCAGCAAAAAGGCAATAGTTTATTATTTAAAAAAACTTGTTTGCGACTTTAACAATAAATAAAATATTATTTATTCACTCATAATCAGTTACATCAAGCGTCAAAATAAGTTTACTAATGTCCGGTATTATAAAGGACCTAGCAAATTTGCAAGCTTGCAAGCACTCGATACATGTGGTTATTAATTTTGTTATAGTATCTATGGATTAGTTATGGAATTTAGAACAGTGACACTTCATCGTATTGTAACACAGTTTGCGACTCTGACCGTATAAAATAATTTTCATAATAGTGTTTTAATACCGTTGGTTTTTAACTACAACGCTTGCGCGAAATCTCTCAGTCATCAAAAAACTTCAACAGAACTGTCATATAAATTTGGTATCTCATTTGAGAGTGTTAGCAAGCTTGCAAATTTGCTAGGTCGTTTATAATACTGGACATAAGTTTATTTTATTTAGCAAATCTCAAATATTAGAATAAAAAGTAAAAATTTTATAAAATAAATAATAAACTTCGCAAAACGATAATAAACACGATTCTTCGCGTTAATTAAAATACGAAAATAACATATAAATATAAAAAATTGGAAATCATATAATAATCCGCGAACAATCGAATCAGCGGATACTTACTGTAATTACTTTGTATATCTTTCTCTATGTAATTTTTAGTCAGAAAGAACTCTTGTGGCGTCTCCACGAAACAAAGCAATCTCATCTGAACACGATAACATCTTACATTATGACATATTATTAGTGCATTATGGGTATTGGAGAGCGATTCAATTATTGGAAACAGCGCTCGACTTCATAACGCCCTGCTGTCTTACCCCCTCCCACCCCACTCACTACAGTTCACTCTATCACCCCAAACACTCCTGAAATCTTACTTACACTTTTTGTAAACGAAACTTTTGGATAATAATCTTTTTGTAATGATAATAAATGGTTTTGCTTCGGGTGCAAATATTGATGTGTATGCTATATGTTATGAATTATTTTTTATAGTTAATTAAATATCCTGAAACAAATGCATATAAGTAGGTAGCTATTATGTTATTTCTTGGAAAATATATAAAGAACAAAGATGTAGTAGCATTTAGTACTTTACAAATATAGAACAATGCAATTATACTTATATAGTCAGATAAGATTTGTTGGTTATTATAGACTGTTTTTATTTTTTGCCTATTTATTTTCATTATAAATGAAATTGTAGTTGGAGTGATTTACATTTTCTTAAATGTCAAGTGCGTGTCGAGCTTTGCATATGAACATCATGTACCATGCAGTTTTTTTAACATAAATACTACTTAATTATTACATTTAATGGTTTCAAATTTTAAAAACCTATAAGTAAAGTTAAGGACCAATTTAAAATAGAGCAATTAGTAGCAGCTTAAATATTATTGAAAAGGTAACAGTACAATGTACTTTATATTTATTATTACCTTATAATTTTGAATTATTTAAAAAAAAAAACGTGCGGTGAGTGTTGATAATTTTTTTAATCTCAGTAACATATTACTATTTTTTGAAGATTTTTCTCACTTTTAGAGATATGGGAAATATTTTTATGATTTTTTTAGAAATTTGTTAAACGTAGATTAACTATAAAACGTTAACATATTTAAATTATTTGAAACCCCACTCACGGGATTGAATAATTTTATTTTTATGACATAGTCAGATCTGTTATTGGTCCAGCATTTACTACATGTATGCCAAATCTAAGCTTTTTAGGTCAAATGGTTCAGTATTTGAATATTGTGTTATTTTTTCCGATTTCGGTATATAATAATTTAACCAGTTTGTTTACAGTTCTAAATATTATCACACACTATGATAAATATTTAATATATATAACTTTTTAGGGTATGTTTATCTCAACTTCTTAAACATTTACCCTCCGATTAGAAACACAAGCGGTTGTTTATAAATTTGTATGTATAATTTATCTATCACCACATGACATTTAGTAGATGTGTATCTTTAACAGTTGGCTTGCGTCCTCTCATTTCTTTCTTTTAATTTATTCAAGCTAAACTATAAAAACATTTTACCGCTCAGAGATTGTTCAGGATGTTTATATTTTGATACAAATTTAAAGTTGCTACTGAATTTTGAAACATTTGTCACCAAGTGGTTAATGTTTTATTTTAATACATGCTGGGGCGGATGTGCATGAGGGTGGAAGAAGGGTCAAATGTCATTAGCAACGAATTAGTAACATATTTGGTGGTTTGGTTAAACAGGATGTTTTTTTTTGGTGATATCACTAATTTGTATCGTTAAGTAGAAGAGTGATTTTATGTTAGTTATTTGTTTAATAAATTAGACGATTTTTTGTACGTTCTTTTGACGAAAGTGTTGATAGCTGTGTCATCAGATGTTAAAGATGCTCATTTATCTATCATTTAATACACATATCTATAACTATAACATGAAATCTATACCGGGTGAGTTTTTTATCTTGAGACTGCTTAATAACTGGAAAACTATGGATTTTTACGGAAAGTGTTTGTTACAAAAGTTTCTGGATTTGGAGGGGCAAAACCAATGGTGGTAATAATTTTCATTCTGAGTGGATGTTTTAAGGTCATTTTGGGGTCAACTAATTTTTTTCAAATGGAAACCTAGTTATTTTTTGCAGATTCGTACTTTGCAGAAAAAATGATACAACTTTTGTCTAAAAAGTTTTAAAAAAACTTCAATTTTAAGGTCATTTATTTTTCCTTTAAAAAAAAAATGTTTTTTTTGCCTTTAACAATTTTGAAATAATTATACAAGATGTTTAAGAAAAAAGCAGATTAAAAAATGAATGTTTTTTATTTTTTTTTTTATAAAAAAAATATTTTGTTGCGTTGAAAAACACTGAAATTATACAAAATTATTTTTTTAAATCTGTATTTTCGTTAAACATCTTGTATAGTTATTTTAAAAATTTAGAACGCAAATTTTTTTTAATGTATAAAAGAAGGAACATAAAATTTTAGATTTTTTAAAAACTTTTTATACAAAAGTTGTTCCTGTTTTTTTGCAAACTACGAATCTGCCAAAAATAAATAGGTTTCCATTTGAAAAAATTTAGATGACCCCAAAATGACCTTAAAACCTTTATTCAAATTGTTACGTCCATTGGTTTTGCCCCTCCAAATCCTGAAATTTTTGTATCAAACATTTTCCGTAAAAATCCATAGTTTTCCAGTTATTAAGCAGTTTCATCTCACCCAGTATAATTATAATAAAAAAAAGTTAACTTGAGATTATAACGGAATTATCTACATACATATATTAAGGGTTCTCGATTAGAAAACGACATTTTGCCATCAGTCTGTGTATGTCTTTTGGTATGTGTTTGCTCTACAGATAAAACAGTGAAATTTACCGACATGAAATTGTAAAAAATAGTTAAAATAACAAAGAATTTTATTATTTGTATCTTTAATTTTATGTACTGTCCATTTTTCAGAACATTTAAAATAAAATTAATCAATATTTAAATATTATTTTCGAAACGGTGCGTAAAGAAAAAAATACTCTGAATTAAAGTTTTGAACTTTAATTGTTCTTATGGTAGTTTTGAAACTAACCATTTGAAGCGTCTTTAAAACTCTTCGTTGATATTTTGATTGATTAATTAGATAATTATAGATAACATTATAATTTCTTCTGGGATTCAGAATAATATATACATAAAAAAAGAAATTCATATTCAAAATATAAAATTATGACTTAGAAGCATATAATGTATTCAAAATAAATAAATAAACGGTAATAAGAAAAATAAACACTGTCAATTAAATTAACATAACTGTAGATAAACGATCTTAATAATTATCTATAGATAAATGATTTTGCATCTCTATAAAAACGACAGTTGTATACTCATTAAACCAATGGTATCTTTGAAGATTTTATTTTCCCATCACTTTTTATCAGCTGCTATGTAAACACTACATAAATATATGTTGTATGTTGTATACATGTGTAATGTGTATGTGTTTGTGCATTTCTATCTTGTCACATTCGATATATTTGTTTTACATATCGCTTATAAATTATTATAAGTCATCGAAGTGTTTTAATAAGTGGTTCTTAAGTTTGTTTTATTTATTTATTTTGTTTTTCTTATCATTTCATGTTACGGTAATTAAGGCCTGGTTTCGCTATATTTAAGTGCATTTTTAATATTGTAATGTACTGAGAAATATGATAATAAATAAAATTAATATCTTCATTTTTATTCATTTTCTGTATAATTTTTAGGGTTCCATAGAAAACTAGGAACCCTTATAGTTTCTCCATGTCCGTCCGTCCATCCGTCTTGAAAAATTTTGTCATAATAAGATGAAATATGGTATACGGTCGTAGATTGATGACCCAAAAACAGAAACGATAAGATTTTTGAAAATAAAAATTTTTTAGACCCATCTTTCATAAAATGAAAAGTGTTAAAAAAAATTTCACCTACACCATTGAGTGGGGTGTCGTTAGAAAGGTCTCCTAAAATGCAACAAAAAATGTAACAGAACCTTTGATCACGATGTATTTTCTCTCCATCATTCATCAAGTCATTATAAAAGCGTCCCCCCCTCTATTTTCTAAACTATCAATAAAAAAAATCTGAAAAAATTCCAGAACGTAGATTTTAATTAGTACTTTCACTGAAAATTAAACGAACATTGTCAAAAATATTTTAATATTTTGGACCCCCTTTCATAGACCGAAAAGTGAACTAACATTTTTTTTATTTGTTCCATTGAGTGGGGTGTCATTTGATAGGTCTCCTAAAATGCAATAATAAAAGTCAAATGAATTTATGATTTTAACCCTTCAGTCACGAAAATTTTGATTTTTTATAAATCGTAGTAAGAATGACTACGGAACCCTATCATGTGCATACCCAACATGCACTTGCCCGTTTTATTTTCATTAATATTTATTATAAAAATTATCATGTTGCTAATATAAAATACATGTGATTCTAAATGATGTGTTTTAAACTAAAAGTAATTTTTTTTTTCTTATAAAATATACCTAATTTGTGAATTATAAAAAAAAAACTAAACTCAATTGTTAATTACAAAATTAATTCTATTGTCTTACAAAATAGAAAAATCTATGATACCTACATATATTGTTTGCGAGGATTTAAAATATTTTAATTTATTAATAGACAGCCTCACGTGCAATAAACCAAGTGTCGAATATTTTAATGCGAGTAGTAAAATATTAATTTCCATAATAATATAGTTATTGTAGTTAATTTATGTTGTGTCGTGCTGACTTTAGAAACCGAATAAATTATTTCACAGTTAAGTGTTTATTATAAAAAACTAACTAATATAATAATCTGACGGTGTGAAAGTTGACATGATTATATTATTTTAACAACTTTTTTATGTATTTATTTATTAGCGTTCCTAAAAATACAACTTATTCTAAACATTAGATGTTATTTCCTCTTTCGCACGTCGTTCATAAGAATGATAATGATACGGTAAAAATGAAAATTGTAATGTTCATGCAAATGCAAACAGATGATGTATTATACAGTTTTAAATATGCCACTTCCTGCCGTTTTTGTTAGTTCCTTACATTATCAGACAGCATACTTATTACCTATAAACATAATGATACAAATATTTGTCAAATGCGAGCGAGCATTGCGTACTTGGGTCTCGTACCGAATAATTTTATTCTATTATGTTAAGATAAGATAGATGGTTACAAAACTATGTGTATTTCTAGGTCAAACAGACAATAGCTAGAAGGTTGTGGACAGACTGCTATTCCATAAGTGTTCTTTTTTAGGATTTCGGTACGAAACAGTAAAAATAAATAATACATTTTAAATTGTTATTTTTATAAGAACACGATTTCAACTGTGATTTTAATTCTTAAGATGTTTTCTTATTTAAACACGCAAAGACAGGGTGTGTAGCAAATAATAATAACTTATGTCATGGTCCATATAACGTGTTCGATGGCTATGGAATATTTGACACTCGTACGGTCTGTTACCTTAACAAAACAAACCAGATTTCAACTCCAAACAAAATGCTGTAACATGACAAATTAGCGTCCGTATACCGACTGTGATAATAGCAAGCCTTGAAGAAGAAGCAGCTGGCTAAACAGTCTTTTGAAAACAGTTTCTGTCACGTCTAATTGAAATGGAATCGTCATTTTTGTTTTCTTTCTTAAGATTAAATAATATATGCATTTTGTATGTGTTAGTTTAAAACCCTTGTTGAATGTTTATTTTGAATTAACATATTTTTGTTGTGGATTATTGTTTGAAGTTTAAAATTAATTTAATTATGTTTGTTAATTCAGTCAGAATTTTTACTTATCCATTGGAATTCTGAACACGCATGAACATTTTTGTCAGTTGGAGACTTAATTAAATAATACTTGATTATTTAATTCAGTATTTCATTTGTTAATTAATGTTAATGTTAATTCTCACGTGTCTATAGGTAATTGCGCTTGCTAAGGTAAAAAAAATTGTAGAATATATGTGTGACTGTCACAAGCTTTTAATTTCCGAATCGCTTAACTTATGTTCCGTACACTGTACATTTGTATTATAATAGAGGTAACAAAATTTGTTAGGTAAGAAGCACTTTCAACGAGGTATTAATTAATAGTATTTTATTATAATACAGTTGGTAACTCTGACAGTACGATTTTTATATTATCACTACTATTTTAATACGCGTACGAGAAACTTCATAACTGTCATAAAGGTTTGATACCCCATTTGAAAGTGCTTGTTAGCTAACAAAATTTATTTTGCAAACTGAATTTGTGTATAAAATTATGTTTAGTTTTCCTCGTAATTCTTAATCCCGGCCCTGGAAATACCTAATGATTTCGCCGTAATCATGTAACCGATACGTTTCTAATAGCATGCATTAGATATGTGGTTTACATTTGGACGTGTTTCGTCGCTTGTAATGATGACAGATACAGCCCAGGCGATCGTTTGTATTTGTTTTTAAATTAAGTGTTGAAAAAACTTTCCTAAACGCGTTTGACATTTCAAATCACTTAAGACTCGACTGTTTTTTTTTGTTAGTTGTTGCATGTGCGTAGTTATAAAGAGACTTTGAAATTCGCTAATTGATTTTAATATATTAGTTATTCTTATTAATAGTTAAGTAGTTTTTTAATACATGTTTAATTATAAGCACATTAAAATATTTATTATGATTGCTATTTTTTTTAAATTTATGTTGTTTAAGGCACTTAATACGATTGATCTTAATATTTTAATGTCTTATATATTTTTTATTCCTTAAACATATTAAACTGGATATATTTAGATTATAAATATATAGGTACCTATATAATAATTCGCTATAAATATATTCAATAAATAAAAACCTTAACTATTATTTATTTTAGGGCCACTGGTACACACAGTCCGCTTGGGTTTATCTAATCTAGCAGTAATACTCATCGCTTAAGCTATGCCAAGCCTCTCTTTCTCTCTGTTGTACAAATGCAATTAGCATGTCCAATGTCTTACATTTTAATTAATCTAAAATAAAATTATACCCGTCAACTGTCATCCAATGCTTCATTTAAAACACTCACTCTCTAGATAAATATGCATATATAGGGTGATTGATAAGTGTAGGAATGTAAGGTATTTTACTCGTATGTAGAATCTTATTGTTAAAATTATTTAATATGAATCTCATAGCTAATCACTAGATACAAATTGTTACTAAATTAAGATCAAGTGACTGTGAAAGTGTTGTTTATTGTTTTTCCTCGAATAATTTATTTATCACTGATAATAAAGAAATATGAAAAATAGTGTTTTATGAGTATTTTTTTGTTTAATACATATAGTTATTTTATTTTTAATTCGTAAGGAGGAATTATGTGCTTTTCACTGTCGTTTAATTTGTCAAAAATACAAATTGTATTAATATTTAATAATATTATTAAACTAAGTGAGTCTCACTACTTGAATTTTTAGTCTTACCTAATACTTATAGGTGACATTAGACATTGCTATAATAACTATAATTTAAGTATATAAATATATTAATAAAATATTATCTAATGATAATAAGAGAATAAAAAAAGTTAATTTATGTTATTTTAGATTAATAATATAATTAAAACGCAGATTCCAATATGTTGTATATGTTAAATAATATTCTAAATATTAAAAACAAACTCTTAATTAATTATACAAAATGTTAATATTTTGAACAGGCTGTATAAGGTATATGTAATACTATTTACTTAAAATTTAATTGGTTCGCTTATATTTTGATAATATTAATTGAATTAATTATATTTGCTTTTCATAATGCAATATCTCAAGTATGTTTTTATGTAGATATATTAATCTATTTTAGATTACTTTCACTATGTTCAAATTTCAAATATTAAAACGTAACTTCCTATATTCTCGTTGGTATCTTTTTATCTTGAAAAATGTCTTTAAAATAATTTCTCTTGTCCGAATTCTTTGCTAATTAGTATTTACTTAAGTAACATGCATACAATTTAAACATAAATTAATATAGTTATTGAAAATCTTTTCTAAACTAAGCAAATAATAATCTAAAGAAAGCATTCCATTTAAAATTCATATTAAAATAAGACAATTTTACGTTGTATTTAGTATCTATGTATACTTTTTTCACAATAGAAGGAAATTGATAAAATATGTAGTATAGAAGTACAAGGTCTATAAAATAATAATCTGAATGTTGAAAGTTTTAATTATTAATATATGACCTTTAAATTCATAATAAATATATATGTAAAATAACTCAAATAACGCAGGCCCACATTTGTTTTACTGTTGTATGATCATTTTTTGATTGGGTTATTTGCGATCAAAATAAATACCACACATATAACTTTGAACGCTTATAACTATACAGGGAACAAATTATAGTAAAAATTACAAGCGCTCAAAAATTCTTAAGAAAAGCATAGTCCGGTTATTTAATAAAATAAAATAACACATTTTGATTGAATATATTATGATCGTCTTTAACTGTCAGTTATTTATGCTTCATTTTGAAATAAAATAGTCTTATAGAAATTGTTGTTTATATAATTAGTAAATACATTATTTTGATACATGACTACTTAATTATCTTGTTTTTAAACATGAATGAGAACGTGTATCAAATTGTCTATTTATAAAATAAATTAGAGTTTGTGTCATGTAACAAAGATGCGTATTATTTACATTTAAATGTAATTTTTTTAATTTTATTTTTATACAATTTTATCTGAATGAGACATTCTATTTACGAAGTTTATTTTTTTTGTATTTTAATTTAAATTTCATTGATGTTTTGTGACAAAGTAAATTTTTCATATTTTTGTTTACAATTAGTTCGGCTAACAATAAGTTTGTGATTTTCAAAAATATTTTTGGGTGTATTGCGTTATATTAATAAATATGTACGTTCTATTTTTTAGAACTAGAAAAAATTATGATTATTCTGTCTATAGGATTATAATTTTTAAAAACCCGTTCCCTGTATAATACAGTATTGTAATTTGTTTGTTTTTGTGTATAATAATCATTCTCTTTATTACCTATTTACTGTTTATTAAGTATTTTTATTTGTTAAACATTGTGTCTGTATTTGATTGATAATAAGCTTAATATTGTACAAATCAGCTTCAATTGTATTCAATTACGAGTAGTTACAATTTCACTTAATTATATCTACTGTTACATTTCAAATAAATTAATAATAAAAGCGCTTGTTATATGAACACAATATTGAAAATTGTATGGATATTTTCGTGGAATATAGATATATCTTATATATGTTCATATGCACAGAAACATAATGTTTGTATATAGTGTAATTTGTATAGATATAACTTTTATAAATTAGAGCAGTGTTTTCCAAACCTTTTAACATTGCGACCCACTAATGTAAGCTCTATCAAATAAAATAAAAGAGTTCTACAAAGAAATAATAAATACTATAATATCAAAAAATATAATTAAATAAAAAAACATTTTAAAGATTGAAAACCCTATTTTGTAAGAATTTAACTTTAAAAAACCTGTTTTTATTATTATTTTTTAATTCAATTATGACTTTGCTAAAATTTATATAATTTTCACCTGAAACTATTTATAATTAATTTTTATATTTTTTGTTATTATAATATCTGTTATTTTTTCTTGGCAATACTGAAACTGAGTTAGTCTCCTGAAAAACATAAGCTAGAAAAGTGACTATATTTTAACTCATTTAAGGTATGTAGGTATTAATTATTTTATATTGTATGATTACTCTCTTAAATAAAATAAATTAAAACTGTAATTGTTAAGTAAATTAAAAGCAATATAAACAATTAACGTTAACTTCAACCACCCCATTTATAAAATGAGAGCTGTACGAGAAAGATAGAACGATCGATATTTTCTGTCTGCGTTGTTTAGTGTGCTTCAAATGTCTCGTGTTTGACTGTTAATGAATAATTTATATTAGAAATGTTTACATTATGTTGTTGTTGAACGGTAATTTTGCTTTTGTAATAGCATTAACCAATTAAAAGATTTCAACTTTTATAACATGCCGCGATGAAATAATTGAACCTCTTTTTAATACAGCGAGATATGAATCTGCAAATTGATTGTTTTGTTATTTTTAATGGGTATGTAAAATTTTACAAATGTATACTTTAGCATTATTTCATAAACGAGTAGGTCGAGTTCGTTAATTTTATAATAATATTTTCTTATTATTGTTTTGATATCAATTTTATTATACCCATGAAAAATTTAGTATACAGATATGTGCTATAATTAATAAATTATTTTAATTTAATTATATTATAACCCTAAAAAGATTTCACTTATACTCAGACACAGCACCAGAGTACACTATGTCAACAGTTATATATGCTACCAAAAGTCTACAGAGGGTGTTACCCGCTCAATGTACTGTTTAGTCATCAAAAGTTTATAGGAAATACTTGTCCAATATGAGAAAAAAATATACATATAATAAAAATGTGGAAATATAACTGGGCCTATAGGAAGCAATACATCCGACTCTGCACAAATACAGAACTGCAGATTTCATACGGAAATCTAAATTTTCCTTAGGTACTATTGTTTCCAACCGATACTCTTAGTTAGTTTTCATTTTGCTGATTTACGAATATGGTACCATATTAACAAAGTATCACCAATTAATAGCAAATGAAATTTAACGCAGTATGTAATATGTTTAATGTTATTTTTCTATTCATCATACATAAATCCTAAAACATTGAATTATACGTCATTTCAAAAGCCTTGAAGATGTCATCTACAATATACGATGAAACGTTAATGGCCAAAATAGTTTACTTACACCCAGAAGACAAAATTCATCTCAAGATAATCTTAGAAGCCTGAAAGTAAGCAAATACTCTGGTAACTACCAAAATGAACAAATCGACAAAAAGTAGGCTTATTGTTAGTCATAACTGAATGATTCATTTGTGAACGTGCCGCGGTCTTTCATGTCGAGGTGTCGCATGACGGCGAAGACCACCTCGTGAGCTCTGTCGGGGGTCCAGCCACCAGGTCCGCGTTAATACTGACAGTCTGTCGTCTCCTCGTGATCTCAACCAGATGTGCTGCTCGTGTTGTGTTATTGAAACAATATGTTGTTCCAAGACCGGCTTTGAAGATTTGTTGCAGTTACAAGATTATCGTTTATTGGAAATGAGTTGTTAATGAATTTCTGTACTTTTTGGTTGTATGCAGAATTTCAATGACATTTTATTCTTAAATTATTTGTTACTTTAGATTCATATTTCATACGTGTCACAATTGATTTGTTTCTCACAGTTATAGTTTAAATTAGATTTATAGGACTTTATTTTTGTCTTATGTTTGAGTTACTCATTTAGTTCCTAATAATTCTAATACTAAATACTTTTGCATCCTCTGTTTAAAGTATGATTATAAAATATTAATTTTCTCGACTGTTTGGCATGTGGACTAAGTAATCATTATTTTTATTTCAAAGATTTAAGCTTACATAACAGTTACAAACACAATCCAAAGATAAACAAAACCTTAAATTAGTGTCTATGTAGTTATGGAGAAGAGACCAAAGGTTTATACGTTTAAAGAGGATAATTTAAGATTTAGGTAAGTTTTACTGTCCCTAACATTTTAAACAAATATGTCAACTTGATAAATAATACAATGTATTTCTAATGCCCGGTATTATAAAGAATTTGCTTGCAAGCAAATTTGCGAATCGCAAATTTGCGATTTTCAAACGCTATCTACTAGGAGTCAAATGTAAATGACAACCACTCACAGATTGTAGCGAATCAAATCACAGAAAAAATAGACTTCTAGTCAGTTACTAAAAGGAAACAATTAAGTTTGACAGTTTGACGTTTCTTTATTATAACCTGATAACATGTGTTAACTAAATCAAAATACTATATAATTTGATGAAAAGTTTATTTATATAAAAAGTGATGATGACTGCAGGTTACATTACAGTTGCATGGTGTTAAAATAGATAAATGTTATGTATTGAAAATAATAAGACAACCGATATAGTGACAACAAATAAAAAAAATCAAATGTGGAATGAAATTCATAGCTAGCGAGTTAAATAATATTACAAAGACAGGCCAACATCGTAATGGAATTTAAAGAAAGATTTTGTGGATACGAAAAGGTAATTAATTATTATAAAATAAGTTTTGCAAACAAATTAATCGAATTGAATTTATAGGTGGAATTATACAAGACGGAAGATGTATATTTAAAAAATTTAGATTTTATGACAATTTTTTTACATACAATTGGAAATAAAACTAGGGAGCTACAAAATCCTTTTGAAAGCTGTGCACCGTTTGGTTTTTTTTTTTTATAATTATTTATCATTTATAAATAGTTAAAATGTGGATATAAAAACAAATTAATCAATGTTATACATTTATTTTCAGATTGATTTACAAAACAGCACAACGCAATATAACTTTTTTTTCTGCAGTAGGCATTCATCTCCTATCAGCCATATTCATAAATGTTCCTTATTGCAAGGTCGGATGATATCCAAGGCTCCATTATTTTATAGACAGAGTTCAAGACTTCCTTCTAAAAAGAATGAATATTTTAAGAATTTTTAGTGACCTAATAGTGGAAACATCGTTCTATAGTGCATACAACTAATTTAACGTATGAAAATTTTGTAATATTGTGGTATATAGGTTACTGTTTATTATTATTAACAAATTCAGTAAAAGTGGAGAAAAATTTAACTGCTGTTCATGTAATTTGAATGCAAAATGGTAAAATTTTGTTTATGAAGGGTCCAGGAAAGGTTTCCGAGGAGAATTTTTGAAGATCACATCAATTATGAAGATAATATTCAAATCATCATCCAAGAAATTAGTTTATAGCCATTTCTGGAAGCGTCAAAGGTGTTTATGATATTCAGACTTTGTTTAAATCAAACTATGTCTCAAGAAAATATTTTCAGAACCTGTTCCTGTGTAAAAGTTATGTGTCAAAATCATTAAAAAGGCCCTTCCTCTTCACAATAAAAGCATGGAGTTGTTTTAAAAATATTACGAGCAAGTGAATACTGTAATGCGTGATTGTAACAAATTATTTGACAGTTATTGGCAAATTTTGTATAATAATATACGTACAAGACAAACAAGGGAATCTTATTATATATTATTTTTATGTTATTTATAATGTTTAGTTTATAAATAAAGTGTTTTTTTTAATTTGTTGTCTATTATCTTCTTTTATTTATGAAACGTAAATTGAGTAAAAATGAATCCTTATTCATCCACTACATAATGCTGCTTTTCGATCAGCTTCTGACATTTGTAAATTTTCTTCCTCGGTTCGTACTGAAGGTTCTATTGGTATTTTAAAGATGGTACAGATGACATTTTAAAACGTTTCTGTAATATACAGAAAGTTGAGATAAATACTATATATTATAAAAGTATAATATAAAAATAAAATTTATGACAATTATTGTAAACGATGTTTATCATGCTTAGAGCGTTTTGTAAAAAAATACCAAATACAGGCATTTGCTTTAAAGAGCTATATGTTATAGTATAAATGTGTTAAATAAAAGTGTATTTACTACTTACCAGTAGTTGGAATTTCCAATTTTTACCACAAAAATGTTTTTGTACATATACATATTAAAATAACGTATACTAGGTTATGTCTCATATGTCAGATACACCACAGACTTGAAATATACATTCGTATTCCTATAGTGTACTAGAATACATTTATCCATTACATTATTATGTAGATTATGTGTCTATTTGTTACCACTGCTTTAAAATATCGAACAATTTGACTCCTTGTAGATAGCGTTTGAAAAAAGCAAATTTGCGATTAGCAAATTTGCTTGCAAGCAAATTCTTTATAATACCGGGCATAAAACATTTATTTTTACTTTTTCGAAAATAAAAGCATTCCAAAAATTGTACACTGGTTTGAAACTAATTATCAACAGAAGAACTAATGACTACCAGGAAAATCGGATTACACATATCTATTTGAAAAGCCAAGTGTAAAAACTTTGTGAACATCTGTTTTATCACTTCAATTACATTACACGCATGTATTATATAAAACCGATTCTATTTATAATTAAAACTGACACATATGAACACTTACTTAGATTACACAACAGGAAATCGCAGAAAAAACAATCTACAAACGGTTCGATAAGGGAGATATGTCTCTGCTGTATCCCATGTGCCTGGCCGGTCTCTCGCAGTCGTTCCGGCTGTCAACTCATCATTAAATATTTTATTTCATAAGAGAGAAATGACATCACGTTGCTGCAGTCTGATACAGTTGGAAATACATTGTATACGAGTGGCACACAAACTGTTTTTGTGTTGGGATAATGCCAGATTCGATAAATAAACGTGGTTTGACGTGGAGTATAATTTAATCCAATGGAAATTGCATTATTCGTGAATTGCAGCTATTTAATTCTTTACATTTTGTATTTTTGGGGGTTATACCACGTTTTATTTAATATATGTATTTTGATACTTGAAGTACCTATACGTACAAAAAAAAAGTTTTTATTCACTTATAATAACATATTACTTAGATAAATATTGTGAATTGTTTACACATTAGATTACAAGTGCTATAAACTTTAAAAAATAATTAATTTTTCTAGGATTGGAAAACATTTAAAAAATACTATATTCTATAGGTAATGCTGTATGTAGTATGTATGTTATTTCAAGTACTTTTATAGTTTTATTGCGACAGTTCTGATTTCACATTCATACAATGACAATGTTTAACTACTGATTGATATTGAATACGAAGTATCTATGCACGCTTTTAAAATGTTACAAAATAAGTAGTTAATTAACGCCATATGCGCCTGTTCATAAAGTAGACAAGTTAGGTATAGTTTAAATGTTTTTGGTTTGATGTTGGTCCTTTTCGAGGATCTCTTGTGGTTCATAAGTTACCTATATTTGCTTTGTTTTTATATGAATTAATGCGCTCTTTCAGTTACGTAGTGATTGCTGGTTGGTAGTTTTTATTAATTTAGGTTCTAGTTAATGAAAATATGCAGAGTGAACATAAATTATACACTTCAGTTTTGATATTTCGTACATAATCGACCAACCGGATACACCGCTTGAAGTGCTTCCAAAACATGCAAAACAGATAACGCAGAATCTGCAAACGCATGGAATAATAATAATAATTGCATATCGGACATCATAAATGTGCGACAGCAGTGCGGGGGTGTAAAGTACTGATATATTACACACATACACATAACGCGTGCGCGTTAATGCACTTAGACGCAGCACCGCGTTGTATGTATGAGTGTATGTGGAGCAGCTTTCAAGTCATATTATTTACAACTGTGAAGTGGAATCCATTAGGCATAATTAGTAATTTGATAGGTTGAGATCACCACCACTCGTGGTCTCTCGCGCGCACCAGCCGGTAATGACGGATGCGTATGTGCAGACAGTGGTGGATTTTGGCGCGAAGAAATTGTGCTCAACGAAAATTACAAAAAAAAATTGTTTTTAATATATTTTCTAATAAATTAATAGTGATAATATTAAGCATTAATATAAATAACAATGTAAATAGACAAATAAAGTGACAAGATGTACTGATTTTTTCAGTATAGTAGGTGTTCAGATTGAAATCTATGTAAGTACTGATTTGAAATTTGTAATTATTTATTATATTCAAAATCCTTCTAGTGTTGATATTATTATTTCAAATTGGACAAGAAGGCTAGTATAGACAATGATAACATTTTTGGAAAAAAATTACTGATTTCGTCTTCAGAAAATTTGGTCACTTGAAATAATAGAATATTCTACTTTATAAAAAATAAATAACATTTGCTGTTTTAAATATCTATAGGTATGTTTATTGTTGTATGTATATACCAGATATCATCGTGTCCTTCGCCAGTGTTTGCTGATCAGGCTTTTTAAGTAGAAGCAGGATGACGTATATGATATATTATTAACTTAATTTAGGGTCTAATGCGTTCAAACAGTGAATATCCCATCAAAATTGATTTAATAGTTTACACAAACGAATAGGTAAAAAAAACTGTTTTAGATTTGAACGTTTGTGTCATCGAGACGTCCTAGGTCCATATTTTTAACTAAGTCCACCTCTGTAACACGGAGCTAACGGACAGCTCGTCTGAATGACTGACTGACGAGGGATGACGCTTTTAGTACAATTATGTTTTTGAATATTAATGCACCGCTTTTTAGAAACATATGTGACTCCCAGTCTGAGTTTGACAATACAATTAAGTGTGCACGATATGTGTACATATATGCGTATATTGAAAATAGGGGCGCGAATGAGCTCGTTATCATAATGGTGTTTTTAAATATAATAAATTAATGCTGTTCTATTTATATTAATTACAAATAGAGCCTTTCAATGTAGATTGATGGTTGGAATTTATACATATTATATGCATTTGATGCATATAATGTTTGCTTAACCGTCGTTTGTTTGGATAGAAATCATTGAGTATTAGCAATACAGTGTGGTCCCGAAAAAGGTGCATACAAAATTATATTTTTTAATGTCCCATAGAAACAAAAAATATATAGATTAACAGACAAACAGATTCTAATTGATTCTATTACCTGTGAAAAGATTAAAAAATCAGAAAATAATTACACGTAGAGAATATTCTTTTAAAAATTAACAGAAAATGCTGTGAACCTGAGGACAGAATCAACTTCTGAAAAAAATTAACAGAAAAGTCAAATTTAAATGACATACTGGTAAATTTTAACATAGTATCTACCTATTAAAATTTATTTACTCTGGAAAAGTAATATACGCTATTCTTTAATTTAATTTCTTGCATATGAAAACTTCACGTACATTCTATAATTTTACTATGTTTCTATATTACTTTTCATATCTGGCTTATCACCGTCATAGAAACTGTTATACAGTATATTGAATTGTAGTAGACGTTCTTTTAAATTTTACCATGTCGGGTGCTAAAAATTTCTAGGATAAATTTTTTTTTCATCAATCTATGCAATTTTCTTTTTTTCCCATTCTTACGCATCGTAAATAAATAAAAATGTTTATGAACTTTTTTCATCTGACTATTAATAGCTTGTTAAAATAATTATTTAAGTTTTATAATTATTTTAACATACGCAGTATAATAATTTTTGATACTGTTGGTATGAAATATTACTATACGATACCGATTAATTTTTCACAGAATGAAATTTCGTCCTCCCATTAACATGTTTTTTATGTTAAAAATTAACATTAAATTTTTTCAGAGACTATTAATTTCACGTTTATTCAACATATAAAAAAAGTTTAAAAAAATTGCGATATCCCTAAATAGTTATAACTATAGTTTACAAGTAAATCTTCATCCATGATTTCTGTAACTATAATTCGTACGTTGATTCATGAGGTCCCATTTACGAGAAACGGGATCGCGGTTCGAAATAGCAGCGTGGCGGTAGTTTTGACGGTGAATAGGTGGTTCCATTATTGACGTGTTAACGACGTACTTCTTGAGGTTATTAAATATCCCGCGAAGTTTGCAGCACGTACTAATTATATCTAAAGCTGACGCGCTCGGTTTCCTGTAGATACTACTCAATTAACAAAATTCTTAATTGGTACAAGTGGGGTGGGGTATATGAGCATGTGTGTGTCTATGCATTTGTACATTTTCGTGTGTCTTATTTCAATCAATGTAAGCTATTTTGTTAACATCTGTGAAGATAGATATGTGATTGATGTATTATTTATTATTTTATATTTCATATTTGTAAAAATCATTAAAAAGGACAGGGATTCCCAACGGAGTCCAGGTGGACCGGGTTCAATTTTAAAATTGAAATTCTTTCAAAATGAGTTAATGTAAGAAAAAGGTTAGGAACCCCTGATTTATATAGTAATTTATGATTTTCCTTTTTATTTTTGTATCTTAAAGTCGATATTTCTATGACAAATAGTGCATAAAAATGACCTATACCTACTATAAAATTTTGAAATTTAGATTTTGTTTAAAGTATGATTATTTTATAGTAAATGACGTGAAAAGTTGAAATTTTTAAATCGCAATTCTGTATCTCAAAACGTTCTCGAGATATGGCTATACATAAGATAAGATAAAGTTGTAGATTTAAAAAAAAATTGAGAAAAATGGCTGCAACTTTTGAACGTGTGGTCGGATTTGATTTTTGTCGACGGATTTGAAATAAGTTTAACAAAATCTATCTGATGACATGTATAATACTTTAAAATTCGAAAAAAAAATTTTTGGTAAAAAATTGACATTTTTTTAAGGTATACCCCTTGGAATTTTTTCGATTTTTCGTAAATTTCTTTTTGACGAATTTTGATGTGTTATACATATCATTGTATGTATTTTGGTACGCTGATTTCAAATCTGTTGACAAAAATCTAATCCGACCACACGTTCAAAAGTTACGGTCATTTTTCTCCAAAACTATTTGCGATTTTGTTGAAGGAATAATGATGTTTTTCAAATTCTATCGGAATATTTATCTAAATAACGAACCTTTAATACAAAACTTTTTTTCAATAAAATATTTCAACAAAATCGCAAATGTATTTTTCTTTGCCACTGCATTACAGTGTCCATTTATAGCTAAAAATTAAATAAATAAAAGTAATTATTATAGGCAATAGAAATTAAATAAGATTCCAAAACATCACGAAGCTTCTTCTATCAAAATAAAAACACTTAAAATAAAGATACTGCATTTCAATTTTCTATATATGACAAATAATTTTTACAAGAAGAAAATAACAATAAGACTAAAAACTTCCAACTTGCGACAAAAAGTTGATCAAGTCAGCCTTGGCTAGTTGCGACGGCGGCCGCAGAGTGTCGCATGCGGCGCGGGCGGGTGTCGCTTTTAGTTGATTACAGCTTATTTCAATTTAGGTAATGGTCAGTGGCGTACGCGCCGCGACGCCACCGCCTCTGGCGTCAATCAAGCGAGGCGTTCAGGAAATCATTTTTAATTGATTTAATGTGCTCGTGTGTACGTACAGATGGTTACCCACACAATAAAAGTGATTGCATTTAAATTAAATTACTATCATTATATTATGAAAATGAATTATATTTAGAAATGACATGAGAAACAGAACCTTGGGTGTGGAGTTTCTAGATAGTTTTAATGTTTACTACAACTTTTTAAGCTGTCATTATTTTTATTAATGTATCATTAATATAATAATTTTATTAGCATGTCTGGAAATGAATATCTTTTATCATTATTATTTTCAATATTGTTCTGGACACAGTTATGGAATAATGATTCTAATACTAAATCAAAAATGGGTTAGTATTGGCATCTGTTTCTATACCGACATTAAAAACTATCTCATAATTCATGATTTCTCTAACATATAAAAATAGGTTTTATTTTGTAAGAGATCCATAATGTAATGTTATGTCATGTAACATCTAACTACCAAATTTATTTAAAATTTAACACAACTCCAAGGTATTCAACACATGTTTTTTTTATTAATTGTTTTAACAATATTTTAACATATTCTTCTATCAGTGATAAAATTGTTCGAAGAAAAACAGTCAGAAATAGCTTAAACTTAGAATTCTATAAAAATTGATCTATAATTCTGTAAATGAGTCCAGTTTAATTAGAGTTAATTTATAGTTATACATATAATTACAGGCCTAATACAGGTCTTATATACAATAGTTTATAAAAAATATTAAATACAATGTATGTACAGTGAAAAAACGAGTTTTTGTGTGCTGGTATAGTGAAAGCTTTATTTTACACATGAAAAACAAGTCGTATTAAACAAAAGTCGGTTAATTAATAAAGGGGGCCTTAAAGATATATATTTTATATATCGATCTATTTTGTATACTAAAATGAATACAGTTATTCGTTGTTTTTATTGATTTAAATAAAATGTATACACATCTTGTTCTAATTTCTATTTTATCTTGTATTTTTCACTAAAAATTGTTTATAAAGCTTGTTTTATACTCTACTTCAAAATCATAATAATCTGTAATCACCGATAATAAAAAGACTACAGTTCTATCAAAACCATTCGACTAACAATACAAAAGGCAATAAACAACTGAAATACATTCATTTTAACAATTTCTCTCCCCCAAAAATACAGATAAGAAACACAATGATCTCGTACAATTTTTTGCATACATATATTTTTATTGAGGTTAAGAATGTTTTGTTCTTCGCGTACACATTCTTCCGAGGAAGAATCGACATAAAGCATATAAAATATTAAACAGGATTGTTATTTGCTGGTACACTGTATCTGTTTTATTTGATGTGTTTGAAACGGTAACTGCTTCTCTAAAAAGGAGATGCTTTTTTAGGGAATTGAAGTGTTTTCGTAATTTGTAAGGATTATTCTATTACTTTGAGTGCCTTTATAAATATTCAGCACAAGCGGTATGAACTTTTAAAGTATAATGTATCTTTTTCTTTTAAATATTGAATTTCTCTCTCCATTGTTTCCTTTAATATAAGAAATGGAAAAGATATTTATTTGATTTCTAGAAATATTCGATCTAATGCATCTCTGTTTTATTATAAAAGTATAAGCTAGAATTTAGGGTTGAAATTTGTTTATCTGATATTTTTTATATACTGATTTATATATTTTTATGACATTTTTCTGAATACTATATAATTCATAATATTATTTTGATGTGAGAAAGAAAATGAAAAATTTATTATCTGCCTTGATAATTATATGAATCGTCCTGATCCAGTTATAAAATTTTTAACAAAGACTGTAGATAATATAAAAATTAGAACGATGGTGATTTCATTGTTTTATTTTTGGAAATTATACATTAGCGTGCATGCGCTAGGTAATGCATTTTTCATGTTTAGTTAAATTATCTTTCGTCTGTTTGTATGAATTTTAAAATATCCATTTTAAAGTATTGTATTCTGTAATATTGAATCAAGTAATTTTATATTTTAAAAATGTTGAGAATTCTTATTTATACATAATTTTTGTAAATATAAAAATGTTTTATCCAATTTGTTTATAAGGTTACTATATGATAAATAAACAGTAAATTATAGTTTGGTAAATTGGTTAAAACAAATATGAAACCAATTTTAAATCAATTATTAATGAACTCGATATTACAAATTACATTAAATTTTATTACAAAGTAATGTTTAAACAATATGTAAGAAAAAAAAACTACTATCTTTAATAGTACGACAAGAAGTGTCTGCAGTTTCTAGTAGGTATTCGGTCGTCTTAGAGATTGTTGAGGGAGCGCAGAATTCTGGACGCATCGCGTGGCTTTTCAATTAGTTTTTTGATTGATTCCGCGGTCGGCCGACAGAGGCCAGTGGCGGTTAATTGAAGCGTTGATTACGACTCGGTCGGTAAAGCAGTGGGTTGTATACATCGACCACAGAAACGAGAGATAGGGTGGTGAAAAATCACGTTACTTAATTCGATTTTATTTTTACGTATTTCTTTCTTTTGGTATTTTATAAAAATAAGTAATATTTTTATTTTATAATACTTTTTTAAATTATTGATTTCGTGTAGAACTGTTCACATTAGTACACAAGTAAGAAAAAATTGTACTATAGTTAAAAATACATATACATATTAGGTATTATGAAGAAATATAAAAACTTCGGTTATATAGGTAATGTTTTGATTAAAAACAATATACAGTAACAACCGGTTATAACGACATTGAAGGGACCGGTCATATTGGTCGTAAAAAGCGGATAGTCGTAATAACCGGTAAAAATGCAATTATATGGGATTCAATTGGACTTTTATTTTGACTCGTTAAAACCGATACGTCGTATTAACCGATGTCGTTATAACCGGTTTCTACTGTATATTCAAATATCATTTCAGTTTGTTATGCTCATAACTGGACAGTTGTGTTAAAATTACGACGTAATTGCATTCAGAAACTAAGATACAATTTAACTTTGTGTAAACTATGTAGGGCTGTACCTACATATATCAAATGTAAATTATCCTTACATTAAAAAAAAACATAAAAATATCAAATTAATTGACATATGTATACATACATACGATATAAAAATTACTAATATCAAATACAATCTTTTTATAGTATTGCAATATTTACCAACCATTCTTTTATCTAGCCAACCAATTTCTCTTCAGTGGCACGAACGATGCTTCTAATTCTTTTGTGGCAATTTCATCAATTTTGTATTTTGCTGTATTAAGTGTTATTACTTTTGTCTGTGGCAGGGACGGGTGGTAACTTTGTGTGGGGTGAAGGAAGGGGGTTCACAGAATGACGTATGTTACAGTTGCAACACGGCGAAGCGAAGTAGGTGGTAGATTGTAGGGTGGAGGTTATTATGAGATTGGATTCGGCGGTAATGTAATTAAAGATATGAAGAGGTATTGTTCAAATATGGCGTTCAGGTGTTTTCATAGTTTGTTTGCTTTGTTGTAAATTTTATTTAGGTGAAATTAAAATGTATTTTATACATATTTAATAATAATTATAATATTGAAAATCTAAAATGGTTTATATTTCAATTATTATGTTATTGAAAGTTAGCTGTAATCCTAATCGTAGAAAAAACTAATGTTAATATTTAATTGTTATTTTGTTATCCATACTTACTTATTAAGTATTGGTTATTTTTTAAATATATAAACTTGTTCTCGATTCATAAGATCTATTTATTAAGAATAAATTATATACATATATTATTGATTTGTTAGAATACGTTTACTAGAGAACATATGTATATGTAATTATACAAAAGTTGTATGATGCCATGTTTACACTAAAAAGACAATACAAACACGAAGTTTTAAAATCAATTCATGTTTAAGAAAGTATAGATTTTGTTGCCATTTTGTCTTTTTAGTGTAAACACGGTATAATAGTTTGATATTAGTGTGCAAAATTATCAAGATAATTATCAAGCATGGATCTGATTCATCAAAGTAATTAACTACTTTATGTTTCTTCCTAAATTAATAACCAAAACAAAATTAAAATATTTTACACAATAAAACATTAAGTTACACTTACATGTTCACGCATTTGTACATATGAGGTGCTGGGAATTCCTCGTTTTTTATGATGCTAAATATTCATCATTGCAATTATATTATTAACAATTTTTTTGTAGAATTTTTACTATCAAGATAATTATCATTGATAGTTACTATTTTGCACTCTGCTTAATTTCAACCTTCTTCAAATTTTCTACAATGGTTAGCACATTGATTTGTCAAAGTTCTTACTGATTGTGAATAGATAATAAATATTTCATATGGAATTTTTTCTATTAAATTATTAAAAGTAGTATTAAAAAAAAAGTTTTGCAATGTACAACAAATTAGGCATCATTTTCAGTGAAAAATATCTAAATTCCGTTATGATTAAAAAACAAATCTCATTCAAAAAGTTAGGAATGTGTATTAACGCGATTCTCTTAAGTTAAAATTGAGGTATTTAAAATATAATGAATTTTCTAGATACCATAATATGGAAGTTATTAAATTAATCCATAATAAATTGAAAAATGTAATATATAAAGATTATAAATGAATCCAATAAAATAAGAAAACATTATCATAACGAAGTAAGTGGTATATTGTTTTATACAAATGAAAATCCCCATCGTATAAAAATAATAAAAGTTATTACAATTCCCTATTTAATCATAAATGAAAAATCAGGAACAAAGACAACGATAGTGGTGGAACATTCCGTACAAATTATCCTGTTTTTCTCTACTAATGAATTTAACAAAACTTTTCGGATTTAACTACATTAAATGGAGATAAAAATACAATCTTACGACTTAAAAGGTAATTTGTTCTTTGTTGAATGAACGCTTCCACAGAAAATTCTTATACTGAACAGAGACGCGTACACTATTTTGGTGTATAGATTATATTGCTGTTCTTGTTTGATGAGCGTCTTGTATGTTTAAGTACCAATCCGCAGTAAACTCAAAAGAAAGATCAATTTCACGCCAATATTGCCGTGGTTATAGCAGCATCCTTGTTTCTCTTCAACAAAATGTGTTTGGAGTCTTTCGTGCTCGTTCATTCATCATTCATTCTGTTTAGGACCTCTTATCTTACAGTGGCGTTCATGAAAATTACAAAAACTTATTTTACTATCAATTTTGTTTTTATTAAATCCTGTTGTTTATAAATCGCTCTTAGTATTATATTTACTCAACTGTTTTCATTTAATTTAAATATACTGTAAAAAGAAAGGCAAATAAAGATTGATCTGATTAACAAAAAAATATAATCGTTTTTTTACTAAAATATGTAGGTATAGCCAAATTACTTCATTTACCAACATATAGTCATAATTTAGTAGGTAGTTGAGAAATTAAAATGAGTAAGTACACATTTAAAATATGGAATAACGCAAGAAATCAATGTAGGTATAATAAACATACATTGCAAGTAGTTTAATGGAAACTGTTTTAAAATTAATTAATTATGTAATTAGGTGGTTTTCTTGAGCCAAAGTTATAAAATTTATATTTTTAGAATTAATTTTTTTTTTTATTGTATTTCGATAATTTGATATCCTACCACTGGTATTTTTATACGTTTAGTTAAATCACAGGAGACACTCGAGTCATACACTTGTTGTCGTTATCCCTTCCTTACGCTTATTTATTTCCGATTGGAGCCATCGAATTTTACATCTCATTGCTTCGTACATGTTTTTCCGATTGCACCTTTCTTACCTTTGAACCTCTCGAGTGGGAGCCACTGTTGGTAGCTAATCATTTGATGAATACACAATTTAATGATCTTAATTGGATCTTACGGTTATTAAAAAATGTGTCTACAGTTATCGGTTTTCGAGTTGCTTTCTTTTTTATTATGGATTTGAAGTTTATTCATTTTTAAATTTTATTGTTGGTATTTTAATGAATATAATTTATAATATGTATGTTGCTCTCGATTTTGTATTGTGTGCAGCTTGTTCTAAATATTATTGTATAGATTAAGTACCAAATATGAAATTTATTTAGAATTTGATTATTTATATTTTCCGGTGATGTTTCTAAAATATAATATTCATTTAAAGCGTATTATGGTCACCAATACATATTATCTATACATTATAGTGAGTAGAGGTGAATCTTTCAAAAATTAATTAAACTTTTATACACCTCATTCGTATAATATTCACTCGAAAACCCCTCAAATATAAAACACAAATAAACATTTTTAATGTCTCTCAAATTTATGTCCCTGCAATTTCTTTACATAACAAAACGTAAGAATTGCATAGGTATCTTGATATTTAAAATTATTTGTAGCATACCTACACACATAAAGGACATAGTTGTATCAGCAGACATTTTTCATTACCTACACCCTCACATGTGACACTCACACACATATCCACTTGTCCCTCTGCTCGTGCTATTGGTGTATGTGGCTACATAGGGTAAGTGCGCCAATATTAACACTTTCTAGGTAATTATTCTATAACATAAAGTAGGCCAAGGATTTTTAACATTATTTCTCTATGAGTAGTGAAGTTCTTTATCTGCTATCTTTATAAAAAAAACTTCATTTGTTAACATCTCGCGAATCGTTGATGCTATTGCAAAAATGGTGAGAATCTTTTTTTTTTTAAACTAACCGTTTACGAGCTTGAAGATTATAGTTTTTTTTAAATATGTAACTCGTTGAAGTTTTGGTAAAGATTTCGGCTAACGCCCGCTTTCCTGTATTTCAATCCCGCTAACTTACAATTAGCAGAATACTCAGGAGGCACACATGAACAATTAAGAATGTTGACTTAATACTCTGGAAATATATCTATATAAATATTTTAATTTCAGGATATTTATATATAATTTTATTCAAATCAAGAAATCGTAAGTGCACATCATATCGATATTTAATGAATACTCTTTTTGCAAGTTTTGTAAATATTTTCTGAAATCTATAAAATGTATCAATAATATCGATATCAATTGCAGTGTTCATCTAATTATTTTTAAAATTGACATTAGACGAAGTCACCCTACACACATACGTATTTTCCGGTGTTCTCCCGACACCCCTCCGCCGACTCCTGAGGGATGGCGAGTCAAAACGTCGTGTGACGTTTTTATTAAACCGGACGGCGTCCTGTTACGTCACTAGAGCGCCGCGCGTCACTGGGCGATATTTTATTATTGCCTTACATTATTTATCCGACATATAAGGAGAAATTTAGTTTTGATCGTCCGAGACGAGTATATTAAAAAGAGTGCCAGTCAGCCGTGAATGTCGTGCCACTGGACTTTATTGGCTTTCCTACCCGCTCTACCTGATCTTCGGATTAAAAATATAAGTGGATTTATATTTAAATATCGATCTATGAGTGTTTGTATTTCATTTTGAGTCATAAAATGCTAATTTAAATATGTATTAGCTAACATATTATAACTTTTTTTGTTTGTGAACTTGACATGTATGCATTTTTATTAAAAAAATCGGTTATTCTCCATTTTTTATGCTTAGAGTTTAAAATTCAATATATCACATTAAAAAACATAAAGATAGTTACGTAGTATATAATACTATAGTATATAATAGGGTGTGCCAAAAAAAGGCGATATTTTTTTTTTATCGCTCTCAGCCCAAAATATCTCAGGAAATGCCCAAACAAAGCTCCTGTTAAAAGCGGAGCTCAAAATTCCAATTTTAAGTGGTCCTCCACGGAAGTTGAAGTTTTCCCATCTAAATAACATGGGAAACGGGGTTTTTTAACAGTTTTTTGTCCTGCAAACTGTGAAAAAATTATTTTTGAAAAAAATGATTGAATGGATCTTTTTGAGTATTAAATTTAGTACAAAAAGTCCCGTTGAGTCAAATTTCTATATTCAATATTTGATTTTTGACAGAGCTTTGAAGTTCAAATTTTCGCATTTTTTCGCGTTTTTTGAATTTTTCAGCTAAACTATCCGAGTTAGGGCAAAATGTTAACTAGCAAAATTGTAGTACGGTTGACATTCTATAAAAAAGTCTCCATCGACTTTTTTGTATTATGAATGACAACAAAGTTATAGACCCATAAACATTTATTTTATTACATTTATTTAAAAAGCACAGTCAATGTCGTAGCCTTTATCCCTTTTAGGCTGGTTAATAATAAATGTTTATGGGTCTATAACTTTGTTGTTATTCATAATACAAAAAAGTCGATGGAGACTTTTTTATAGAATGTCAACCGTACTACAATTTTGCTAGTTAACATTTTGCCCTAACTTGGATAGTTTAGCTGAAAAATTCAAAAAACGCGAAAAAATGCGAAAATTTGAACTTCAAAGCTCTGTCAAAAATCAAATATTGAATATAGAAATTTGACTCAACGGGACTTTTTGTACTAAATTTAATACTCAAAAAGATCCATTCATTCATTTTTTTCAAAAATAATTTTTTCACAGTTTGCAGGACAAAAAACTGTTAAAAAACCCCGTTTCCCATGTTATTTAGATGGGAAAACTTCAACTTCCGTGGAGGACCACTTAAAATTGGATTTTTGAGCTCCGCTTTTAACAGGAGCTTTGTTTGGGCATTTCCTGAGATATTTTGGGCTGAGAGCGATAAAAAAAAATATCGCCTTTTTTTGGCACAGCCTAGTATATAATATATTAATAAATAATAATAAACCCCCCGCGATATGCTCCTGAGGTACCTTATAATATCATTTTTCCATTAAAATAATAACATCTATCGTTTAAATATATACGACATTTTTCAAACGTTAATAAAACAGAAAGTCACGTGGAAATAAAACACATACACATCCATATATCAACGGTCTACATATTAAATTCAATTCCCATCATAGTATTGGACATTTTTCTTCACACTTTATTAATTTGTAGCCCGAGTTCCGGTTTAATATCGTCTCTGTCTGCTCGCCGCCGCCGCCGTCACATCTTTATTTCCGTTGCTGTCAACGTCACACAACGTCCCCCCGCCCATCTCCTCTCACAACACAGTACTTTCAGCGGCTCGTGGTATACAGTAGCAACAACATGTCATGCACGGTGGGACCCGATTTGATTTGAATTAAATTTTGCAATGATGTGTTTTGTAAATTGAATTAGATATTTATTACATATGAATGTTATTTACTAACGATTTGTATATAGTATTATAGTTTAGTTCGAGAAAATATATAATTTATTGAATTGTTGTTATACTTACGTTTAGTTATTAAATTGGTAATTGTTCAGAAGTATGGTTCTATTTCGAAGGAAGGAGATATAATTTTTGCAAAAAAAAAACATTTTACCTGACAGAAAAGTCTAGTGGTAATGTGAAATTATTATTTGTTTAATTTATTTATCTATATTATTTATATAATTATATAAGATGGGTTAATTGGGGACTCAATCTTCGCCGCAACGAACTGTTTAAACATAATCTTGTCAAATAAAATAAATGTTTATACACGTTAACTGTCCTTGGTTAGGGCAATCTCTGTAGGTCCAAGCTCCGAGGATTAATATAGGTTAACACGGGAAATATTCGCGGCAATGATCTATAAGACACAGTAGTGGCTATAGGTACCTTATTCGAAAATTTAGCCGATTAATTTTTATTTGGTCTTCTTCCATTTTGAAATTAGTGTTGGCAACATTTTTGTGTTGATAGAATGCATAAAAAATGTTGAACCTTTAAGAAAAAACTAATTAGGTACTTATTTCGATTATACTTTCTTACTTACATTAAATGTCAAACAATATAAATTTTAAAATTGATTTATTATGTAAAATATTCAATAATCAATTAATTTAAGTTCGATTATTTTTGTCAACGTAATTATTTTATACATTTATTCAAGTTTCGCGAAAGTGCATCCAATCATTTTAATTTTGTTTAAAAAATAGATTAAAAAACTATACCATTAGTAAAAATCACTTCCATTTTCACTCTGGTAACTAACTAACAATTCTTTCTGGTATGAACTTAATTGATAGGTTTAATTTCATTAGAAATTCAGTTTTAATTATACTAAAATCAATGGCATCGACCCATTAAATAGACTATTGTAAATCTAAAATCATTTCCGTAAAATCGCGTACGATTTCATAAAGAATTGAAGTTCTATAGAAGCAGAATGATTCGCCGGCGGCAATGAAAAGAGTTATTTTGTTGACCATTAAACACAATTATAATTTCTTTCGAAGAAAAGTTATTAATTTTAAAATGTTTTTAGGATGGAAAGAAATTTATTATGCTGATGTGAGATTATTTTTTATTAAAAAAGTATATCTAAATTTGATTAAATTTAAGTTGATTGGTTTTAAATTGAATAATTTCTCCTATTTTTTATTAAATTATCATTAAGATAACTAGTTTTTATAATTTTAATTAACAATATGACTGGTATTTAAAACTATACAGGGTGAGTCATATCAGGTGGAACAAACTTGAACAGTGTTTTGAGAAAAATATTTTATGAAAAGAAGTTGTTTATTTTGTTAATGTATAACAGCAATGCTGGTTTTAAGGAGAGAGTTATGGGTCTGATAGGTAACCACCCGGGGTGCCAGTTCAGAAGGGGCGGCAGATGGTCACATGGAGAAAAACTAGCTTAAATTCTAGTATAATGTTTTTTTTCTTTAAAAAACGATCATCATTAAGTCAAATTCTTGAATACTATCTTAATCATATTTCTCGTAGACAGTTGATCTTATGACAAATTAACAAAGTATATTTCTATGTATTTTGTGTTATATGACCTTATAAAAGTGCCAAACATAGGATAAATTTAAGAATATTACTGATAAAAATCAAAGAACTCACTGACCCTACACATCTTTGATCTAAAAAATCGTTAGTTGATACTGGAAATTGATAACAAATGTTAATACTAAACTGGGTATCAAATTTAATTACTCTATCGCAATGTGATCTCAAAATATTAAATAAAAACAATTTTAGACAAAATATTTGAGTCTGTAGGCTCCCTTACGAAGAATTTCCGGGCACATGTTCATAAGAACTTAATTCCTTGAAATATTTTTCCCAATTAACTGTCCAAGTTTGTTCCACCTGATATGACTCACCCTGTATACAATAACGTAAAAAAGTACATAAATTTATATACTTAATTTTTAACATTAATTAACATTTGTTTAAATTTCAACTTAAAAATTAGTTCTGCTATCATGTTAGTGTTTATCGTCATGTAAATTTTCAGCGTTTTGAGATTACAACGTTTAGTATATTTCCAGTATTAGACTGGGTCTACGGGCAACCGAATGGCTAAATGTTCAAAAAACTTATTTGATTAATAAAATTGTAAAAACTCTTCCAGCCTAGTTTATACAAAGAACCATAGACAGAGAGAAATGGACAGCGCATTCGTATTTAACATAATGGTCATTAATGGTGTAACATTTGTTCTGTAAGTGAAAGAGAGATGCAAGTTGTTTGGAACATATATGTAATACAGTATTACATATATGATATTTACAAACAATTTCTGTCTCTTTTATTTGACACGGCTCTTTTTTCGAGTCAGATGCACTGTCCATTTCCTTATGTCTATGCAAAGAACAAAATAAAATATTTTTTTTTTAGTACATTTAAAAGATTTTATGCACTGTTGAGTGCTATTAAATGTAATTAAATATTATCTATGACGTGTTGCTATATCAATTTGTATTGTTCGAGTACAATAACAAGTATTGCTATTATTATTATATTATTATTAATATTAATATTGGGACCAACTAAACTTTTTTTTTATTTTCCATGAATATTAATTTGTAAACTATTTTGGAACCATTTAAATTATATTGAAGGCAGTGTTTTGTATTTGATTATATTGCTTTAAAATATTGTAGAAAAATTGCAGTATTTTTTAAAATTTTGTATTTTGTTATTTTTGATTTAATTGCTATCGTGTTTGATATGCAGGAAAATACATTAAATGTAATTAGTAATCTTGATTGTAGCAATAATGTATTATATAAAATAAAAATATAAAACACATTTTCTATTTTTAACAACAAAAATTTATAACAGTTACGTTCCATAATAAAAAAATAATAGGAATCTATTAAACAAATTAAACTTAATACCATTTATTTTATGAAAAAGTTAATTAGAACAAAATTAAGAATAACATAAACCTTAAAGTTATTACGACATGAATAAATTTACGTTGTAAGCACGAATTAAATTTTGTTAATATTTTTAAACTTAATATTTCGCCAGTTTTGTGAATTATAATCCATTATGCAAATATATATAAAAGTGTACGATGTACTTACAGTTAAAAATGATTAAAAAAAGCTATTATTAAAATTAAAATTTTTAAGACACATTCTCGTTAAGGGTAACAACTGTTTTACCTCTGAAAAGTCAATTTGATGAAAATAAAAAAAAACTGTGAAATAAAAACGAGGGTGTATTGTCGACACAAAAGTTTTGATATAAGAGATTTTTGTTGTTATTTGTACAACTTGGGTTTGTTTCGTTAAGTATTTTTTTAATTGGTTCTTTCTAATTAGTGAATAATAAAACATGTATAAGTTATTTTCAAAATTCGGTGATATTATTTATTTTTCTTGGGTTGAAGTTTCGACCGATACTTTGTATTCTTTTTGGAACAAATAAGCAAAAATGTATGATTAAAGGTATAGAAAGGATAGAAAGGAATGGTATATTAATATATTGAAAATAAAAGATAAGTAAGTTATATTATATTTATGAGTGTTAAATTTAAAACTAAAAAATTTAAGATATGCTCAACAATTCTTCTTTACGACCAACTGTGTTTTTGCAAAGTCAATTTAATGAAAATAAAAAAGCTATATTATATCCGTAACTTCGCATACTGTAAAAGTTAGCCGTACCGTCAACACTGTGAAAAAAACTTTATACTTGATTAGTAGCGTTAAATTAAGGCCAGTGGAACTTAATTAAATTTTATATAATGAACTAACTGAAGGAAATGCTGAACAAAAATAATTAAAAACCTAAATTTGCCTTGGCTGTGTGTACAGTTAAGAGAGAACGCTTAAATGACAAACTTAATTAACGGACACAATTCTTTGAATACTTTTTATATTCCCGTCCAGCGGTTTCCCCAGTGGTGGCCCTATGGGTAGATGTTTGAGAAAATATTATAAAAAAAACGTAAATAATCACAAGATTTATAATTTATAATGTTTAAGACTTTGTAACAAACATTAACAATAATGACTTTCAGTTAAGTTTTCTTTTTTTATTGTTCTGTACCGAAATCAGGAAAAAGAACAAGACCTGTATTATAAAAGTTTTTGGCGCTTTTTAAAGAGAATAAAAGGGATGCAAGAAAGATAAAAAATATATAAAAATATTAGTGAAAAAATCTTGAAAAAAATTAAAAATATTTAATTATCAGCGCTAATTATAATAAAATATTATATATAAAATCTACATTGTGGTGCCAATTTTCAATAATATTTAAACTACTAATAATATTTTCTGTATAAAATTAGTTCTTAACTTTACTAAGATTTAAACCATTTAAATAAATAATTATTTTTGTAAAGTTTGTGTCATCTAATAACATTGCTAATGTTCATAAATAAATTGAAATGCTTACAATATGATACAGGACACTTTGAAATAAGAAATAATAATTGACTTTAAACATGCATTAGTACAACTAAACCATAATTCTGCTTGACCAGTTTTTTCAAAGAAAACTTATCGAAACGCCACTGTATCTCCTGTTTTCCCACTTTTCTTCACCCTCACACTCGTTGAGTGTTTTACTTTATTCGCTTCTCTATTCTTACAATTACGTTTTGTCATCTTTTATCTCGTTCCCACACCGCGCAATGTTGTGTTGCTGTGTGTATATAGGTGTATAACACCATCATTATTTTTATCGCTTTAATTAATATATTTTCTTTTTACATATTTATTCGTTCATTCATTTTATTCATTCGTTTAGATGGCATTTGTTATCATCTCATAATATTACAAAGTCACTTTGACGGACGGTTACAAGATATTTTTCTTCTACTATTTCCATTAAAAAATATTTTAAAGAATTTGATTCGCCGTTTTATATTATGAGTAATGAAATTTATACTTAGTATTAGTATTTTGAGGCTGTTCAGATGCCTGTGGCAAACTTTACACAATAAAATAAAATGTTTCCACAAAACTTTTTAAATAGGTATATATTTTATACAAAAACAAATATCTTAAAAACGGCTCATTATACGAAAAAAGTGAAGAGAATATAAATTATAGACAATAACGTATTACCTACATCTTTTATTCAGAACATTTTTTTCTATCACGTACCGTTCCGAAAATAATTAGAAAAATGCAAAAATGGATATTCTTAAAAAATTACAGCTTTGAAGTAAAATTTCATGTTTTGGCCGTAGAGTGTTAATAATCCGATAGCCTTCTTTGAGATAATGGTTGCGAATTTTTTATGACTATTTTACTTCATTTAACAGTAGATATATTTCATGTATGAAAAAGTAAAACTAAGAATTTTTAAGAATTTAATCCTACACAGATTTATGGGAAGTTAAGATCTATCGAATGAATTACACATAAGCTTTAGATCTTATAGTTAGCTATATACTGCGTAATATAACAAATATAAAAAATAAAATAAAAACTCCAGAACTGAATGTATCTCTTTGAACTAATACGTAATCTTGTAAGCATTCTATTGTACGTTGCAATTTACTGTAAAAAACAACGCTTTGAAAATTTAAATAGATTCATTGCTTTATACTACAAAATACTAAAATACGTATTTCTTTTTACAGTTAGATCGTCGTCTTGGAGGTGGAGGCTCCATGATGACAATGGATATCTCCAAGTCTGAAAACGTCGGTAAACCTGGCGGCGTGGTTCAGATGAACGGTGCACCGGGAGGCGGTGCGACCGGTGGAGGTAATTCCAATACCGGCGGACAGCAAGAGTGTGCTGGGTGTGGTAAAGGTATCACGGAACGGTATCTGCTGAAAGCACTGGACCTGTTCTGGCACGAGGACTGTCTCAAATGTGGATGCTGTGATTGTAGACTCGGTGAGGTTGGCTCGACGCTGTACACCAAAGCGAACCTTATACTCTGCAAGCGCGACTATCTCAGGTGTGTTGAAAGAACTTATTGTTTACTATTTTTGAAAATATTTACTGTTGAATTATTTACTATTTATCTATTTACATTCGATACCTTAATTAAGGAATTTATAGATAATTCAGTTCGGTCAAATTATTTGTGACCACTACCTTCTTATAGGTAGTAAATATTATTAATAATAATTGTTTCATTTTTGTTTGTGTAGATTATTTGGCAACACTGGATATTGTGCGGCGTGTAATAAGGTGATCCCTGCTTTCGAGATGGTGATGCGAGCCCGTAGCAATGTCTACCATCTGGAATGTTTCGCGTGTCAACAGTGCAACCACAGGTCAGTTAGAGTATTATTATATAGCATATGTTATTTTAGGATAACATACATATTTTGGATTACTAAACGTTTTAGTAATTTACAGAAGTTTTTACTACTTTTTGTGAAATCTACACACAAATAAATTAGTTGATAGAATTTGACTTATTAACAAGTAATGAAAGCTACATTGTAAAATCTATGATCCTAGGGAGAACTATTTTTGCCAACGCTATGATTCGATGGCAATACTTTCTTTAAATGTCCGCTGCATTGAAAAAATATTGGTTGTTTAGATCAGTTTGCCAACGTTTTATTATGATGGTTGTATTTAATTTGAATAGTATGATTTTTCGTAGAGTTCGTTCAATTTATTATTTTGATGATGCACTTTATATGTATCTATGTAGTGTAGTCATTCGTTGGACGTTTGTAACAAAGCTTTGCGAGCTACCTTACAAGTTACAAAAGGTATACTAATTATGTGATTGTCTATCGCCAAAGCGACGCCAGTTCTTTGTTAAGTACGACTTCACAGTTCAGATGTTGCTGTTCTATTTAGATTAATTAATATGATTGCGACATACATTCCCCAATTAAACTTATTATATTGTTGGTCAGTGAAATGCAAGTGTATGCATATTTAAATTAAAGTAATAAAAAATAATTGTAAGATGTCAGAAGACTTGAGTTGTTTAGAAACCAATTATTTTTTCTTATAACAAGTCATATTATAGGAATTAAAATGAGATATTAGTAAGTAAATCAATTAATTGAATTTCTATTTTGGTAAATTAATTTCTTCAGTACGTCATTAATTAAACAAAAGAAAGGAAATAATACAAATACTTAATATACGAGTATTTCATTGTATAAAAATTAAGAATCAAATAAATGTATCTATACATACATAAATATATACAAATATATTCATTCGGTTCTTACGCGGCGATTTACAGTTTATTTTTGCACGTGACTGAGATATTAATTATTTATTTAAATAACATTATTAATTACCAACATTCAATATTTGTTGTTACATACCAAACATAAAAAACTAATTAAAGGAATGTCAAAAGTGTCAACACATTTGTGAGCAAACATTCTCGCCTATGAATATTGAATATTAATAAAAGTAAACAATCCAGTTGTAAATGAGAATATCTTCAATGAGCTATTAGGAATTGCTATTGCACATGATTAAAAAAATTCCAATATTGTTATAAAATTTCTTATATCTTTTTAATAATTATGTTTTTCGAAAAGTAATTTTAAAGATTATTTTTTTCTCAAGTAGAAATTTTCTGACCTGCTGATATTTATCTTAACCATAAAACAACTAACATGTTCTAAAGTTTGCACATATCTGATTTTACTCATAGAACATTAAACGTAGCTATTGTTTTAAAATTTCATCAACTTAAAAAAAACCGTAGCAAAAGGTTTTATACAACCACAATACAGATATTCCTAAAACAACACCTTCATTCTCCAACCAAAGATCGTATTTCCTAAACAGACGTATTGCTGTCACGGTGCGATACAGAGACCCGCGGCGTGTGTGGGCGGGCGACGGGGTTGCAGCGATCGGAGGACAGTAGCACGCGGTGATTTCGTTTGCAGGCGCGGCGTCTTTTAAAGCATTTTACAGGCCAGTAGGGAAATCAAGTCCATGCATGCCGACCGCCACGGGCGAGGTCCACGAAATTGTGTGTCTGCCGTCGTCTGACGTGACGACACATCTGTATAGTGATGGTATTTGGGGTGGGAGGGGTAGAGTAGTGTATCTGTTTTATTGATGCAAATGTTTGAATATGTTCATTAGCGTATTGCGTAATAAATGCTGCACATAAATAATTGCTTCAATGATTTCAATTTAGGAGTAATAGTGCGTCATTAATTTTGACAGGTCTGGGTTTATAATATTTTCGCAAAATATTGAGTGCTTTTTTAAAATAATAATATTTTTTTACTGTTTTTCTATTTCCGCGCGTGAATTCCAGATTAAGGAATGAAATTAAATTATGTAACAAAGGGGTAGGAAATCTAATTGTTAGTTTTGTGTGTGCATATTCAGTGACGTATTGGTAAACTGCAGATATAAACAATTTGCTGTCCCTCTGGGGGGTTTATACCCTCGCTTACCGCCCCTTCATATATACTGCATGTTTCGCTTTTACATAAATACATTCCTGTGCATATTAGCCAATTAGCTACCTCAAACTTTATTTTTCATACATCTCGACAAGTTTAAAACATTTTTTTCTATTATATTTACATTTGTATTTATATATTAAAAAATAGTGTTACACCGATTTGGCTGTAGAGCGTTTACATACCGACCGACAGACAGATAGACATCATAAAGGTAATGGTTATGATTGATTGTACAGTATATTTCATGTATAAAGATGTAACTAAGCGCGAGGGGGCGGAAGGGGGATCTGCCTCCCTCCTGGAGTGTTGAGTAGTATAGATGTCAATTATATTGAAAGTATATATGGATACATAGTTTCGTTCGTAAGTGGCCCCCCAACCGTTTTGTAAAATTGAAAAAAATTGGAATATGAAGGGCAAAAAAAGGAAGTGAAGAAAATGATATAACATTTAGTGTTAACATCTGAACAGATACTTGACAATATAAAGTTTAGAAAATACAATTGTAGTTGATATTTTTTGAAATTTTTTAATGTTAAATAATTAATATTTATATTATTTTAATAATTGATTATTCACGAAAAATGATTTGCAATCCTCTTAAAAACGTGCATTCAAGCAAACACAAATATAAAAAATCTCCACGCACACAAATGACTAGTAGTAGTTATAAATTTTACTTTTCAATTTGGTTAATGTATTCTTTTTCTTTCAATAATCCATAAAATATACAACAACAACACAAAGCTTATATCAATTAGCATATTTAATAACGTCGATAACCGTAAAATATAATACTTCACATAGTTAGTTGTATTCGACACACATAATATATTTTATGTACAGTATTGATAAAAAGTTTGTAAGAGAGTAATATAGTATGTATAATGCTTATTATTTTTTTTAATTAAATGGTAAACTGCGTATAAAAGCTCTGTGACGGTTGTGACGCCAACTATTGCAAGTTTTGCAACCTCTATCCAAAAACCCGAAAGTTTAGCGAAAATATTGAAGTTACTTTATAATAATCATACTTTAATATGTTACGAATAAATTATTTTTTAGTTACACAAGAGCATCAGGTAAATACGTAATGTATTTAACTGGTTATTACCCAATAAACATTGTGACGGTTGTGACAGAAAATTGTGACGGTCGTGACACGTTGAATAAAAGGATAAATAAGAGTACTATTTGTGTGTTTAATTGCTTATCGATATTATGAACTAATACTTATAACAATTATTTATCAAATGCATCAATAGACTCATTAAATTTATAATAAATGCGGTTACCCTTAGTCATTATTGTTGGTGAGGGTAATTTTTTTTTAATTCGGTCAAACGTCACGTTTGATATGTAATTGTCAATGACTTTTAATAGTTTGCCACGAGCGTCACTTATTGCCAAGTAAGTTATTGCGATTTCACATTATTTGTTGTCTTTTTCGAAAAAAAAATTAAATTTTTTGTAATATTTTGAAAATTAATAAAAATTTTTTTATTTTCTTTTGGTTTATGAAAATTGATGTTAAATAGCTTGTTAATTTTATATTTTAGTATTCATTTTTCGTAAAATATTTTTTTAACTTTCTGGTATCGATTACCGTGGACTGACCCCTGTGTCGAATAAAAAGTTATGTATTTTTTCAACTATATTTTTCAAAAATTCCATAGTCCATGCGAGCAAAGCCCCGGGCACAGCTAGTATAAATACAAATGCAGAAATCAAACTTTGAAGTAAGTTAACAAAACTACTAATTACCTATAATTTTATTGCAATATAATATTGATATCGAAATAAGAATTAATTAATTATTTTCATTTCAATAAATAGAAAATTACTAAATTTTCAAATAACGTATTAACTTGTTTTTTAAATCTCGCTGAGAGTATATCAATTTTTAAATCAATTATTAAAGTAAAATATTTCGACATGAGACCTAAATTCCAAAAACCAATAAGAAACGAGATTTACCTATATTTCATTTATTTATTTTTTTTGGATTCAAAAACTTTTTGCCAGTACTGTACACTTATACTCGTATATATATAAAGAATGTATAAATATTCTTTCTGTGAAACAATCTTCTAGTTCCGAGTAAATTGACGTCTTAGGGAAAGGTGAAAACGGTTGATGGCGTCACGAAAAAACAAAAACACGTAAATATTTAATCTGAAGCACGTTGACACGCGAATCAAAATGGGAAAATGTCCACCAGTAAAGGGAATTCGAAACTAGCCGCTGTGGGTCGATCTTTCCTTTGAGAGACATACATGTATTTATATATATATCTGTGTATATGTATGTATGTGTGCTGCAGAATGGCGGGGAAGATGTGCAAACTATATATGATTATTTAAAATTTATGTACGCCAGTGTTTTTAAAATTAATCAAGTAAATGGGATACAGAATACGGAACATGTAAACTTCCCTTGAAAGTTTATTGAAAAAATATTTATCTAATGATATGCATTAAACATATATTATTGAGTTCTTATATTTATGGCTAATGATTTCTTAGCTCGTTATTTCGTAGCTCGATTAGTGCAAGTTATCATTTTAGAATCAATTTACTGAATTTTTTAATATTCGGATTTAGTTCGCTTGATATATGCTACACTTCCTTTTTTAGTTTATTTTAATTTTAAAGAAACTTACAAATATGAAATTATAAACTTATGTTCTTGTAAACATAAAGTTTTGCATCTTCCATTTAGGAAACTATTTTTTCAGTACTTTAAATAACCGAATTTATTATATTCGTTTCTGTTCAAAATAACTAAATTGCTAAAATCAATTGTACTGAAAATACCCTGAAGAAAGATTTTGCGTGTAATCAAATTCTTTATAATATCAAGTATATAACTTACAATTTCTTATAAATAGGAAAATTTGCAGTTTTTTTAAATGAAAAGGGGATTGTATATCCCTGCTTTTAGGTATTTTTATAAAAAGAGAAAAATATTAAATATGTACTACAAGATAAATAAAGTCAAGTTAATGTTTCATATTTTTCTTTAAAAATATAATAATTACATTTAGTTCGTCTCTGTAGTTGTTCTTCATACTTTATATTAGAACAAGTTTATTTTCAAAGCCCTGACTTGTACGTATAGCATGACGTTTAACTATTTATTAAGTTAGCCTGTAGAAAATATTTATGATAAATTGTGACACGTTTTGTGTTCTGACGTATGGTCTGTTAAAAGTAACATTTACATTGTGAAATATTATTGCAGCTACTTCTGTGCTGTAATTTATTTACATTAACATTTTTATAAAAATTGAAAACATTTAATGTGATATAATTATAAAGATATTGAACTTCCATATACATGCTAGTGTGCGATGTTTAATACATCATAAAAGAGAAGTATTTTTGAAATGGATAATATATTTATGCTATTATCATTTATGAAATATCAAATTTGAAATCTTCAATTATACTGGGTGTTCATAATAAAATGCAACGCATTTTTATTTATAAAATTAATGTGCTTACAGCAAAACATTTTGAACAAAAGTTACTTCGTTTTAATTGGACAGTAAATATATTTTTTATGTTTTTAAAAAATAATTTAAAATAAACACAAAAATATACAAATAAATTTTATAATCGGTTTAGTATTAATAAATGTTATTAATTTTCAGTGTCAACCAATAATTTTTAAGACTATGTTAGAACACAGTATTTTTGAGCATTAACTCTGAGGAGCCGTAGCTCCTTCGATTACATGCTTATATAAGTATTTCTTGATTAACTACTTAAGTTTGTTCCGCTTAATACGATTCATTTTTTTTTCAATATTTTATGCAGCTTTTAGATCGTTAATAAACATAAGTATTTATTTATTAAAATATTTTTTGGAATGGGGCTAAATCATGTAAATATTTTTATATAATTTGAGTTAATATTTTTGTGGCTAGGTATATATAAATAATATATATTTTTAAATATTGTATTTAATTTTAATTTTTTAGTTGTAAATGTAATCGTGCCAATGTAATGTTTAATTTAAATAAATGGGCTAAAATTTATATGAATCGTTCTCTGACATTAACAAAATTAATACAATAATTAACTACTAATTAGAATAATTAATACACGGTAATAAAACACACTATTTACCGTGAATTTGATGATATTTTAAAACACATTAAAACATAACGATAATTGTAATATTAATTGCATATTTCTTGCATATATTCACATAAATTATTAATTATTTTGTAATAAAACGTATGTATTTAACAAAATATCATACACATTAATGACTATGGTAAAATAATGTTACTGAATTATAGTTATATTTTATTGCTTCAAATTAAACGAATTGATATGTTCAATGAAGAAAATCTAATATATATACATATATGTACCTATAGTTCTAATAGAAAATCAATAATGGCTTTAAATTGGTTATTTTATTAATTAATTAAACAATTGTATAAATATATTTATTTATTATGTAAGGATTTCCTGTATAATGTTTTTTCTCTACAACTTTGGTTTAAAATTTGTTCTTATATTGTGAAAGATTCACTTTTTATCTTTTTTTTCATCCTTCTCGAGGTGCTACGGACATGTAGCTTTAAAGGGTGTTTCTCAATGTTCAACTCACTTACACGTGTACAAAAATGCAGATCTCTAACTCTTTTGACAATTTCAGATTTACAGTTTTCTGTTTTCATATTCTTTGTTAAGGATCTTCAGTGGGTCTTTTAAATATAATTATTATCTAATCAACGAAAATGTCAAAACACGTTAATATATTTGAACCAGTAATGGTTTTTTGATATTTTATTTAACTTTACTTTAATTAAATCTATAAATGATTTTCGAACAATAAATGAAAATACTCACTAAAATAAACATAAACAAATACAATTCACGTTGCGAATAAAATGTATAAACGTTATTTTCTCATCGATGTTTGAAACGTAATTAATTTAAACTAATTAATAAATAGATTAGATACGAAACAAAGGATATAAACAAAGGTCTTCCAGTAAAAACTGTGCGGTGAAGTTACACGGCTTCGTTGTCGACAGTGGCTATGAAATCATAGAATAATGAAGACAATAGCATCGGCGTCTCTTCAAGTTGCGAGGAGCTACTGTGTTCTCCTGCTGGAACGAGCGAGACTTGTTCAAACGGTAGCGGTACTGTTATTTTATAAAGTAGGTGTTGTTTTACGTGGGAAATTATACATTATAAATACATATGTATGAATTTTGAAGTTACTAAGAAGTTTTTTTTATAAATAAATAAATATATGTAGGAGTAGGTACATATAAAAAAATGACAATTTTATATAGTAAATGAAGCAGCAAAAACTTGTATTCAAAATGGTATTATTGCGATTTTTGGAACTTTATTAAAACAATCAAAATTAACAGTTTTTCCCTTCTAAGAGTTTTATATAGATTATTTCACATAAATGAATGTATCGAAAAAATGATGAGAAAATAAACATTTTTTCCTATTACAAATTGCTTAGAAATAATTTTTAATAGATTATTTCGATATAATTTTTCATTAATTGATGGTCGGACAGAAACCATTAATTAGGGCAATACATTTTCTATGGATTCCTAGCTGGAATTTATTTTATTCGGTGTAGAAGGTCTTCTCTGGGGTCGTCGAAAAATATGAATAATTTTCCTTAAATTTTTGTAATATCTAGAACTTTGAGTGCTTATAACATAAGCATTTTTCGAGATTCCGACATTAGGTGCCGAGCATTATTTAGGGCACTCTTTTCTCTATTATAATTTAAAATTTCATTTTGAAATTCAATTAAATACATATTAAACACAGCGATCGATCGTAACTCTACATTTCAGGCTAAATCTCCAAACTCGACGTCGCTAAATGATTTTTTCGCGGGCTCTTATTCATTAACTATTTATGTTACATAATTTTTAAAAACACTGTTTTGTTTGTAATTTTATCAGCTTTAAGATTTATTAAACCTGGTTTCTTCTAAAACTGACAGCCCCAGTGGTATACCAAAATAACTGATTTTAGACAGCTTTGTAAGCCCCTAGAAAGTTATGCACCCCCCTGTGAAGGGGGGGGGGGAAGTTATCACCATGTTCTATACATTGAAATCTACCAATTTCTTGAAAAAAAAAACGTACATCGTCATTTTTTTCTAGCACCACCCTATACGAAATTGTCTACTGATTGGACTATAGATTGGTTTGTTTTAATTGTTGAACTCTTTATATATTTCAATAAAAAAAAATATACCGACACGAGTCTGTTCACTACGACCCTGTAACGGAACCAAAAGCGTGGTCTGCAAGATTAAATACATATCTGTGACATAATAATTGAATGCCGTACCGCGCTAGACAATGGCCCTCAGCGAATAACTAGAGAACAACAATGGAGCGAAACCATACCGATTAATTTGTTTGTTGGACTGCCCGTACAATAAGTGTGATTTAGAGAGCCAATTAAAATGTTTTTAAAAGCCCGTCCGGGGTCTGAATGTCACCTCGAACATAGCCAACTAGCTTTGTTCTAACCTTTAACCGCCTGTATTATATTCATATTTCCAGTGTGCGAAATGTATATTTATTTGTACGTGTAATTAGTTAATAAATAAAATCAGATGAAGAAAATAAATTGGCGGGGATTTTTTTAAATACCACTACTTTTAGTTTATTCTATGTATTTTTAATTTACAACTGAGAAGTTTCGATTTAAAACTTGTCTGATTTCAACCAATTTTTAGTTAATGAAAAATTATTAATTGGTATGATGTGAATGTGACAATGTTGATGTAAAAATGGAATAGTCAAGTTTTGAAACGAACCTCCTCAGTTATAATTGGTTCGTTAAAAATTGTGTGAGTTTTTCAAGATTCAAAGAGAAAACTAACCAGAGTGCATGGTAACTGAAGGACTTTCTCCCTAAAAATAATTAATTTACTAATTATACTAACGTAAATTGTCTACTTTTGAAAAGTAGTTTTTTAGTAGATTGTATTGTAGAGTTAAAATAAAATTTCAAAATTTTTTATGTGAATTTTATTTCATGTTTGTGTAATTTTTAAGTCAAAAGTTCTTTTTACCCAGACATAATTATCTTCAACTATAAAAATATCCAATTGATTTTATAAATCCGAGCGAACATTCAATAACTAATTTGGTTTCTAATTAGATTCTGAATGTTTTCAATTATATTTTCATCCAGATAATAAATTGTTCTCATACATATGTCCATGAATGTATGTGTATTTATTTTTATTGTTCGTAGACAGGCAAATATGATTTGAAATGAAACGAAAAGAGGCAGTTGATTAAATTTTTATAGATATCATTCTGATTGTTCTCGAGCGTAATTATTTTCCCTGCATTATTTGAATCGTTGTACGTCGCAAGTCCCGTGTGGATCTACGAACTAGTAATAAAGATAGTGTTAATTTATTTTCCTTTATAAACTTTTAGTTGCTTTAAAATGTTTGGTTGTGATAAAGTAGTTAGATAAAAACCTAGGCTCCTAAAGAGATAAGATGAGAATAAGTTCGGTTTATTCTCGTCTCATCTCGGTTAGGTCAAAATTTAAACGTGTCTCCTTTTGTATAGTTACCCGAGACCGAGACTAGCCTCGATGTCATCAAAATGGTCACATACCTGGAAAAGATAAGGAATTTTTATTATAGGTCATGTAAGTTACACGTATGGCATTAAATATTAATATAGTCTGGGAAAAAATATGTTTTTCTTATTTATTCATCTAGAATTTAACTATTATTGCGAATTTTCTTTCCATTAATTTAATTTAAACATAATTTTGTCATAATTAAAGCTTGTCTTGTTATAACTTAAACTTGTTCCGTCCCGACGTGAACCCGTATGATAACCTCACTGTCATTTATTTTGATTATAAAAAGACTAAAAAAAACTGTATTTTAAATCCAGATACGCATTGTTGTTCGAACTTTAATTACCAAATGAACGAATATTTAAAATCATACATTATCTAATTTCACTGCCGGGTCAAAAATCATATTTGTCTTGCATTAGCATCCAATTCCAATATTAAATTAATTTCAATTCCTGCTCATAATTCCTGCGTAATGTAATTAACATAATACACAATATAACATCAATGACAATTATTTCAAAACAATGCCACCGTCCGTATCGTGGCAAGTTTTTAGTCCACCGAATAAATATCGATTTGAGTATGTTTACATTGCATAATTGCACATACTAATTAATATTGATTCAATATTACATATATATTTGTATTATCCATTGTTACATGATGCTGTAATTTGATAATCTAAGTCAAATGACAATACCAACCTGACAACAATGGTGATAGACGAGAATGTGTTCATTGTTGCCAACATAAACATGATTTACAAATAATTACTACCAAACCTAGCGAGAATTTTGGCTTGTGATTAAATTATGATGAGCATTGTCAGATCAGCTTCATACTATAATATATCCCTCTTCCTCTCCTACCAATGTACCCCCTCCCCCCACTCCAACCCTCAGAGTTCTATCGCTACTGTCCGGTGAAATTATAGTGTTTGCTTGTTTCTCATTGTATGTTATTGTATAATTAAACTATTGTAAATAAATGTATGTGTGTACATTTCATATTTACTTACATATGTATACATATTTAGGTATATACACATGCATAATAGCTATACTAATAGTTTACAGATATCCAACTCTGCGCTTGTTAAACTGTTTCGATCAGTTAATAAATAGTATTTATTAAAACTTTGTCAAATACGACTCGAACCTCACGCATTAATGCCCCGTAGCCGTAGCGTATAATTTTTCAATTTGTTTGATTCTTTTATATTTTTAATTGCTCTTTAAAACCTTTAAAATATTAGCACATTTAAAACAGTGCAATTAGTGGATCTTGGTTTACACCCAGAAATCAAGATCCATATCAAGATCACCGCGGAAGCCTCAAGACTTGTAGTGCAATTAGTAACAATTTGAATATTATCGAAAAGGCAGCTTATTTTTTTTTAGATTTTTCCACAAACTTTCGGAGATGTAGGCATACAATTTTTTCCGATTTTTTTTTTAAATTTGCTAAGCGAAGATTTTAATATTTACACATACTTTCCAAAATTGGATAATGGTTATCCATTTGCCCCCCTAAAAAAGCGCCAAATTAATTATAATTTTTAGTTTCAATTTTATAGACAACCTTTGGTTTTGTGATATTGATTAATTTTGGCAATATTTTGACGAATTTTGTCTTTTTCAGATTCTGCGTTGGCGACAGATTCTATCTGTGCGAGAACAAGATTCTTTGTGAATACGACTACGAGGAGAGGCTGGTGTTTGCGAATATGGCCTACAACCCTAGCAGTCTAGCTCATATCAAAAGACAGACAAGCCAATCACATGTAATACCGGTAAGCTGAATTTTGAATATATATTTGTTTTCCTATTCTGAAAAAATGTTTAGGTCTTCTTTTTGATGATAAAAATTATTATTTTTATCAAAATTTACCCTGGGAGTAGTTGATTCATATCACTTTTTTCTGTACATATTGTAATGTATTTTTGATTCTATTTGTTACGGTTCAATTTTTATTTTATTTAAAAAAATGTAATTGTCAACCGATGTAAGTGCTCAAGTTTTATAATATACACTTTCAATTATGGAAGTTTAGGGAAGTCTTGGTTCTTCCAATTTTTTAGTCGGTCTCATCTTTTTTTCGCCTTTAAAGATTTTTTCAGGTTTTTTTTTCAAAAAAATTTCGTCTCGATGTGTATCTACTAATTTTATTATAATTAAAAAAAATGTAATAATATTGAGCTTACTCCCAGGTTAACTAAAAATAGTTTTCAAAATTATTCCTAACTCTGTTCGATTCGGGCACATTTTATAGCAAGCTCCATCAGGTCCACAGCAAATGATGAATGGACATCGGGGACCTAACCAAGGGCTGAATCCTCCCTCAAACGGCGACCTAAACAATAACATGTCTGGGTCACAACAATCCTCGTTAGGATCACATCCCGGAATGGCGACATCACAGTCGTTTCCATCTGGCAACCACCTTAAGCCCAACACGAACATGATGTTAGGTGCAACCAGCTGAGGAACGCACCGCTAAGAACTGATTCTGTTGGTTCGTTTTTGATTTGATGGAACTTTGTGACATGTGACAGGCAGCTATTTGTATATTTTGCAAGAAAAACTATAGTGTCAGGAGTATATTTTCGAACAGTGTGTACTTTACTGTAGATTAACTCGATGTTTATATGATTTTTCTTCTTGTTAACTTGCATGTACATTGTACACTACCGTCGTTGCGCGAGCAAAATCTGCTATGTTACAAATTTAATGTATATCATTTTTCAGGAGACAATAAAAACATAGATTTTGCAACTATACTATCAGTAGTCTCAGCAAATAGCAGTTGTTATCGCAGTTTTTCCAACATTTTTTTCGAATATTTTTCGAATATAAAAATATTCCATCAAAAAATTTCACATAGCAGGTTTTGCACCCGTAACGACGATATAATATACGAATGAAATGATTCTTTAAATTAATTTAAATTGATTCATAGGTTTATTTATCGAAATATTATTTCGTTGGCATTCATTTGCAATGGTTGACATATTGTCGATTGTTTGCAATTCATGTTTTTGTACTTCTTATTTTTTTTACCTTATACAGAATGTTTTGTTTGATATAGTAACTCTGCTGAAAAAATAGATTACGTTATTTCAGCATCAATATTTTTGAAATTCAGTAAATTGATAATTATAATTATTGCGATTTTTTGTCTTAATATGTTCTATATTACATAAATTGATTTATTTAAATTTTAATTTATTTGAATTGTATTTCAAATGTAGATATGTACAGGGTTACAGATTTAAATTCATTTCATTATAGTTTATTTATTTCTATAAATTAATCGAAATATATTTCCTTATTTAATTTGTGAAGATTTATCTTAAAAATATTATTTAATACAAGCGGAAATTATAATTATCAAAAATAATTATTGTTTAATATTTTATATTTAATGAAACGATCATATATTTTTGAGATACAATCTTTGAAACGGGTTGTAAAAATTATTGTAAATATAAATATAACGGGAGGTGCAATCGTTGAAAATTGTTAATTTTTAATGTTTATTATTAATAATATTGTTCGCTTATGTATCTCGTGTAAATATGTAAATTATAATAATGTAAGTATGTGTGGTTATTTTAAATACATACAAACGGTGTCCCAGCTTCGAAGAACTAGGCGTTTTTTTTTTCGAGAACGGATTTACTTAGAAAACTGAAACATAGGCCATTTTGAATATTTTTGCTCTGTTATTGATGAGAGATATGAATATTTTAACAGGGGTGTTTTTGTGTTGAAAAAGCATTTTTCTCGTGAATTTTTATTATTTTTGGACAGTTCTAGAAAAAAAAAATTCTGAAGATGTGTAAAATGTGATAAGAGTGCAATTTGAGAAAATATAATAGACTCTAAAAAACATTTGTATCTGTAATCAAAAACAGGGTAAGAAAACTTTTTGAGCTGAGCAGTTAAAAAAAAGATTTTGTCGTTCGAACTGGGACAATCCTGTATATATGAAAATACCTTTATGAAGTGGGTAGTCTACAAGTAACAAATTTCATATACAACTTAAAAATGAAATAATTTAACCTGGGTACTATAATAGATACAACAATGATACCAAATCACTTGTAAACTAGGTACTTCATATTATAGAAGGTATGTTCGTTTGTATTATGCATATATTATATAGGTACATACACATAATTAGTCTTAATATACTTGACATTTTTACTATCGTCATGAACTCATTAAAATATTAACATAAAAACGTTGTAAATGTCATCACGGAAAATAAAAATGTTTCATTTTGAAAATACAATTTAAAATTATTAAAAAAACTGTATTTTGATTACATGCCATCCTTTTTTTAATTATATGATACATATTTTTGAAACATGTTTAATAAACCAGTGGTACATAATTTGTTAAGTATTTAAATACACAACACGAAATTTTAACATCTAATAGCACATTTATATAAAAATTATTCAATGCAATTAATTAAAACTATTCATTGTTAAGTTATTACTCTTTCAAACATCATAAGTCAGAGAAGTTAATTAGTAGAATTGATATTGGGTAAAAAATTCATTGATCTGAAGCAGTTTAAGTGATTTGTATTTAATTGTGCTAATAGGTATTAAACGCGATGTTAGGTTATTACATGAAAACTGTAAAATTGTGATTTTTCAGAAGAGTCATTTGAAAGTTTGAAGTGTAAAAGTTTTGTTCAGAACTGATCAAACGAAATAAAACATATAACTAATTCAGAATAAGCGTTAATCAGAAAATAACTAAAATATCAGTTATCATGTTATTACCTAGGTTCTATTTATATCTCGATCAAAACAATTCTTGTTGTTTTTCTTGATATTTTCTTACACAGTATTGTTATTTTTTTAAATCCATATTCTTTGATAAGAAATGACAGTTAGTAGTAAGTATCATATATTGTATACATTGTCAACCAGTGGTTCTCAATCAGTCTTTTGTTAATTTGATTACATTAAGTATTTAAATATAATCTTATGTTAGAAGAACTTTCATATTTATTCAATTTTAACATAAGAAGAAGGTTGGGAACAGTATTAAATCCAGAGAGTGCAGTCCGAGAGGGGATTTCAATATTGCATAAAGGGGCGGGGGAGGGGTGACCATTACTTTACATTTATTTATATTGGTATATAATAATTATTATACTTCGATCGGAGGGATTTTTATTTTCGCCCCCTCCCAGAACCCTCCTGGATTTAATACTGATCGGGAACCATTGTTATTATAGGTCATTATCGTGCCATATTTCTTCCATGAACATACTGTAAAGGTATACGATTCCAAATACGGTCGGATACTGCTGTAACTATACCAATGATCTTGACCAAAGAAATATATCATTCAGTAGATATTATTTATGCTCATTTTATTTTCCATTCCTATATAAAAGGTAGATAAATCTCACAGAATACATTGGTGCAATTTATTTTGCCTTTTGTATCAAATGTAACTTATATTTCAGAGTTGTTTCAAGGTAAGTTGATTTCTATTACAACAAATTATACCTATTGTTTAAATTTACAATTTTTTCATGTGTGTGGATGGGGCGGTAAATTTTATTATCATTTTAATAATCTACGTAAATGTAAATAATATGCGAAGAATATTTTACTATTCCCAGAAGGTGACAGAAAAACTGTGGTGTTAGATCTTTATGCTTTAATTTAAACAATATAAATTTATATTGTAATTTCAAATACAAGTTTTGCTATATAGGTACATAAAATTAATTTTAAAAATGATTCGATTAAACAAACCACCAATCAAAGATATAAAAATATGAAAGTACCTACCCACTGCAATAAAATACTTAATATAATAAGACCTTTAACGATACCGGGTAAAACGTACGGTAAAAAATGTTGAACACAACCTCCAATAGTTATTAAATCAAATTGCTGTAAGAAAATGTCGACACTCGTCCCCCGAGAAAGTGGAGAAATAAAAACACCCCTCTTCCATAACGGAAATTAAAAACACAGCTCGAACCAGGAATATTTATATATTTTAATATTGCAAAATGCCATTATTACTCGTAATGAAAAAGGTCATTTCATGCGATAGCCTAATTGCGTGGTGGGGTAAGGAGAGAAAGATAGAATGACGCGTGTTAAAATACCGGTTGAATTATAAATGTCATTCGTTTTTATTTTAGGATATAAAATGTGTTTTAAACTTAATATATAATTGCAGTTTTTTATATTTCTTTAAAGTAATGTAACATGTAATTTATTTTAGGGAAAGAATTAAAACTAAATTCATTCTGGTGTTACCAGAGGTGTAATTTGAGGCTATAGAGAAGTCAGGGGCGCATGTATCAGGGGGACAAAAAAAATCATCCTAAATTAAAATTGATAATTTCTAATAAAATGTACACAAATGAAAAGGTTTTAATTTTAAAATTAATGTGTCACCGCGAAAATTTTTTAGTATAAGTATGTTAAATATAAATATTTCTATATAGTCGCTAAGTACTTAATAGTGCGTAAGTCGATTTTTAGATACACATATGGGCTGACTGAAAAGTAAATGATTCTCGAATGTCAAAAAATTTCTAATTTGATTAAAACTTTGACGATAAGTATTTTTTTGTCTTAAAAATCGACTTGTGAGGTGTTAGAACTTACTATGGGTTATCTGTAATAAATTGTATTATTTGTGTTAAGTAAAAACTTTTATAGATAGTAGATATGAAACAATTAATAAAAATGAATAACAAAATAAAATACCATTTCATATAATTTATACCTAGTAGGTACTTGCATAATCATCATTTAATATTATGAAATACCCCTTCCACACATTATTTAAAAATCATACTATACATGCATATTATTGCGTTTACTATTTATATGACATTTCGTTTCATGGTTTGAATAGTCATTTTATTCTTACGTTTCGTACAAACTGGGTTTAATAAACGAAATTGTTTAGTGGCATTTATAACATTGTGTGTGCGGTTATATTATATTAAACTCAGGACGCGGACGGTGCGGGGTGGCGGCAGGGGTTGAGAAGAGGGGGTAAGTGAAGATTGGAGGAACGACAAGTCACCCTCTCCCTGTGCTATCTCATTTCCTTGTCAACCTATTTGTAATCCAAAATGTAAAATTGCGTTGCTACACAATCAAAAATTTACTTGTAACTTAACGACTGCTTTCATAATACTTTATAAATATTATTTAGTTTTTATTAGAAATTAAGGTATTTGTCTATTAAGCCGACACCAGTCACAGCAGCATAAAAATTACTATAAAGTGACAGTGACGAAACTGATAATTATTTTAGATAAATGCGTGTGGACTCAATTTTCTCCAATATGTCAGATAGTATGAAACATCCATAGTCTATGTTCGTATGGTATCAGCATAATACTCGTACTTGAAAAACGGAGAAACTGTGGTTTCTTAATCACAAACTAATTCCAGTTTGGAATCGTTAGGCTCCTGATGAGGACTTCTTGTGAAGTCGAAACACGTGTCGAGTGACATAACTTTTGTGGTTAAGGTGCAATTTTAGTTTAAATATAATACTCGTAGACAATGGTCGGTAAATTAAGTATTATGAATTATTTTGATAGGTGGGAAGGTTTTTTAACTGTTGGTAAATATAATAAAATTTATGTAGGTTTAATTTGTTACTCGAGAGACATTTCTTCTGTCGACGTCATTATTAAAGTTCACATTTATCGTAATCTTTATGTCCAATGAAAGAATATATTTTACAAGTGATTAACATTATATTGCTCATATGTTATGTATAGGTACGAATATTATTAATATTTCTAATCAAGCCCTTTAGAAAAACGTATAAAAAATTTTTGATTTATGCAAAAAGTCATTCTAGGCATACTCTTATTATTCGTATAGTTTTACATTATAAATATCTAGTTTCAAAAATATTGAGAGCCACTGAACTTTAAACTGTATTAAATACTTTTCAACACTAGCTTTAAATCTAAAACTTCAGAGAAAAAGAAAGTTAGTTGGTTTCTAACAAGTGTCATATTATTTTTTACTGTGTACCTAATGTCACAAAAACAATTTTCCTTCTTTATCCGGTACAATTTCCTTTCTTTAAGTTGAACAGCGGACTGCACGATTTTATAACATTGAAATGAAAATATACCTGTATATTAATTTGAATGAAGCTCAGTGAGATGCTGGTTTCATTTTCATATAATAATATCACAGATTTTGACATCTCATTTGATGCATATTATTTACTTTTGTAAAAAGAAGAAAAACTGTTATTTATTTTTTGTCTTGAACATCATTGTTGAAGTGTGAAAAATATGAAAGTGGTGCAACTACAATGATGCAAGGCAGCAGTAAGGGTCTTAAAGAATCAAACTGCGTACACTTGTCATAGAAAGTTTGAAATAAAAGTCATCTGTAAAAAATGGTAAATATCTTTTCAATTAAATTTATTTAATGTTTATTTGCTTAAGAACTGTAAACCAGGGATACTTTGGTGCATTTTACAATTATTTTTAATATCATCATATATTATGAAAACGCTAAAATAGAGGTTATACTAAAAATAATAATTTACCTATTGAAATTGTGTAATTTAACCTGTGGATAGGAATACGCCAACAAAGACTGGTCTATGTTTTGATATGCAGCGTGTATATAATATAATAGAACATGTCGTAGACTAAAACTATTCGGATAAATATTAATTTAAAATAATGAGGGAAAACGCTAAGAAATTCAATTCTCTACATACTTTGCTATGTTTGCATAATCTAATACACGAGCAAAGTGCATGCAAACAATATGTAATATAACGTATTATATAGACTATAGATAATGAACAGGTAATATGTGTTAAAAAACCAATAGCATTTGTTTCTTTTGTACAGCCAGTTGCGTCTAAACGGGTTGTTTATTTTATTGGGACAATACCATCATTTTATTGTTACTCTTATGACCGATATTATAAAGAATTTGCTTCAGAGTAAATGCCAATTCGCTTTTGGCTAACGCTATCTGCCAGGTATTAAATATAAATGATAACCACTCTCAGATGTAGCGAATGAAATCGTACATGTGATAACTTTGATGCTCGTGCGATTAATATAGAAATCAGCGACTTAAAATAAGTTCTGAAAAAATGTACCTCATAAAATGCATAGTATTTACATTATTATACATTTATTTCCACTGCTCTAGAATCCCAAGTAAATTTATAACGATTTGACACCTCGTAGATAGCGTTAGCCAAAAGCTAATTAGATTTTACTCTCGAGCATTTTTTTATAATACCGAGTATTTTATAAAATAAAACGATACTGGATTACACGGAGCAGAAATAGCTAAAAAATTCAGCTTTAGGTATATAACTATTTTAACTTTTAGATATCAACGTTTTGTCAATTTTAGCAACGAAATTACATTTTGAAAATGTAATTTTTCTGTTATTAAATTATCAACTTCTTAATCTTAATACAATAACATCTATCTGCAACGTTAACTGAAGACCATTAGCTCTCAAGAAAAATCGACCAATTTCCTCGCTTGTCATCTCTATCCTTGTTTATTCCACACACCACAGAATCCTGTCCCTATTACTCTGATGATGAAAACGTTATCTAAGCCATCTTTAATTTGGTACATTCTAAAACCTCAACATGTATTTATAATAGAACTATGTGTGTAGTGTTGGTTATTGAGGATATTAGATGACTGATAAATCACTTTAAAGAGGGTGAGCTTTATATATACAGAATGTACATTTTAAGTTGACACAAGGAAATATGTTATCAGCAAAAGTTGTATAGCATAATTTATTTTTAATTTGATGGACTATTTCAAGGTATTTTATAAACAAAAACAAACTTTTTTTTAACATTTTTATCGAACAAAAAATAGTTAAACAATAAATTGTTTGTTTCTAAAATTGAGATTCTGAGTAAAAAGTGGATGAAAACAAAATAAAATATTTATTTTTTGATACATTTTTATATAATTGAAGTATGAATTATACCACCATGTTGTCCTTCTCGAAACTATAGAACTTTTACCAATAACATTTTTTTCTAAAATGCATAACTCGTGAAATATTTCTTTGTTTCAACTTAAAATTTACACCTTCCTGTATACATATTTTGTCTCTTTTTTTAACATTTCCGTATCGCAATTTTGAACACGTACATTATTTGAAGACTTTTTTCTTGTTGGTAAATATTTCTTGTATTTTCAATTGATATTAAATCAAATTAAAAAACAATTATGTCCTAATGTTTGTCAAAGATCAATAGTTAATAGACTTTACTTCCATTTTAAATCCATTTTCCTCTAGAGACGATTCAATCAACCTACCTGCGTATGATGCAATGGGATTTACTTGTGTTCTTTACACTTGTTAGAAAATGTACAGGTTTTCTTTTTATCTATCGTCAGAACTTTTCCAATATACAGTTAAACTAAATAGCTGTAAATTAAACTCTCAAAACCTATTGAGTTTAGTTTCTTTTCTAACAACTTCAATTTCCTGTACAGGCTATTGGAACATCAATGATTTTTTATAACACGTTTAATTACATAAGTATTTAATTATTTTTTTATATTTTACTTCTTACAAAACTAATTCAGTTGTAAAATTTACAGTTGTTAAATATTTTTTTATACACTGGTATATTTGTAACTTTTTTACTATGAATAAATTGAAATGTTCTATCTGATAGTATGTATCTATAGATACTTTAGAGTTCATAAAATGTTAAATGCAATATACATATAAAACTTTTTATTTTAGAAGACTTTCTTAAGGGTTGAGTACATTTTGAAATTATGAAACTATTTTTCATATTACTGATTCCTAAGTCAACATTTAACATGCGCATAAATTTCCCATTTCTAATGAATATAAAATATGATAATAATCTGCAATAATCTACATAGTTATAACCCTGGATTAATGTTACATCTTTGTTGAAGATTTACTTAAGCTTAGGGTTTAGCCCCTAGCTCTTCTCTCTGTGATATTTTTATAGTGTAAAGTAGTTTATAATAATAATTGTAGTTGTTTTAGTATAGTGTATAGAATTCAAGGTTGTACTATTATTAATAATATTAACTTTATACGTTATAAAAATACATAAATTTCAATCTAAAATTATTTGTATAATTCTAACAATGGGTAAAAAGTATTTTAAAAACAATTTATAGATAAAAATAAAATCATTCATATACTAATATCGGTTTATGAACTGATGAACAAAATTACTACACTGATATTAGGATGCAATAACTATCACTGTTATGATAGATACCTACAAATATATATTTTTTATATTGCGTCAAACAAAATATTTTTTTATAAATAATAATTATAATAAATATTTAAATTGTTAAAGAAATTAATGAATTCATTACTTCACTTATGAATGTATTAACTATTGTATGTACTATTTCTCTAACATCAACATTTTGTTTCGTTGTGTAAAAGGTGTCAAATATTCAAAACACCAAACCAGACAGATAAAAATACATCTTTATTCAAAACACAAAAGCGTATTTAAATCATACCACACGATTAAAGTTGGCGCTGGAAGAAACCCATATTTACATTAGATATAGATGTTGCCACATCTTCACAATGGTAGAAACTCATGTTTTTGCTCCATAAATTCGATTACAAGTCATTGAGCAACGAATACTCAAGATATTTAAATTAGTTTTGTTAAATATTAACTCGTGTGTTACAGCAAGTGCCAATGTATGTATAAAAGCTTGTTTTTGTGACTATTTTCAATTTTCTACCACAATTAGTTTATTACACTTAATAGTACATGAAAATAAACTACTTTTACAAAAAATTTCATATTACTTATTTATTTTTATAATATCAAAATGATTTGTTATGATTTAAAATGAAACTCAAAACATTTTACCATTTTCTGGGAAAAAATTATTACAATGATAGATATTTTGAACTATACATGAATAGAAATAAATAATAGATTTTTAATTAATTATTTAAATTATGTAATGACACTTATGCAACATTTCATTAATATTCATCGTCATGTATGCGAGTATTACCAAATTCAATAGAAGTGATTAATTCATTAATCGAATGTGTATAAAAACCATGACAGTTCGAGTTGGACCAGTTAGATGGCAGTTGATCCGTGGGAGGTTGTCACGTTTAATAGTTTTATTTGTCACATATTTTTTTATATGTACCTATATTTTAGCATGTAATTTTTTTTAATTAAAATTATATGTCCTTAATTACGATATTTAATAATATTAAAATATTTGTTATTTATCAAATATCAGATGATTTTCATAACCATTATCAACACAATAATTGTTAAAATTGGGTCTACAATTCTCTTTTCTACATATCTTAAAAAATATTGAATAAATTATAATTTACGATTTGAAATTAATAAAATATATATTGTGGGTACATTTTCATTAACAATAAGTTAGTTTTTAGAATTATAAACTCTCATCGAATTCCTCGAGGTATCTAAATATAAATAAATGAAATCATTAGATTTAAAGTCATCTGAAGAAAGTGAGTAAATACTTTTGCTATCTACGAATAAATACAAGCATTATCATTCTCACAATATTAAATTATTTCCCAATTACAAACACTTGATATAAATTTGCACAAATTACTTAAACGTTTACTTTACTGGAGGAAGACTTTGTGCCAACTCGCGTGTAATGAAATAACTGTTAATTTTTCCATCCCTGCAACAACAACACAAACCCAACTGCCACTAAATTATTCCGCATTATAGATAATTATAAAGTTGTGATTCCAAACTCTTCCGAATGAGTAACTACAAGCAACGAAAGTAGCATCTTAATTTATAAACTCTCGGAAACTGCGCACCTGCTGTGTTCCCAGATTATTTAGGAATTTCTTAATTCCAGTCATTATTTAAGAGTCCTGCTTGCACGCTTTCAGGATTTTGTTGCCTACTGAATTATAATTCATTTAATCGCTTGCATATGAAGGGGTTACTATATTCCCCTTCTTATATATATTTAATATTATAGTAAATGCTGTAAAGTTTAAATTGACACAATGAAATATTTCAAGAGTTCTGCATTTAGAAAAAAATATAGCATCATTTATTTTTGATTTGGTGGACGATTTCAAAATCAATTGAAAAGTAACCAAGTTTTTTAGATAAGAATTTATATATTTTTACCACACCATCGTATTTTATATGAATAAATAAACAAATATTAACTAATATATTTCTATCGGATTTTTTTATGATATTAACAAAATAAACAGATTTTGTTTTGTTTTCATGATTTTTTTTACTCAGAATCATTCAATTTTAGATAAAATTGGAAGATAGAAAATGATTTTTTAAGGAATTTTATGTTATGTGGAAAAAAAATTATTTTATCTATTTTACAAACAGAGTAATAAAATTAATTTAGAATGAATATTAATTAGTTTTTTTAAACCGAAACAAGTTACTTTGCACAATGGATACGATCAATATACTAATAAATAACTAACACAAACAACAGTTTTATTCTCAATAGTGTATTATCTTGAATTCATAAAGGATTTAACTCAATAAGTCTGTTAGGGGAAGTGGCGACAAATTTTTGTTTTCTCCAGGGAGGAGATCTGAATGACAATTAGGCGTAACTTTATAACAAGTACTTAAAGTTTTATAAGTTTGTCTTTCAGCCTGTCGATTCAGGATTAAGTTCCGTCACTTACTTCAAACTTCCCAGCGTTTTAATTGCTTATGTTTAAATATTAAATAATTATGGGTTTTACACATATTCATTTACATACATTATCTCTACTTCTTTACTTTCTTTTATTTTTCTGAAAAAATAACATATTCGTCTATTTTGAAATACGATATAGAAAAAAATTAACTGACACGTTCTTTCATTAATTGTATAAGTTAATTTTGCAAAATTTTTATGAAAAATTAGTGATTGCATATATATTACAAAATACTATTGATTTCTTTTATTTTAACACTGAAGTACGTGATTCATGCAGATAAAAAATAAGATATTTTAATATTAGTTATAATTATTTTGAAGAAATGGTTTTGCCATTAAATACATACATAAACCTATGATCTACATATATTTGCTTTAAAAAATTCAGATAAACATAAAATATTTATTCAGTTAAAATGATCATATTTAAATCATTAATACAAATAAATTTGAAGATTACAAAAGTGTCATTTGAAAATTAATTATGAAGGTCCACTGGTCAAAGAAGTCAGCAACTCTCCTGTAATAGCAACATAACAGAAAGCACCTTCCTCTGGAACAGGCTGCCCCGCTAAGAACTCATTAGCAGCAGGTCCTGTAGGATCTAGAATATCTCCACCACCCGGAGCTCCATTAGCCATACAAAGTCGGGCGGCTTCTCCCAATGGAACCAACACATTGCTTGGAGGATGTTCAGCGAAAGGGCCGCTTACTCTTAGATTTATCGCATATCTAGAAAACAATTATGTGTAATTTATAAAGTTGCATTCTATTAATAAAACAATTATTGATATTTGCAAAAATATTACCCTAAGCCGTAAAACATTTGTTACATGAATTTAGGAACTTGATTAATACTATCCCAATAATATAACTACCTTAATAATATGGACTAATACACATTGAAGTGCTGTTAAAGTTCAATTAACTGACTTGAAACCTGTATGATACTACTACTATTAAATTGTAATTAATAATGTAATTGAACGCTACAATAAAAATTAGAATTGAAATTTAAAAAAATTAAAAATATCTGAAGTATCAGGGATGCACTAAGTTTCTGATACATATATTTAGATAGATCTGCACGTTGTAACAAATATTCGAAGAAACACATACATATGTCGTATGAGTTATCTAGAAGTCCTAGTAACTAATATACCTCCACAAATTAACAATATATTAACATAATGATAAGAGGATTTAATCGCATTGACAGTTGATTTTATGTAAAAAAGTAGTGTCGTTTATTTACCCCAACAACGCCATAATGTAATCATTTCTAACAGCTCGCATGCTAGAACAGGCGGCTCCAAGATGGATCACACATAGAGTCTGGAGCCAAGAAGCCGCACGGGTACGTTGAGCAGCACCTTTGAGCAGTGCACAATAAGGGTAGGCCATGTATAGCATGAACTGGAATTCTTTATCTAATATCTAAACGTTTAAAAACAATTCATTAATATTATTATTTGATTATTATATTGACTGAAAATAATATCAGTATTATAATGAAAAATTCAAATTTGGTTGGAGGGTTTTGTATTAATTTTAATTTTTCACTCAATAACCGTCTCTTCCTAGATTATTAAATTTTATAGTTGTTTATAACTGGATCAAATATATATATAATATATTTAATAGGCTTAAGTTAAAAGTGGATGAATAATAAAATATACCTCATTTAAATCTTGATCAGCTTCACACTCATCTTGAGATTTATGAATAGAACAATCCATTGGAATAAAATCTTTTGGTAAAGATTCGGTGATTTCATTCCAAGTCTGGTCTACTTCCCATCGAGAGAGAGAAAATGGTACTTGAAAATCTTTGAAATCTGGGAGAGCTCCAATAGGAGGATTTGTTCGAAATATTCCAAACAATTCATCGTTAAGTATTGTGATCATTAAATAAAGTAAGTACCTAAGACAAAATATATTTACAATGATATAAGAAATATTGTACTTATTTCACCCATAAAAATAAATGTAGTTTAAATAAAATTAATTATTATGTACAATGACTGTATTTTTTTACTTTCTTATACCAATGTATATGAAATATACATATAGTATAAGTAAGTATAGTAAACGCGATTTTTTTCGAAATCCGGATTTTGATGGAATTATTAATTTTGACCTTCCCTGAATCCATTCTGACTATTTTCGCCATGATGTCTGTGTGTCTGTCTGTGTGTCTGTCGGTCTGTCTGTAGACGCTGTAACTCAAATACGACAAATCGTAGAAAGGTGGAATTTTATACTTAAGATTGATTTTTGCCTGGGAAGAAAACCTCCTATTTTTGAAAACGATCATTCAACCGGAAATGGATGTTTACCTACATCGATTTTTGAATTTTTCGAATTACACTGAAACAGTGCGAATTAGAGAAAAATGGCCAAGTTGAAAATTGTAGGTAATATTATTATCTATAATTTATGTTCTATTCATTTTTTCGAAAAAAACAAATTTAATTTTTTTTTTTTTTACTAAGTATTCGATTTTAAGTACATTTCAAAGGGTTCATAACAGAGAAGAAATATCTGCCATGAGTGTCATGGGACTTTCTTATACGTATTACAGAGACTGTAGGTGTTTGCCATAGGTACCATGGGCCTTTCTTATACGTAATACTGAGAATAAACACTGTATACTCTATTTCATTTAGTTTGCAGTGGTCGCCGTGCGACTTGACGGTATTAGTCGTGATCCGTACGGTCAAAGCACCCAGCAACCAGTATAGATTATTCTAAATAATGATTTTAAAAAAATATTTCTGGCTAAATCATAAGTGTTGGAAAAAAATGTATGGGGAATAAATTATAGATAGTAACATACTCGACATTTTTTATCTATAACATTTTTGTCTTATTTCAAAAAATTAAAAAAATTACATGAGTAATCATCTGTTTCCATCTTATTGTTAGTAATTATGTTAAACAAAATTCGTTCGATACATAATGTATAAAATAATATTTCTATAGTTTATGTCTCATTCATTTTACTCTATCTTTTATTAGTTTGTCAGAAATATCCTTCACTAAAATAAAAATCACGTACACTGTTCACTGTCATTATTACGTATAAGAAAGTCCTGTGGCACACGGCAGATTATTTTTAACTGTCGTAGGTTTAGTTTAGTTGATCTTTTATTGGTAGATATAATTTTGCCATGCATAAATCGCTAAATACAAATTAAACTGTTAAAAAGGAAGCCACTAAGATGAAAGAAGAAGAAATGGCTGTATTAAATAGATATTCAATTCTGTAACAAAAAAATTGACAAGTTTAGTAATAAACTAATAAGCATGTAAATATATTTGTTATGTTTTTCCAGAAAACTGATTTGTGTTTGATTCAATGAAACAAAAAATATGATAATTATGAACTACATTTATTTGTTACCGAATAAATCAAATTATATGAATTTTACCTGTTTCTTTTCTCACGTAACATAGAACTATGGTACTCTGGTCTAAACAATTTTTTCACCCACTGTATCACAAGTTGTTTATCTGATTCGTTAGTCAATGTAGGTGCAAGGTTTCGTAATGTAGCTGTGTAATACATAAACTCTGTATTAATGGCATCCAAACGTCCTCCAGTTTTCTGTTGACTGGTTTCTTCGGCTGGTTTATTTTGTTCGCCAGAAACAGCAGTGTCTGATTGTTTTGAATTTTTCTCTTCCCCGGGAGGTATATCTGAGTCTGTTTTTGACATTGTGAATTTTGATTATTAGTTACTGTAATGAAAATTTACAAATAGTTTAAAATGTAAAATTTGAAATGCTAAATTGACATAATATGATAAAGTTTAAATTTTTGTTGCTATAGAAACAAGAATATTTTATATTTGTATTTATTTGTTTAAACCTACTCTGAGCATAGACATAGGAATATATGACTCTGAGCGGTCCAGAGTTATAATCACATTCCCATCGTGTAACAATGTGTTACATTAAACTTTTAGGCCATCCGCACACGGGTCGACTGTTTTGCAACGAGAATCTCAAACCAGTTGAGCAAGCGACCGTTTGGTGACTTTGCACGTGTATTGTAATGGCCCTCCGCACACGGCAAAACTGATTTGAAATCAGTTTCCAACTGGTCTCATGCGACTGTGCTTGCAGGTCGAATTTCAGTTTCAGTTGCGTGGTTGCATACTGTTTGAATTTTCATTATTGTAAAAATAAAGTTTATTAACAATTAAAATTATTATTATTCATTGTTGTCACTTATTTACTTCATGCAAAATGAATGAACAGCTATTGAACATTAAATTCGTCGAGAAGGTGGAGAATCGTGCAGTTTTATATAATTACAACCTATCTGGATATTCGAGAAAAGACAAAACAGAAAAAGCATGGCACGAGGTAGCAGCCCAAGTAAACATGACAGGTATATTGTACCTAGATATAAACTCTATATATTTATAATGTAATATAACATTAATTATATACATAATAGTATTTAAATATTAAGATTCAGTCGCGCTCGTGTGCGGTGTGAAGAAGTAAATCGATTGCAAACCAGTTACAAAATAGTCGCTTGCCCAACTGGTTTGAGATTCTCGTTGCGAAACAGTCGACCCGCCTTACTGACTAAATCAGCGATGAAAGACCAAAAATGAAGAAGAAAAAAATGCAATTAAAGATTTTCTTCTTGTAACTAATATCAGTTGCCCACATACCTCTAAAAATGAAATTTGATAACTTTTAAATATTATTATGTGGTTTGGAGTTTAGGATTTTTTTGTATTTTGATGAAGTTTCAAACATATTTCATTTTTTACATACTTTCAACGCAATAAGAATAAATGAAATAATGTATCGCTTATTTATGTATTAACAATAAGCGAATTCCAGTCATAAGTTGAACCTTAAATTTGACCCCCAGAATTATGTTCTACAATTTAAAATAATATCAACAATTTTCGGTTGTTTGAAATAGTATAGAATAGTCCATTCATCAGTACCTATGTCATAGTAAATTAAAAGCCTTTATTTAACCCTTTCATGGATATCTTACTTGCAAAAAAAAATTAGTGATCATAAATAATTTAACATATGTACCATATAGTTTGTATAGGTAGATGAGGCTTCAGTACGTCCAGGTATGGTTTTTGTTCATGTAAATGCATAATTTTAATATAGATGCATAATAATATGTATTTTGTGATATCACAAATTTTAATTGCTCTAAGCTACGTTATTAAAAAATGAATAGTAACAAATAATTTTAGTGTAATTTTTTCTTATGAACTAAAGAAAAAAATGCTTTACTATTGTCACATATATTGAACTGTTAATACTGTCCACCCATATTGAAATATTGATATAACCACATGATCAATATTTCACTATGCGTGTCTTTTCGTTCAATTCTAATGTGGAAAAACTGTACCGGTCATCCAGATAGCCTGAGATGGTGGTTCAAATAAGATTAAATAAACCTTCGAAGGACAGCATGATCAATTTTGCAAAGGTGATGTCGAAGTAATGGGTCTGTTGACAGACCCTTGCTTTGTCACTGGGGAGTTTGGAACATTGTTCTTCCATTTTTGTAACTGCTATGTCCATATTTATAAATCAACATGCTAGTTAAGAACAAATGAAATTTTATTACTTAATTTTTTTTCGAGTTATAATACGACATTTTTACATACCGTTTTTCCTCGATAATTAAACGCATGTTTTATTTCCTATTTTAATGTCTCTAAATTCTAGATGCGTCATATTATAATCGATAGGGTTTTATAATATCACTATTTTAAAATTCTTTTGTATTGTATGAATTTTTTGTTATAATAAAGTTTACATTATGTTTTTATTTTATGTTTTTTTATTATTGGTACATAAAATAAAGGGGTTTTAAATGTTTTTTTTAAAACTCTAAAGTTTATATTATATATTATACAATATACAAAATATACATATGTATATACTCATATACATATATAATATATATTATGTATATGCATGTATGAGTATGTAATATATACCACCAATAACATAGATCATAAAAACAAAACGATGTAGCATGTAGCATTCACATTGAGTATAACAAAAGTCGTCTGCAGAAGTCTAAAGCGTTATCGAATTAAATTATCTCAAATACATTTATATACGGAGCAGCAGCCAGTAGAGCACTTCCTCATCGAGGGGAGCATAATATACCTACTGCCAGCTCTATGCATACACTAGACTTGGACACTGCATAGAGTTCTAAATGTGCACATTGCCAGATTTTCTTAATGGACATAAGAATGAAGAACGATTATTATTATTTTTTAGTTTTAGCAACTTTTTCAAGAGTTACTTAAGCCTTAAGTTTATTTATGATAGCAATTATAAAAACGCCTTTCATATGCTTTCTTTTCAATTTGAAATGATTGTTATTTTTTATTCCCTTTTTAATCAATCAGGAATTCAAGATATGTTGACAGAAACTTAATTGATGCAGAAACAAAATTCAATACTTATACTTTTACTTTATTCGATTTTTCTTAGAACTAAATTTATATTTTCTGAATGTTTAATACTCTAATAATTCTGATTTTATTGTAACAAAATGATAACTTACATAGTTTTAAGCACAGTTCAGTATTTATGTTCAGTTTTAATAAACATGAAGTTATCTAGCATAAATAGCATAGATATAATTCCTGAAGATACCAAATGTTTTCTTTTTTTCTCTAGACGAAACTAGCGTTAGCATAACTTTTTCACGAGAGCATTTTTTGATTATATCGGATATTATAGGTGCTAACAATAAAAGTAATTGAACATAAAAAGTTCGGTAACTGATTCAGAGCAGAAAAAAACTTGAAAAAACAGGAACGATCTGTGGTATCTAGTATGTGAGAGTTCTGTAACTCTGTTGTCGAATGTAACCAATGCACATTTGAGTGTTATAATGGGGTAAACCGCGCTGGGTAACGCGTCGATTTCACGGACGCTATCTGATCCTGTGTACGACCACCAATACTGTCCTTCCTCCCAGACACTCTGTGTATTCCTTGTTTCGATACTGCGTATCGTACATTGTGCATTTGTGCATGTTATTTGTTTGTTTTTCACTTTTGTGTTTTTTTTTAAATTTTTTTTTTCAGAGCTTTCGTCAGAAATACATACCTAGTTTGTTAAGATTTTATTAAGTGATGTAATTGATTTTGCTAAAATATATATTTAAAATTTGAATTAGAGTTTTTAGAAAGGTACCAGACTGCGTATAAACCGCGTTATTTTGATTGCTATTTCAGCTAACATATCCAAAAGCTAATAATCACGTGAAGATCGCTGTGTTTGTTAGAAAATTTAAAGTTATATAGGGTTGTTTTTAAAATTCAACAAAAACGTTACGATTTTTTTTTTCAAGTTGTTTACTGAAAAAAATATTTAAAAGTTATTTATTACAAATTATCTAAAAGGCCATGATATATTTTTGTATTTGTGGGTGTTTTTGTACAAGTCATAACATGGCTATGTAAAATATGTTAAAATTATGTACATAACTATGAATTTATTTTAGAAGTATTTACGATTTATATTGTATCAAGGAGTATGAGAGGTATCAGTATGAATATAAGGGGCAAGTGGACAAAAGCAAACACTAAATTGCTTTACTATATCATAACGGTTGAAATGAGTAATAAATAAATACATAGAATAGTCTTGTTCATCCCTTATATCAAGAGTGAGCAATAAATCGATTGAAATTTATCTGTCGATTTTTAATTTCGATCGTGATAATTTTTAAATGATAATTATAGATTATAAAATGAATTTCAAGAGATGGTAAATCAACCTACATTTGAAGAAAAGATTGAATATCACTTTCTGATAATTATTTACTGAAGAAGTAGAGGGAATTGAGTTTTTAATAAAAATAAATATAAAATACATACAATATTAATTTAACATATCACATAATACTATATTATAAATTCCGTAAAATAAGCCATTGAAGTAAATAAAGTTAAAAATAAGACATTAAAAAGCTAAACCCAATATAACATTCAAAACAAATAACCATATCATTGTACTTACTATCGACCTAAACCATACAAATAAATCTGTAGAAACATAACACAGATAAGAACCAAATCCAAATTCATAATTTCCACCGAATCAGCCCGACCATATCTGCTCGATATCCAAATAAAATAATACGTGCAGTCAGGCAATTATTGGCAACATTGATATATATTTATACATACACACATAATACAATAACAGTGTTAGCACATTTCACCCGCCATAACTTAAACACTATGTATACACAGGACACAAGGATGAGGGGGTGTGCAGAAACGAGAGGGGGCGATATGAAATGGTGGGAGGGGGTGCAAGGGAGACCGCGTGCAAATCGGCCTCCTTCACCGCAATTCAATTACGATTTTATCTCTGAAATAGATGACAGTTATTTCCATGGAAGGCAGCGCTATAAGGATCACAATAACACTGCCATAACGCTCACCATTGATCTTTAGGGTTGCCCTAAACAGAACGGAATCATTGTACTCATCAGATTGTATAAAAATTTAACAGATTTATGAAATTTTTAATAAGTTTTTTATTACCTATACGAGTAAAATAAATGATTATTTAATAAATTATATCTAAAGTAGTTTTACATTTACGGATCCTTATCTATGTATTTCATAATTTTTTTAAGGAACGCGAAAAAATTCAATTAAATTTGTGAACGTTGGAAGTTGTACTTCTTTAGGCGCGATCAGGGTGAAATTTTAGTAATACACTCAGCGTTCTATAATACGTAGCCATCGGTAATTCAATAATTCCACAAGACGTCGGCTAGAGGAGCCCCCACCACCACGCCTAAAAGTTGACAGATACACGCTGTTGGTGAACGAGATCCTGGTTTGTTGACTTTTTAGGATTGAACTCTAGACAATTGTTATTCGTTGCTTTAATACTGGATGAAAAATGTATAGATTTCTATACAATCATATGCCAATAATTTATTTTTGTTATTTTCTTTTTTAATCGTTTTCAAATTATCAAATTTTAAATAAAATGTATGTACCTTACACATTTTTTTATACTATTTATTATATTTCAATTTCAACGAAAAGTATTGAATTTCATTTTTTTCACATTGAGTCACACCAAAACACAAGTTTTGTGTGTAAAATCTACAACTACATAGAAGACTTTAACGTCAATTTGTTAATTTAAATTTCGCGCTGAAATATAGCAGTCACAGTGGTATTATGGTGGGAGTTGGGGAAAGACGTTCTATAGAACTGTTAGAACATTGTCTTATGGATCGGACGTCTTGTGGATGGTCGTATTATAGAACGCTGAGTGTATGTATAACAAAATTGAAATGCGAGTTGCATGCAACGATGCGCGTGCACTATGCAACTAACCATGAAGTTAGGTTAGGTTACGTTAACTGATTTGGCAAATAAAAAAAAAATGTTACTTTACAAGAACTTTGAACAGGAAATTTTCTGTTATTCTCTATTTTTTTAGAATTTCGAAAAGCGGTACTTCAATTTACTTAAATTCGATTACTCTGACTGAGCAAGATATTATCATATATACTCGTATCACTACTGTTTAATACCGCGCTAAAACATAAATGTCATTGGACTGTCGTAAAATTTTAGTTCCCTGTTCAAAGTGTTTACAAGTCAAAAAATTTTATTCAATTTCTTCATAATAAAAAAAATAAACAATTTTAACATTAAATTGAATAGACTCTACATATTTTATAAAAACTTACTATAATCACATTATACATTTTTAGAAATCTTCATTATATAAATAATAGTATGACATCTACATTTTAAATTATGAACGAATAATTAAATAATATTAAATATGAGTTGTGCAAGCCCTTGCAGCCGTGTAAGGCTGTCCTTACCATCCACTATACTGTCCTGACTCCGGTTTGACACGGAGCGATGTTTTAAGTACGGATTTACCAATAAACAACGCTGTATCTTTGTCGTTCCATCGCGTCTAATAAATCTCAGCTTCTTGGAGATTATTTATTTCGCGGCTACGTGTACGAAAATAATATTTATAAAATATATTTAATCTATAAAACAACGTCGCGAATGTGGATTTTAGGGTAATTTATAATTTTGTTGGGTATTTTTTTCGCTCGATGTAATATTTTATCAAAAGGAAGTTGTATATCATATTTTAGTAAACATTTCGGTTGATAATTTCAATGTTGAATGGGATATATATTTATTTTATGTGAGTTAAAATAAATACGAAAATAAAAATAACAGAATGGAATTGTATTTCTTATTAATTTTATTTATAATTGTATAGTTGTAGTTATAAATATGAACTAAAAATACATATATCAAGTATTAGATTTTAATAATACAATATAGATTTTATGATCTATTTCACATATTTTAAAACTGCTACAAAATACAACAAGCAATAGAAAAGACATAAAAGAGAAATAATATTCTATTTTATTTATCTTGGTAGAAAATAGAATTTTATTTCATTTTAGGTACAGTTATTTATTAAAAATGAAATATTTCAGAAATGTTCATAAAATATGCATTGATTAAACAAAAAGAGCAAAAACTTACCCAACATATTCTCAAATAACACAGTTTATATAAACGATCTATTTATATATAAAATATGTACACGTACAGGTGTTATTAAGAAAACGAAGAAGCAATAACTAATTCCTCTTTTCAATTTTTACTTAGAACGATAGCATTTTTCACATGTAAATTTGCAGACAACGGCCTTTAAATCGTTTTTGTAATATAAAAGCTACCAACATTTACGCATCTGCAAACAGACACGACAAAAAGAACTCGATGTAATCCTCAAACATCGAGTGTGTTAGAAAAAGATCCAGAATGATTATTTAAGAAAACGTATATATTGTCGTTCCTTTTTTTAAACGTCGTAGATATTTTTGTGTGTCGGTTTATGATGTAGGTGTCCAATCCCCTTATACAAACACTTGTTTGGAAACTGGCGAAATACACAACAGTATTTCATACTGATACTGATTCCTTAACAGTTTAAACAAGGGGAAGATGGATAGGAGGAATGTTTTACAGTGTATTTTAAATGTTAGTGCAGTTACGTCTTCTTAATTCGAATTTTATTTTTGTATAATAAGAGAGAAGTATTTTATTTAATGTCAATAAAGTACTATAAATTAGCTTAAATTGATCTTAGGTTAATGTTTTCTTTCACATTTTTGTGGACATCAAATTTATCAAATAAATCCAAAGATATCACTGCAACAAGCGACATAACGTTGACGCAAGATATTTTCATAATGGGCTAGTTACATAGTAAAATCGTTTGATTATTTGTGCTTACTAGAATCAATATATTTTTCCAACTAACAAAAATACCATTCTGAAATCCCTTGTGGCATAGCAACCGCGATATCTAAACCTGAATAATTTCTGGTTGCGTGTCGTATTATCAGACGTTTCATATAATATTGATATATTGGCGAAGGTGCGTGGGGTCGCAGAAATTGATTTCTATTTTTCTGTGACAAAGTTCAAAAGGCGCTTGGAAGATTTATATTACAGATTAGTTTGTTTGCTAAACAACTTATATATTGTTGCCGGCCGTGTTATTTTCAATCGTTCGCTCTTCGATGCATTTTATTTTCTTTTTCATTTTTTAGGGATACAAGATTCGTTAGATTTGGGGTTTTCTATCTGAAAAGAAAATTGAATAAAATTTTATCGTTTAAAGTTTGGTTTATACTGAACATATAAAAAATATCAATAGTTTACAATTTTTGCACCATTCTTCTTATAGGGGGATGGAAGAGATATTTTACGTATATCTAGTATTATAAAGAATTTGCTTGCAACCAAACCAAAATCTCTTGCAAAGTATTTCCAGTACGATTAACAGCTGTATAATGTTGATCTACTTACCGAGTTGAATAATTTAGTATTTATAGACAATTCAATACGCTGCGACAAAATCTTTTTTGTTTGTTTTAGAAGTGAGTATTTAGATTCGTTGGTTGAAAGTTCATTTCATGCAATCTAACAGCTCGATTTTGATGAGTTTTCTTTCAGGTTGCAACTCATCAACCCGGACCAACCTACAACAATATACTTGTCTCCTCATTATATTCTTCTCGTTCGCTCAAAATATTATTTTTCTAAACATATTTTAAATCTTTTGGCAACTATTCAATTGCATATCCTACAGACTATAAGGTAGAAAAAAATTAATAAACTTTTTACTTACGATCTTAAAATTAAGTGCAATTAAAATGTTCTATCGTTGAAATAATTATGAACGCTAATATACCTAATTGTACCTTTCTATTTTTAATGGTTTGTTTTCTAAATAACTTAATAATAAATAATTTTTTAAGTTAACAGTTGTTTTATACAGAAAATATACTTTTTCGAATTTTTTCTATAGTACTTACCTACCTACATTCTACAAACATTTTATAAAAAAAAGCTCTGTACACGTTCAGTACCTACTATAAACATTGAGAGTGCATTGATTAAAACATTCTCCACGCTAGAACGTGCAAAATCTACATAATATCCAAGACAAAACTAGTGGAGCCCCTGCAAATAAATTACACCTTGGTCGAGTTGGCAGCGTTAATTTCTAGCCAGCGAACTGATTAGAATCACAGCTCCGGGTGGACGAGCGGCAGTTTACCTTTGTGTCCGGACTTCAGGCGATTGCACCCGGACTCACACCCACTCGACCGTCCCCACGGTCGTGCTAATGTGGATAAATGAATTGTGTAACTTCGGATATGTAATTTCTTCATGTTATGTCAAACAGAAGCACCCGATATGTGACAATGCAAATTAAAAGCTGCTGTTGCTACTCGAAAGGTAAATAAGCTGTATCTGTTTATTTTAGTTTTATGTATTTCAACGTTTGTATACAGGATTGATGGAAAATTAAAGGACAGGTAAATAGAAATTGTTCAAGAGGTAATTTGCATTATTTACAATTCATTTTACCATAACTACAAATATTTTAAACTACTATATTACATTGATAGCTAGTAGTGTTTATCAGCTCATGTATAATATGTATGTGTTAGAGATGTAATTTATGAGTGATTTGTTCTTTTTGAACGAATTTAAGTGACTATGTAAAACGATTCAGTATTTTAAAAATAATTCACTCTATCGAATAATCTATTTTGAATAATTTGAGCAAAAATGAATTAGCTAACACTAAAAGACTGAAGACTCATTGTTTTTAATCTTATATAAATGTACTTTTAATAACCTTTTATAGATAATAAAGAAAGGAAATGTATTTTTTTAATAGCAGGTATAGCATCCACATAACTAGATATTTTATATCTATACAAACAAACTCAATGTGTACTGAAACGTCGGTATTTAAGTTTTGTTAATAACAACCGACAACATTTCACCCTAAATTTCAATCATGCATTCTTGTTTTCATCTTCTTCTAACCCTTTCTCCACCCTCACATCTATAGATAAATGAATTGTGTAACGGTTGATACATTGTTATGGAGTGGACACTCGGCCGTTCTCGATAGTCGATGCTCTTATTAATAGGGATTACTGGGATGGATTGTAAGGTTTGTAGTAATTAATTCTTGCCGTAAAACGTGTTTGGTTAAATTTGTTAAGAACGATAAAATTTATTGCTCATGTGGTATCTTTAAATTTTAAACGGTTCAATAGCTATTTTATGGATTATATCCACTAGAAATTCCGCGTAGCTTTGACCTAATTATTTAATATAAATATTTAGTTTTATTACATCAATATCATAATTAATAGGTATCATTGAGTATACATTTCATTTTTATAAAATTTTAGTAGAAGATACATATATCTTTTTTGTTTCCTAAAATCCAAACCATCGTCAATTGTTTTGATCACGTGCTTTGATCTATTAAATTTAATATCATTTTGACCTAAAATTCCAAAAATGTATAGGTACGAAAATAATAATCAAGCAATATTTAAAAAAATCTAAATGGTAACTCAATGTCAGTTGATCTGAATGATTTATTTTGGTAAATTTAGTACAAGGAAGCACTTTGGAATGTACAATGACTTGGCAGATTTTTTTGTTTGTTTAAAACACTATAATATAAAGTATACATATACAAACACAACACTAACGACCACCGCAAACAAATTCAAGTAAAATATCTAACTGAAACACGCATAAATTCAATTTCCCCCGAGTAAAATCCACATAAGACGGCCTCTCCATAATTCTAAAATAACAAGTTAGCCCGAGATTTGTCCGAGCGAACGAATAATGACCAAGTAAGGGTCGCCGCTGTATAGCCCGAGGATTGCAATTAAACTAAGGACATTATTTTGCTAATTTCATTGCATTTCCATTAGAGGTTGGCTGTGGTGACCGCACGATATATTAATGGCTACCCTCCCCCCACCCCGCCACACATTTAACGTTTCTGTGCATGCTGATTATACGCTTTAATATATTACACTTGGATGACCGTCGTCGCTTCCTAGATAGTTTTCATGCGCTTCGCCGTAATTGATAATTGTTGGCTGACCCTTAGTTACGATTTTATTTTTAGTTGTATGTCTGCTATTATACTTTTTATGTCTTAACGGTACATATATTATACACAATGATGTTAAAACATTACAATGAATAAGAGGAAAAATTTATGTGAAACAGGTTTTGTGAGAATAGTAATTATGTATTTAATGAAGTAAAACTTTCAGCATTTGCAAGATATTTAAATAAGTAGTTTATTTTAGTACATAAAATATAATATTGTCAATTTTGAAATACCTATATTATACAGACTTTTTAAAATAAATCTGAAAACTTACTTAGTGTTAATTTATTGATTTGATTGAAATGAGATATATTATGTTATGTATGTACCTAAATTGGCGCAGATTTTTAATCGCCGAAATAATTAAAGCCCAAACACTTTTATTGTTTTTAACTTCATGATGTCGTGATGAGTTCAAATAGCAGAAATGAAAATTACCCAGTAAAAACAAAACAATATTTAATTTGAAGTTGACCTACCAACCCGTGAATAATTTCTAATATTTAATCCAACCCTTAATATTAATGATTTGCCCATCTCTGGTTTAACTTCACATTGTAAATAATATTTATATAATCTATATCTATAAAAGAGTTTGTTCTTAACCATAACCACTCACTCACTCATATATCAACGTACAGCCCAAACCCCTGGATCTAGAAACATGAAATTTCGTAGGTGCCTTCCATTTATGTTATAAGCACCCGCTAAGAAAAGATTTTTCAAAATTCAACCCCTACGGGGTTAAAACAGGGTGTCAAAGTTTATATAAAAAATATTTTTTTTATTCTGAATTGAAACTTATCGAACATACTCTACAATACAAATAATGAAACAATTAATTCAGCATTTCCCAATATTTTACCCCTAAGGTGTTAGGGGGGGGGGGGGGGAATTTGTAAAATATTTTTTTTTGTATTCACCGGATGAAACGGCACAAGTAGGTACTCTACAATACAAATATCAGATACGAAAATTCAACTCCTATGGGAATGGGGGGAAGTAAAATTTTGATATATTTATTTTTATAATTGTTCATGATATTAAAGTAAATTCGGACAAATTAATATTCTTTTTATATTTATTAAAAATAAAAGTTCGATATTCAAGCCCTAATAACATGGGGCGGGGACGAGGGTGGATTTAGATATGTTTATCTGCATACCTGATTTACTTATAAAGGTATAAATTCAGGCAAAATAGTCAGCTATTAAAATAAAAAATTCGATATTCAACCCCTAATGGCGAGAGTAGAGGGGGTTAGCTTTTACAATTTTTAACTAAGATCCGAGATATTTACGTTTTTTATAGGTAATGAATAAAAATCAATATAAAAAATGTAATGTCATCCCCTATCACGTATGGAGGATTCTAATTAGTTTCGAAGTTTACGCGAGCGAAGCTGCGGGATTTCGCTAGTTATATATAATACGCTATAAATTATATTGATTAAACATTATAAATCGGATTATATCTAATATTAAAAATATTAATTTTCATAACTACAATCAATTAATATACAGTTACATGCCAACCTACAAGAATCTCACCCCTAAAGATTTAATTATCCAAATGAATTTAATCAAATCTAGTATTTTCAATTCCAGTTGAAAATCATTTATCAAACAGCCATCGTGTTCTACTAGACCAGACCATGTCGGTACAAACATAAACTGAACTCTGCAATGATCATTAAATATTTAACAGCGATTACATTCCGGTACCTACTCTGTATTCTCGATACCGGACTCGATGCCGTGTCGCCAACTAACCACCCCTCAACCCCAACCCCTATCAAACAAATACATACCAACGTGAATATTTACGGTACAACTAGAAACGTGAGATGTCGAATTTTAATCTTTATTTACAATTTGTTTGATTTTATTTTGTTAAAGTGAAAATTTATAAAAAGTTTTATAAGATTTTTGTGATTTACCGATTTATTTTACCTGAGGGTTTTCAAACTTTCTTGACGAAAGAAACTTAAATAGTTTTATATGCATAATACAGGGTCTATGAAACATAATCAAAAATAAATAAATAAATATAAGTAGAACGCTTACCTACTTTTAAAAATCGGACAGCTGAAATACTTTGAAAAAATTTAAGTTTTTAGTTTGTATAGTTGTAATAACCGATTTTTATCTTGTTTTACCTTACCAGTTATAATTATATTTTTTAAATTAAATTAACACTTGATTAGGGCTTTACACTAAACTATATGAGATTTATGTAAATCAGGTTTTGGATATCGTCTAGATACCAGATTTTACAATCGACATTTTATATTGTATTTAAGTCAGTCATCATCATCATTATATTTAGTCTTCTGTATTCCAATTTTGGACTTATACCTCTCCTAATATTCGCCATTCTCCTAATTCCCCAGTTTTTCTAGTTCATTGAGTGCCGGCTACACTATTGATATCACCTCTATATCGTGTTCATGTTCTTCCATGATTTCATCTTCCAGTTCTCCATTTGAATACTTTTCGGTTCCATCTTCTGTCTTCACTTTTCATATTGTGTTCTGTACTACCATTTTAAGGTTGCTATACGTTTGGCGATATCCTCTACTCTTTTTTCCGGACTCAAATGTTGGGTTTTCTGTCTTGGAGTCGTATTCCCAACAATGACTTTTCCATTGTAGTCCAGTAACTTTAGGTTTTCACTAGGAATAAATTCGCATAGAGCTGAATTTTTGTATACACCTTCATTTTGCCTTTATAAATAAGTTACCAAAAGTCCCCATCGATCCCCTGTGAGCATACTTTTTTACAGCCCACACAAGGTGCTAACAATTAGTTTTAGCTAGATATCTCTGTATATATTGTCTCTATGACTAAAATAGTTATTATCAAATAGAAAGATTAGACAATTATCTACAACAAAGATCTGATACCTTTTTTCGTACAAGTAATTGTTTTCACGTAGTATGGGGGTATTCTAGTCTAAAAATGTAAAATATCGATTTTATTTTTTTGCATTTTTTTAATAAATAGGAGTTCAAAAAACATATGTACAAAACCCTATACCCAAATTCCCAAAATTGACGAAGTTATAGTGGATTGAAAGAGATATGTAACATTGAATAGCCAACTATACGTAAACTTTGAACGCATTTTTCTCGAAACAGAAATCTGAAATTGGCTGCCATAATAACTCAAGATCTACTGAACCGATTGACTTCAAATTTTCTGTGTACACAAGCTATTACTATCTGTAACAGAATTGAGTTAATCAAATATTTTTGTTTTACGGGCAATGAAAGATTGAAAAAAATAGTAACGAAAATTCTATAGACACTTTTCTAAACAACGCCATTTTTTTAAATTTCAATTATTTTTTAAATTTTTTGCCACCCGCTATAGCCACACTGATATAGATAAAGAAATTTATTGGTTTTGTTTTTTCGAACGAACAGAAAAGCTATAATCATGGCAATCATTTAGAGACGTTTTTTTCACGTTGTACGTGGTTCCTGTACAAGCGTAATAATTACTTATTATTTTATTTTTTTTTATTTGTATAGCTTGTCTAAACTTATATAAAAGTAAATACAAAAAATCTATGGTAAAAAGTTTTATACTTTTTTGTCAAAAAATTCCCAAAAAAATCTTAATCAATATTCATTCCTATATTATATTAATATAGCATATACTTTTTGGCTATTGTAAATATTATGACAAATATGTGAGGTGCCAAATTTTGTCAGTAGTTAGAACATACAAAGATGTATATTTTCTGCAAACTCCCTAGTAAAGTAGGCCCCGGAACACCCTCATCGAATAACCCAAAATATCGTTGTATAAGGATTTTATAAACAGATTGTATCTAATGAACAGAATGTCCGATCAACATCGTCTTTCACTTATAAGATAGTTAATTATTTTTTTACAAACATTTTGATAGTATTTTAACTAAAAGTTAACGAATTGTTTTTCAAAATGGCGGCCAAACTTAAAAATTTTCTTAAAAAAATTATTATTTTTAGTTTCACCGCAATTTTGAAAGGCATACAATTTACTATGGATAAAATATTAATAAAAAGGTTATAGAAGATTAAATTATCTGTCTAAAATGTGAAAAAAGATGTTGATCGGACATTCCGTTCACTAGATACAGCTGTTCACAAAATCCGTAAATAACGAAAATTTGGGGCCTTCGATGAGGATGTTCCGGAGCCTACTTTGATAGGGAGTTTTCAGGAAATACACATGTCGGTATACTCTAACTATTGACAAAAATTGGAACCTCGCACATTCGGCATAATATTTACATTAGTCAAAAATTCTACATTTCCTGTGTTAGTAGTATTTGCTTAAGTCGTCACCTTTGCATCCAGTTTCCGTGAAAATTATAGTTCGTATGAAAAACTATGAATAACCTTTTTTGTAGAGAATTTTCTAGTCTTCCCATTGTTATATGACTTTCACTATCGTAAAATCTATAAATACAGAGATATTTACATAAAACTAATTATTAGCACCTTTTGGGGGTTATAAAAAAGTATGCTCACAAGGGATCGATGGGGACTTTTGGCATATTATGTATAAAGACAAAAAGAAAGTGTATACAAAAATTCAGCTCTATGCGAATTTTTTCCTAGATACAGCTATTTTTCGTCTAAATGCTCTGGACTATTGTCTTTTTTGCCACTCGTAGTTTATCCATCGCAATTTCTGTCATGCACTATGTTTCTACAGCGTTTATGAAATTTGGCAGGTTACATTAGATGAAGACCTTCGTTTTAAGATGTTGTGTACATATGTATATGAACCCTTGAAATTGTAGTCCAGGCTAGTCGAATCCATCGGTTTACATCCGCTTTAATTTAAGTCAGTTAACTGTATAATGTTGAAGTAAATAATAATTATTGAAAGTTACTTAAAACTGATTGTGAGACTCATGGGGAAACTTTGAAGATTAATATGTTATCTTAAACAAAACGAAAGCGAGAAAAATATCATTTCGTTATGTTCTAAAAATGACATTTTGTTTACTCTGATTTCTACGTGAATTTTTCATAATATTCCATCGCATGAACAAATATTATTTCATTCAACAATAATACATGTACAAATATATCTTAGCATTAACGTTAGAGTTTTAACAATATGCACCTGAAAGGCAAGTAAGTAAAAGAAACCGTGAGGAGGGTTGATTGTTGGCCGCGGATTCCGATCGTGACTTCGGCGTTGGTTCGACCGCACGTCGACAGATTTGTACAAATGTGTTGCATTTTCAATTTGGTCGTGTGGCCAAGTGGAAAACAATCCTGGATCAGTATGCAATGGGTGAGATACTAATTCAGACGCTATTTACATACTACGTGCAGCCTTTGTCTGTTGTTATACGGTGTTAGAGAATTGATCATTTGTTTATTGATCATTTTAATTTTAGGAAGTATTGAAAATACCATTAATATTAACTTTTATCTAATTACCAAAATTTGAATAATCTACAAATATTATACTTGTAAGCTACTTCAATTAATATTTAAAATAGATGTGTTTGAAAAAAAGTATCAAAAATAAATGCCTAGTTCTATAATAATACCACACCCTGTAGATAAACGTCTATAAATATCGTAATTGCCATTGTTTGATGTTAGTTTTTATTAAAAAAAAAATTAAAAAGCTCAAATTTACACCAAAATTATGTACATACATATCTCTATATTTTTGTTTTATAAATATACTAATTTTTATTTTAAATAGGTCATTCTATACGAAAAATAAAACATATTATAGTAGAATGGTTTTTTGTTCAAACATGAATTTTGTGGAAAAGGAATTTTTATTAAACTACGATATTAATCAAACCTACAATTATTTATTTATAAGTAGAAATAATTCTGCTGATTACTTTTGATCGCATTACGAACAATAGTAATACATATTGGATATATTAAAAGATTATTGGAACAAGGTTGTTGTAGATATAGATAATTGCATCCAAATGATGAACTTGTATTTCAATTTATTATGTTTTAATCATACAGTAAAGTCGATTATACATTGATATGCGCGCTGGCCAACGAGTTTAATTATTGGACAGGTTTGTGTTTGTGGAACGAGTGGGAGGTATGAGTTAAATATACCGATGACCAAATCAAAGCTAACGCCTATGATTGAATCAAATTACTCTCATTAGATGCATAATTGCGTTGATACGTGCATGCGTAATCCCCCAATACAGGTACGGATTTGGAACTGTTTTTTATTATCGATTTTAGTTTTTAAACATTGATGTAAAACACGGATGGGGATATACTTTTGATGGAGGTCTGTTTTAAATATTATTACTTATTCACTTGCTTTACATTAAAAGTTTTAATTTGACAATTTTCACTTCTCAAACTGTTGTGCTTGCAGAGTTACTAAAGTGGAAACTATAAAGCATATATCACGACTAAAATACTTAACAAATTTTGTACAAAAGAATAATTAGAATAATAAATAAACATTCGTAATAACAAATCACTTTTTGTTAATTTATGTCATTTGACAGTACGTAGGTTAAATTAGAAAAAAAAATTAAATGACATTTAAAAAATATAATTAATTGTTTTAAGTTTGTACTGAAGTACTTGAATTTGTCTGAAATACATATAAAATTAATTATTCAAAGTTTTTTTGACTATGAAGAATTTTTTTAAAGAAAAGCTTATTAATTTATTTCTATTTTTTTGTGACATAGCACACAGTTTTTATATATTATTAAAATATTGACAAATTGATCTAACCATGTTTAGAATCTTTTTGTAGAATTATTGAACCAACAATTAATTAATTTCATATGCAGAATTCATGAACAGCCGATATATTGAATTACGCTTCAGCTTGTGTACATGTACATGCTACGTATACACATTTGTTTCATGAATTAATTCAATTAAATTTAAATTATGAATCTAATGTTTACATTGAGTCTTTATGTGATTGGAATGGATTAAATTAGATCGAAATATAGCTACGTTAGATAATTATTATATTAAACTATATATAGCATCACTCACCCTTTAACTACTGTCATTCCCTCTCTATAGCTTATACATTTCTCTCTTTCTAGTACTTATATTTGGCAGAGTTTCTCAATTTTTATAAAATGCTACTTTGTTCTTATTGTTAGATTTAATGAAAGAATTGGTGGGAGTATAATAATTAAATTTTATAAAAACTATTTTTGAATAAGTAGTTTTTCCATGATTTTGATTAATTTTACAAATTTACTTCTATACGTTTTCGTGGTATATGTCCATATAAACTTGGTTTCCAGGATATTGTCCTCGTTATTGTATTTTATTACTCCGACATGAGAGTCGAAACGTCGAAAATATGACAATGTCTCAATGTTGCATATTACATTAAATTTATGTTGGTAAAATTTAATTTTTTTTAGATGTTTAAAGTAAGTTTTTGGAATATGAATTTTTTTATAAATAATTCGAGTATTATGAGAAGACTTATAAATTGGAATAAATAGATGGTACCTAGATATGGTCACAATAAATAATTACAGTTATCTATTATGGTTTAATATACACATCATATACATAAATTTAATATAGATAGTAGAAATGAGATTCGATTACAATAATAAATAAAATAATCTAAAGACTAAATAAAATTCAATAGTGGACTAAGAAAGAGGGGAGAATGAGGGAGAGGGCAGTTCGCCATGAGCCCCAAGTGCTAGTTATTACCAAGACATTTTTTTTTATTTTCTAAGAAAAATTGTTTTTTTTTTTCGAATATTTTCTGCGTTTTCTAACTTTACTCTATAATTTTTATTTTCATTATACTTTCGTGAAATATGCAACATAATAGTTGTTACCTAGTTATTTATAAGAAGAAAGTAAATTATAATATAATATAATGTAAATAAAACGGGCAAGTGCTTGTTGGGCACGCACATGATAGGGTTCCGTAGTCATTCTCACTACGATTTATAAAAAAAGAGCTTTTCAAAATTTTCGTGACCGAAGGGTTAAAATCAAAAAGTCATTTGGCTTTTATTATTGCATTTTAAGAGACCTATCAAATGACACCCCACTCAATGGGGTAAGTGGGGAAAAAATGAGAGTTCACTTTTCAGTCTATAGAAGGGGGGTCCAAAATATTTTTGACAATGTTCGTTATAATTTTCAGTGAAAGTACTAAATAAAAGCTACATTTTGGAATTTTTTCAGATTTTTTAAATTGATAGTTTAGAAAATAGAGGGGGGGGGCGCTTTTTTAACGACTTTGGAGAGCAAATACATCATGATTAAAGGGTTAAAATCAAAAAGTTCTAATACATTTTTTGTTGCATTTTAGGAGACTTTTCTAATGACACCCCACTCAATGGGGTAGGTGAATTTTTTTTTAAAACACTTTTCATTTTATGGAAAGGGGGCCTAAAATATTTTTTTTACAAAAATTTTATCATTTCTGTTTTTGTGTCATTAATCTACGACCGTATACCAAATTTCATCTTATTATCTCAAAATTAATAAGGGTTCCTAGTTTTCTACGGAACCCTAAAAATGTAAGCAATATCTGAAAATAATATAATTAGTTTTAGTACCTCTGACATAACTTCTCTATGTACATACATGTGTGTATATACAAATACATATAGATGAGAGTGCGTGTGTGTAAGTGTGTGATGTCAGGCTAGGTGTTTGGTATCAGTTCCAACATGTGCAGTCATAATTACTTTGCGCTGTTTGCATTACAGAAATTGCATTTGGCAATAGGGTCGTGGATGAGTTAGATAGCATGTTATTTACTGCCAGGCATTTTGATAATCCATGGATTACAATTTTGAACTATGAGTCTATAAATCGTATACAGGACCAGTCACCTGTTATATTACTGTATAAAATTGTTGTTTGAAATTTGTCAAATTAAGGTTAATCAATTTTAAATGTGGGCGATCATACAATTATGGCATGAAATTTAAAACTACTATATGCAGGAGCATATATGTAAATATTTTGTTAATTATTTGGAGTACTTCTATTATTGTTTTATTACAATTAGTTTATTTAGACATTTAGATATTATAACTGATGAATACAAAAACGTATCCTTTTTTCGTAGACAGTATTAACAGACTCTTTGGAATAGTCTGAATGTTTATTATATCGAGTTTTCAAAAAGTTACGAGTTTTTGTTTAAAAAATTAAACTGTTTTTAGAAAAACCTTTCAGGTAAGAGTAACCCAGATTGGATGTTGCATTTTATTTATTTTTATGGTAATTTTGATTTTTTAAATATCTGGTTCTAATATGAGATAATAAGAAATTTTTTCAACTTTCTTTTTATCAAAAAACTAACTAGCAAAATAATCCATCTTAGTTTTCTGATCTAAAACAAAATTCTCTCTCTTGTAATTTTTCTCTAAACTAATTTATTATAATGATAAAACTTGCGTTCAATTTGCAGAAAAAACTTAAAAACCACCTCGGATTAAAAAATGTAGAACAAAGTTTTTCATTTGAAAAGATCAGTGTTATTATTTAAAAAATAAAAACAAAGTTAAAAACACCCACAGTTTAATTAAACAAATTAAAAAAATGATGTTGCCCGCTCCAAACTAAGTTACATATTTTTGTAATCCTTCTTAAGATGATTTCTTGACTCATCGTTTTTATACTATATACTATATACAATTAACATTTTTGAAAACAGACCTGGCGTTATAACTAACATTTAATCAATGTATACGCCAAAAAACAGCTAAAACAATCATGTATGATTAATAAAATAACTTTCAACGAAATGAATCCAATAAAAATTCCACACAAAAAAATGAATAAAAACTGAATCTGTTTTTGAAAAGCGCACATCATTATTTGATCCGATGATTTAATTAATGCTTGAAAATCGTTTTTAACATTATAAATTCCAATAATAGATGACATTAGTAACAATAGTTATAACGTGCTTTGTTGTGCTACAGAACGAACGCCAAACCAGTAGAGGTCTCATATTTCAAACGTCAAAGCTATTGTGATGGCACATTTTAATTGGACAAAATCATGCTGTATGATTGACAAAAACTCATGTTGGAGATTGTTTAGTATTATAGCTACTGTCATAGATGATATATTTTCATTACAAACATATTATGTCACTTTACTTGTGATAATCACATTTTGTTGTCTATGGAAGAATTTACATTCTCGATTGTTCGAAATTTGCAGTTTTACAATTTCATTTTTGTTATGCGTTGTCAGTGAATAATAATATTAGTTGATTGTTTTCGTTGATAGCATTCTTGTATTCGTATTTTTGTAAATGATTGCATTACATGTTAAAACTAAAAAAATATTTTATATTAAATGTAAACCTATAACTTATTGTTAATAACTTAAACTAAAAATACACCTTAACCACAAAATTTATGTCACTCGACACGTGTTTCGACTTCACAAGAAGTCCTCATCAGGAGCCTAACGATTCCAGACTGATATAGTCTTGGTCAGAACCTATATATATACTAAAAGGACTTATCACGCTTCAATGATTCAGACCAATCAACGGCAAGGTCTAGAAGGATTGAAGCTGGGATAGGTCCAGTACCTCCATTAAAAATACTATTCTTATCCCTCAAGATTTCTAAGCTTTCTGCTGCGTCTAATTGATTATTATTGCACGTTTTAATTAATTTTAAATTATTAATGTCCGTTTTATGATTTAATGTAGTCATATGATGAGCTACGCTAGATTTATCTTTCGCAATTTAAACAGCTAATTTTATAAATACCGGATTTATCATTTACTTCTATTTTATCTTTGGGGTTACCTAGGAGAGTTTTAATGTTATTATTATTAGAAAAAGCTAATTTAAAATCAAATTTCTTAAACATTCTGGACAACCCTTTGGTGGTCTTGTCAAACGGGAGTTTAATGTAGTTTTTAGGTTCTTCTTTAATTTCTTTAGTTAGAGTAATGTCTTGGAGACGATTTAGTTTAGAATGTTTTTTATTTAAAATGTTATTTATAATTTGTTTATTAAAACCATTGAATTCCGCAATCTCTTGGATGTATTTAAATTCTTTATTAAATCTTTCTTGAGTTAAAGGGATATTAATTAATCTATGGACCATCGTATTAAATGCCGCAATTTTATGTTGGTAGTGGTGATTAGAGTCAAAAGTTATGTATCGTTTAGTAGTAGTATCTTTCCGGTAGATATCAAATTCTAAAATATTATTATTTCTTATTATTAATGTGTCAAGAAAAGGTAGTTTCCCATCTTTTTCTATTTCACATGTAAATTTAATACTTTGAAATTGCGCGTTCATGTCGTTAATGAAATCATTTAAATTATTATTTTTATTATCAAAAATCGCGAAAATATCATCGACGTACCTGTACCAGATTTTAGGAAAATATTTAAATTTCTTTTTAAAGCTGTGTTCGAGATTACCCATGAACAGATTAGCCAGAAACGGTGATAAACAATTGCCCATAGCCGTGCCTTCTGTTTGTTTATAAAATTTATTATTAAATTGAAAATAGTTTTGGTCCATGCAAAGTTCAGTTAAATTAATGAGTGCTTCGATCTCTGAATTATTAAAATTGTTTTTAAGTAGGAGTTCTTTTAAATATTTAAGAGTTTCTTTAATGGGTACGCTAGGGAATAAAGCTGTGACGTCAAAGGAAACTAATATGTCTGAGTCATATAATTTAAGATCTTTAATTTGGTTTACGAAATCTATGCTGTTTTTAATCTCAAAGGATTCCGGTTTAATTTCTAGATTACTGAATTTACTGTTAAGCCATTTGGATATTAAGTAGGTAGGTGAGTTAATGCCGGACACGATGGGACGTAAAGTTTTACCTGGCTTGTGAATTTTAGGGAGACCGTACATTTTTGGTATTACAGGGTTAGAAATATTTAATTTAAATTTATTTAATTTATCTAAAATAGTAGTACAATTATTTAAGATGTTTTTACTTTGCTTAATCATTTTGTTTATCGGATTTGATTTAATTACTTCGTAAGGACCTTCCTGTATTAGTTTTTCAACTCTATTATTATAATCGTCTTTATCCAGAATTACTATCGCGTTACCTTTATCTGCTTTTAAGTAGAAACAATTTTTATTTTTAAGATTTTTAGTTATTTTATAGTTGATATTATACTGGTTGTAATTTTTGTTATTATTAAGATTTTCTATGATTATGTTTTTGGCATTGTTACGTATAGCGTTTTTAGTTTTTTCGTCTTTATATTTAATCGCGCTTTCTATACCGATAACTATTTCGTCAATAGGAGGTGTCGAATAATTTAAATTGAATTTAAGTCCTTTGTTTAGTAAGTTTAATTCCTCAGGTTTAAAAGTTATGCTAGATTCATTTATAACTAATGGTTGTTCCGTAGTTTTAGAGATTGACGGTTTAGTAGCTTTTGTTAAATTTTCCAATTTTAAATTCTGTTTATCTGATTTAGTTTTAGCTTTATTATCAATGGCATCATACATTTTACGCGTGAAATGGATCCATTCCTCGTGTTCAATGCGGTCAAGATCCTTGGTTAAAATTAAATAAAGTTTATAAGCTTCTATTTCAAGTTTAGATAATTTACTGTATAGATTTTTAATTTCTAGATTAAGCCATTTCTTTTTTGCGGTTTCTATGGATTTGACGGCCGAATGTGTTTTAACTTTACATTTTAAATTATTATTTATAAACGAAGGAAATATATTATTAGATTTGCAGTTGCGAAGAAACCTAAGGTCTAGCCTAGTAAAATTAATGATGGTACTTACCCTCGAGTAGCGATTCCGTTCACTTGACCGGTTAGCCATACTTCTTACTTGAAAAACGGAGAAACTGTGGTTTCTTAGTCACTTAAACTAAAAATACACCTTAACCACAAAATTTATGTCACTCGACACGTGTTTCGACTTCACAAGAAGTCCTCATCAGGAGCCTAACGATTCCAGACTGATATAGTCTTGGTCAGAACCTATATATATACTAAAAGGACTTATCACGCTTCAATGATTCAGACCAATCAACGGCAAGGTCTAGAAGGATTGAAGCTGGGATAGGTCCAGTACCTCCATTAAAAATACTATTCTTATCCCTCAAGATTTCTAAGCTTTCTGCTGCGTCTAATTGATTATTATTGCACGTTTTAATTAATTTTAAATTATTAATGTCCGTTTTATGATTTAATGTAGTCATATGATGAGCTACGCTAGATTTATCCACCCGATTGTATTTAAGGTGAGCCATGTGCTCTTTAAATCTAATGTTTATAGATCTCCTAGTTTGGCCTAAATAACTTTTTTCGCAATTTAAACAGCTAATTTTATAAATACCGGATTTATCAAAAATACCGGATTTAGAAAAAACATTCTAAACTAAATCGTCTCCAAGACATTACTCTAACTAAAGAAATTAAAGAAGAACCTAAAAACTACATTAAACTCCCGTTTGACAAGACCACCAAAGGGTTGTCCAGAATGTTTAAGAAATTTGATTTTAAATTAGCTTTTTCTAATAATAATAACATTAAAACTCTCCTAGGTAACCCCAAAGATAAAATAGAAGTAAATGATAAATCCGGTATTTATAAAATTAGCTGTTTAAATTGCGAAAAAAGTTATTTAGGCCAAACTAGGAGATCTATAAACATTAGATTTAAAGAGCACATGGCTCACCTTAAATACAATCGGGTGGATAAATCTAGCGTAGCTCATCATATGACTACATTAAATCATAAAACGGACATTAATAATTTAAAATTAATTAAAACGTGCAATAATAATCAATTAGACGCAGCAGAAAGCTTAGAAATCTTGAGGGATAAGAATAGTATTTTTAATGGAGGTACTGGACCTATCCCAGCTTCAATCCTTCTAGACCTTGCCGTTGATTGGTCTGAATCATTGAAGCGTGATAAGTCCTTTTAGTATATATATAGGTTCTGACCAAGACTATATCAGTCTGGAATCGTTAGGCTCCTGATGAGGACTTCTTGTGAATTCGAAACACGTGTCGAGTGACATAAATTTTGTGGTTAAGGTGTATTTTTAGTTTAAGTGACTAAGAAACCACAGTTTCTCCGTTTTTCAAGTATTGTTAATAAAACAAAATTAAATAATAAGATATAACATTCTATTAATTTCTAAAATTTATATCTCTATCTTAGAGTTAAAGCTGCCCCACTTCTCCAGAATAACATACTTGCCACACTGGGGTTACCTCGTACCCCAGACACTAAAATGCTAACTACTCGTAAGCTATTGAATATTTTAGTTCAATATAATTCCTCTATCATCTTCGAACGATACGGAATGCACTCCAATCGGTTATTTAAAAGAATATATAATATTTAATATATTTAAAAAATTAAAAACCTTGTAAAATTTTAATAGTTTACATTGATGTTGAAAAAATTTGGAGCGCCTGGTACCCCACAATAGCAGCTAAGGGTTAATAGCAAAAATTAAAAAGATTTCTTACTGTTAGATCAAAATAATTATTTTTTACACTTTCTCTAAAGTTTATGGTGTCCGAATAGAAAATTCTTAAAAATAAATAATATCTAATTATTTTAGTCAAAAGCTCCTGTTTTAATTTTTCAAATCTATATCTATAAAAGAGTTTGTCCTTAACCACTCATTCACTCACTCACTCATATATCAACGTACAACCCAAACCCCTGGACCTAGAAACGTGAAATTTCGTAGGTGCCTTCCTTTTATGATGTCAGCACCCACTAAGAATTTTGAAATTCTACCCCTACGGGGTTAAAACGGGGTGTCAAATTTTATATAAAAAAATATTTTTTTTGTTCAATTTAATTGAAACTTATCGAACATACTCTACAATATTAATAATGAAACAATTATTTCAGCATTTCCCAATATTTAACCCTTAAGGTGTTAAGGAGGTGGAAAAATTTGTAAAATATTTTTTTTTGTATTCACCGAATAAAACATGGCACAAGTAGGTACTCTTCAAGACAAATATCAGATACGAAAATTCAACCGTTATGGGAATGGGGGGGAGGGTAAAATTTTGATATATTTATCTTCATAATTGTTCATGATATTAAAGTAAATTCGGACAAATTAATATTCAATTTAAAAAAGTTTGATATTCAAGCCCTAATAGCATGGGACGGGGACGAGGGTGGATTTAGATATGTTTATCTGCATACCTGCTTTACTTATACAGGTAAATTCGAGCAAAATACTCATCTATTAAAATAAAAATTTCGACATTCAACCCCTAATGGCGGAGGTAGACAGGATCTGTATTTTGATATGTTTATCTGCATAGCTACCTATACGTTATAATGGTGGAGTCGGGCAAAATAATCTGCAATAATAAAATTCGATATTCAACCCCTAATGGCGAGGGTAGACAGGGGGTTAGTTTTTGCAATTTTTAACTAAGATCCGAGAAATTTACGTTTTTTTATAGGTAATGCATAAAAATCAATATAAAAAAATGTAATATGTCATTCCCTATCACGTATGGAGGGTTCTAATTAGTTTCGAAGTTTACGCAAGCGAAGCCGCGGGATTCCGCTAGTAATAAGCAGGGCCGTCTTTAACCTATTAGAGGCCCTGGGCACTTTAGGACAATGGGGCCCCCTATGACATTAACAGAGCTAAAGAAGTTTTCACTTCAAAAATTAAGAATATGGAAAACTAGTTCACTGATGATTTTTTTTAAACAGTGTAGGTAATTAGTACACCATTAAATTCAGAGTGGCCAGTATTTCTCTAGAACAAATTTCCCTGACTTTTCCCGGTTTTCCAGGTGATTTATTTCGTTTTTTCGTTTTTTATTAATAAAAAATTTTTTAAGTATATTTTACACGATATATTAAAGTTTACAGAACTTTAATACCATTGCGAATTTTGTTGCAATTTTTTTCCAAAATACTGATTTTAAGGTATCAAAATTCGCTACAAAATGATTATTTTAAAATTAAATTTTCTACATAAATGCACTCCGTGACGTGTTAAGATATGCATTTTTTTATTACATAAAATAAAAGTTAAAAAGGGAAAAGATGTTGAGGAACAAAATGCACCATCATAAAGTAGAGTAATTTTCCATCATTCCAGAAAAAAAAGATTTCAAATTGGTTAATTTTTGACCCATTTACAAACATTTGAAAACATGCTATTTTTTAGGTATCCTCTTAATTAATGTGCAGAGGGTCCAGTCCGTGTATACGTAAAATAAATCAAATTTCACGAAATTAAGTTTAATAAAAATAATATTTGAATAACAAATCACATAATAAATTAATATCACGACTGTTAAAAACCATTAATATATTCAAAAATTGAACAAATTGCATGAAGTGTGTGGTACCTATACACTTCTGATTGATTGAAGTACAAAAAATAGATCACGTGATAAAACAGAATTATTTGTTGACAATAGAACTTTTTTTTAAATTCTGCATGTTTTATTTTAATAGATAATTGTTTAAAAATATTTGCGGAAAATTTCTTGACGTGGTGTGGTTTTTGCATTTTTACAGAAAATTCCCTGTCTAGCAAAATTCCATGACTTTTCCCGGTTTTCCAGAAACTGGCCACTCAATGTATTTTTATATATTTAAATTTATCCTAAACATGCTGAAATCGGAAAGCCTGATTTTCGGGCGAGAGTAGAAGGGTTTCGCACATGCAAAAGCTAATAAGCAAGTAGGTATTGTAGTCAGTCATTAATGTCATTATCGTTTGAATTTTTTCGAAAAATATCGTATGTTTTTCGGTAATAAATATCGATTATTGTTTGGTGATATGGGGCCCCTATCAACCGCGGGGCCCTGGGCACGTACCCAGAGTGCCCAGTGGGAAAGAGGGGCCTGGTAATAAGATAAAGCAATAAACAGTACATATGAAAACCAAATTGACCTTGAAAACGTCCAAAAAATAAATAATGCTATTTTATTCTACGTATAAAACCAAAGATATTTTATTTGAAACATTTTTAAATGCTTTGTTTGAAAATGAAAACACGGTATATGACCATATAAGAAAGTTATAACTGAGAATCTCCTCTTTTTTAAAGTTAATAAAACATGAAATAAAAAAAATATTTTAAGCTAAATACTTTTTAAATCAATTATGTTACAATTATTTTTATCTTAGACAATACAAAAAAATTAAATCAATCCATAATTTTATAAAGTAAACCAAAACAATATATCTTTTTAGTTTATATAACAATGAACACTATTTAAAAAAAGCCGCCGTTTTCATAAACCGGTAAACGCCGGACGTTTCCGAGCGTCCATCCGTCCGTGTATCGCGCGAGCGGCGACCGTTGTGGGTGGTTGGGCTGGGGACGAAACGCGTACAGATAAGCTCCGATTAGCGACGGCCGTACCACGTTGTCGGTGCAGTGATATTTTAATAGCCATTATCTTCTAATAGTCACATTTAATCTCTGCATGTGTGTATGTGTTTGCATTTATGAGTTTTGGCTCGCGATGGATGAGAACGATTTCACTAACATAACGTTTTATGTTATTTTTGTTATTAAAATATAATGCCTATTAAACCCGAATGCGATAAGTTGCAAAACTGCTTTTGTCCATCGATGATAAAATATTATTACTGATTGTTATACTCGATTTTGTATTATTTTTGTTATAATCTATTCATGCTTATAATCCTGCTTACTGATTACGATATATACATACTATGTATGTAGACAGTTATTCGAATACCCATATTTTTGAATTTATAAATTTTAAATGTTGTTATGATTTTACAATGTATTAATTAATCACTTTAATTATTTTTGATTTCTTAATTTTATTCAAAGAAATATGTACGCAACATCATCACTTACAAATATCCACGATAAGATTTGTTTATTTTTAAATTAGGTAAATTTAAAATCTTTTCTGAACCAAACAATTATTTTTTTTCTTTATATCTAATTGTTCATACCTGAAATATTTTATTTATTACTGTAGGTACACTTAAGAATGTGTTAATTTATATGTTCTGTTTATTAAAAAAAATTCCTTTTTCACACAAATTATAGAAGTCAATTAATTATATAATCCACGAAGGAAGAAATATATTTTTCTAGAAGATAATATGAAGGCTATTTATTTATTTATTTATTTATAAGCTATAAATACTTTTAAGTTCGAATATGTGTCGGTAAATTACAAATGCCAAAATAATGTCTATTGATTAATTGTTTTATAAGTCGCATTTTAACTAGTATTTTCCGCCAAATAGAAGTGTAGATAACACAGTATTACATACTATGTTTAATGTTATTATTATATATGTATAATATTGTATGTATCAATAATAGTCATAAAGTGAATATTGAATATGACATTCCTCATCCCACCTACATTAAAATCAGCAAAGTTACCATTCTTCATTTTTTTTGTCTCAGCATATTTAAAAGAATAAATTATAAATGTAACCTTATATTTTTGTTCTATTCAAGTTACATTTTTATAAAGTATATCATATAACTGATACGGGTTCTTTGAAATGTACTAGCTGAATACTGCTATAACACCCACACATTGTCAACTAACAATAAGCTAGTTATTGTTACTGCAGTTATTGATATAAAAACAATAACCAAAACATAGCAAACCACCACGTCCGCTTTTGACTGTATCACTGGGACATTGGGGTTGTGCCCAACCCACCCACGCGGGGCTATTAGCACGATTATGTGAACGGTTATCGTACGGTCATCAGACGCGCTTTATCAGCACCATTGGACCAAACACTGCCTGCGATTCTGACATTGCACATTATTCTTGTTTATCGAGTGTCACTTGCTGTTATATGCGCCGTTGTGTTGGATAATCCTGAAACAAGGTCGGATATAACAACAATAATATTTCATTGTATTTATGGAACAGGGTAGTTATTTTTAGTGCTTGATTTTGGTAAAATATGCACGGATGGGGGTTTTGGTAATATTATTTATACACGTTGAAGTTGAGTTTACGAGTATATATTGAAAAGTTATATAAGTATAAAGTTTACTGTTTTTTTTTTAATCAAATGCATTTGCGAAGGATCTCGAACAATAAATTTACTAAAGATCAACAGTAAGCAACCTGTAAAATGTTAGTAATCAGGTCCACTTTGTGTTTATAGTACAGGCAATGAATGGAATAATTGCCCTGTTCTTGGAACAAATTAGGAGTGCGATGAAATTTGGTACCAATGTAGTATACATTAAAGTACGTCTGTACACAAAAGTCCCCATCTATAGGCCTTGTGGAAAATTTTTTAGAGCCGTTTGAAGTTTTTTTTTGTTATTCTTGAATAACTTCAAGACAAATAAAGATACGAAGGCGTGCCTTATATCAAAATTTTCAAAAATGTTTGCATTTCAACAATATTTCAAAATTTATTCCGATGTGTGTACCCAAATTGCTGAAAAGTTGCCGTGAATCCAAAAATTAGGCGCGTTTAATAAAAAAAATATGATTAAATGGATTTTTGAGCTCCTAAAACTGATAATAGAAATAAACGACCTGTATGAAAGTTATAGAGAATAAAATTTTACATATTTTTATGTAAACTGCAATATTCAAAGTGTGAATATTTATTAGATATTTCTTTTTTTAGGTAGTCGAAAAAACAAAATTAATTTACAAAATCATATAAATAGTATGCTATGAAAATTAGTATTACATTGAAAATAACACGATATTATAGAAAATTAATGAAAATAAAGGTAGATTATAATTCCAATACTTCCATAAGACTTTAAATAACATATTATGATTACAATGTACTGAGGTATACATTGTAGCCCCTCGATTGAATATTATTGTATGATTTAATAGTTTTAAATATGAATCTTCAAGATATTTGATTTTATCTTTAAAATACGGATATTAGAGTAGAACAAAATCAGAGTGCCGTAAAAATGTGCATATATGTAGTACTTATGTTACTTTACATGTGTGAAAAAGTCCTCACGAATTGGGTATGTGGAAAAAAAATTATAGCGATTTTAATGACGATTTGTTAAATTACAATATATCATAATGTAACTTATTATTATCCGTTTTTTATCTGAATATTTACATACTATGTATCTCTGTATAACATACACATTATGAACACTTAAATTATGATTATTTAGATATAATTTTTTCTTTTATAAATCAAACTATTTTCAAGACATAAATTTATTTGTTTAATTCGATTGTATAAAAATATATCATATCATGTATTTTGTACCTGTTTGTAGATATGCTTATAACTTTTCTTTCGGGGTATCAATAAATGGGGACTTTCATACAGACGTGGGAGATGCATTAGTGAGTGCATCTGAAAAAGTCCTTAAACATTGGAGCCATAGGAAAAAAGTTACAGTTGTTTTATAACTACATTGTGGTAAATTATGATCTACATAACTTATTTACAGTAAATTTATTTAGGTATAGGACATAGGTGATTCTACCAAAAAATTAGAACTGATTTATATTCCTATTTGACTATTGTATCGTTCATATTGAAAGAAAAAATCTTTTTTTTTTAATTTCCATCGGGACTCTCCATAAAACATTCTTTAGTTTTTAAAAATAAATAATTTTACAGTGTGTTCAGAATTTTGAGACTTTTATACATATGTAAGAGGTATAATATACCTATTCCTTTTTTAAATATTCGAAAGTATCACACCATAATTAAGAATGAATAGCATATTTCATGGATTCTCGATGAGAATTTTTTGGAATTGGTCACTTCTTTCTACATATATGAAATATATTTATTTATTTATATATTTTTTAACTAAAGAATGTTTTATGGAGAGTCACGATAGAAAATAAAAATAAAATGATTAATGCATTCAATATGAACGATAACTTAGTCAAATAGAAATCAAATTTAGTCCCAGTTTTTGGTAGAATCACCTATGTCCTATACCTAAATAAATTTACTGTAAATAAGTTATGTAGATCATAATTTACCACAATGTAGTTATAAAACAACTGTAACTTTTTTCCTATGGCTCCAATGTTTAAGGACTTTTTCAGATGCACTCACTAATGCATCTCCCACGTCTGTATGAAAGTCCCCATTTATTGATACCCCGAAAGAAAAGTTATAAGCATATCTACAAACAGGTACAAAATACATGATATGATATATTTTTATACAATCGAATTAAACAAATAAATTTATGTCTTGAAAATAGTTTGATTTATAAAAGAAAAAATTATATCTAAATAATCATAATTTAAGTGTTCATAATGTGTATGTTATACAGAGATACATAGTATGTAAATATTCAGATAAAAAACGGATAATAATAAGTTACATTATGATATATTGTAATTTAACAAATCGTCATTAAAATCGCTATAATTTTTTTTCCACATACCCAATTCGTGAGGACTTTTTCACACATGTAAAGTAACATAAGTACTACATATATGCACATTTTTACGGCACTCTGATTTTGTTCTACTCTAATATCCGTATTTTAAAGATAAAATCAAATATCTTGAAGATTCATATTTAAAACTATTAAATCATACAATAATATTCAATCGAGGGGCTACAATGTATACCTCAGTACATTGTAATCATAATATGTTATTTAAAGTCTTATGGAAGTATTGGAATTATAATCTACCTTTATTTTCATTAATTTTCTATAATATCGTGTTATTTTCAATGTAATACTAATTTTCATAGCATACTATTTATATGATTTTGTAAATTAATTTTGTTTTTTCGACTACCTAAAAAAAGAAATATCTAATAAATATTCACACTTTGAATATTGCAGTTTACATAAAAATATGTAAAATTTTATTCTCTATAACTTTCATACAGGTCATTTATTTCTATTATCAGTTTTAGGAGCTCAAAAATCCATTTAAACATATTTTTTTTATTAAACGCGCCTAATTTTTGGATTCACGGCAACTTTTCAGCAATTTGGGTACACACATCGGAATAAATTTTGAAATATTGTTGAAATGCAAACATTTTTGAAAATTTTGATATAAGGCACGCCTTCGTATCTTTATTTGTCTTGAAGTTATTCAAGAATAACAAAAAAAAACTTCAAACGGCTCTAAAAAATTTTCCACAAGGCCTATAGATGGGGACTTTTGTGTACAGACGTACTTTAATGTATACTACATTGGTACCAAATTTCATCGCACTCCTAATTTGTTCTTTTTCATTCCATTCATTGCCTGTACTATTAATATGTATTTTTTTTAATGTAAAAGAGTGCGATTGTAGTCCATGCAATTCTTTTAAGGTTAAAAAAAATATACAACTTTACTTATTGCTTTTTAGATTTTTTGATACTATGAGTTACAATTTAAAGCAAAAATAAAATAATATAAAAAAATGCACATTAAAAATTGTATTTTTTTTTTGACAACCCCATACAAAAATGTTTTCCTACTCTGGTTATAGAATTAATTGTAAATTATAAATTTATTAATAGTCACGAATTAATTTGAAGTTTTAATCAACATTTCGATGTCTTTTAAAATACAAATAAAAATAGTTATCTATCAGTCAAATCATTAATAGTGGATTGCAATAATAATCACTACTTCAGTATATATTATTTATTAGCAACTAGCTAGTCGTCCATTTGCAAACAATGGTTAATTTAATTTTTTTATAAATAATATGTATAAAAGTGGCAGCCAAAAATCATATATTGTTCATATTCTTTGTGTTCGAGCTATCTTTTAATTTTTATTTAAATTGGAGTAAGGGAAAAATACGACTTGACAATACGAGCAAAAAAAAAATGAAAAACATCAAAATTATTTAAGCCTCAAAACTATTTTGGTGTAGAACACAAATTTTAAGAGATATCGAAATTTTATAATTATATTTAATAAATTAAAACTAATTTTCGCATTTTTTCCCCATACTCTTATTGAATATTTAACCATCCGAGTTTCATTGAATATGACCAAGAATACAGGAATTACAAAGCATAATCAGAACTCATAATATAACGATTAAAAACAAGTATAAATACATAAAGGCTTGTACAAAAACAACCGATACAATTCAGCACCTAATCGAGCGGTCCTACATCAAACGGATGCTGCTCCAGTAGTAAGCAGTTAGCTACAGACATCGGTGTGTAAGCAAAGGAGCATACAAACCGCACACTGCAGAGAATAAACAGGCAATTGTCTGAAATGAAGCAATCAGTGGCGGGGGGATGACGATAAGAGAGCCACCTAACGACCGACAAGGGACGCATTAACAGACTTCTCGTCCTCGTCTCTCCTACACACACACACACACGCACACGTAAAGTGGTTTATATGTGTGATAAAAGAACATCGAATTGAGTGTCTTAACTTTTTTTTAGAGGAAGTCGATTTTTCGTGTTTGCTTTTACGGGTAGAGGCGTTCCGATTTTGTTTTTATCGATATGTTTATTTTGTTAAAAAATAATATTATTATTTATTTAATGGTGGATATTATAAGAATACATCGATATTTATCGACTTTTATTGCATTTTCTGATCGGACATTTTTACATTCGTACATAAAATTTTATCAGAAATTGTCGAATTAGTGTCATTTTTTTACTAGTGGGCCGATTTACTAAAGTATTATTTGGGATCCTAAAACATAAAAAAACATTATTGTATCAAATAATGTACATAAGTAAAAAAATGTGATGTAATCTGGAGTAATTCTTCCAAATGACATGCACACTAGAGCTTCAACTGTTAAAAAATACGAGTAAGCATAAAAATCATCCACAGTAATAAAAATAAGAATTACTGCAAGTTTATTAAAAGAAGAAAAAGGCAAATTAAAATACACTACATCATAATGCATTATTATCAATAACGTTTAACGAAACAGTCTCAGAAGTGCGTTAATAACGAAAAACAAGATAATAACGACAACCATCTTGGCTACAAATCCAACCACCCTAGAACACACACAAACTTTGATGGAGTCGTTATCGGAGATAATTGTGGAAGAGAATTAGTTCTACAACAATGTTGTTAGGTTTTTATGGCCATTACATCGTTGTCTCTACATCCAGCTATGTTCTCTCTGTGTTTGGCTTCGGCCAATGATCTGGTTTTAATTTTCTTCGACTTCGGGATGGTAATTTATAGATGATTGTTGAGGAGTTTTTTTTTTGTTTAGATTTGTGTACAGTAATATTAAAATTGCCTTTATATACGCAACATTTATCAACGAAAGAAACATCGATTGTAAAAAAATGGAATACATTTGATTTAGCAGATCAAAGTATTTGTTTTTAAAAATAAACACGTCGAAACTATTCTAATAGAATACAGAGATTAGGTAGTACAAATACGTGATTTCTCAAGAGAGCGATTTGAAAGTTTGAAGTATATCTGTTTTGTTCAGGGATTATTTATTTTCTATTTATTTTAATGTATTTTTTGAATATCATGAGTAAACCAAAGAACACACATTTATTAAAAAATGGTAATAATGTTAGTCAATGTTAGTTATCATGTAATCGATTAAATATGTTAATATATGAATAATGATTCGAGAAAATAGAATATCATAATTATTTTGATGTTGATCACCCCTTAAAAGGAAGGGTATCAATAAGGGGCTCTACAGCGGAACCCTGTGCTCATTGTAGTCAATATTTGAAAATACAACGACTAAAGTAAAGAAATACGATTTTTTGATCAATTTTCTTATTGAAATAAAAAAATGTGTTATCAAAAACCTTATACTAAAAATTTTAAAAACCCGGTCGACATAAGCCCTGACCGCCACTCAACTTTTATCTTTTATTTTTTACTTAATTGTAATAAGAATTTTATTGGAATGCACAAATTATAATTTTTGCGGATTAAAACAATAAATGTAAGCATTATATCCACTTAAAAATACATCTAATTTACTAAAAATTAACGGACAACTGAGACAATTCACATTAAGCCCGATGATTCTGAATCAGCGACAATCCCGTTACAGGACAACTTGCTAATTGGCTAAAGTTGGTATCCGAGCGGCTTAGTGCTCCGGCCAAGCCTACAGAAAACAGTTGAACTACATTTGTATGCATGTGGTAGCCATGTTCAGAGCCTACTAACATTACAGGGATTATCACCAAGACAACACTGCACCAATTACTTTTGTATACTTTTATCTATGTTATGTGGCTGGTTATAATTGTCATTAAATATAGTAACTTTTGATTGTTATTATTATTGTTTAAACTTCATTTTACTTACATTAGTATGTATATGGTATTTAACTGGGTTTGTGAGATTTTAACAAATAAAATCTTGAAAATATATGACCATGTTTTTGAATTTTAATAGATCCTTGACAATTAAAATACGCTCATAAATCTGTCTGTAAATTTAAAATATATGTATTACATTTACGAGTCTATCGCCCAGTATTATCAACTTTTACTAAATGCTCCTTTAACTAACTGTCATATTATCAACAGATCCAAGCATAATACATTTAATTAAATAGATTTTAAATTATCTGCAGTATTTCTATACAACATATATTATGTCCATTTTTCATTGAAAGCTTTAATATTCATTTAAATCACGTTTGTAATATAGCAAATTTACTTTAAAGGAGCATTTAGTGCTAAAGGAGCTTAAAATTGGTTGATAATACTGGGCATATAGGTTGTTTTATTTTCTAGGCAATTCATTTTAATAGATTTAAGAATTCTTTTTCTATGTGTTTGTCATGAAAATTATTGAATCGATTTTGATGAAATTTTCCCTGTTAGAAAACCTAATATTCTATAGAATTTAAATGATAATTGAATTTGCAGGCTCTTATTGCATAAAAATAAAATGAAAAAAAATATTGCTGATGATGTAATGTAATTAATCCGTTTATAATTGATATTTTAAATAAAATTGAATAACAATGAGGTGAGGTTGTGCAATATATGTCGACTATACTTTACTTTACATTTAAACTATACTCTGTATTGTACAAATTTTGTTAACCACATAATTAACATAATATTAACAGCAAACACCACTTTAAAATAAAAGAATTAAATCGGTCGATGTAATTATCGAGATTAAAAAACACTAACCGCAAAAACCAACAATGTGAATTAATATAAATCACAAAAATTGTACAAGCTTCTTATAAAATAAAGCAGTAGAATTAATTTCATTAACTGCACTTGAAAACACAACGATGTAGTAAATAACGAAAATCATGCGACAAAATAAATTACAGTAGAAAGAAGTTGAGACAAAGGTTCGGGCGCACGATAATGCATTCGAGCGGAAACAGCGAGCACGCTGAAAAGGTAAGCAGAATCCTTTACCTTAGTTATACAAATTCCAGGGCGCGCGGTTGTTCGCGTGTCTAACACTTACAAGTTAGTAAAAACTGTTTAATTATCGCGTATATCCACGAAACAATAACAGTAATGAAATGTTGGTACCTCTGATGTATGGGTTTGCATAAAGTTGGTAATACTGCTGTGTTCTATATAGTACGTGTAATTTGAAAGGAAGTTATGAGCTTTAATGGAAATTTTAGAAAGTATATATATTTATAAGCATTGAAACTTTTCATAATAGTTTTAATTAGAGATAAAAAATAGTGCGCATTACAAGTTAATAAAAAAAATTTGAAACTCCAAAGTTTTTTTTTTTACAAAATTTGTACATCTCTATCTGGGGGTCCTGTACTTTTATGTTTTGTTAAAATTTTAATTTTCTAGTTAATAAGATATTTTGTTGTGTGTTTTTGCCCTACATAATCATAATAAAAATTACCTAATGATGTCATTGTATATCTGAAGCATAGGGACATATAAAAATATTCAATAAGTAATTGCAAAAAAACATTTTTCATAGTCATGTCAATATTTTAAACTGTAGTCGAATCCATGTTCTTTAATTTTGAAGCTAAAAGTATTTTCTCTAATTATGCTGTCTTAAGGAGTAAAAAAGTGAATCAATATAATGTTAAAATAATGTTAATATATTCTCCATGAAGATATTTCAAAAGACACGTCATATCTGGTAGTTTATTCAGTCTGAATTTCCGACGCTGGAACTTGTAGAATAAAACAATAGAAAACAACGAGCCAATGGCAAATTAATTATTATAATTTTAATGTATTTTAAGGCAGTTGAATTACTCTAGCGAGTTCTTGACTTGAAGTATAATAAGATACATTTTGTATGAGACTAGTAAAGTATATTACAAGTTAGAAGACTGAAGTATATAGTTTGGATAAGTTGAAGTTGTCGCATTATACGATAGAATGAATTATTTAGCTGTGCATCTGCGCTGGTACATCAAATTTTAAGAGCTCATGAACTTTTAGGTAAATGAGAACGATACTTTATTAGCATTATGTTTTTTCAATTAATTTGTGAAATTTAATGATTTATTTTTATTTTGGTTCTGTTCAATAGTTCGCAGCTCACCTTTGTATTTTAAAATATACCTATCCCAAAAATTGAACATATAATTTATTTTATATAAATTCGTCTTCAATGTAGCCTGTTCTGACAAATATTAATTATTTGTATAACACGAAACAAAAAATAACAGTTATTCGTAAATAAAGTTGTCATTTTAGTGGTAACATTTGTATTTAGACTTTTATTTTTAATCATATAAAAAAACTATTTAATTCAGTATTATTTGAAGTACACGTATTATGTAAAATTCTTCAATACCTACTTTTGTATCGATATTTCTCGTAAGCCATTGATTCTATTAAATTTTTGTTCTTTTTGTGTCTTTACTTTTTGTCAAATAATTTTATGTTAGTGACTAATTACATAACACAAATTATACAGAGCTGTGCAGTACTCGATTACAAGTGCTCGAGTACAAGTACTTAAGTACTTTTTTTGAGTATTTGTACTTGTACTTAAGTACTTTTTCTAACGAAAGTAATTGTACTTGTACTTAAGTACTTTTTTTAACGAAAGTAATTGTACTTGTACTTAAATACTTTTTTGGAAAAAGTACTTTGTACTTGTACTTAAATTTGTTTATTTAAAAGTAATTGTACTTGTGTACTTGAAAATGTACTTAAGTACATACAAATGTACTTAAGTACTTTTACATTATACAAGTACTTTTCAGTAGTTACAAATATAGAAAAAGAAGCATTGTTTTTAGTTAAAAAAGTGCAAAAGATGTTCTCCTTGTCTAAATATGTTCTCAATATATAAATATTTGTTCTCTATGAGTGCAATTTGAATGATGTTAAAAAAATTCAAACAATCGTTTCATTTAAAATTTAATTGTTTACAAATAATACTAACCGTTGTATTTTGTTACTTTAGATATATATTATTTTTGCCTCAGGCCTCAGATTGTACGTCCATAACATCGTTAAATTTAGTTGTTTGGAATTCCTGATATACATACAAACATACATAAGTATGTAGCGATATTTATCGATTTATCTCCTACCCAAAAGATCTTAAAAATATCCAGGGCGCGGAAATAGACATTACTGCTCTGAAGTATTTTTTAAAACAGTAAAGAAAAAATATATAACAAATGTAATTGTAATTGAAATTAAAAAAATTTAAGTACAATTACAAAAAGTAATTGTGTTTGTACTTAAGTACATTTTTGTGATAATGTACTTGTACTTGTACTTAAGTACTTTTTTTTGCAATGTACTTGTACTTGTAATTAAGTACTTTTTTTTTGCAATGTACTTGTACTTGTACTTAAGTACATTATTTTGTAAAGTAATTGTACTTGTACTTAAGTACTTTTTTTTGTACTTGTGCACAGCTCTGAAATTATAGTGGATTCTCAAGAGAATGAGTAAAAACTACGAGTATATTCCTATAAACTATTGCTTAACATAATATTCTACATAATATATTAACTCAAATGCATTTTGTGTTATTTCCGTAAATTGAGACATATGTATTTAAAATTAGGAAATGTTATTTTTTTATCTATTTTAAAGAGAACGTACCTACCTTAAATATTGCTCTGTATAATTTTTTTAATTGAATCTATATAATTAGCTACTAATGTCCAATTTTTCTCGATATTAGATTTAAGAATACATAATGTAAACCTATGGTTAATGCTCGATATTACAAACAAAAGTTTCTAAAATTTTTCTTCAATTTTATAGTGACAATGGATCTGACCAATCAAAGTCATTTACTGACATTTAAAGTAGTCATATTTTGAATTGCATTAAAGGTTATGATTGGTCAATACAGCTGTAAAATTGCAGGTTAATTATATTTGGGCAATATACCTAATATCTATATAAGATGTTAGTTCACTAAACAATGAATCATCCTATTAAAAAAATCTACATTCACGTCAAAAAAATATCTACGTATATTAATACGCATTTATCGATATTCTCATAATTCAATGACGTCCAGGTACAATCGACAATAGCCTATCCTGTCTGCTCGAGACAAAGACATAGAGAGAAATGAAGGGTAATTAAAAGTAGAAGGATAACGAGATGTAATTTAATATCGTATTTAAAACATCGCAGATTCTGACAACCGTGAAAAGCGTCCTGTGTCGTGGGGGTGAAGGGGAGCGAATATATTTGTTGGTATTTCCGCAATTGTGCTGCTAATGTCATGTCATTTTTATTTTATTAAACGCAATGTGGTTTTGTCGTTAGTTGCGTAAGTTGACAAGCAAGAACTGAGGAGGGTGTGTTTTTTGTTATTTGAAATGTTCGAAGAACGATACATTTTTATTGTAATTACAATGAAGAATGCGTTATAAATTGTGAAAATATTATAAATATGAAATTCTTAAACATCAATGCTTTTGTAAATATTCTGTTTAAAATTAATTATTATTCATTACATTAATTTCAAATAATAATTACTTATTTACTATAATATATTTATAATATTCGAATATGTATATCTATTGTATACTTTTGTTTACCTTCACCTATTTCTAAAATAGATCTTACGAAGTTCAACAATATTAAATAGTACAGTACTCATCTAAGTGAACGGTTGGAAACTATCATACAAATAATAAATTATGTTACTAAATTTAGAGTAGATAAATATATTTCAAAAATAACAATATAAGAAAGTGTTACTATTTTTATATAATTAAAATATTTTTAAAGTATGGACGAATCAAAACGTGTACAATTTCATTAAAACAACTTTTAACGATTCGGAGAGATTTAAAATTAAGCACATCAATAAACATTTAAATAAAATAAACATTTCGCTAGAGACTTGAGAAAATAAATAAAACAACAATTCAAATGTAATATAAAACTCAACTCTTTTAAAAAACATGTTGTTTGCAATGAAACCTGTTAAAATTAAAACACTCCATTTCTTTTTATATAAATCTTGTTTTTAATATTCATTATCAACACAAAAAAGAACACAATACAAGAACAGCACAAAAAAAACTTTTCACATTATTTTCACCATCTGTTTCTCATCTCTTTACATACTTTCCACGTTTTGTTTTAAGTAAATTCCATCCCTAGATGGTCTTCTTTTATAATGAAGAAAATTAAAACAGCCTTTACTCCCCCCTTCCCAAAACTTTCCGCCATTTCACATTCTTAATACCTGACAAGTGGGCTCGAAAATTAAAAGTTTCTACACAGAATTTGTTAATTATAAGAATTCCAGGTACACTCAGGGGTGCAATGTTGTTTTAAAGGGGTTGTTTTCTTATTTTCACAAACAACTCGTTTTGATTAAGATTTAAAAATTATTTCACTAACAATAGATGAGATTTTGTATGAAACTCAGTGACACCAATAACTATTTATTAATTGTAAGCTTCAAAACAGATTACCTATGTTTATAATTTCAATTAATAATAATAATATATTAAAGTATGTTATTTATATTGTTTTAATTAAAAATCATATATAATTGATTTTTTAAATAAACAATTAATTGCTATATTTGATGAAATAAATAAAATAAATCATACATACATTCATGTAATCAAACTTACATAAAATAATATATGTACATATCAAGAATACCTATACTCATAATTATTTTTCTGATACTGAAACATATACAATTAGAAATTTGGATTTTCGAACTATCAATATAGATTATATGAATATTACAGTACCTATGTGAAAAATATTTATATACAACCATATAATATATAAGAAAAAATACTTTTAAGTATACAATAATATATATGCTGTACATATGTGCATATTTTAATTTACATACATATGTATGCCAAATATGGTATCATAAATTCTAGTAAATGTTTAGGGGAATTACAGTTTTGTATATTTCCATTAAAACATTTAATTAAAATTGTATTATTATTCTGTTTTCATCAAATATTTTTATGATTGTGTCTGTAGATTATAAAGAAACATGACTTGGTTGAATTCGTCCCCCCAGATTGTACGTGATACGTCCCATACACCCAGAGGGGAGGGAAATTAAAGGGTTGATGATAATATAACGTAATTAAACAGACACGGGCGCCAACACCAAATAAAACAAGTGGTGGGCTTTTTATATATTAAAAGAGTTTTATATTTTTTTGTTATTATTTTAAATGTTAAATATGAAACGTTGTGCTTTTAACTGTTTTTTTATAATTTTTTACTAACGCTAATCTTAATATAAAATATTTCCGATAATTTTTAAGACAATTTATATGTATGAATTAATTTCAAATCGAATAATTCAATACAAATGTACCTTTATTTTTTATCAGGCACATTTATTATAATAAATGAACAAAATATAGGTTACCCATAGGATACTTTGGTAGTCTTGGTACAATATTCAATTTTTTGAAAATATGTAGGAACTTCTCACTAATTTTTTTTAAATAGAAAATGTTTAATATTATTTATATTTATGGCTGGTTTCATGATTGGCATGTATCTTTAATGTACCTACAACTGTTCAGTAACTTTGAATTTTATTAATCCGAACCCTTAATTAATTATATTTTCTTCTTCAATGTTTAACGAGCAACAAATGAAAATATGTATTTTATAAGAGACCACAAATTCTTTTTAGATAATGCTAGCTAGACTAGAACAAAATGCGAATTTTATACAGTTTTAAAGTTAACTGTTAAAAAATTTACACATTTTTAAAGACGTACTCAAAATTTTGATACAGTAAATATATTTCGGTACTTGCAAATGTGATATGTACTCTAAGCATATGTGCTATTGGCGCCAATGTTTGGTTGTTTTACACCCCTTTCGCGAGACAACGGCGTTATTGGATGAGGGTAAAATTAGAAAAGCCAATTTCGTTACCATGCGCCCGACAATTTAAAACGTTTCGAAGTTTTTAGCAGCTCCCAATTGTGAAATTACAATCATGTATTCAGATTTTATAGCACTTTTGTGCGTTTACGGAAGAGGGCGTTAGAACATTGCTAATCATCGTTAACATTGTACTTTGCGGCCTACGAGATATCTTATTAACAAGACACGTTTACAAACACACACATACACACACACAAACCAACAAAAATACACAATCGAATGAACATTGTTGTAGTTGTGTCAAAATATTGTTTAATTGTTAATTTGTTTTGCTATCATATACGTAAGGGAATTTTTTCGTTTTTAATTGCAGGGTTGACACTGATATACATACGACAAAATATAATTTTTTATGTCCTCTTTAATGAGGAGATGAAAGAGGTTCATTATTGATAAAGTATTCCGTTTCCTGTCTTGTCTATGTTTTTTTTTATTTACAGCATCTATAGACAGTCCAAAAATGGATAATTCTTGAAAAAACAAATATTTTCTGTGTAAATGCATTTAAAAAATAGTAAATATTAAAGAAAAAAAAATTTAAAATATTTAAATCTATATATTTATTGTTAGGGTCAACTGGGGTAAAAGTGAAACAAAATACAAATCTTTCATTTTTTTGGCAGTTAACGATACAAATTCATATTTTAATTTTTTCTATTAGATGTGCCTATGAATTACCCTTTCAAATACCTACGTCATTTGAACTGTACCATACAACACAGATTTAAAAAATGAAAAATGTGTGTTTCATTTTTAACCTCTAGTTTGGGAAAAAGTGAAACAGGTAAGGGTAAAAATGAAACAGGCTTCTAACTTTCATATAATGAGTTATATTTATATTTGCTGGGTAAAAATGAAATAAGTGGGAAAAACTGCATAGGAAACATGTGTCGCACCTTGCTAGGTTATAAATGTCTAACCAGCAGGTCATGAAATATATTTAAAGGTTATGGAAATTACAATAAAACTTAGAATATGCTTGCGAATAATGTATTTTTTTTTAAATAATATTCGTTCTTGCTAATATATCACATACAATGTGTACTCTTAATATCATCCTAAATACATCTGCAAAGTTTGAAAAATATCAGATAAATATTTAAACCGAAAATGATTTTTTTAAAAATAATGGGGTAAAAGTGAAACATTTTTTTGTGCTCTTTTAACTGTTTTTAAACTCTTGCATTGCATAAAAAACATCGATTTTCAAAACATACAAATTGTTCCATAGACCCCTGATGTACTATTGACTATTGACCCCTTTCAAACTTCCATAGGACCGGAATTCCGGTACAGCCTTATTTAGGACCTTTTTAACGTAATTTCGTGGCATTTTGAAGACTGCAACCAAAATGATGCGTCCACTCTGAAATCTGCACTCAAACTGACTTTAACTGTAACATGTGTGACTTGTCCAGACTTGCAAAAACTGGTTCAGATTATCCCCAGCTGTGTTTCATATTTTCCCATATTTCTGTTTCACTTTTTCCCGAATTTTTAAATCTTAATTAGATGGAAAATACTTATCGAAAAATTAAAAGAAAAACTACAAAGGCAACTTTGATTTATTTTCTTTGTGGCATATCAATGTGAAATTTGTAACTTTAATTTATACCTGAGTTATGCAGAAAGTTATGTGCAAAGAATTAAAAATTTAATTTACACGTTTTGCCATCGTCTAACAGAAAAGTCTGTAGGGGGGACATATCACTTACTAGGCGATTTATATTTTCAGATCGCTTTAACAAATCTTTAAAGATCATGTCAGTTTTTATAATTCTTCTGTAAAGAAATTAGTTTTTTAGTTAGAAGCTTGTTTCACTTTTACCCCTTTTTTTCGTGTTTCATATTTACCCCAGTTGACCCTACAAAAGTTGTGTAGTAAAAAAATGAATTACATTTCTTTATAGCATTTCAAAAAATAATTCGCATTTTCTAATTCGATTGGACGATCATCAGTCATTTAAAAATATTCACTTTTGATGCGAACACAATTCTCTTTCAATGTTAAATCTATGAAAATGTAATTACTGTAACATTCGATGAATTGAATATTTTTCTATTACTTCTAAATGACCGGTATGGGAGTCGTTCGAGCATTGAATTTTCAATACTCCTTTCCATACGATACAGGGTGATCGTTTACTTTACTTATAGTATTGACTTCTTTTCATATATCTTAGAAATTGAAAGATAAAATAAAATAAAAAATCGGCTAACAATAAAGCACACATGAATGTAGAATTAGATGGCCTTGGGACAACGAAATTATCGCACATTTTGTGATCTCTATTGTGGTTTTTAACTACATAATTTTCATATTTTTAAATCAGAATCTAACCACTAGCTAGAAAGATACTGTTATAATTTTTTTCACTAATTTGCTTTAAAAAAACTTTTATCTCAATGTCAATTTCTCATGGCATCGATAGTATCACTAAAATTGAATCTTTTATTTTTCACGCCAATACTTACCGAGATAAAACGGGATCATATGTATGAATTACGGTTTTGGCCCATTTGTTGGTGATATAGTAGTTCTAGAGGAACATATTCATATTATAATACACCTGTCAAGTGGTGAAACTGAGGTTTATTTTGTTTCAAAAGAGAGCTTTTGATAAAAAATTCGTTAATAGTATGCAATTTAGATCAAATTTATACAAATTTTATGATCTAAAATTCCCAAACTAATTGAGAATACTATAGTATATGAGAATAAATTCTCATAAATTCTATATAAACAATATTGAGAATAAATACGAGTGTATTCATTGATATGTACGTTTTTATAATGTTTCAGAACTGCTGTTTCGCAGACCATCTGGAATCTGTTTCTGCAGAGATAATGCATGGATATTGGTTCTGCTGTTGTATAAAATGGATGTTTGCTTATGTAATTTAATCAAGTTGTTCATGTTTTCATTTGAGTGCCTTTTTCCAACATTTTATCGATTATAATGTTTAATGTGGAACATTCAGAACGATATTTTTACCTTCCCCAGAAATATATTGTAATGCATTTTAAAATATCAATTTCATTCAGTTAGAAACTATGTAGTGGTCTCTAGGGTGTTTCTTTTTTAATATCTTTGATGTTGGTATCATTTTAGATTTATTGAATGGATTTTTGTTTTTAATCATGATTCTATTTATTGTAAGAATAATTTTTAACTTATTTTAACTAATGACTTTCTTCTATATATTATATATGTAGTATAAGTAAGTATATGTTAAGTTGACTTTTTTAGATCTGAGACATTCTGACTATTTTCACCGTCTTTAGATGCTGTAATTCAAAAACGATAAAACATAGAAGGGTGAAATTTAAATTTTAAGATTAATTTTTGTTTTGGAAGAAAATATTGTATTCAAAAAAATTACAATATGAAATGAATAGAACTCATATACCAGTTATTAAATTTTTGGAAATATTTTTGAATTAATGTCAACTAAAAAAATTTTAAGAATAAAAGTTGTAGAGAATATTATTTTTATAATTTATGAGAAATAATTGATTTTTCAAAAAATATATTTCAAATGGTCCGTTACAGAAAAAATGTTTTAAATAAAAGTTGTACAGAACGTTATTTTCACAGACATCATGACGAAAATGGTCAGAATAGATTAAAACCAAATTGCATACTTTTATTAAAATCTCAAAAATTATCGGCTTGTAAAAGGATTTTTACAACAATGTTTGAAATACTTTTCCTTTTTATTATAAAATATTTAACGTGTATCCTTACTCACCTATCTTTAATATTTTTAAGTTACTTTCAAAATATAAGAGAGTTAAGTATCAATTTTAAAAGAGAAATCGTTTTTCAGCATTACTTTGTAACATATTTCCAACAAAAATCATTGAAATAAATCATCTATGGAGTTGTAACAGTTTATTTTACGGCAGTTTTTCTGAACATGTGTTCACCTAACTGCCGCCCTAAGGTGTGAAAAGAAAAACTTTATGAAATAGTAAAACAGTTATTTTGTGTTATATTTGTTGTAAGTTTGTACGCATGGGAAAATATGAGTTTTCACTTCTGGATTTTTATTATGTTTTATACTTTGAATTATTTGCAAAGATTGTGAATGCTTAAATTAGGTTTGATGTTATACCTGCAATTATTTTCGCAATTGGCGCACGCTGCTAAAGTTGTAAAAAAATAATGTATATGAAAATCAATTTTCGAAAAGGAAACAAAGTAAAATATTTTAAGTTTTAATTCTAATTTGAAAAATTTCATAGTGATAAATTTTTAAATTAAATATTAAATTATTAATAATTATTAATAAACCTCTTAAATCCCATATTTGGCTCCTATAGAATTAATAATGAACAAATAAGAATTATCCATTTTGCCCTAAAATTGGTCTATACCCTTCATTCTAATTTTGTAAAATTTATTTAAAAATCACTATCAACAATATATAGTTACTACGGCTGCGAGACGAGATGTGCTTAAATTCGGACGAGACGATACCACTTGAATTTTAACAAAACGAGACCATCTAAAATGTTGACGGTACGAAACTGAAGCGGTTTCAATTATATTTTTCGTCGACCGAGAGTCTCAAAATTATATAAGTATATAAATAATAAAAAAGACAATATTTAAATAAATAATTAAAGTAAAACATATAATATTTGGCGAGACGAGATGGATTCAATGTTCCAGAGATAAGACTGTCAGTTTTAATATTCGACCGAGACGATACGAGACTTATCTTGCTCTCGTCTTGAATTACCTATATAAATTTTCAACTATGATGGTTTATTTATGTGAGAAAACAATTTCCTAAGGCCGGCCACTCACGTACAGTTTTAACTGTACAGTTAAAACTGACAGTTAAAACTGTGGACTGAGATGTACAGTGTACACACACGTGCAGTTCAATTGTTCAATCCTTCAGTTTGTCCGCAGATGCTTCCGATTTTTTCGATGCCTCAACTTTCTTTTGTTCTTTGCGGTGAGCAGATCTTAAGCTGTTTATTTTTGATAAAACAGATTTCTTGGTCGCACCAGATTCTAGTTCTTCTAACTTTTTTGCCAGTTTGCTGTATGCAGCATCTTTTTGGCGCGATCATGGTATTCGGCAGATTTAACTTGCCATAAGCAAAGTTCCGATCTATTTAAGGCGATAAAATCAACAATCATGGTTTTGTTTACGCGACATGATGATGCGCACCCTTGCTCAGTTAGTCCTTTCAGTTAAAAATATGAACAAATTCATATTTCTCAGTTAAACTGTACAGTTGAAAAAATCGAGTTGAACTGAGGCTGAAATACCCACTCACGTACAGTTTCAACTGACAGTTTTAACTGTACAGTTAAAATTGTACGTGAGTGGCCGGCCTAATACTAAAAGCGATTATAGAAAAAAACATCTTACAATAAGACAATCACAATAATATTTAAAAACTAAAAACACTGCATAATTCAAGTAAACTGAAATTTATCACACACAATTTATAAAAAGTCGAAATAATCCGACAGAGTTAACTCCACGTCTTACCATCGTACGAATGAAAAAAAAAACGACATAGGCGTTACAACGACGGCCGTACTAACACAACAGCCTACTTGCTCACTCCACCATCCCACCCAAACCTGTGTCGGCGTGCACCGCATGTGTTACAGAAGTCCGTACGAGCAAAAATATTGGAAAAACTGTGTTAAACACGTAAACTACTACGTAATAGTTGTATTTTTGTTTTATGGAGTGCGAACAACTGTTTGGTACAGTCGTTTATCAATACTCTACACGAAATATTATTTTGTTCATGTGTGCATGCGAGAGAGAGAGAAATATATATGTAGGTAGTTAGTTTATCGTTACTGGATATATGTATTTATACTTATATACTTTTTAATACTGTTTATTATTCAATTTTTATATTCATTTCTTCTCCTTATACGGCTCAGTATTTTATTTATTTAAATGACAACTAAGGGAATATGGGGTACTTATGTTGATGATATTGAGAAAAATAATTAATTCTAATCATATTTGGGGTTGTTAGGGATGGTTGGGGATATATTTTTTCTTGTTTTCGGTTTCGGATATGAAAAATTTACAGCTCTCGCAAAGTAAATGGAAAAACAATATGATTTCTGAAACAATACAGTGAACTTACTCAGCGGTTAGGTAAATTAAAAAATTAGTACACAATTACATGTATCGTCTCAATTTCGTAGTTTCTGTTATCTTCGTATAACTTTTTGGAAAACTACTGCAGCAAATCTTATCTCCGTGGGAGTTTCAAGAGACTTATTTCTGGATAGTAATCAATCATTGTAATTTATCTCATATAAACTTTACGCATTCAATAAAAGAAAAATATAATACGTAGATGCTATATTTTTATCATCTACAATCAAATATGTAAATACATTCTATTATACTAAATTATTAAGCGTCTTCCACGATCATAATAGAACATTAATTATAAGAGTATAATAACATGTAATTTATTCTGGCTGTTTGCTGATAAAGGTTCTACTGCAGAGCGATATACGAGACTTTAGTAATGTCTGGTTATAGCCAGGAATAATCTTGTCAAAGTGTCTGGAAATTAGTCTCATATAGCAAGTTATCCAGTGTAAAGTGTGTTAAGAGATATTACGTCAGACACATGGATTACATCCGTTCCGTGTAATTAGTTCTAATTGAAAATATAACTCGTTGTAAATGTATCATATTTGTGTTATATTTTATGCTGTGATTTGTCATGTAAATTTATTGGCCTTTTAAAGGAATCACAATAACTCTAGCTACAACAGAAAATAGAGATCGTAGATATATTTGTTTACACATATCATATTATATAAACCCTAAGAATGTATTAGAATTCCACTAATTTGTTCAGTAAGCTTAAAAGTCACTGAAAATCAGTGATCTTTACCAGTTCTCACTGATCAACCAGTGATTTTGCTATATTAAAGATCACTGATTTTTTCAGTGATTATCTACTGATTGTCAGTGATTATCCATTGATAAGCAATGGTATACTTTTCACTATTTCATAAAGTAGAGAAGTTCATAGTCACTAATATTCCCTTATTCAGTTTTAGAGAATATATGTAGTAAACTAACTAATTATGTACTATAGCAGGGTTTCTCAACGTGGTCTATGTGGACCCCTGGAGGTCTATGAAAGTTTGAAAGATGTCTATAGTACACCTGGGGTCTATGGTAAAATTTGAATGTTTTGAAATTCGATGTTTTTTATGCAATGTAAAAGTTTAAAAACAGGTCAAAGGGTCATTCACAATTACACGAACAAAAAAATTACAATTTTTTATTCACAAATAATTACAGAATCCAGAATATGAACTTAGTCATTCCTTCAAAAGGGGTCTACGTGCAAAAAAGGTTGGGAACCCCTGTACTGTACTATAATTATTTAATATTACACATATATTTTAAATACATTTATAATTTTGCTACTGCACTGGTATTAATGTTAGTTACATTTAAAAAAAACTACAAGTATCGTAAATTTTATGCATGCAGATTTTATAATACAATAGTTACATTTTTATTCGCGATGGAATTCCAGCTCATTATTCAAATTCTAACACATTATTCTAATGTAAGTACCTATACTTAATTGTGTACATTTACAATACATATTTTATTTAATATAAATATTGTCGTCTTCTTTTACCATGCTGATTAAGAAATCGAATCGTCTTTTTTCTGCGGTAATGCGTTTAAAATTTCACAACTGAATCGTTACCGTATGCAGTGGTTGAACATGTAGTGGAATCGAGAGGTTGCAAAATATTCATAATAATAATAGTTTTTATAGTTTTAGAGTTTACCAATGTTAGAATTGTATAATTTTTGAGTGTTAAGTGTTACCGGCATAACCTTAGAGACGGGTCTGGAAATTTGGTAAATTTTTGAAAAAAATAAAAAACTGGCACGTGCGTGTTGGGCACGCACATGATAGGGTTCCGTAGTCATTCTCACTACGATTTATAAAAGAGAGTTTTCAAAATTTTGAAAAGCAAATATATCGTGATTGAAGGGTTAAAATCAATAAGTCATTTAACTTTTATTATTGCATATTAGGAGACCTAATGACACCCCACTCAATGGGGTTAGTAAAAAAATGTGAGTTCACTTTTCAATCTATGAAAGGGGGGATCAAAATATTTTTGACAATGTCAGATTTTTTGAATTAATAGTTTAGAAAATAGATGCTTTTATAATGACTTTGGAGAGAAAATACATCGTGATTGAAGGGTTAAAATCAAAAGGTTCTGTCACATTTTTTGTTGCATTTTAGGAGACCTTTCTAACGACACCCCGCTCAATGTGGTAGGTGAATTTTTTTTCGAAAACATTTTTCTTTTTATGGAAGAGGGGTCTATAATTTTCAAAAATTTTATCATTTCTGTTTTTGGGGCATCAATCTATGACCGCATACCAAATTTCATCTTATGTCCAAATTTTTCAGGACGGACGGACATGGAGAAACTATAAGGGTTCCTAGTTTTCTACGGAACCCTAAAAATGTATTACATATTACAATTTCAATGTTTTCATGGAAGAAGAGTTTTCTAAAATTGAATTTTTGTAGAGTTTTTGGAAAACACTATCTATAAGAACATAAATATGAGAAAGACCAGGTACAAGTAATTTTTTGTTATTTTATGGCAATAATACGAAAGTTACGAAAATTAACGCAAGTTTTTGGTACAAAAAAGTACATTGAAATTTTTCAAAATTTTGTATTAGTTCAAAGCAACAGTTACTTGCGGGTCCTGTTTGTAATTAATGTAAAAATGCTTATTATAAATATTAATACTAAAGCGCATAGATTTTTCTCTAACAATGTATCAACTCTTTTCACTATTATACATAGTTAGCTATTAATTGGTTTAAGGAAATTATTGTTTATAAGATTCTTATAACCTATCCTGAGCGGCCCAGTGGTGCAATCACATTTCCATCTTGTGTCCATGTGTTTAAACGTTAAATATTAAAAACTAAAAAAAATCGAACTGGCTAAATCAGTAATGAAAGGCCAAAAAAAAAATTTCTTATGATCGATTAATATGCAGTGTACATAAAGTAAGACGATTAGACGAAAATGTAGAAGTAGAAAAAAAATCCGTTTAAACCGTAAAGACTTTTTTTAATTCAAGATTTTGATGGAAATATCCATTTTGACTTTTCTTGAATCCATTATGACTATCTTCACCATTTTGTCTGTATGTCTGTTTGTCTCTATGATTAACTACTCTGAAAATCAAAAATGGTAAAACATAAATGGTAAAATTTTACATTTATCAAATTCAGCCTGTTTTTACAGCATACCTCCACCAGACAAGAATGTATTTATTTATGTAGTTATTTTATCCTCATTAAATGATTATAATATATTAATTTTTTCTATTAACCAATCTACTTTTACACACGGCCCGCCACTGGTGTTTCCCACTTTTGTGACGACGAGGAAAACTTTGTGAAATAACTTGTTAAGCTTAATTAACCCTTTCTCTTAATTAACAAAACAGTGACGCATACGTAACAAGGCATTCTGTCTCGGCTATAACTGTGACAAAACAGAAAGAGATGGTTCATATACCACACATTGAGACGAATGAGATAGACGGGTACATGTAGGAAGGATTTGGTCTCCAACAGAACAACCGATTGAGTTCTTTGTTTTAAATTGTTGACACTGTTGAAAATGGGGAGGTTCTTATATTCATTTATATATATTATATATTGTTATATATAAATGACCCTCATTTTATTTTATTTTTATGTGTGTATTATTCAGAAGCCTAGAGCCTTACATTTTTAATATTTGATTAAGGGTATAATTTGCCTAAAATAAACGAAGTGAATAAAAAATCCATATTTAAAATCTAAATTGACTGGATTATTTCAATGGAACTGCAGTGGATTCTATAAAACCATGATCCAATAAAACAAGGTCTGCTACGATTATTTTGACAGCCGTCATTATTGCATATAGCATATGTTGATGACGTAGTTGACGTAGTACATCGGCCAAAAATTTACAAATTAAAAATTGACAGTGTATGGTATATTAAGTTTGAATTATTAAATTTAGATTTGAAGAAAATATAAGTCTGAAGTGAAATAGACACTGTTGACATTATATTGGTTACAAAAAAATGCGGTACCTACTGTGTTGTTAAAAAATTGTTTTAACTGGAAACAGACAGATAATACAAATATTAATTTTTTTCGTTTTTCAAAAAATCCCGAAATAAAAAAAATTGGATTAAAGCTTGTGGTAAAGAAAATGTGAATGCGAAATACTACAGGAATTAAATCACAATGTGATTATTTAAAATTCCACGTTAATGCAAGTGATAAAGTAGATATTCCATTTGATGCAAAAACATTATTTTTTAGATGTAGGATGTTTTTCAGAATTAGAAATTTGAATAAATTTATAAAAAATGAAAAAAAATCAAAGAAAAAAATTATTATGTAAACTGTATTTATCGTTTTTTTATTTATATTTCGTTTTTCACAAGTTCATTATTAGAAAAATTTAGTGATGATGACGTCACAGTATAAAACAAATGAGCTGTCAAGCAGACCTTGTATTATTGGATCATGCTATAAAACTATAGTGACTTCGATAATAAAAATCAAGAATCGTATAACAGTAAACAGTGTAAATAATATATCTATGTTCGTATTAAACATTTTCGTCACCGTATAGACACATAACGACGCAACGCGTGCGGAACAAGCAAGCCTCAGGCGCTCGAGCGTCTGCTCGATACATCCTAGCAATTATAAGACTCTGTTAATAAGTAGTCCGGCAGGGAAGTTACTATCGCCGTCTACACCCCCTCCCATTTTGCTGTGATCGCCTCTCTAGATACTGTCCCAATGAGGAAAACTAATAGCTTTTGTTTTATACGAACCGTCTAGATTTTGTAATTGGATTTATAATTCTTTCAACTTATTTACAACTTGATATATAACCATTTTTTTATTTGGGCATATTTTTTATTGTTTGTTTTTATTGTATGTTTGTTATCGGATTACTTAATTGATTTTGGTAGAAAAAGCCATCAATTTAAATATTTTATGTTTCATTGCGCGGAAAATTAAATGTATTTAAAAAAAATTATATGCCTATACAAATATTTTTTTAAATTTTGTGATCAATACTTTAGAAAAAATTGCATCGAATTAAAAAAATAATAACAGCTCATTTAGTAATTATAACTAAAATAAAAACATCAAATAAAATTATACAGCATTTTGGTCCATAATCCATTAATGCACCACCACCCTATTAGACCATTCAATTTTTTGTTTAAATTCAAAACATGTCCAAATTCATACAAAAATAAAAACAACATCGCATATTAAATATTTTTTTAAAATTTAAATAATATTTATTCATTTCATGAACGCTAAAGATCTCGCATGTTTGTACAACATATACATATCTAAAGCAAATACATTCCTCTTCTTCCTGTCTCCCGGAATCCTACAATTGATAGTCCTGTAGGATTACGAGGATTAACGGAAATGACAGCGCAGACCACGTTTACATATTTGATCCACAGCAATAAATTACAGGACTTGTTAAATCCGTTGCTTATATGAATTCAAATAAAATACGACACGTCGAGCGTGGCATGCGTTCAAGCAAGATAGGATGTATTGAATGTATACTCATTTCTATATCTATCTTTGTCTTCTGATGCTGTTTGATTACATGATGATCGTGTTACAGGTACAGAGATGTATGGGGAGGAAATTATTCTGTGTGTTTATAATTATTTTGGTAAATTTAAATTTATTGTTGTAAAATTCACATATTCATAACATTCATAAGCTGTGGATAATTGGTTGTACACAGATTTTTAAGATTCATATTTTATAGTTTGGGGTTAAAACGAGAGAGGGTAAATGATGAAATCAAGTATTTTCCTAAATAATAAATTTTAATATTTGAATTAGGGACTATTATCAGCAAATTATAAAAAGTGTGTAGCATAATTTCTAATCAACTTTCTATGACAATATTATACACATATTATTATTACAAACTTTTGTCTTCATAGGTTCTTATAAAGTTAAATACTAACAAAAAAATCATACCTCCTTGTTGCTAATTATTTTGCAACTATCACCATTGAAAAAACTAACTTATGATATTTCGATGTTTGTGTAGTATTTGAATATCATGTGCACGTTTTTCAAGATAAAATGTATATAACTCTCTCTACACGGAGAAAAATGAAGCATGAAATATATACAAACTTTGCCGTACCATTTGATAAAAAGTTACTAAAAATATAGTAATTCATATTCTATAAACTTTACTATCTTTATTGCAATAATTTACAGACGAACTGTAATTTTTAATTAAATATTATAATTTATATTTAGGAATTGTAATTTATCCTAAAATCTGAGTTCCAGTTTTCTCCGTGTACACGCTGCTATAAGATATATCAAACTCTTTATTAGTGAGACGGCGAGAAGATGTAATTAAATTTTTTGCTATGCTCTCTGAAATTTGTTCACAATAAATCGAAAATTCACTCTTTTTGGACCAGGTTTCCTTTTACACAAACTCGGTCCTAACGGTTTCACAGGATAATCCTTTTAAACGTGCCCCAACAATAGAGTTATTCTCTACACATATGTTAACATTCCTCAACTAATTATTGTTCTCTCTATAGAATAAAAATGACAATTAATTACATATTCACAGAAATGGTCCAAAATGTATAGACATCCTGTGTTCACAATTCATTTGAAACTGTGTCCATGCTTCAAGAAACCACTTGTAAACATTCCAAACATATTATGTTCGAGTAAAATGTAATTCACGAAATACACCGATATACCTACTGATTATCAGGAAACAATATTAAATAAGCAAGATATAAATAAGGTAATATCCATAGGGCATAGACTGTGCATCTAAATAAAAAATCGAGTTTTCACAAAAAAAGAGATAGAACGTTCGTTTGGTCTATGCCTATATTTATTTAACCATGATTGTAAAAAAGATAGAGCATTGGTTGGATTATATCTATAAACTTACACATTATGGTTATAAAGAATGCGTAGTCTAAGTCTGTGTGTATGGTATGACCGGATATCCTAGACATCTGTCGAAAAACATTTTATTGCTAATTGTGTAGCTAGGTACGGTATTTCGTAGTAGAGCATCAACGGGAGTTCTGAATAGACAGCTATGATTATGCGTTTCCAGTGCATACATTACTCTATTGGTCACCTGTTAGTGTTTGTCCATTGTCCAGATATATTACAAAGCATTATTAATGTGTCAAAACCAATCCTGAAATTTATAATTGTGTATTTTAACACGTTTTGTTTTTATTTGCGTTTTTAATTGGATACATACTTTATTTACTGTCGATATCAATTTGCCAGTCGACAATAACCCCGTATTACGTGCTGGTATTTTTTATTCATACACGCGTGAAATGTTTCAAACGAAAATGACAATTATGCAACGACCCCTATGTGTCAATACAGAGGTTTTTTTGTAGTTTTTATACCCGCCAGGTTTTATATGGGGCATACAGCAAATCGGGTATTATAGGATATACATTAAAAATTCGCAATAGAACAAAATTCTCAGTTTAATGAAATTTTATTGAATTAGCTGTAAAAAATATAAAAAAAATTATTTATCAGTATACTCATTTTTTACATTTATAGAATAGTAATTTCAATAATTTATGGGTATAGGACAGTATAGGTATATAATACATGTATTTAAAATTGATAGTTACTAATTATTAATATTACACATAGTTTTGTTGCTGAAAAATATTGAGGTATTATTTTTAAATTTGAGTAAAAGTAGGAAGGCCAGGCCATGATATGAATAAATTATTAAGTTTATGAAGTACAATTACATCGACTGATTTATTAAAACTACGTACTAAATCAATTAGTGTATTGTCAACACATAACGTATTACAAAATCAATATTTTTAAATATATTCATCATATTTCAACATCGATGTTTACAGATCTTGTAGAACAGTGTGAATAAATGTTTGTGGTTTTTATAATTGCATTGTGTTTATATTTAAACACGATTAAATGGAAATTATTATATTGTGATTATTATTTACTCTATAGAATAATAAATATATGTGAATACACGCAACGCACATAACATACTGTATAATATTTATAAATATTTGTGTTCTGAATAACAGCTTTTATTATTTGATACAATAAAATCATTGAATTTATTTTAACAATCCAAATAATCGTGTATAAAATTATGTAAAGAAATATTTTACATTAGTTTGATTTTCAATTGCAGTTGATGGATTTAACAATGAATTAAAATAGGTATATCTGAAAATTCAGTTCGCTCGCGTGGACTACGCAATTATCGTTAAGGATTTTTGAAAAATATAGTTGAAAAAATATAGATCTTTTTTACTCCTATACCTACACAATAAAATATTTTTAACGGGTTTTGCCAAAGAGCGTGCTGGCAGCAAACTTTTTTTCCGTCTTGATTTAATATTATCTTTACTACCTATTCCTTATGTTACCTAACTTAAGAAAATATACACTAAAACCTGGGCAAAGAGTTGTTTTTGAGTGATAATTTCACTAACGGACATATGTACATACAAACAGAAAGACATTGCGTTTTATAATATGTAAGAGTAACGCATATTTTTTCAAAATATTATTGATTCTAGTGATGTATTTATTATTAACAACTCTTCAAAAAATTTAATCTGTTACATTTTATGATATAAATTATTACTTTTAATAATAATTTCGAAACGTATAATCCTTTGTTAAAAATATCAACATTAAATAAAAACCATAGGTATAAAACACATAATATCATACATAGCAAATTATAGACACACACAAGAGAGAGGGGGAGTGTGTATGTACCTTACAGAACCTACCACTCGTCGGTGTACACGTATGAACGCAACGCGTCGCGACGGTACAGCGGACCATGCACGCAGTCGACGTAGTTATATCGCTTTGCTCGGTCATGTGTCGTGCTGGGCCGTTGCAGCCGAGGGGAACCACCAATTAGTGGGTATTAATTAGCAGCCACTTCAAATTCCCGACAGGAGCCGCCGTTGCCGACGCGTTTATGAGTGTGTATGTGTGTGTGTGTGTGTGAAAATAGGGTTGACAGGTGTCCTGTAGAATTTTTATTGATAAAAATATTAGCACAGCCTCGTCAGGATGTTTGATTTAATTAGTAAGGCAGATTAACAAAAATCCCTTGAAAAACTAAATACACTCGTCAAAATAATTAAGGGATCAAAATATTTGAATACAAAAAGAGTCAGAATTGAAAGCTTTGTAATTATGGGGAAAATGGTCGTACACGAAAAAAAATAGTAATTATTAATTGATAATGAGTATAAGAGCACAGCTTACAGTAAAGCATTTACACCAAATAGACAGACAAAGCAGTAAAAGTGTTTTTGACAAACGGTAACAAAACGTAAGTACACGTTTTTAATTACGAATTGTTTTAAAAACATCGTGTTGTCTTTTTGGTGTAAACACGTCATAAATATTTAAAATAAAAATGTATATTCTACTGTAAGAAACTGCAATGAGTGCCAAGCTGTATACTATTTATTACTTATTTTTCGTGTATAACATTCTGGATTAATTGTAATTTCTGCATAAATTTTAAAATCTAGTTTTTCACATTCATGTTCAAGAAAGCAAATATTTTCTTTTTATTAGTTATCTTACAATTAGTTATTAGATTAATTTTTAAATCCATCTACAAATTCTAGGACGCGAATTTATCAAAATTATTTTAAAGTTTAATTATTAGAACGAAATCAAAAAAAGTTCACACAATAAAACAAGAGTGACCTGATTACTGAACTGCCATAATCAAAACTAGAAAAAGGCGATTTTCCGCAGTTTGTCAAACATAGACGGTCAAGGAAATCAAATAATATTTGATTAGTTAAGTTACTTGTTCACGCATTCATGCACTTGGGGTGCTAGGATTTCTTCGTTTTTCTCTTTTATAATTAAAATTAAATATCATTAATATATTTAAATAATCTTCATAATTTTATTCAAGTATTTCATTAAACATTTTTTATATTACATTTTTTTTATTATCATGATAGTTATCGTGATAATTATCATTAATTAAGCAACCTGACAATTTCTTTATATTGTTTCGAAGTGACTATTTCTCTTACATATATTTTTTTGATTTTACATTATTTATATACTTACCTATTAATTAATTATTAATTAGATTACCTATACATTATAAATATTTTTCTTTATTGGTTTAATTTATGGTTTATTTTCGTTAATTTTATTAATGTATGACGTACCCTATGCCTTCTGTTTAATCAAAATTAAATGCAGTTGTGATGTAATTATATACCATCAATATGTAATTAATAAATTTTACTCCGCATGTTCATATTTAAAGAATTGTAATTGATATTTTCTAAAAAAAGTATAAATATGAAAAGGATAATTAAAAGCAGTTATGATATTGATTTTATAATTCAACCAACAATTTATATTGACTATTTCATCAGGCACGTATTAACAAAAAAATACAATTTATGATTTCTAATAAAATGTAATATAAAATGGTATAAGGTTCAAAGTTTAAAAGTTATTTTCATAGTTATGTTTATAAAACATCGTTATTCATACATCTAAAGAAAATATGACCAAACCACTGATATTTATGGTCGCAGACAGCTTCTTAAAGAATGAATTTACAAGGAACTTTGCAAGCCCTGTACGTGTAACTGCAGCCACACAAGTACCTACAGTTTGTGTGTGTGTTTGTGGTGGGCCTGGGCTCTGATCTGTATATTTGTTTAATTAACGGATTACTTAAGTAGCGTATAATGAGATGAGGAAATGTAGGTAGTATGTACATTTTCATTCACAGATATGAGACACAGACCCACACATATGTGTTTATGAGTTTGTGTGAGTGCGTTTGATTGGCATTGCGGTTTTTATTTGTCAATAGAAAAAATGATGAAAGATTTGATTGAGGATTCTAATTATTATCGGCTTGTTAAAGTATAAATAGAAAATTTAACTTATAGTATTAATTTAGAGATACATGTATTTATTAAAATAAAAAAAATGTTATGATTGCTTTTATAAAATAGTTTTCCCAATTAAAAACATACTGTCTGCGTAAAACAACCGCCGTAAGCTAATTTACATGAATAGTGAAAAAAAACGTGTAAATTAGTTAGCGCTGAAATTAAAAAAAATATTTGTGATTTTGTCTAGTTTGTCTATAAAAAAATAAAAACAAAAGACAACATTTTAGTATTTGTACCTATGGGTTGCGAAATTTATTATAGATTTTTGTAAGGTACTTTAAATCGAAGAATCATTATTAGATTTACTTAAAAAAAATTTATACATAAGATTAAAAATATTCTATTTTTTGAATTGCGATCGCCATTTTGCATTCCGTATAATATGTTTTTACCAATATATTTATAATGCGGTGTTTACACCGAGAAAACAAAACAGAAACACGGTGTTTTTATGACAAATAAGCAATAAACCCTATACATTTTTAAATACGAAGTATTTTATAGACACGATGTTTCTGTTTTTTTTTCGGTGTAAACACCGCATAAGATTGATTTAAAAAAAACATTACTTAGGGAATACAGGGATATATTTTATATATTATATAAATAAATATATAATATTTGTATATTTTATATTTGTGATCTCGAGTTCATGATCAGTAATTTATACATACATATACTAGGTAATTTTTTTTCTGAACCTTCGTCATAGCATTAGCTGATAAAGTCTCTTTAGTATGAGTACTGATGTATGTATATTTGACAACTTTTGTAAAGAAGATTTGAATGAGCGTGCAATTCTTAGACAATACAAAATCTTACAATAAAATACCTACAATAATAAGTACAATTAAAACAAAACCAATAATATCTACGTTTAAATCTAGTAATTTTGGAGTCTAATAGGTAGTAATATTTTTATCATTTTTGTTATTAATTAAATAAACGTTTACTAGGAGTTTATATTTATTTTTATAAAAATTAACAATACAACACTCTGATTCAGGAGGCTTTACACAACTAATGTAAACTATTTTGTATAATGTGTTCACAGACTTAACGATCGGTTCGGTAATATACATTTCATATCTAAATTCTACAGACAGCTCTTGTAGTGGATGCAGGGCATGAAATTAATTGCAGGGATTTGTAGTCCAATGCATCTGGCAGCGGCTGCAACCCCTCTTCCCCCCCTTACTCACGCTCTCAACGCAGAATCGCGCGGTTCTGCTAAATGACAACGTGTGTGTGTACACGACAAAGTAACATTTGTTGCATTAAACTAATAATATAATACTCCTAGTAAATAAATACAGGATGGTTTGTTTACATGTGAGAAGTAATACATATCTATAAGATGCTTATAATAATATCTAATCTGTTTAAAAATAAAGCGTTCCGATGTCAAAATGATCAATTTAAAAGGGAGCTACAACCCTCCAAAAAGTTCGTCCAAAATTACTTTTTATCTTAAGAATTTTAAATATGTAAATATAATAATACCAATATGCAAGGGTTACTCGAACAAATGGTTGTTCATTTACCAAATAAAAATCCCAAATGACAAATTTATAAAACGTTTAATCACCGTGTTATCAATAACTTTTCTTCTCGAAAGTTGAATCGCGTTATAAACTTTAAATAATCCACAAGGGAGTCGCAAATTTTCCTGCGCTATTATACTGATACCTTAATTCTTATCATCTGTCTTCTTGTTTAAGGACTCAGGACACGTGGCGGTTGCAGAGAAAATAATAGCTGGGTGGAGCATAATGATAAAAAAATTATATTTTTATATCATTTGTTATTATCATTTTAAAAACGAAATATAGATTTTATATATTTTTCTTGATTTTTTGTAATTTATAAAGTTCAGTTATTGTTTAAAATCCAAAAATATTTTATTTAAAAACTAAATCTAAACTCAATTAAATAACGATATTATATTTATTTTCATATTCAACCTCAATTATCATAAAATATAAGTAATAATTAGAAGACAGTAAATATTATTAGAAAATATGTTATCTTTATTTTAGTTTACCTTAAAATCATTACATTTTCCTAAATCAACATTCAAAACAATAAATAACATTTACCTAAACATTAATTAAATACTCGTTTAATCCACCATATTTAACTCAAGACTAATATCTTTCATTAAAAAAAGGGAAACAGTCTGTGAATTTTAAAACACATTTACCGATATCTTGGATTATAGGGTGACAGAATACGCCTTGGGAGAAAAATAACTGTGAAGGACTAGCGAGTAGATAAAACAGATCCCTAGTAACCGACCGCGAGCGCCCGTAGCGGCGGGAAGAGGAATTAAAAACTTAGTGCATATTTTACAAGCTCAATTTGCCATCACCGTTATGTCTTAACGACCATTTAGAAAGATTCTGAGGATTTATTGTTTAAGACCCGTAGGCTGCGTTGGAAATTAGTTGATGTTGTGGAGGAATGAAAATATTGTGCATAAGTTGTGATACATAGTAACAAATGCCGATATATGTTTACGAGCAGTGTTGGATCTAGGAAGTTTACCAACTTTTGGAAAGAATATCTAAATTTCAATGGGGGGGGAGGGGGTTGTTTTAAATAACATATATTGAGTATAGAATTATTATATTTGGGTACGGCTGCACACGATATGAGACGAGACGAGAGTTAGGTAGATTTCGTCTCGTCTCAGTTTTTGAAAATGAAGTCTCGTCTTAATCTCGAGTTTTACAAGTGACAGTCTCACTCATTCTCTCATGAAAAATGAAACCATCTCGTCTCGTACACGTGACGAAGACCAAAACGAGATCAAGATCGAGACCAAGATTTTTCACGGTTATAAATTTTACTTAACTTATTATTTATAATTTTTTAAAACTCCAATTCTCAAATCGTATAAATAATGTTTATATCGTCTTATATCGTCTTATATCGGAAAAATATCGGTCCAAATTTAAGCCAATTCTATCCTAGTTTAAAACACTTTCCACTTTCATCTCGTCAGTATTTAAGGCAATCTCGTCTCGTCCCAATTTAGGGCACTCATGTCTCGTTCTCGATTTAGCTTCGACTCCGAGACGAGACCAAGAAAAGTTTCATCTTGGCGTGTAGTCCTTTATTTCGCGTCCTTTATTTAAGTGGAGAGTCTTCCCAGCACCCCCACTCTCTGGATATGAAAAAATAAAAAATGCTGCATTCAAGAAAAAGGCTTGCGTGTAAAATTGGAATAGCTCGAATAGTAATAGTGTGTACAGAACTCATTTAATTTATTTGAGAATATTTATTTTGTAGGTAATATTATATTTTATATACTTACAAGGTACATACATTTGCAATATTTATTATTTGATTAAATCATTTAAATTAAAATAAATAAAAACATTTATCCATTCCATATATCACAAAGAACCAATATCAACAAAAACTGGAACAACATATAAATAACACTCGCTACGGAAAAAAAGTTGAACAAACAACAACTGGCGTATATTCGAGAGAAACTTTTCGAGTACATAATTTATAACACATACAGAAACTGTATTTCCAAACGAGCAAATAATTAATTTCACGCCAGAGACATTCTAAATGATTTATAAACAAATAGTTTTTGACAGACGGGCGTTAGCCAAGGGTTTAATAGCCAATGTCCAGTTACAGAGGCAGTTGTGGTAGTAGTGTGAGGTTCAGGCGACAGATGGCAGGACAATCACCGCGAAACGGCGAGAGATGGCAGCACATGGTTGCGACCGCATAACGGCCGTCATTTAACTAACTAATATACAAATTAGTAGTGATGCGAGAGGATCCTATTACGAACATATTATACAGATTGGTTAAGAATTGTTTAAACATCAAGGTTATAATTAAATTTACTGAGCTCGAAACCATCTGGATTTCAAGGATTAAATTGTGTCTCTTGCATTTGATAACAAATTTTCTTCTTATATTAATATTCAGTAATGAACCCAAAAAAATTGTACCGGAATAGAAAATGATTCCGAGAAGATAATTCGGATGAAATATATATATTTTTTTTATTTGTACCTATTTGAAATTTATTTACTGCTGCCACGTGGATTTAACAAAAATTAACGCAAGACTTATCTTAAAGTTATAGATAATTTTAATGCAATCATACACAGAACAATTTTTAATTACGCGAGTGTTCCACCTCCATTAATTGATCTTTCTGTTCATAGAAATCATAAAACTTGTATAGTCACATTTTTCAATCCAATTGGATGACATAGAAAGTAAAATATGTTTTATAAACCTCAGTTGTTTAAGGATTCAAGTAAAACAAATCAATTGAAACTTCTTGAATTCTAATACTTTAGAATTTTAAATTAGTTACTGGATTCATTCTTCACAAATTAATAAAAAGAAAACATAAGGATACATTAATTTCAACTTTACCCCCCCCCCCCCAACCTTCCTGTTCCACCGGTCGTTGATATGATATGCACGACTGTGTCTAGTACAGAAGCTCCACTCGGGTTGTCTGTTTGTGACGCGCCTGACGTCGCGGTCAGATTACAGCAATAATTACACTACGCGGGGTACAATCTGATGTTCCCCCAGTCATGCTCTTACATTATGCATACACACTTCACACACGACAATTATTTTCTGTTTATGATAAATACCGTACTTGAATTAACGTGAAATGAGAGAGGGTTTTGTTTGTGATTATTGACTTATTTGTTTATGATCATTGTTATTTTTTGGAACCAGTGATGGTAAAAATTTTGTGGAATTATGGAAACAATTTTATAATATCTACTTTATAGAATATATCATTAAGAAAAAAATTATCTTAGCTGCGGTAAAAGAGTTTAAGGGGTAAAACACCCCTACGAAAATGTGTAGAGTAATCATTTTTTTTTCAAATAACTCTGAAACTAATTAAAATTTAAAAAAAGGCTATAATACAAAATTTTCATGTTTTTTTATGCTCTTTCGAATGGCGATAGTCAAAATTCGAAAAAATTATACCTATGAAATGTGGGTGGATGGTGGGGGTTAACAGTTTAATTTTTTCGAATTTGAACTATCACCATTCGAAATAGCATAAAAAATCATGAAAATTTTGTATTGTACATTTTTTTAAATTTTCTTTAGTTTCAGAGTTATTTGGAAAAATATGATTATTTTGCACATTTTCATAGGGGTGTTTCACCCCTTTAAACCGTTTTACCGCAGCTATGATAATTTTTTTCTTACTTTCCTTGACCTCCTCTAACTATATACAAAGTTTAAACTCGATACGAATTTTCGACTTAAAAAGGTTTCCTTGTAAGACAGGATTTTATATTTGGTGATTAAAAACTGAGTCATTTCTTAAGTAATATTTTTTTGGCTTATATATAAATACAAAAGTTTTTTGTTCTTACTGTACTTCTTCTTCGTTCCACGATTTTATCATATTTCTCTAATATAAGAACAGTCTGCACGGTTGGTATTATTTCATTAACATAAATGAGATAGTACAAACGCAATGAAGAAACATCAATTAACAATAATATTTTATATTAAATCGAAATGTAATTTACTTTGTTGACAAATCAGATGTATTGGTGAAGTGAGTGTTATATATACACAGTAATATGAGAAGCATGAAATAATAATAATAATAAAATTTTTGTACGATTACAGAAAAGTCATAAAAATATTCGTACAACCTTAATTTGAAGTATAATCAAATTATTATATATATCGTTTGACAAACTCTACTGAATGCTCAAATAAATATAAAAAAATGATTGTAATGAATTATTTTTTAAAAGCATTTTGAAAAAAAATGTCACAAAACTCAAAATACCTATGTACACTAAAAAAAGTTAATTTAGAATTATAAAAAAAAGAAAAAATATTAATTATTTTTAAATCTATATAAATAATAATATTGTACTCCATGGTAAACTTTCGTGGGAGAAATAATAATATTAGTGTATTAACTTCTTAAATGTTACCAACATTATCATACATATTTAAAACACATCAAACGAATCTCATATAATATACCCAAAACAATAAATCTAATTAATTTAATTTGAAGATAACATCAGTTGATCGCTTTTCAAATTCAAGTAACAATATCATATTCTACAGCCCCTAGTTCAATTAAATAGCCTATATAATTAGATACGTCAAATTCAGGCCCAGCAATCTACACTCCCTCTCGTCTGCTTTTAGTGTAATTATGTATAGACCAAGCATTTAAGGCGATCCTGTCTTATAACCTAATTATGTATTGTTAAATGTTACTTATTATTACAAAAAAAATATTTATTTTGGGAAGATGTTACACTGTCCATAATTTACAAGTAATATATAAATATATCAAAACATGAAATTTTTTTTTCTCAAATAACATATGCACATTTCATTACCCCATGATTGTTTTCAGATTTGAATATTGGATTCTTTTAAAATCAAAAATTGTATTGTTGACTCTACTTATTGTTAGTACAGTATATTAACAATTTGAAATACGAGTATACCTATTTTTTAAATAACATAAAATTTTTATTGGTTTTCGTATTGTATTATTAGACTTATCAGAAACACTTCTGAAGAAGATTCCGATATGAGAGTCGAACGAAACGTCAAGAAATACAACACGACAACGTCAAAAATAGCCCGAAAATTTAATTCTTATGGACAACGGCCATGAAAGCCTACAGAAGAAAATTGCTATTGATTTTAACGTTTTCTCTAATAAATAAATACATAAATATCATGGACAGACCAATCAAAAGAACACATAAAAAGAAAATCGAAGTTTTTATGACCTAAGAATGCCTAAGATCATTAATGTACGATTTAATTGTATGTCACGTACATTATATATTTTAAAAACCTCTAAACCAAAATTACATTTAAGTCAGCTCCAACTTGTATAAATATAAGTATCACTTAATCTTAAGTTTAATTAATTTGTAATTTTATAACTAAAAAATATAGGCGCATTTTTAGTAATATTTATAAATTAATTTACATATTTTTTGTGAAATTATATAACACATAGGTAATAAATAATACTCGTAGGTTTTGTTAATACCTATCCTTCCGAGACGAAATTATATGAAAATAGACAATGTTTCGCCGGAATATTTAAGAAATCTATATAGAAACCCTGATAAGACGCCAGTGTGAAACATGCCCTGAGCGTCGATTTCTCTCGCAACGATTCTACAGTTGGATGTTGAAATTAGTGTGTAGAAAAAAATTAAAAAAAATTAAAAACCGCCCCTAGTAGTTTCATTAATTAGTCGGTATACATTTTGCAGTACTAATATAACTTGTTCTTATTTAATGCATGATTTTATTGCTCATAATAAATGAGTTATTGTGTTGCAAATATTGTGAGTATGATTTTTAGCTTCATATACATATGAACTAATTGTAGAGCATGGAAACATTCTTTACTTTTACCATAAATATAATTCATACTGAGTGGATACAGAAAAATATCTCCTGTAAATCAGAAACTTTGACTTTTAAAGATAAGATACTTAGAGACATTTGTTCAAATTAATTATAACCTCATTTATGCAAACAATTAAAAACTACCTAAGGTAAATACAAATTTCTAATTGACAAAATCAGGAATATACCTAAGGTTTAGTTGCTTTCCCCTGTCCGGGTGGCGTGCACTTACTTTTTTTTATAAGTCTCGAACTAAACCATAAAATGACTTAAATACTCATTTTCATCAATGCTAGTGTTAAAACAACGAAATTATAAACTTTACACTGTTTTACAAACATTATAACATTATTAATAAATGTTATTTTCGGACATACAATGAGAAGGTGAGTTCCAAAATCTTTTTATTAAAAAATCGAGATGGCAGTGGATTTTGGCAAGAATATTCGGCATTATTTCATAATATGGTAATGTCAGTTTTGAGCCTGTGTTTTGAGCAAAAACTCTTATTTCAAAATTCACTGACATCTCGATTTTTTTAAACTGAAACGAACGAGTTTTGGAACTCATCTCCTCAAATATAAAAAATAAGATTCTGTATCATTACAACAAAAATTCTGAAAATGAAAGAACCCCTTCACTTAGGTATATTCAAACGTGCAAATAGATCTAAACTCATTGTGTCTCTACTTGGAGATACGCTTAAGGTATTTGTTTCATCATATCACGATGGGTTTATTTTAATTACATGAAAGTATGTCGCGAATGTATGTGACAGTGAAGGTGAGGGGGATGACGTCGCTTGTCAAGGGTTGCTGCATGCAGCCCCCCCAGCGGCATAAGTTCAGAAACTGTTAGATTTGATTTAACAACCTGCATCATGCAGGAATGTTGTACATATGAGAATATGTGCGTAGCTGTTGTAGAAAAGAAAAAGTTTTGTGTTTTCACAATGAATAAATACAGTAGACGATCCATACTGTTAAAGGATCTATATTATTAACTCTCTTCGTTCCATATGGAGAGTTTTTCGACAAATCATAAGATGTTTGCAATTAATTCTATTATAAGTGACAGTTGTATATATTAGAACGGGAAGGTTTTTTTTGGAGAGTAGGAAATTTACAATATATAATATATATCGTGCCCAAGCTGGTTTTTAGTTTGTACTACATATTTACAAAAAAGTGATAGTAAACACAATTAAAAATTGGTAAATAGATAATTTATTTTATCAATGCACGCTAAAGAATAGGTACAATTTGTTAACCGTTTTTTAAAGATTCTAGTTATAATAATACCAATATGAAATGTTGGGTTGTTTTATAATAGGCATGTGGACTAATTTAAAAAAAACTATTCTATGATGATCTTACGTGTCTCCTATTTCCAAAAAAAATCTTATTTCTGCAGAAAATAAAGGTTTAGTCGCAGAAATTGACTCTTTTAAAACTAATTTTGAATTTGCCACCAAAACGCTCGTAGGTGACATATGAGGTTTGTGACGTCACATTCCTTATCAACAATGATCAAACATTCAGAGTTAGACAGTGATTTAACTATTTTGTGTGTTAAAAATTAATTCCAAAGTATATAAATTCTTAAATAAGGTACCTTTGTATGTACCTAATAATCTTGTAAAAAGAATTGATATTTGTCTAAAATAAAAGTCAATCACTTTTGACATTTAGTGGTCCGTGACGTCATTCTGTGTGATTGGTGTTTCATTTAACATGGTGGATTGCTGTATTTTGCATTTTTATTTTACCAAAAAAATTATATTAATCTCGCTTTTAATATAAAAATAAATACCTACATTCTTTAGAATCTTTTTAACCTATTTCACTATTTAAAATCATAATTTCAATGATACTTTGTTACTGACCACATGCCTATTAAATTCTATTTAAAATGATTTTTTTATTGAATTTAGCTTAAAGTTTAGTAAAAACTATGTATAGGTATTCGTGTAATAAATAAATGTATATGAACATTTTAAAAAAAGACTTCTACATGAAAGTCGAAAAATTAAAGGAAGAAATGCGACAACGTGAACCGCCACTTGGATATGTAGTTCATATGGCCATAAAAAACTACATTAAAAAATAAACAATATACAAATACGAAACTTCTTAAGTCGACTCTTTCCTCAAACGACCAGTACCTATTTGATGGAACCAAAAAAATTTGTATATGTTTTTTGCTAAAATATCACTATCATAAGTATCGTTTTTTTTGTAACCATACATTCATTTGAAAGATGAAGAAAATTGTATTTATGATTGAGAATAGCAATTTTTTTATTAAATTATCATTGAAAGTGAACAAAAGTCAGTTAGTACTTATTTTGGGTACTATATATATTTATGTATGTATATAGGATGTATTGTTTTAGTCGTTATTTTGGCCTCTGAAACATAACCTGATGGCATTTTCTGAAGTTTATTCTATAATAATTGTTCTCATTTATAAGGACACTAGTTATGAAACAATACAAATAAATTAGGTAGGTACTGTATTTATGGCATATAAATTATCAACATTATTATAAAAAAATATTAATGTATATGTAGTTGTAGGTACAATAATACTTTTCAAGTAATCATTAAATATTATATTATCTTTGGTAATATTTACTAGGAAATATAAATAAACTATATAAGATAATAATTAACTCCACCATCCTGCTGAGACATTTACATCTTGGATGTATTTGAGATAGATTTTACGATTTCCTTAAGTATAGGTAGATTCGTTTCATTATAATCAGACCTGTAAGAATTTCTCCATTAATTTAATTGAATCAATTCTGTCACCATACTATCTTAAAAAATAAATTAAACTAGACACTCCTTACTTTTTTTATATCTATTTAAAATTACGATTTGTAAAATACAAATAAAATCATAAGTCATCAAGGTATTGATTAAATTGGTCGTATTTTTCGTAGAACTTCTTTTTTCTAGAGAAAAAACAAACCACCATTACATAAAAAACAATTTAAAAAAATAAAACACGTTTATATATCTCAGGTATCCGTTCTCCTCCCGCCTAAAGGCGTCATTTACGCCTAACATCTTCATTATAACACCCACAGCGTTAGCCCTCCGAAGATACGGCGTCTGCAAAAGAGCCTCACGGGGCGTAGATAGACCGACAGTGTCATCCGCGACGCGTCCGCCTCCTGGTGTAGCCACGCCGTCGCTGTACACTACGCGTACGCCTTCAGAAGCGGCACCAGCCAATGTAGCATCGCTAGAAAACTTCACAGCCCACGAAGAACTGTCTCTATTCTGACGATCTAGCAAACTGTGTTCCATTCCGCTTGCGCACTATCATCCAACGTCTATCGCGTTCTCACTCTTGGATGCAATATGTATAATCGATCTTCCTTTGTTTTCAGTGGTTGTGTGCTTATGCTAGAGTGAGATAGGTTTACTGAATTTACCGCTATGACGTAGTTATGGACAAAGACCGAATATTGATTGTTTTGTAGCCCCTTACGTCTCGGATAGATGACGGTGATAAGCGACAACGGTTTGGAACGATAGATACAGCACGTGAAACGTTTATCAGTGCTTTGAATATTAGTTTCGCGTTTCGACGGCCACGTGGTTGCCCGATTTCGTTACCTGAGCACGTGGTCTGTGCGTTTGTTTTGGTTTTAGTCGGACGGATATTTTTTAGATCGCTGTTCGGGATTTTTAAATTAAATGTTGAGTTTGATGTGAAGGTATGTTAGATGTTGTTATTGTTGTATTTATTGAACTGTTAAGGTTTTACATTTCCTATTGTTTTTTTTATATATTTATATATACCTAAATGATACCAGGAAAATATTCGATTTTAAATTTAAATATTTAAAAAATATATGGGTTTTCGAACTAAACAATACCTACTAAAAGTAACATAAATTTTTGGGATTCTATCCCATGCCGGTTTTTTTTTATTATAAATGTATATATTTTTTAATTCATGTCATAAATTTTTTGTAGGGATTAAAGCTATATTTATTTCATAATATAAAAATATTTTCATGATAACTAAATGTCCATATTCGATATTCTACATATTTATATTATCTTCAATAATATTTATATGTACTAACTTACTTTAAAAACCCTCAAAAACTACTTGATTTCATTAAATTTTTAATACTGAAGTAAAATATGAATCATAGTATTTACCTATTGACAAATTTTCAATGATTGTAACAAAATTACAAATATAGCTTGTATTGTATCTTGAATTAAAATTCATTGCCACAATACAAAATTTAGGTTATTATTTCATGATCTTTAAAAATCAAATGCAATCTTCAAGGCAGTCAAAATATCAAATTATACATAGATAAAAAAAACTAGCACAGTTGATAACAAAAACTATTTATATAAAACTATTTATTATTAATTTGACTTTCATAAATAATAAATACTAATTAGCATGCATATTGCAAAAATTGACTAAATATTATACAGCGAATATAACAAAGCGATAGTTTATATATAACAGATAAAAATGCAATCTCTAAACATGTAAGTATAACTCATGGGTTAATAACATTAATCTATAAATATCCCATATTTGTAAAACTTCTTACGCATATGCTAGTTTACTTCATGTCACAACAAACATAGTAAAAACATAAACTTTATCGGTAAAAACCCGAATCCCAGTTCTGCGAAAATCACTCGCGTTTATACATCAAAGATCAAAGACCAGTATTCATTAATGGATACATAAATAAACATTAAACTGTCGTATAAACGGATGTGGTATTCTCGAAGAAACTGTCTGAAATTCTTAGAAAGTGATATTTGACGTCGAAATGTTAACTTCGGAAATATCGAGCACATCCAAAATGTTTGGTTAGGGATTGTAGTCCATTTACTTGAGTCAACATTCAAAAATGTTTTATATTTAATATATTGTTGACTTTATTTTCAAAATTTGTAAATCCATTAGGTAAAATTTCGTAGAAGGAAGACAAAACTGTTGAAAAATTATCGAGAAATAGTTTAAAAGCTTTGATGAAGATACTTTAACTTTAAGATACTTAGAAAACATAATATTACATAAAGTTTATAAAATATAATGTCACACTATGCTATGCAGTTGGGTAATTTGATATAAAAAAATGGTAGTTATAAAATTTTGTGTTTTACTAATTTTTAAATACCGTTTTTTAAAAATTAACTTTTCGTGGGACATCAGTTTCACCAATATATTCACCATAGTTTTTTTGCACAATATGACATAACAAACCTAAAAATGGGGTAACGATGTTTGAAAATTGAATCGATGGTGTTAGATTAAATACATAAAAGATAATTAAAATAATATTCACAGATATAATTTCAAAATTTTTAAAAATTTGATTGTTTCAATTTTAATTCGACGGGTGCGATTAATATTGTTGAAGCAAACTTTCGCGGTTGTTTTCGGTTTTATCTTATGTCGCGATAGACGTCTCCAGTCTCCACCAACATTTCATGATAATCTTCAAAAGTTAAGGTTTAACTTCACTTCTGAAGATGACAATAAATGTGCAATTCAGAATAAATCCCAAAAATACAAAAAGTTGAAACAAGTATTTTAAATATATTGTTAATTAATAATTATCTAATTATAATCAAATTTTTTTAAGAAGTAAACTAAACAAAATTCTTCTTATTTCTATAGACATTCTTTATTGATTCATTAATGTTAAGTTTTATAATAATAGGTATCTATATTTTAAATGTAAATTGTCTGTTTATCGCCCCGAATGAAATTAATAGTTACTAAAAAGTTTGAGATAACTATTATTATTGAAACTTCGCATTGTGCTAGAATTATTTTTATTATATAACGTCAATTCAAATAAAACCGTACCTAACCTCATATTTTAAACGAACCAGTTTGTAGTATATTACTTATAATAGTATTTAAAATAAAAATAAAATATCTAATCAATTGCTAGTATAACATATTTTCAATATCGTCAAAATCATAATAAAAAACTATCTTTGTAAACTGTAAACCACAATGTGTGTTCATTTGTTATTAGGTAATTATATAAAATCACATAATACTACTGACACAAACTATTGATGCTGGTAATCTAATATCGTTATGTAAATTATATCGCTGTTACTATCATTCAAATCAAACAGCCATGTTGCTAATTACATTTACATTCAACGTTAATTGTAATATACACACACTGACACGCATCCACTAACACTTACACCTATATTAAATATGTGTATATTAATCCACTTGATAGTTCAGTAGCGTCAGTATGCTTCACGGATATATACAGGACGTTATAAAAATATCGAGAATTTATTATAGTGTTAAGTAGGGCTTCTAATACCGGTAGTACCGGAATCGGGATTCAGATAATGCCGGTGGAATTGAGTATCGGAAATATCAGATACTGATACAGATATTTAGTTTAAAATATTAAATATAGAAATAATCGTATTATTGCACTACTGGTGTCAAAGCTTAACCCAGTTGAGCTTTTTCACTTGACTAGAATTGTTAAATATTTCACCTTCGAGCGTCAACATCATTATAAGAACGCACCTTAAGAGCTGTTATTTAACATTGGTGTGAAAATATACTTATCTGTGGATTATTGTAAAAAAGTATATATAAAAATCAATGTACAATTTCGGTAATTTAAAAAAATGACGCCATTTTTTAGTCGAAAGAGAGCGTTTAAATAAAAGATAGAACAAGGTCTGGACGTCCACCAAGAGTAATGTTACCATACATGACAATGTACTTGCCTTTTGAAGCAAGTACATATCTATCAGACACCGTTCACAATAACTGGATTTATCTTACTCAACTCATACAATAAAAACGAAATATTTTTACAAGCACTAATGTATGTTTCAGTTGACATAAGACTTTCAACCGACAGACCATTATTGTACGTAAATTGGAGTACGATAAGTCCAGTTTGCTATGTATATAGCCGCACTCCCACGTATAGCAGTAATGTAATATCATATACTAGCGGAATCCCGCGGCTTCGCTCGCGTAAACTTTGAAACGAATTAGAACCCTCCATACATGATAGGGAATGACATATTACATTTTTTATATTGATTTTTATTCATTACCTATAAAAAAACACATAATAAAAAACATATCCCGAATCTTAGTCTACCCTCGCCATTATGGGTTTCCAATTTTTTTATTGCAGATTATTTTGCTCGATTCTACCATTATAACGACCCTGTCTACCCCCGCCATTATGGGTTGAATGTCAAAATTTTAATTTTAATAGATGACTATTTTGCCCGAATTTACCCTTAAAAGTAAAGCAGGTATGCAGATAAACATATCTAAATCCATTCTCGTCCCCGTCCCTTGCTATTAGGGCTTGAATATCGAACTTTCATTTTTAATTGAATATTAATTTTTCGAATTTACTTTAAAATCATGAACAATTATGAAGATAAATATATCAAAATTTTACCCCCCCCCCTCCATTCCCATAGGGGTTGAATTTTCGTAACTGATATTTGTCTTGTAAAGTACCTACTTGTGCCATGTTTCATGTGAATACAAAAAAAATATTTTACAAATTTTTCCACCCCCCTAACACCCTAGGGGTTAAATTTTGGGAAATGCTGAAATAATTGTTTCATTATTTATATTGTAGGGTATGTTCGATAAGTTTCATTTAAATGCGAACAAAGCAATTATTTTTTTATATAAACTTTGACACCCTGTTTTAACCCCGTAGGGGTTGAATTTCGAAAAATCCTTTCTTAGTGGGTGCTTACATCAGAAAAGGAAGACACCTACGAAATTTCATGTTTCTAGGTCCAGGGGTTTGGTCTGTACGTTGATATATGAGTGAGTGAGTGAGTGAGTGAGTGGTTAAGGACAAACTCTTTTATAAATATAGATTAAGCATGTTTAATATATGGTAATATGTTAAGCGGCCGTCCGAAGATATTCAGACTCGGTTCTTTTTACCACCGAAATGCTCTTTTCAAATAAAAACACTAATCGCTAAATTCTATTAACTGGTTAATGATTTTGATCGAGAGATTCACGTAATTTTGTTTCCAAACCATAATTGAATACCGATTTTCATAAAATATTTTCACAATAATCATATCCGTCATTTAATTGTGTATGCTTCATGACGTGCATGATGATTTTGTCATGTCTACACTATACGCCTGTCAGGACATGACAGCTGTCAGGAATGCACTCATTACCTTGTATATTGATAATAATAAGCGAGGTCATTTTTGAAATTGAAAAACTATTAATCTGTTGTTGCACACTCCAAGCAATTTTAGGCTTGGTGTACGTTTAATTGTCAGCAATAAAAAATTGCATATGAAATAAGTATTATTTCTTTAATTCATTTAGCAACCCATTTAAACATTTACCTTTTATAAGAGTATGAAACAGTTTCCATATTTAGTTTTATATCGAATAGTTTTAATTTTCTACTATAAAAATATAAAAACAAAGATCATTATGTCGAATTTTGGTACACATCAACACGCAACAGCAATACTTTTGAATTCACTTAATCTATTATCAGAATAGAACCATATTTAAAACTCAACCAAATTGTAATTTCATACACCGATTTTAATTTTAGTTGCTGTATGAATTACTTGCTGTCTATAATAATTCGCAGGTATTAAAACGTATTTTTAAATGTTTAGTAGACACCGTATTTAGTTGACAATCCTATAACATAATACCTTTTAAATATTTTTTTTCAATGCCTATTTAGTTTTAGCTTGATTTACTTTTTTGAACACACGCAGGGATATTAATATATTTGGCCTTTTTAACACCGAGAAATATTTAATTTAACTTCCCATTTATATATTAAAAGTAAAAAAGTGCATATGCTACCATTTTACCTAAAAACTATGTCCTGCCACTGATACAAACTACTATCAAAAAACATATTAATATCAAACAAATAGTTAAATCAATAACAAACAAAAAACTACACATATACATATGATGTTGTTGAAACATGCGAACATCACCGTTTTGCTCTTTTGTGTGTATCTGCGGCGATGTTAAATTTAAAATGTAATTTAAATGCTATCGCGGTCTATCACCCATAAATCTAAATACACCTGGATTAACTGCTATTACCGATACTTCCTCATAAAACGTTTGTTTAATGTGTTAAATGAACGCTAAAATAACCCTTTCACCGCCACGATGTTTTCAAATATGTATGTTGGATATAGTTATTTTTTATATATAAGAATTATTTTTATAGATATAATAATGATGTAATTATTAATTATAATACGTACAAATGTTTATTAAAGAATATTAATTTGATTAATATAAATATGCGATTATATTGTGAATTATTAACTTTATTATTAAATCATGCGCGGAATAGATATTTTTGTAGTATTGTAATAATAAATACTGTGCCTACATTAACAACAAAAGAAACTATGTATTTATAAAAAATTATACAGTTATAAAGTCTATATTATAATAAATTATTCAAAATATAAAGAAATTTGTCATATATAAAAATATTTTTATAATACGATTTTATAATAAGATGGTTTTCAAAAATACGATAGTTATAAAAATGTCACCTTTATTCTGGTATTTTGTCATTTTTGAGATACAACGTCTACAGATATATATATTATGAAAATAGGCATGTTTCCATCAATATGTGATTTCGAAAAAAATCGGGTTTTCAATACTTATACTATATTTGTATTTAATTCAAACAAGAAAGTTAAAAAAAAGTAAATAATTAAATAACTACATATTTGTTTCATTTAATAAATCATTGCAAATCTTCTATTGCGACTTAACAATTTGATTCTAATACATTTAAATATATCCACTGTGTAATATCTGATAATGAACTTGAAAATTTATACGTATACTGTTTATATAAAGTAGGCACGTTTTGGCGCAAGTAAATCACGTCACAAAGTGGGTGGGGTGGGGGACATCCGCACACCTCTCTACTCAACCACTACCCCAGAGATCCCGCGCATCCCAAAAAGCTCATTAGTTGTTATAATTACTGACGCTAATTACTGATTTTTATCAACGCCACGTGCGCGCCAGTAAACTGTCCCTCCGCGTATACATACACACATATATTGTTGCGATGCAATGTTTCTTCTTGAATGGGATGGAGGATGTGGGTGGACAAAGAGATATTATGTGGCTTACTTGTTACAGATGCAAAAGTGCTTTGGTCTGTGTTTATATTTTATCATTAAAAACAAATTTGTAAGGTGTATAAATATATTTAGAGAGGATAATTAGGTATATTTAAATACACATATATTTACAAATAATATAACTTACTTTCGTTGAAATAATAATAGGCGATATGTGGATTTTTTCGGTCGAAAAAATACTAATTATAAGACACACAAGACGAAACGAGAGCTAGATACAAGTCTTGTTTCGTACATTTAACCGAGATTGAGACGAAATCTAGACTGAGACTGAAATAAATTTCGTCACAGTATGTGAATATTTGTAAAGGCATTAGCTTACAAATTAAAAGCGATTTTATAATAAGGATACATTTATTATGTAATAAGGATACATTCATCTACAATCTACACAATACTTAAATAATATTTAAAAAATGTACATATCTAGACGTTTCCGATAACACGACCAAATCGACGCGGTTTATCCCCAGAAACCAAGATCCATATCAAAATCACCGCGGAAGCCTCAAGACTTGTATACAGAATGTTCATAAAATCACTTCTAATATATTCAAATATCATTTTCAAAATTTTCTTGCTATTTATTATATATTTTTTAAACACACGCAATTACTGTTTTTAATACAAAATTGCCTTATCTCAATTTTCATCCAGTAAATTTTTATCATAGAAGTAATATTTATCAAAACAAATAAGAAACTCCATTAGTGTGTCATGATTTTTTCTTTTTTATTATTTCTGACCCATAGTCGATTTTATCTATTACACTCACGTTGGTTACTAATTCGTTTTCTAGATTTGTTAATTTCCCCTCACTTATAGTTTTTTTTAATCATAAATTAAAACTGCATTCGATATCATAGAGAAAATATAATTAAATGTTCAGACAACAAGTACCTACAATATGTTTTTTTTAATTACCAAATTTTCAAATATTACTTTATGCGCATACAATATATGTACGTACATTCCAACTCGACTTCAAACCAAATACCTCATTAATTAAGACACTAAATACTTGAATAACTTTATTTAATCAATCATGAAATAAACTTAGCTTTTAGCCCCCGCCAAACAAAATCTCTTGATCATTTGTGCATAAAACCGCATTCACTCACACAATAGCAGCCGGTATAAACGTACAAAGCCGTGAAGAACAGACAAGTACGTCAAGGTGAGGGAGGTACATAATATTTAAATCTAATAACACCAGTACGTAGATTGAAACCACTAACGTGTTCATCACAATCTGTCTCACAGGTATATGCACGGAGTACAGACTTGACGATGATAACCGTTTACCCGTGAAACACGACAGCCAACAGCTCCAGCGCCCCCTCACGCGATACGCTAAACGCTCAGGTAAGTTTGCAGCCGAACTTCACTGTCGCATTAACTTATGTCCCTGTGCACACACGCTAACTTAGTTAACAATATAACCTTCTGTGTGAGTTTCAGTAGTGTGTCTATGAGGGCTCTGAACCAAGCACGGCGATTAGATATGGTCTGAAACCGTCATTAGTATCCTACTAATTTAGTTTTATTAAGAAATAAATTTATTTAAGCGGATTTTTATTTTATTTTTTGATATGTACATATACGAGTATATAACAAGACTATACTTATTATATACGAGTATTAACTATTTTAGGACCATTCTTTCTTCAATACGGTATGAGTCGGTATTGTCCCTTTCTTAAAAGACCAGTGTTCTTTTTCATTTCAAGTGCAGCAAAAGTGCGAAATGGGATAAAACCCAAAAATACAAATACCTAGTTTAAGAAATTTGAGCAACTCCGCAAGTACGTTCAAAAATAATTTGTATAGTTATATAAGTAATCATAGCCGGTCGGTTTGGAATTAATGTAATACATTTATGAGAATATAAGTTCAAAGTAATTCGATTATAGTACAAAATCCTATACAATAACGTCTCTGTTAGTGTGTGCGTAGGTCTGTGTGTTTGTTGTCAGACAATATGCTCCAGGGTATCCGCGACGAATGCATAAGTTTCGTAATCGACTTATGCTCACAGTTTATATCTGGCTTCTTCGGGGATTTGGGGTTACGGAAATGTTTTGTAAACTTAATTCTAGATTAGTAGCCAACATTACACCACCCTTGTTCATAAACTACATACATTTATTTTTTCATAATTCGTACACTCGGAGTAAAATTTTAAACTTCAGTGATATCGTTAAGGACTTGTGACATTTTGTTTTAAATGTTGAAAACATTTCGTATAAAATTGCACACGGGAAAAATTCTAGTATTTTTTACGTTAAAATTTTTTGGAAAAATTACTATGTTGTTTGTAACATAAGGACGATAACGAAATTACAGTAAAAATTACTACCAACATATGAAAAATTAAAAATAAGCATAATAAAATTTATTATGCAGCATTGTAAAAATTATTATACTTCATTTCAAGTTTTATATTTATAATATAATATGCATAATTGCACAGTTTAAATTTCTCATTATTGATCTGAAATAAATATTTTATAAAAGATGTTTATTAATATTAAATTATCTTCTTCTATACATGATATATGTATGTAAATGAAAGTTTTCTGTTTGTAACTATCTATGTTCGCTTCTAGTAGTGTTGATTCCATAAACACTGAAGAAACGAGATTATCAAATTATTTTATTATACACATTAATATATTATTTACGAACTTTGACGTAAATAAATAATTTCACCTCTTTGGAAATGTCTATAAATGTGGAAGTAGGTAGACAATGAATGTAAAGAAAATAAAAAATACATAAATGTTTTATTATTTATTTAAAAGAATATTAACTAAATAAATAACATACCTACTCATTATTGTTCATTTACTAAATATAACCTGATATAACAATTTAAATTCATGTATTGCATATAATAACATGATAGAACAAACAAATAGTGTAACAATAAATTACTGATACATACCGTTTTACTTCTGAATAAAAAACCTTCATTAAGAATACTTGTATGAACCTTCGCAAAAAAAGTATTCAATATATTTTGAAATCTACAAGTAATTGGTAGGTAACTATGTAGGTATGAAGTACTGGTAACCCTAAACTAGACAGCATATTCATTTTTATTAGAAAATTCTTTCCGTGCAGTTGAGTGAAAATTTTTATTCAAACCAATTCTAATTTTACTGTACTATTATGGAATTTATATTCTAAATTTATCAGTATTTCAATAGATTGAACTTTATCAATAGGTGTCTATAAATCATGTTTCTATGCACAAAACATGGAAATATGCTTCTTCTTATATGCACATATTGTAGGTATGTAAATACATCAAGATGTATAAAGAATTGAACTATATAACAACAGGAAAATCATTGTTATTTTCAGATCCATGCAGATTTTTCCTCTGCAAACTTGTAAACACATTTTTTATTGTTTTGAAACTTACTCTTTTATCATTAGTTTTTAATTACGTTTTCAAGATTGGTGAAAAAACAAAAAAAAACAAAAATTTTTGCAATTCTTAACAAAATGCAGAAACGTACATCAAACGTTTAAATATACAGGATTATAACAGGTCAAAAATTAATTAAGTTATAATTATAAAACATTCCTATGTTTTTACAAACTTCTACTAATTTGCAAAAAAAAACTTTTATTGGTAAATTGATATGTATGAACGAAATTTAAAACTAATATTTTTGTTTCAAGCTTCAAATTTCAATGAAAATAAATGTATTTATGAATTTATCCTAATATGAAAAGTATAACTATGTATGTTCCTTAATTATTTATTAATATTTCTTACAAAAGAAATTACATTCTGTAAGTTATATTTGTATTTAGTATAACATTTTATTGTATAATGTATCGAAAAAAACATTATAATAAGAATTATAAAAAAGTATTTCAAAATATCACCTATTTCAAAAAAAGCAAATCTATTCGACGCCACAGAGTTGATTCATCGTCTATAAGTTTAGTTGTGAGCATTATTGAGACAATGGGAGGGGATGAGATACCCCCCAAAGACGGAGATAACGGAAACATATATGACAGGGTCTAAGGGTATGTGAAATGATGGCATACCCCGTGAACCTCTCTCCGCCGTCTTTAAGACAATACTTCTTACGTGGGGAACACTTTATCTGTGTTTACTATCTTTATATGTTTGTGTCTATGGATAATAAAAGCTCATTTAATGTTTTTGGTGTTTGAAAAATAACTAAAATTAAATGTATTTTTAAAACAAATTCGATTTTTTCCATGATATTAAAAACTTTAAGCTGAGTTATATTTCTTATGTTTCTTTTTTGAATCACGTTTTAAATCATTGCCCAAATCCATTGACAACATAATTTAATGTACTTACATTAGTATAACTTGTATATTTTATTTTTAATTTGTGCAGTCCATGTTTGGATATTATACAAAAAAATGCTGTTTTTGGTATGATAAACCCGAATCAATTCCCTAAACTGCTCTATTAGCTTAGGTTTCTGTAATATCCCAACCTAAAATTTTCAAAAATTAGAATTTTGGCTATATTAATGAATACACATTATGCAGATATTTTTTAATAAAAAATAGGTTGTTTTAATTACTATATATGCATGCAAATATCTGTCAAAACAAGAGAACTGCCATATAACTTTAATACCTTATTTGAAAGTATTTGCAAGCTTGCAAATATTTGTTAGTTAGGCTGTAATACCGGACACTAAAAATCTGCGAACTCGCCTATTCAGGTCTCTGCTACAGGGCAATAGTATTTTTTTTATATGTATTTAGTATAATTTGGATGAATATATTTAATTCTAGATAATTCTTATATTAAGATTCTGACATTGTATTATGCATTTATCAATTTTTCTGGTAAATAAATACGTATACATATTTGATAACATGAAAAACTTATTAATATTTGTTTTCTTATTAAGTTCACAAAAAACTATCTGATAGAAATCGTAATATAATAAAACTACAACAATTTCTCCAACAAAAGAAAACAAATTTCAGATATATGGATGTTCTATTTTTCGTTTTTGAATTTTCGATAAGAAAAATGTGCAAAGAATAGAAATAGTAACATAAATACTCACATCTCTGTTCAACTAAAGCTAGCATATAAATGTTAGATATAGGCATTGGCATATATATGAATATGTTAGAGATGTTCTGTCTCACTTTTGAATATTGAGTTCATGCCAACCGTAGAGAGCTTTATAGTGAAAACTGTAAGGGGTGTTTTACATAGACAGTATTTCTAGATTGGAGGTGTTAATTATTTTTATACATATTATCCACATGTAAATATACATATACATAATATTAATATAATATTGATTTAAAAACTTCAAACAAAAAAATATTTTATAATAACAACAAAAAAATATAATATAGTTTATAGAAATATGATTTATTTTGATTTTATTTTAATTTTAGTATATTTGATTTCCCTCTGTTACTATGAAGGATTCAATTGGTAAAAATGTGACAAGCAGATCCTATCTTCTCTACTTTATATGTTATTTATAGTTCCAGATGTCTATGTTTCAAAAATATACATTTATTTAAACTTCATCAATAACGATATAAAAATGTGAATCTTTTTAATTTGTAACTGTACGTATTATTAATTATTATGTTTTATGTTGTAAAACAGTATATAAAAAACTTTTTTTCACAAATATAAAGAAGAATTAAACTCTTCTTCATTTAATTTTAATAAAATTTGACCGTGTGAATTGGTTCACAAGATCGGAAACCATAAGTGATAAAGCTAACCACAAACCGAACACAAAACCTGAAGTAGTTGAGATATCTACCCAGCCACTGTCAATACAGATATAGTTCACGGCGTTAAGATAACGCGTCGCCGATCGCTTTTACGAGGATTGGGGCTTTTTGTTGCAGCTATTCAATAAAACCGTATCTGCGTCTAAAACATTTATTATCTTCATGGTAGAATTTGCTCAAGTTTTTAAAAATTATGAATGTTTGTTATAAAGATTTCTTGGTATGAGTAATATAGATTAAAAATGAAAACTTTTAAAACTTCGTCTTCTGAAATATTGTATTATTATACATATTTATAATTAGAATTTTCCCTTGCGTGTATTTCAAAATTGATACCTTCTCTTATCAATAAGAAAACATTAAAACCATATACTTCAAAATAAATCAATTTAGAAAAGTAAAAATATTTATTTTTTAAAGCTCCTAACTCTCAATAAATACGTGTATATAAAATATAAACTAAATACACATTTTCTTCTGTAGGTATTCAAAATCGTTGTCTATTTTTTGTTGTCTAGATTTTCGAGCTATTGTTGACCTTTCGAATCACATATTCGAGTCTTCTTCAGAAGTGTATTTGAAACACTTCTGAAAAAGTATCCTACATGGAGTCGAAAATACGTAAAAAACGTAAACAATAGTCCAAAAAGTTAGCTCATATAAATATAAATTATAAATACTTTTCTACATTAATTAATTTTAATATTAAATTATTCTTAATTAAATCTAGTATATTATTTTTTAAACCTCCAGTTAAAATATATTGTATTAATATATAGAAAAGGGTCTATATTCAATTTATTTCAATAACTTACGTTATATCTAGTAATGGACAAAGAAGTTGTTAGAGAATATAACTTCGACAAGATGCCCGAAGCTTTCGCCAAATTAGATCAGTAGTAATATTTTTTAGAATCTATCAAAAGAAGATCGTTTCTCTGAAGAAATGACGTTTTGTCAATTGAGTTAAACAGACGAGACGTACGACGGTCTTTCGTTTGTTACTTAAATAATATTAAATGTCAATTTAAACGATTCTTGTGTTCTTTTGAAAATAAATTTTGCCTGTAGGCATTAAAAAGAAACGTCAAGGAATGTCGTGTACACAATACTTAAAATAATATTAAATTTTGAAAATAAGAGCTATTATTTACAAATGTTTTATTTTTATACAATTATTTAAAAAATTCAATAGTACACTCGTCTCTCCGAACAACGTCGGCAACGGTAATTCAGAATCTCCTAACAACGTCGGCTAGATTTATTAAATGGGCGCCCCAGACAATTTTTTACATTATTTCACCCAGAATAATATTTATTGCTTAGAATTTTGATACTGATTTATGAAAAATAAATACATTGATGATACAATACTAAAATAAAAAACAGTTAATAACATGACAAATTTTCAAGTTTTCGAGATTTTGATATTCAATTTTAGAATTTTAAAACAAAATAAAAACGTAAACATATGAAAGCTGGATAAACGAATATGAATTACTGAAAATCAGCTTATTTATAAAATAAAATAAAAACGAGTAATAGAAAAATAACTGAAATGAAATCAAATAAACGAGCTGCCTCTCTTTTGAGTAACAGATTTGGGTAAAAACCCAAATCTGTTACGAAACAGAAATTGGCAATTTCAAATAAATGCAAAATTTGCTGACTACACGCAGAGAAATAACATATATGGTTGTGACATGATCGCAACAACATAACTTTTTTGTATCTATAATATATTGTTGCTATGAAAATAGTTAATTGTTGTAATAATTTCATATTTTTCAGAATGATTAGGGTCAACTGGGGTAAATATGAAACACGAAAAAAATGGGGTAAAAGTGAAACAAGCTTCTAACTAAAAAACTAATTTCTTTACAGAAGAATTATAAAAACTGACATGATCTTTAAAGATTTGTTAAAGCGATCTGAAAATATAAATCCTCTAGTAAGTGATATGTCCCCCCTACAGACTTTTCTGTTAGACGATGGCAAAACGTGTGAATTAAATTTTAATTCTTTGCACATAACTTTCTGCATAACTCAGGTATAAATTAAAGTTACAAATTTCACATTGATATGCCACAAAGAAAATAAATCAAAGTTGCCTTTGTAGTTTTTTTTTTAATTTTTCGATAAGTATTTTCCATCTAATTAAGATTTAAAAATTCGGGAAAAAGTGAAACAGAAATATGGGAAAATATGAAACACAGTCGGGGATAATCTGAACCAGTTTTTGCAAGTCTGGACAAGTCACACATGTTACAGTTAAAGTCAGTTTGAGTGCAGATTTCAGAGTGGAATTTTTTGGTTGCAGTCTTCAAAATGCCACGAAATTACGTTAAAAAGGTCCTAAATAAGGCTGTACCGGAATTCCGGTCCTATGGAAGTGTGAAAGGGGTCAATAGTCAATAGTACATCAGGGGTCTATGGAACAATTTGTATGTTTTGAAAATCGATGTTTTTTATGCAATGCAAGAGTTTAAAAACAGTTAAAAGAGCACAAAAAAATGTTTCACTTTTACCCCATTATTTTTAAAAAATTCATTTTCGGTTTAAATATTTATCTGATATTTTTCAAACTTTGCATATGTATTTAGGATGATATTAAGAGTACACATTGTATGTGATAAATTAGCAAGAACGAATATTATTTAAAAAAAATACATTATTCGCAAGCATATTCTAAGTTTTATTGTTATTTCCATAACCTTTAAATATATTTCATTACCTGCTGGTTAGACATTTATAACCTAGCAAGGTGCGACACATGTTTCCTATGCAGTTTTTCCCACTTATTTCATTTTTACCCAGCAAATATAAATATAACGCATTATATGAAAGTTAGAAGCCTGTTTCATTTTTACCCTTACCTGTTTCACTTTTTCCCAAACTAGAGGTTAAAAATGAAACACACATTTTTCATTTTTTAAATCTGTGTTGTATGGTACAGTTCAAATGACGTAGGTATTTGAAAGGGTTATTCATAGGCACGTCTAGTAGAAAAAATTAAAATATGAATTTGTATCGTTAACTGCCAAAAAAAATGAAAGATTTGCATTTTGTTTCAATTTTACCCCAGTCGACCCTACCGTAAAAATTAAATTATTATAGAAAACATTTCATTTTTGTAAGTACTATGTTACATTATCACCAGAAATTAAAGTTGCTGCAAAAAAGTATGATTTTGGTAACATAACATTTATGATTCCAGTAATCATACGCATTATTTAAGAAATCATTTTATACAAAACTTAACTCTCGCTAACGACGTGATTTCACTTTGATTCAGTATATATATGGCATTTTAGCTAATATTAATGTAGGTATAAGTAAATAAGCTCCAGTGACATTATTATATTCTCGTCAACTAAACAAAATGGTTGCATCCATATGTGTTCACATCAACGAAACAAAATGATTGTATCAAACATTTTATGTTCTCCACAAGAAAAAACAACCATGGTTGTATCAAACATATTATTATGTTCTCGACAAAAAACAACATGGTTGTATCAAACATATTTATGCTCTCGACAAGAAACAACATGGTTGTATCAAACGTATTTATGTTCTCGACAAGAAACAACATGATACTCACAAAAGAGAAGTTATCATTAAATGGTTATAATTATGATTCCTGCAATAAACACTACAATCATAGTTTTATGCTCTCAAAACATGATTGTCTCAGCCATGTTTTTTCTCTGCGTGTAATTATTACCTTTGTAGAAGTTTTATAAAATTTACCATCTATTACTATAGCCAATAATTATAAAAAATACTATGCCAATCATTATACTTTTTTGAGATATTTTCTATTTTATGCAGGTTTTCGTTTTTCCTTATACTTATAATAGTAATACATATACCAATAATAAAGGACTAAATAATGAACCTATTATTGTATTTATATTCCATTAATCAATTATATAACGTTTGTTTCTTTCGAGTTTTTTTGTTAAGTGGCCAATAATAATTATACCGTTTCCCCTATGTTAAATTATTTTAAAATAATTAATTTGCATTCTATTCTACTTTTAATTTTAATACCTGAATCACTTTTCACGGTTATATGAAGATGTATACAGAGAAAACCACTTCCGTCGATCATAAATATAACAGAACAACATAAATAATTAATATAATAATTTGTGTTTGCATACAATGCATATGTATACGTATGCATTTATATATGAACCACTTGCAACGTTGTTAATTAAATTTGCAATAAATTAGAATGCGTTGTTATTGAATTCCTGATTAATTACAAACCATTGTTGAGTTCGCGTGTACGCACATGTGTACGTGTGTGTGTATGTACATGTGCGTGGTTGTATGTATGTATGTGTGTGTACTAGCAGAGATACTCTAATCTTCGTGGAAAACCTTTGTTTATCAACTAATTATAATCTATCCAATCACAATTCAACAGATAATTGAATCAAATTGCATTATATAGCAGGTATTTAATATTGGTATAACAATACAAACTAATACAGGCATAAAAATTAACCCAATATAATATAGATGTAACTCAATAAAAGCGTATTAATCAATAAATACCTAATTTGAAAAAATAATTAAAAACTTAATTTTTGATCATATATGGCGTTTTTTCTTGAATAAGTCAAAAAAATATTTGTATCATACGTCGTGTATAAATTTTATAATCATTTTGTGGGATGGTATTTTTTATAGTATGTGATAAAATTTAACATTTTATACACTTTTAAATAATTGTGTCGGTACCTACATACGTTTAGTGGTGGTGCTAAAGGGAGGGAGGGTTCTCCCCGAGTGACACCCTCAATGAAATGACACCTGTCTCATATGTTAAAAAATAAAGTCTACTTACCTATTTTTTTGGTTATTTATAGCTTTCATAAGTGGGCACAGTTAATCGAAAAGTTTACTTCGTTAATCGTTAATTCGTTAATAAAAAAGTTAACTTCATTAACCGTTAAAGTGTTACAATTAAGAAAATGTAACGGAAGTTAAAGTTAATCGTTAAAAAGTTAACCATCCAAGATGTTTGAAGACCATTTTTTGCTATTTCGACAACTTTCTTATATACTTTTCATCAAACAACCAATGTAACGGACTAAAGTTAGCGGAAGTTAACAAAAGCGTTAACATTTTTTTGATTTAACTTAAAAGTTAATCCGTTAACCATTTTGTTAGCTTCATTAATTAACGATTAACGGATTAACGAGTTAATGCCCACCCATGATAGCTTTCAAGGGATAAAATATGGAAAAAATTGAGCCAATTGCCTTTTTTTTGCCATATTGAAAGTCTATAAGGGATGATATCAACCAATTTATTAAAAAAAATATAGACCATTGATTTTTAGTGTCGTTAAAAGTAATGTACAAAAAATAAAACCGTAATTACCTACTCCTTTTTTAAGGGAGGCGTAAAATTTTCGAATTCTTCCCCAAGTGTCACCCCCTTAGTGACGCCACTGTCAATACTACTACATTGTAATCTTGTAATATATACGTACATTTACCAAAAAATAAACGCAATTAAAATGTTTTTAATGATATTAACCAAAAAGCATAATTCATATCCACAATTAAATTTCATTTTATTATGCTTTCTGAAATTAATCTAACACGTATTCAAAAGCGCGGAAAAAAATAAAACAATTACAAAATTTTAAAAATAAATAGAAAAAAATCACCACTAAATCACCGGCACAAAGAAAACACACAAAGAAAAAGTGAGATAGAAATAATAAAAAAAAAACAATGCCAGACACCACACGTAATAATTCATTGCAGAGAGAAAAAAAATCCGCCAAATCTGCAAAAGGCCAGTACCACACGCTGCATGCGGCACGGTTAAGATAAGGTAATACAAATTAGGTAAATTAATACTGGTCACGCGAGTGAGACAGAATTATCAGTACGTACATACTTGCGACGGAGATGGTCACACACGCGGGACATATAGTCCAATTAGTCTGACGTCACAAACAATTGCGTTAGACTGGGGGGTGAGGGGTTGCCCGCATCGAGAGACGGGAGCTTTACAGATTATAGGTGGTCGTTGCCGCCGTCGCTGATGCTTCGGATCGCTGTTTTCGGTGGGTTGTGTACTTTGGGTCAATGTTACTACATAACGTACATTGATATGTATGTATTTCATAGTATGTTCACTAATTTTGTTCTGATCCCGGGAAAAAATGATAAGATATTAGCATATATTACAAGATCCAATTGGTCAGATATGATGAGATATGCTTGGATCCTGATTTTGGCACGATCCAAGAACGCATTATAATATATTGTAATATATTGCAAGATATAGTTATATATTATAATATATACTAATGCCTTCTTGGATCGTGCCAAATTCAGGCTCCAAGCATATCTTGACATATATTACAATATATTAGCATACATTAGTATATATGTTAATATATAAGTATATCTCGACATATATAACAATATATTAGCATATCTGTTAATATATTTGTATATCTTGGCATATCTAAAAATATATTATAATATCTTATAATATATGCATAGAGGGGGGGGGGGTATCCATCTATTATCTATCCCAATACTACAGAATCGTCCAACCAGGGAAAACTCGTACTGAATCTATAATCAAATGTCACATATATTATATAATTAAATAAACATATAGCAGATTCATTTACTTACGTCCGTATTAACTTACTTGAATGCACCTATGTAAACATTAGAGTTCGTTGGTTGCTTATATACTGATTCAAAGTGAAATCACACTGCTAGTGAGAGGCAAGTTACACCAACTTTTACGAACATAGTATGTATAGCTATTACATATATACAACATACTCGAATATTATTTAATCAATTAAAAAAAATAATCCATATGCGTATTAAGTAATATTTGAGGCCCGTATTAATAAAATAAAAAAATATATACAAAAACTGTATAGAAATATTGTGACTATTAAAGAAATCCGAAATATATGTATGTATAGTAAATAAATGAAGAAAACCATGTGACATTTGCTTATTAAATATTCTTTTAAAGTAATTTTCAGTTCTTCAACAGACGGATCTATTATAGATTTAGGAATTTTATTGAAAATTTTAATTGTATTGTTAACTACATTTCTATTGACAATTTGTTTACGTGTTTGAATAGATTTCATATTGTGTTTGTTTCTATGTTGTAATTATGGTCATTTATATTACATAAATCAGTTTTTTTTTGTGAATAACTCATTTTCTAATAAATTAATACCTATCGATTATATTTAAAAATTTGTATTATATAAGCAGTGGACGGCAGTGTTCCCTGGGTCATATCTGGCCATAATACGAAGCAATTTATTTTGTATTTTGAGTATGTTATAGGTATAAGAAGAGAAGCACAAAAAATTCCATATCTAATGTATATAAGCTAATACACATGTAACAAAACATTTTGCACAACCTTGTTGCTTAACACTCTAAGTGCGTGCACGAATTTTGAGATTTTGGCTGTAACGGAGTTTATATTTCTCTTACAAGTTAAATTTCGGTCTATTAATATCACTAAAAATTGTATTTTTTGAGAAATTATCACACCTAACTGGTGTGATCATAGAATTCAGTGATTATAATTTCAAAAATGTATTCATCAATGTTTGTATAAAAATTGTCAACACAAGTTGTAGAATTTTTAGATAAATGCGTGGGAACATCATTTTCAAAAAAAAGTTTCACCAAAAATATCCACTACCTATTGCACACCCCAAGCAGGCTCTGCTTGGAAGTGTGTTCTACTCTCGTCCTAAAAATTTTTTTCGTATATAAATTGATAAAATGAGTATTATATCTTAAATTTCTTCAGTATCTCACTTACATTTTTACATTTTCTGATAGAAAACATTACAGTCTCCATTTTTGCTTAGTTTACCCGGGAAAAAATGATAAGATATAACAAGATATTATAAGATATGTTCGCATCTCGTTATATATGGTAATATCTCAATTTTTGAGCCTAAAATATATTAATTTATATAGATATATCTGATAATATATAGTAATATCTTAATATATATTGGCCCTAAGATCCGAAAATATATTGTTATATATTTTGATATATAGTAACATCTTTATATGTATTAGCCCTCAGATCCGAGAATATATTGTTATATATATTTATATATTTATATATCTGCTAATATATTATGATATCTTGAAAATATTATTTTGAAAAGAGTTCACTTAGCTTAGAATATATTGTAATATATTATTATATATAGATATATCTGCTAATGTATTATTATATCTTAATAAATTTTATTTTTTGAGTTATCATAGCCAAGAATATATTGTAATATATATTAATATATGGACATATCTGATAATATATAATCATATCTTAATATATATCAGCCCTCAGATGCGAAAATATATTGTTATATATATTTATATATTGTTATATCTGCTAATATATTATCATATCTTAAAAAAAATATTTTTTATGTATTAGGTAAACGCCCGGTGGTAAAGTATTTGTAAATAAAGTGGCTGTTACTTTTTTAAATTAATAAATTTATTAAATGATTAACATTTGTTATAACAAAATATTACATTTGACCAATATCAATGGTGATAGGAATCCGGCAGTAAAAATTTGAGGATTGTAGCAGTTTGTATTAATTTTTTACTTATTAAATGTAGATGGTATTGACGCACAAACAACAGCATCCTAAGCGAAGAACCGCGTGTTTTTGAGAACATTAGTGATACTACTGATGGAAGACATCTTGTCAAAAGAGCAAAATTAAAAAAATTACCAATAAAAATAAAATGTTCATATTCATCTTGCAATAAATCGGATAGCAAAAATTTTTTTTGCACTTTTTTAGATTTATTTTAGTTAGTTTTTCTTTCTAATTTATTTCTTAATTTTTAGTTGGATTATTTCAAAAAAATCTTAGTTTCTCAAAAATAATACCTACCTACATAATATCAATTGGGCAAAAAAATTAATATAAAATCATCAAAATTCCCAAAAATTAGCTTTTTGTGGTGTATAAAATACACCACGTGAGTAACTGTGTTACGGTATTTCACACGAGTAATTAAGGGTTAAGAACAAATAAATACTGAATAAAAATCAAAAGGCCGCTGGCCCTACACTTCTTTAGTCTAAATAATCATTACTTGATACTGTAAATCGATAGCACGTATTTATACTAAAACGATTATCAAATTTTATATTTATATCGCAATGAATTCTGAAGAAATGGAATAAAATTTTTTTAAATACCCTGAAACGGTAAAATCAGATTAAAGAGAAAAAAATTTGACTAGAATATAAGCCAAATTTTTCTCCATGTAACTGTCCATTGCTCCTTCTGAACTGGCATCCCGGGCGGTAGCCCAGTCTCCCTCCCTGATGTTGGCATTGCTATTATACATTAACAAAATAAGCAACGAATTTTAATAATATTAAATTAATAATAATAAATATAAAAAATTCAAATATCAACCATTCTTTTTTCTAATGTTCACTTAACTTGAATTTAATATTGCACTCGCGTTATTTGTATATGTAGTTTTGTATATATATTCTGATTTCACGAAATAAGTAAATTTTATTTAGAATTGCCCATATAATCAGGAATGATAAAGTTATAAGTAACATATATTTTTGTTTTAAAAATTCACAGTTGACATATCACCCAAATTTTCAATATAATTTTATAAATTAAGAACAAAAATATTTAAACAAAATTTTGGACAGTGAAATATTTTTTAAAATAAATTTTATGCATTTCTCTACAAAATTAATATCTTTTAGTTTTACTCTATTTTTAATAGTTTTTGAGATATTTTGTTTTCAAAAAAGTACATTCATCATATTTTAAAATAGGTAGTGGATATTTTTGGTGAAACTTTTTTTTGAAAATGATGTTCCCACGCATTTATCTAAAAATTCTACAACTTGTGTTGACAATTTTTATACAAACATTGATGAATACATTTTTGAAATTATAATCACTGAATTCTATGATCACACCAGTCAGGTGTGATAATTTCTCAAAAAATACAATTTTTAGTGATATTAATAGACCGAAATTTAACTTGTAAGAGAAATATAAACTCCGTTACAGCCAAAATCTCAAAATTCGTGCACGCACTTAGAGTGTTAAGCAACAAGGTTGTGCAAAATGTTTTGTTACATGTGTATTAGCTTATATACATTTAATTATTAGATATGGAATTTTTTTGTGCTTCTCTTCTTATACCTATAACATACTCAAAATACAAAATAAATTGCTTCGTATTATGGCCAGATATGACCCAGGGAACACTGCCGTCCACTGCTTATATAATACAAATTTTTAAATATAATCGATAGGTATTAATTTATTAGAAAATGAGTTATTCACGAAAAAAAAACTGATTTATGTAATATAAATGACCATAATTACAACATAGAAACAAACACAATATGAAATCTATTCAAACACGTAAACAAATTGTCAATAGAAATGTAGTTAACAATACAATTAAAATTTTCAATAAAATTCCTAAATCTATAATAGATCCGTCTGTTGAAGAACTGAAAATTACTTTAAAAGAATATTTAATAAGCAAATGTCACATGGTTTTCTTCATTTATTTACTACATACATATATTTCGGATTTCTTTAATAGTCACAATATTTCTATACAGTTTTTGTATATATATTTTTATTTTATTAATACGGGCCTCAAATATTACTTAATACGCATATGGATTATTTTTTTTAATTGATTAAATAATATTCGAGTATGTTGTATATATGTAATAGCTATACATACTATGTTCGTAAAAGTTGGTGTAACTTGCCTCTCACTAGCAGTGTGATTTCACTTTGAATCAGTATATAAGCAACCAACGAACTCTAATGTTTACATAGGTGCATTAAAGTAAGTTAATACGGACGTAAGTAAATGAAGCTGCTATATGTTTATTTAATTATATAATATATGTGACATTTGATTATAGATTCAGTACGAGTTTTCCCTGGTTGGACGATTCTGTAGTATTGGGATAGATAATAGAATGATACCCCCCCCCCCTCTATGCATATATTATAAGATATTATAATATATTTTTAGATATGCCAAGATATACAAATATATTAACAGATATGCTAATATATTGTTATATATGTCGAGATATACTTGTATATTAACATATATACTAATGTATGCTAATATATTGTAATATATGTCAAGATATGCTTGGAGCCTGAATTTGGCACGATCCAAGAAGGCATTAGTATATATTATAATATATAACTATATCTTGCAATATATTACAATATATTATAATGCGTTCTTGGATCGTGCCAAAATCAGGATCCAAGCATATCTCATCATATCTGACCAATTGGATCTTGTAATATATGCTAATATCTTATCATTTTTTCCCGGGTAATATCGATCGGTTTTAATTTTCTGTTATAAAAATATAAATAAAGTTCAATTTGTCGATTTAACCCGCTTTTTTGATAGAAACGCCGAACTACAGGCTACAATTCGAAATAAATTTGCACCAATCCTTTTGAATTCACTTCATCTATTATCAGAATAGAACCCTATTAAAACTCAACAAAATTGGATAACTAGAAGTAACGAAATTTGCAGTTTATTTAAACAAAAATTCATATTTTGACAAGAATTTTTTTTACAAATAGAGTAGTTGCTATTTATAATTTATTATTAATAGTAGTAGGCGCTATTTCTTCATATGTCAATTCAAATTCCATAATTATTATATTGTGTTAATTAATATATAAATACACGTACATCGATACGTGCTGTATTTTAATTATTTTATTCAAAGCCAATCAATCTTTTTAATCAAGATAAAATCTGGTAAGTTTGCATTTTTAAAACAAATATATAATATACGTCATATAACCTATAAACGTTACATTGTTGTTTCATTTTAAATGCTAGATATCAGGTGAACACAGCTGTTATCGCTGCAAAATGTGGATGTATTTATCTTTTTAATTATTATTATTAATTAATTTATTTACTTTATACATTTTACAAAAAAAATATGTTTTATAAAAATTGTAAATTAAAATGATTGTTGTTTTATTACAATACATCCTAAATTCAAATAAAAAAGGTAATAATCGATTGATATCAAGATTCATTGTTGATTTCCCGGGAAAAAATGATAAGATATTAGCATATATTATAAGATCCAATTGGTCAGATATGATGAGATATGCTTGGATCCTGATTTTGGCACGATCCAAGAACGCATTATAATATATTGTAATATATTGCAAGATATAGTTATATATTATAATATATACTAATGTCTTCTTGGATCGTGCCAAAATCAGGATCCAAGCATATCTTGACATATATTACAATATATTAGCATACATTAGTATATATGTTAATATACAAGTATATCTCGACATATATAACAATATATTAGCATATCTGTTAATATATTTGTATATCTTGGCATATCTAAAAATATATTATAATATCTTATAATATATGCATAGGGGGGGGGGTATCCATCTATTATCTATCCCAATACTACAGAATCGTCCAACCAGGGAAAACTCGTACTGAATCTATAATCAAATGTCACATATATTATATAATTAAATAAACATATAGCAGCTTCATTTACTTACGTCCGTATTAACTTACTTGAATGCACCTATGTAAACATTAGAGTTCGTTGGTTGCTTATATACTGATTCAAAGTGAAATCACACTGCTAGTGAGAGGCAAGTTACACCAACTTTTACGAACATAGTATGTATAGCTATTACATATATACAACATACTCGAATATTATTTAATCAATTAAAAAAAATAATCCATATGCGTATTAAGTAATATTTGAGGCCCGTATTAATAAAATAAAAAAATATATACAAAAACTGTATAGAAATATTGTGACTATTAAAGAAATCCAAAATATATGTATGTATAGTAAATAAATGAAGAAAACCATGTGACATTTGCTTATTAAATATTCTTTTAAAGTAATTTTCAGTTCTTCAACAGACGGATCTATTAAAAATTTAGGAATTTTATTGAAAATTTTAATTGTATTGTTAACTACATTTCTATTGACAATTTGTTTACGTGTTTGAATAGATTTCATATTGTATTTGTTTCTATGTTGTAATTATGGTCATTTATATTACATAAATAATATTTTTTTTATGAATAACTCATTTTCTAATAAATTAATATCGATTATAGTTAAAACTTTGTATTATATAAACAGTGGACGGCAGTGTTCCCTGGGTCATATCTGGCCATAATACGAAGACATTTCTTTTGTATTTTGAGTATGTTACAGGTATGAGAAGAGAAGCACCAAAATAAAATTCTATATCTAATAATTAAATGTATATAAGCTAATACACTTGCAACAAAACATTTGCACAACCTTGTTGCTTAACACTCTAAGTGCGTACATGAATTTTGAGATTTTGGCTGTAACGCAGTTTATATTTCTCTTACAAGTTAAATTTTAGTCTATTAATATCTCTAAAAATTGTATTTTTTGAGAAATGATCACACCTGACTGGTGTGATCATAGAATTCAGTGATTATAATTTCAAAAATGTATTCATCAATGTTTGTATAAAAATTGTCAACACAAGTTGTAGAATTTTTAAGATAAATGCGTGGGAACATCATTTTCAAAAAAAAGTTTCACCAAAAATATTCACTACCTATTTTAAAATTTGATGAATGTACTTTTTTGAAAACAACATATCTCAAAAACTAGTAAAAATAGAGTAAAACTAAAAGATATTAATTTTGTAGAGAAATGCATAAAATTTATTTTAAAAAATATTTCACTGTCCAAAATTTTGTTTAAATATTTTTGTTTTGAATTTATAAAATTATATTGAAAATTTGGGTGACATGTCAACTGTGAATTTTTAAAACAAAAATATATGTTATAACTTTATCATTCCTGAGTATATGGGCAATTCTAAATAAAATTTACTTTCTTTTATTTCGCGAAATTAGAATATATACACAAAACTATACAAATCACGCGAGTGCAATATTAAATTCAAGTCAAGTGAACTTTAGAAAAAAAGAATGGTTGATATTTGAATTTTTTATATTTATTATTATTAATTTAATATTATTAAAATTCGTTGCTTCTTTTGTTAATGTATAATAGCAATGCCAACATCAGGGAGGGAGACTGGGCTACCGCCCGGGATGCCAGTTCAGATGGAGAAAAATTTAGCTTATATTCTAGTCAAAATTTTTTCTCTTTAATCTGATTTTACCGTTTCAGGGTATTTAAAAAATTTTATTCTATTTCTTCAGAATTCATTGCGATATAAATATAAAATTTGATAATCGTTTTAGTATAAATACGTGCTATCGATTTACAGTATCAAGTAATGATTATTTAGACTAAAGAAGTGTGTATTTTATACACCACAAAAAAGCTAGTTTTTGGGAATTTTGAAGGTATTATATTATTTTTTTTGCCCAATTCATATTATGTAGGTAGGTACTATTTTTGAGAAACTAAGAAATTTTTTTTAAAATAATCCAACTAAAAATTAAGGATTAGAAAGACAAACTAACTAAAATAAATCTAAAAAAGTACAAAAAATTTTTTTGCTGTCCGATTTATTGTAAGATGAATATTGAACAGTTTTATTTTTGTTGGTAATTTTTTTAATTTTGCTCTTTTGACAAGATGTCTTCCATCAGCAGCATCACTATTGATTTCAAAAACGCGGTTCTTCGCTTAGAATGCTGCTATTTGTGCGTCAATACCATCTACATTTAATAAGTACAAAATTAATACAAACTGCTACAATCCTCAAATTTTTACTGCCGGATTCCTATCACCATTGATATTGGTCAAATGTAATATTTTGTTATAACAAATGTTAATCATTTAATAAATTTATTAATTTAAAAAATTAACAGCCACTTTATTTACAAATACTTTACCACCAGGCGTTTACATATTAGATAAAAAAAAATTATTTTAAGATATGATAATATATTAGCAGATATACCAATATATAAATATATATAACAATATATTTTCGCATCTGAGGGCTGATATATATTAAGATATGATTATATATTATCAGATATGTCCATATATTAATATATATTACAATATATTCTTGGCTGTGATAACTCAAAAAATAAAATTTATTAAGATATAATAATACATTAGCAGATATATCTATATATAATAATATATTACAATATATTCTAAGCTAAGCGAACTCATTTCAAAATAATATTTTAAAGATATCATAATATATTAGCAGATATATCAATATATACATATATATAACAATATATTCTCGGATCTGAGGGCTAATACATATTAAGATGTTACTATATATCAATATATATAACAATATATTTTCGGATCTGAGGGCCAATATATATTAAGATATTACTATATATTATCAGATATATCTATATAAATTAATATATTTTAGGCTCAAAAATTAAGCTATTACCATATATAACGAGATGCGAACATATCTTATAATATCTCGTTATATCTTATCATTTTTTCCCGGGTTTCTAAAAAATCTTAATGAGTGATAAACTTCATATTATATATTTATTATTTATATAATATTTATTACCTCCAATATTTTTTTCAAACATCCTTTTAAGTTTCACCAATTATATTGTACCTGTACCGTATTTATTTGATATTATAAGTTAATACATTTTTTTATGTTTAAGGGGTGTGCATTTTATGGCCTAGCCATAGTATTTTAAAATATGATGAATGTACTTTTTTGAAAACAAAATATCTCAAAAACTATTAAAAATAGAGTAAAACTAAAAGATATTAATTTTGTAGAGAAATGCATAAAATTTATTTTAAAAAATATTTCACTGTCCAAAATTTTGTTTAAATATTTTTGTTCTTAATTTATAAAATTATATTGAAAATTTGGGTGATATGTCAACTGTGAATTTTTAAAACAAAAATATATGTTACTTATAACTTTATCATTCCTGATTATATGGGCAATTCTAAATAAAATTTACTTATTTCGTGAAATCAGAATATATATACAAAACTACATATACAAATAACGCGAGTGCAATATTAAATTCAAGTCAAGTGAACATTAGAAAAAAGAATGGTTGATATTTGAATTTTTTATATTTATTATTATTAATTTAATATTATTAAAATTCGTTGCTTATTTTGTTAATGTATAATAGCAATGCCAACATCAGGGAGGGAGACTGGGCTACCGCCCGGGATGCCAGTTCAGAAGGAGCAATGGACAGTTACATGGAGAAAAATTTGGCTTATATTCTAGTCAAAATTTTTTCTCTTTAATCTGATTTTACCGTTTCAGGGTATTTAAAAAAATTTTATTCCATTTCTTCAGAATTCATTGCGATATAAATATAAAATTTGATAATCGTTTTAGTATAAATACGTGCTATCGATTTACAGTATCAAGTAATGATTATTTAGACTAAAGAAGTGTAGGGCCAGCGGCCTTTTGATTTTTATTCAGTATTTATTTGTTCTTAACCCTTAATTACTCGTGTGAAATACCGTAACACAGTTACTCACGTGGTGTATTTTATACACCACAAAAAGTTAGTTTTTGGGAATTTTGATGATTTTATATTAATTTTTTTGCCCAATTGATATTATGTAGGTAGGTATTATTTTTGAGAAACTAAGATTTTTTTTAAATAATCCAACTAAAAATTAAGAAATAAATTAGAAAGAAAAACTAACTAAAATAAATCTAAAAAAGTGCAAAAAAAAATTTTTGCTATCCGATTTATTGCAAGATGAATATGAACATTTTATTTTTATTGGTAATTTTTTTAATTTTGCTCTTTTGACAAGATGTCTTCCATCAGTAGCATCACTAATGTTCTCAAAAACACGCGGTTCTTCGCTTAGGATGCTGTTGTTTGTGCGTCAATACCATCTACATTTAATAAGTAAAAAATTAATACAAACTGCTACAATCCTCAAATTTTTACTGCCGGATTCCTATCACCATTGATATTGGTCAAATGTAATATTTTGTTATAACAAATGTTAATCATTTAATAAATTTATTAATTTAAAAAAGTAACAGCCACTTTATTTACAAATACTTTACCACCGGGCGTTTACCTAATACATAAAAAATATTTTTTTTTAAGATATGATAATATATTAGCAGATATAACAATATATAAATATATATAACAATATATTTTCGCATCTGAGGGCTGATATATATTAAGATATGATTATATATTATCAGATATGTCCATATATTAATATATATTACAATATATTCTTGGCTATGATAACTCAAAAAATAAAATTTATTAAGATATAATAATACATTAGCAGATATATCTATATATAATAATATATTACAATATATTCTAAGCTAAGTGAACTCTTTTCAAAATAATATTTTTAAGATATCATAATATATTAGCAGATATATAAATATATAAATATATATAACAATATATTCTCGGATCTGAGGGCTAATACATATAAAGATGTTACTATATATCAAAATATATAACAATATATTTTCGGATCTTAGGGCCAATATATATTAAGATATTACTATATATTATCAGATATATCTATATAAATTAATATATTTTAGGCTCAAAAATTAAGATATTACCATATATAACGAGATGCGAACATATCTTATAATATCTTGTTATATCTTATCATTTTTTCCCGGGATATCAAAACATTCATAAGACTAAATAACTAAAGTTAATGTTAATAAATGTTTAGAATACTTACAAGAAATGAAAATTATTAATAGCCAAAATGATATTAATTTTTAAAAGAATTCAACGTATTATATTGACGGTCGGAATTTAAAGCAAATATAAGCGACACACACTTATTTTCCTTTACAACCTAGTTAAATTCTGCACCCTGTATTTGCCTGAATTATATATTTTATCATTTTTTATATTGCAATACAGAAAATTAATGGTAATTTCATTTAAAGACGATTATCTTCTTTTTACTATTATATTAATATTAAATTCACCACATTCAGTTTCTCTACGAATTAGTCAGAATGTATAAATATCTGAAAATTCTAATATATTTCTTTTAAAAATAACTCAAGTATAAATAATAACATAAACATAATAATTCCTTTAATTTCCTATAAATGCTTTTAATTATTAAAGAAACTTCGATAAATACAAAGTCAGCGACTCAAATGCAATGTATGAAAATAAATCCCATTCAGGAAAATCCAACGACTGCCTACTTATCTATCTTTGTAGCAGAGCAAAAACAAACACCTTGCAAAAAATATTTAAAGGGCAAACACAAGGAAATAAAAACCGCTTTATGTATTAATAAATCATACCATTATTTTTACGAGCTACAAACACATCTGTATCACGCGTTATCACGTACACATAGCAGTGTGTTTTATGGCCGGTCTTAACGTCAACAATTATTATATAACAATATTGATACACATGGCTTTCTCTCCATTCAGAAAGAAAACATAAACAACTAAATATAATATAGTATATGTGATAGTATGAATTTTTTCTGCGACACTATGTACCTACGCATTTTTGTTAAGGCGTAGTTCAAACGACAGCAATTGTTTAAAAATTTTATGGTCACATTTGTGTCATAAGATTCGTTTAAACTTTACCAAAATCATTGTCTTGAAGTATTATTTATTCTTATATTAATTTTATTTATCGATGTAGTAATATACAGAGTGAGTCATATCAGGTGGAACAAACTTGAACAATTGATCGATAAAAATATTTCAAGTAAAAAAGTTCTTGTGAACATATGTCCGGGAACTCTTTGTGAGGGAACTGCAGACCCCCAAAGATTTTTCCTAAAATTAGTTTTTATTCAATATCTAAAGAACCCATTGTGATACAATAAAGAAATTAGATACCCGATTTATTATTAATAGGTACGATTGATCTTCTGATAGATTAACAAAGTATATGTTTGTGTAACTTGTGGCATATAACCTTATAAAAGTGCTAAACATAGGAAAAAGTTTAAGAACAAAAAAATACTACATAAAAATCAAAGGGCTCACCGTCCTCATGTATCCCTAATAATATTATTATCTAAATAATTATTATCTAAATAATTATTAGTTGATACTGGAAATCGATAGCACGTATTAAAATTAAACTAGGTATCAATTTGCATTACTGTATCTCAATGAGTTTTCCAGATATTAAATAAAAACTTATTTTCTGCAAAATATTTGAGGTATGTATTTCCCTCACGACGATGTTCCGGACACATGTTCATATGAACTTTTTTACTTTAAATATTTTTCTTGATCAAGTTTTAAGTTTGTTCCACCTGATATGGTTCATCCTGTATATGTACAATGTCCACTACGCATGTACATACCTGTACATAATAAGTACTTTTTTAAATAGTAATAAAAGAGGGGGAATGGGTAAATAATAATGTAGATATTAATTAGAATTTTTAAAACTGATTAAGTTGTTACAATAAATTAAGATAATTCTACTACTTTTTTTGTTGTACATTACAGTATTTACTTTACATATAAAAATCATATAATACATATTTATAAAAAGAAAATCTAAAATTAAATAATCTTAAAACATACAGTATGTTAAATGTGATTTTACGTTGAAATATCCTCATGTGAACAAGGGTTTCTGGTAAGTAGTTTATAAATGTTAGGAGAGAGTGTACGTAACAGCAATCTGTCCCAATTTAGCAAAATAAATCCTCCTGCACACACATTATTATGATACAGGGGCAGTTTCAAACAACGAAATAATTTCTCTACAATACACCCTGGTAACACATAATAATGTTTGTTTATATCTTGCAAAGAAACTGATTTACTTTATTATTATTATGCATTATTCATGGAAAGTTTTATAAATAGGTACCTATCTATAATAATTAACATTTTTATTTTGATATGTTAAAAAATAAATGACCAATAATGCAGGTGTTATATAGTTACATAGGCACTGTCTCAAAAGAAGACGATGAGGGCGATCGTCTCCCCAGACGTGATTCCCTGAAGGCTTTACCCCCATGTGAATCTGTACTCTCTTTTATATTAAATTAAATAAAATATAATTAAAGTAATTTTTTATTTTTCTAAAAAATATGGAACATACTCGTATAATTGGTAAAAATGAAATATAGTAGAAAGGAAATTAAAGTTTGGAATTTCAACTTTCAGTTTTTTTTATTTACATCTTAAAAAGTTAAAGGCTAATAAAGGAAACGTCGAAAAATATAATTTTTTGTTTACAACTTTGGCAGCGTGTGCTGAGTATAAAAATAATTACAGCTTTTTAGTTGTTTTTATTGAAAAATCTCACACCCTTATTTAAATTATTTGAATCGAATTAGATGTAGGACATATTCATTTATTTTCAGCAACTGAGAATCGTTAAAATAAATAAATATAATAAAAGTTGCAAATGAACCAGTTTTCGTAAGTCCATATAAAGATTATTCGAGGCAAACAGTTTTTGATGTAGGAGTACCTGCATGTCAGACAAGTGTCCAAATCTCTGATTCGTTGTCCTGCTAACGAACAAATGACTAATTTACTACCGCAGTTAGTTATAGGGGTACTGGCCTTTGTGAGGACGGCAGAACACAGAGCACGTATGCTCAACACGATTATTCATGTTTTCTATTATTTCAATTATACTTTAGATATTTTTTAACTAGAACGTAAAAAGGTAATAGATTGATTTTTTTAGCCTTGCGTTAATTTTTATTTTATTTATGTGGTCATTGTTTTCGGAATGCAGAAGTGACGTAAATGACAATATAGTACATTAAAAAAAATAACTAATAACGGTCTCAAAACTTTTTTCATCCGATTCGATCGCCTTGGGTTACCTTAAATACTATAAATGCTAAAAGTTATCTAAACTTTTAAAAAGTATTCAAAAATATAAACATAATCATAAAAAAATTGTAATAAAATGTTAAATCACAATCAGATACAATATGACCCAAAACAAAATAAAAATCATATAAATTCAATTGAACTATCTTTCAGAACAGATTTCATACATTTTCGTTAACCTACCGAAAGAGTAAAATCCAGTGAACAATATTTACACTCACAGGACTGTACGGGCAATACGTGTGTGTTGAGGGGGCGGTATGTGTATATACAGGGGTGGGTAGGCTGAGCAAGGATCTAATGAATAGCCCGCATTAGAGTGTCACACATTGCTGTAATAGGCAGTGGCGGGTTGAGTATGGTAACCCCTAGTTATTTTTGTAACACAATAATAAAATTTAGTTGCATTTTTTGAGATTCCGACATTGGATGCCGAGCATTATTTAGGGCACTATTTTCTCTATTACTATTTAAAATTTGATTTTGAAATTCAATGAAAGACATATTAAACACAGCGGTCAAACGTAACTCTACATTTTAGGCATGATCTCCAAATTCGACGTCGCTATATGTTTTGTCGCGGAATCTATTTCAATAACTATTTATGTTACATAATTTAAAAAAAAATTATTTTGTTCGTAATTTTATCAGCTTCAAGATTTATTAAACCTGTTTTATCCTAAAACTGACAGCCCCAGTGGTATACCCTAATAACTGATTTTAGAAAGCTTTGTAAGACCCTAGAAAGTTATGCTAAAGACATATGTACAAATGTAATATGTCTGTTTTGAAGTATCTCTTTCCCTACCTTCCTAGGATTATTCAGTCTTAAGTTGTTATAATAACAAACATTCATGTTATGAAAAACCTTGACGACTTACGCCCCTGGATTTCGCTGATCTAACGAATAGCCCGCATTATACTGTCACATTTTGCTATCAGAGTCCTCTCGCGGATTCCGCGCGCATTTGTCCGCCACAGCCAACTCGGACGTGGCCCGCCAGATTAATGCACATGGATTTGTTTTTGATTATTCAAATGAAGATTTATGCGCCTTGTTAGCGATGTATAATGTTTTGTAAACGGTTCTGGGAGCCACCGCGTTTTGTACTTCGATTTATTTTCATCTGTTTAATTTTGCTGCAAATAACGATAGGTGTCCGTTGATAAGCAAGAGTTATAATTGTCATTAACTATTTGATATTATTATGGTTGTTTTGAAGTTGGAAATATTCATTTGTAGTAGATACTAGATATATATTCATCATAATGTTAAAAGTTTTATCAACTATATACATTATACATAGGTATGTTTTATTAGTAGATATTAGTGTTTATTACTTTAATCTAATATCCGGTATTATAGAGAATTATTTCGCATGCAAAACGTACCAAAATCTTTCTACAAGGTATTGACTGACAGCTTTGTTATGTTGTGTATTCTTGTATATGCTTATTCAAGAAAAAATATCCATATGTAAAATGGGATAGAGAATTAATTAATTAATTAATATTGTTACTTATAACTTATAAAGATAGTAAAAATAACATTGAGTGTAAGTTTTTTTACCGCCCGAGATATAAAACATTTGATTTTTTAATTTATAATTAAAGAAAATGAACATTAAAATCCTCAATAAATAAAGAATTATCATCAAAACTTGACAATTTCATTTCTACTCTAATTAGATTTTTTTCTATGCAGAAAACATTGAATCTCGCATAATGCCACATTAAGATCTTACAAAATAACGATTTTCAGTATAAGTTAAAAAATACGATTATGCTATATACAAACTTTTTTTAATTTGTAAGGAAAAAATTAAAAGTGTACCTAATAACTCTAGTTTTGAAGTTAACCTCTTCAAATGTAATGTATATATTTGATGATAAGTAATCTACTTTAATTTCCTGAAATTCTAAAATACACAATAATATAATAAAACCAAAAAAAAATACACTTATTAGTGTTTGTATACAGTAATTTGATTTGATTTAATTAAATGCCTTAAATCATATATACATCTACACAATTACTTAATGATTTCTACACTGTCCTTTAAATTTAAAATTTAATTATTTACATATTTAACCAAGAAAACAAAAGATTTTTATAACAACCATTAGAAATAAATAACGTATATCAACATATAACTTTAATTTTGATTACAATTGTATACTTGGTACGTTTGTTTTGAAACCACTATTGTAGAGAAACGTGAATGATTGTCGAGTGACCAACGCCTCGGCGGCGACCAGTAACGCCCGTGGTGCCTCCTGGGAGCAGTTTACGCTAACTAAGTTATAAATCTACTCAGGGATTTGAACTTTCGATTTAGAGTAAATTTAACTATCAAGAAACAATATGTAATGGTTCTACATTCAGGTATTGGATTTGTTTGTTTACAATATAAATGCCTACAGCAGTAGCCAATTTTATTATCGAGTAATAAAACAGGTTTAATGTTCCTGCAGCGCATTCATATTCATAGGTGGGCACAGTTAATACAAAAGTTAACTTCTTTAATCGTTAACTCGGTTAATAAAAAAGTTAACTTATGTTAGTTAATCGTTAAAGCGTTAAAATTTCGAAAATTTAACGCAAGTTAAAGTTAACCGTTAAAACTTAACCATCCAAAGCATACATACATAAGTATAGATATTAGATATACATACATAAATATAAAGAAAACAAAAACAAGTAGATAGATTAATTAATTTAATTATTACAAGCGACAGTAGCGATCCGCCCTAATTTCGCACGGGTAGCAGAGCATATACGCACCTAAACTAAACCTTAATGAATTAAATTATGCACCTAAATTATATCTTTTTATCTTTAAACCTTCCTCATGCTTACTTTACTTACTATACTAATATGAAATATGGAAGAAAAAGATAAACTCTAAATGAAGTCGGTTAAAAATGGTGCAAACGCTAAAAATCCAGGTTTTAATAACTTGTATTCACTGGCACAAAACAAGTAAAGTTTCTCGGCTCTGGATTCTTGCTATTTTGAGCAACTGCGCGGCGTCAGGTCGGTGTGCCCGCGTGGCGCGTAATTCAAACAAATAATGACAACATATCAACAAACAACCAATGTAACAGACTAAAGTTAACGGAAGTTAACAAGAGCGTTAACATTTTTTTGAGTTAACTTAAATTGTAATCCGTTAAGAATTTTGTTAACCTCGTTAATTAACGATTAACGGATTAACGAGTTTATGCCCACCTATATATGCTCATATTGTCATTGTATTAAAACTTCTTATAAGAAACAATGAGTTTTGTATTTTCAATCATTGATAACTATCCATAATAATACGTAATATAAATGAGAAAGAGTCTCTGTCCCTGTGTCTCTCTCTTTTTGTTTCATCTTCACGACTAAACCGCCAAACCGATCTTAATGAAATTTCGCAGGGAGATAGCTTGCATTCTGATGAAGGACATAGCTACTTTGTATCCCGAAAAATTGATTAAATGAAAAAAATAGGTGAGTGACATTTCTACGCGCGATAGGTTTGTTTTTTTTTTGGTGAAGACATCTATCGTGCAAGTACGGAACCAAAAATATGTTTTATCAAACATGTTTTTTACCAATGCAAAGTATCGTTTACACGTCGCATTCTAATAAAGCATTTATTTTAATATCGTTAATTTTTTATAGCATATTTTAATTCGCACTTACACAAATTATACATAAACCATATACATTAATATACAATTATAGGTAACAACCAGGGGCGTGGACATTTGCTGGTTTTGAAATACACGCGGGGAAAGTCAGTAAGAAATTCTAATAAGTAAATAAAATCAAGAGCGGTAAACATTTGCTTGTAAACATTAAATTTGATGTAATTTAGACAATTTTCTGCTTAAAACCAAATTCTACGACGCCAACCTGCCAATTTGAGTTTAAAATATCACACAACAAAACAAATAATATCTTTTAGAGAAAACAGTGATAAATCACGCCGTGCGCTACAATGTGTGTGTGGAAGGGGGTGGATGGGGGCATCTCGATTCAGCGTTTCACCACAGGCGGACGGAACCAGGGGTAGTTTATTTAGGTCCGGTCCAGCTTAAATAATGGAGTGGTCATTGTTTGGCGATCTATAACCGTTGGCCGACCGGACATCGCGGTGAGCCTAAGGTATCCCCAGGGATCACCGGGATTAAGTCGCGCTACCGCTACGGTCATTATTTCTCTCCCCGTCCGTGCTAACTTTAAAGTGACTGATATGTCTTTCGAAAAGTTTGTGAATTTATTTTGGAGTCACTGATTTGATTCTGCCAAAGTGTAGGTAAAATCGTGTACATTGTAACATGAATAATTTTAATTATAAAGTATTAATCAAATAATCATCTAATATAAGCCAGGCACAAAAAATAAAAGTAAGGTTACATTTAAATTAAAACTCTTCCATATATAATTCATCATAATACATTTTTATTTATTTTTTATATACATAAATTAACTATTGTAAATTATTTATATAAAAATATACTTATTATTCGTATTTAAAAACACAATTATTTTAATTCATATATTCACTTATTATTAAACATACTAATTATTTTTTTAAATTCAAAATATTGATATGATATATTTTCAGATTAATTCAGATAAACGTGTATTTAAAAAAAGTGAATATAGGGTAATAATTATAATTGTTAGAACAAATATAAAATGTATAACTACCTCTTTCCCTCTTGCTTCATTAAGTAGACAAGACTATAATAATTTCATAAATTCAAAGGCAATCTGAATAGATTATAGTGTAATATATCTGCAAAACCAGCTTTATCATTCATTAATAATTGCGAGTAGGATAGTAGGAGAGATAATAAATCAGAGCAGTGAATATAACAAACAATATCAGGCGTACCTGCAAGAGGTCATCGCGAAATCCTCACACTCAATCTCAATAGAAAGGATTCCCGCTATCCTGTAATCCTGGCTCATTTATAACCTAATCCTACAGGAGCTGCACCGAGACAGAAATGATCAGTTTGGAGATGATCATTAAGTAGTTTATGTGTATACCGCATTAGAAGTATGTATTATTTATTATTGGATACATATATAAATATCGGCGCTAAATAATATTTATTTTGACGCAACAAATATCTTATTACTTATGATAAACAATTCTAATGAAAATGTAGTTATACAAAGAAATAATCAGATATCAATTAGATAAAGTTCAATTTAAAAAAAAAGTTTTTATTCACGTTTAATGTTAAAATATTAAAGTCAACACTTTTCACAAACTTTATATATCTTGTATCGAAAAAAATAGGTACTCATTAGAATCATTATGGGATTAAAATATTGAATAAAACAAATTTTACTTTTCAGATACTTTTACAATTTAATTGTAGACAAAATAAATAAATAAATAATGTATACCCAATCGTGTTACAAATAATCATAGGTGGGCATTAACTCGTTAACCATTAATCGTTAATTAACGAAGTTAACAAAATGCTAAACGGATTAACTTTTAAGTTAACTCAAAAAATGTTAACGCTCTTGTTAACTTCCGTTAACTTTAGTCCGTTACATTGGTTGTTTGATGACAAGTTGTCATTACTTGTTTGAATATGCAAATGATAACAAACATAAGAAAGTTGTCGAAATAGCAAAAAAAAAGGTTTTCAAACATTTTGGATGGTAAACTTTTAACAGTTAACTTTAACTTTCGTTAAATTTTCGGAATTTTAATGCTTTAACGATTAACGAAGTTAACTTTTTTATTAACGAGTTAACGATTAACGAAGTTAACATTTCGTTTAACTGTGCCCACCTGTGCAAATAACAGTTACCTACGAGTACATTACATTTAAAATAGTTGTGATATAATATTCCAACATTACGTCTAATTTATCATTGAATCGTTTTTAAATCAAAAAGTTGGCGTGAAAATATGAAAACCGGAAAAATCAATGTTTCTTACATTGTTTAACGGACGATATAAAAAAACATACTCGCGTATAATATTTTTTATTCATGCATACATAAAGCGATAGAATCGTTTAAAAACCATAAAAAATTAAGTTCAATATTAACAGATTTACAAAAGGAAATTACAAAAACATAAAACGACTGCAAAGTAGGAGCAACATGAGACACAAGTATTTATTCCGGATATTATTGTAAATTATTTATCACCTCGAAGGGATTTGCGAGGAAAAAATGTAAAAAAATGGACGACATAAGCAGAAAAATCCATGTCGTTTTCTGTACTCACTCGTAACGGAAATGATCCTCGCGAGCTCGACTTCCGGCGACATTGCCGCCAACGTTGCAATAACTTAATTATTCATATTGCAGACTTAAATATCCCCAAACAAAAATGTTTTCATGCATATGATACTTTTATTTCAAGCAAAAAACGGTAGCAACTGTTTCTTTTATGTCTGGAATAAAAAAATGTCATGACAAATGTGTGTAACTACTCGTCTACTATTACAAAATAACTAAAATTAAAATAATAAAGAAATGTGGTTATTTGACTACTACAAAACTTTTTCTTATACCTCATTGAACCAAAAGATTTTTGATAAGGGTTTGTTAAAAGGTTAGAACAAATTTGGCTGGTAAAAAAATTGATTGTAGAGAATAATTTATATTCAAAACATTTTTTCTCTTTATCGAAACCATTTAAAATATAAGTCTTCAGGCTTCCGCGGTGATCTTGAAATGGATCTTGGCTTCTGGGTGTAAGCCGCGTCGATTTGGTCATTTCACTGGCCAACGTTTCGTCACACATTGCAGTGGACATCTTCAGGGCTCTTGTTACAGTAACAAGAGCCCTGAAGATGTCCACTGCAATGTGTGACGAAACGTTGGCCAGTGAAATGACCAAATCGACGCGGCTTACACCCAGAAGCCAAGATCCATTTAAAATATAATTTAAAATTTTGTGAACTCATTAGATATAGGCACCTTTAAAACTATTTTTTAATGGAAATATTTGAAGATATTTATTTATACCTACTATTATTTTCTACAAATTTTATTTAAAAAAATTTTCTATCTACTATTTTCTTTCCATAACATCGTTTCAAAAATAATCAGAAAAATTCTAAAATTGGCAATAAACGTGTTAGATTCAGGGACCCTTAAAATGTGTAATTCTGTTAAAATCTCAAGCTAGAGTTTTTTCATGATTGCTATACTTTAACATGTAAACAATATACATATATATTTAAGTAAAATACATATCAAGATTTTGATGTTTGCTTCTTATTGAATTGCCGTTTCAAATAACGTAACAAATCATTTAATAAAACACCAAAAAATGTATGATAACTAAATAGACATACCAGCGCATACAACTTTATATATACATACTCGATGTTATGGAGCAGAAGAGGTTGATATCTGTTACAAAGGAAATGGCGTCAGTACACGGCTATTGAGTCCCGACCCCTCTCTGGACGGTAGATTGATTTCTAATCGATCATCAGACCTCGGCAGCTAGTCAACCAACCAACCAACACAAAGCGGGCGATAAACTGTTATCTGCGTGTTTATTACACGCGGCAGTTACGGTGATAATAATGATGATGATGATGTCGCTTTTACAGAACCCTGTAATAAATGGTTCAGGTCTTTGGGTTATTTGACGTGTGGGAATCTGTAGGGGGGATGGTGAATTGAAAACTGCAAAAATGCGCGCGAGTGGATGTTTAATGATGAAGATATTAAAAACTCATATAAAAGTTATCTTTTAGGAGTTAAATTCAGCATTTATAAATGCATATTGATATTTAATTATTAAATAAACGATTATTTAAAAATAAAAAAGTTGCATACATAATTTTGATGTATAGGTACATCTTATAGTTTCGACCAGAGTATGGATTAAATAGTCCGCGCGCTCACTTATTTACTGACGTAGCTTATTTATTTACTGCTCAGATATTTTATGTGAAAAATAACACCCTCGTGGAATTTAAAGACATTTTTTGTTGCTATGTCAATTTTTTCGCCCCTAATATTCACTTTTGCGTTCTCTTGATGATTTTGAAGACCTTTTTTATCGTTCAAATTTTAATTTTAGCGCCCCTTAAAATTTATTTTACTCCCGTCAACAGTTTCCTCTTTTGGTCAACCCCTAGCTACGTCACTGTATATTATATAGACCCAACAAATGCATCTGTATACCTATATGGGACAAAAGATATTCACACAACAAAAAACTCAAAATATCTCAAAACAAAATAGAATAGTGCTTCAATTTTACTCAGAAATATTTTAAACTCCACGTGAATATACGAGAAAAGTATGGGAAATTTAAAGGGAGAACGGGGGAAGGGATGTATGGATTTGTGTCAGCATCTTTATTTTACCGGAGCGTACAGAATAGCGACACAACTTCCGACTGAGTGGACACTGCCATAAACACCAACCCTTCCGGTATGTGTGTATGTGCGTTTTATTGTATGAGAATGTAAACGTTCCTATGTATCTTGGTTGCAGCCGACACTGTGTGTAACTGCAATCGTACACATTACAATAAATATCTAAACACCGGACAAAAAGTGGATACATGTAGGGTCTAAGATTACAGTTACCTTTTGTGTTATTTATCTGTTTTACATTTGGGATCTACCTGGGTATAAAATAAATTTAAATAGTAGGTTTTTAAGATTTAAAACTATCTCAATGTCCCTCAGTTGTACATTGTACAAGCTTTTATATCCTAATCTAAAAATAGTTTTGTTCTTCTATGATCGTGTTAAAAATAATAAACAAACATGGAATGTACATAAAAATATGTATATAAGCTTCAGTGGCGTAGATAGCTTTTTGCGACGGAGGATATGACATATTAAAATCTCATAAAGATTTATTTTTCATTATGAAAATCATCTTTTATGAGGTGTAAAGTACAAAAATTGGTTGTATTCTTAACTTAGATGTATTCATTATTGAAAAAATACTCGTTTGTCATAATCATCTTATAATTTTGTAGACTAATGGGTGGGATCGATCCCCTTAATCCCCCCTAACTACGCCACTAATAAGCATTTAACACTGTTACAGTATTTATTTAAAATTAATATTTTTAATTAAGTTTTGAATTTGTTTAGTTCTAGCGGGGTATAAAATTATCAAGATACTTATCGAAAAATGATCAAAGAATTTTATAGTAAGTATACCTATATTATTAATTATTTATTAAAATTTAAACATAATTTATATTTCCAATTGGTGGTTATATTAACAATCAAAACAACAAATCAATAATGTAGTAATTGCATTTCAACAATTAGAAAAATTAATTTAAATTTCTAGTTAATTCACTATTCTACGCCCTCAATTTTTTCTAAAATAATTGAAAAATGATTATATAAACATTCGCACCCCTGCGCGCATATTGTCATTACAGGCGAGTTCTGCCGAGTTAGCCGGTAAACTGCTTACAACGCGTCATTTTTCTGCGTACATAATTGAATACAGAACGAAGTTAATGTAGTGAAAACATCTGACAGCGCATCAGAGGCGAGCGTGCGGCTCGCGCGCGTCTGCGGTATCTAGAACCGGCGTTAACAGACTACTATAACCGATGTGCAGTCGGGTCTTCGAACGCTAGTAAAGGGACAACTATTTCGTGTTTATATTTGTCATAAGTAAGAATTTATGTAGATACTTATAATGTTTTGTTTAAGTCTGTTTTTGAAAAAAAAGAATGTATACTACTAGTTTAGCTATAAATAACCGCTGTAAATTAATAAGGAAATTAATACAGATGCATACAAATACTTGCCTTTCGATCTATATTTTCTATTAATATTTTAAATTTCATCTAAATAATTGTATTTATGACAAAAGACAAAATTAAAATCAAAAAAATATAGTAATTTTTTTTTTAAATGTGAAAATTTCTTTACAATAATAATTATAATTTTATTATGTCTCTCTAACAGAGATAATGTAGTTTCAAACAAAATATAGGTATTTGTTGTTGTAAAGTACCAACCTACTAAAAAATCAACACAATTCAAACTTTTAACCACAACATGAAACGCATAGAACAATTTAAAAATAATTGACTCAAACATCATTGACAAAGTAAAAAAATCAGTTAAAAAAATAAATCAAAGTGAACTATGGCTGTTTGCGGCAGTTAAGTGAGCTACTTCAACTCATTGGAAGAGGGGGGAATAGAGGTACTGCGGGGCGTCAGTCAAGCAAGGGTAATTACAAAAGCTTACAGATTTTTTATATTCCACGACTACCTCTCGTATTTGCCGATTAGACTAAACGATTTTTATTTTATAATTCCCAACGAGCTTTTTAAAACCCATATGTATTTTGTTTTGTTTAAAGTTTTATAATACCGAGTGCTTTTTAGCGGTTCTGTTCCATTTACATATGCATATTAGTATTTTTATTTGATTGTTATTTTTGTAGTTGAACCAATTATACGTAATTATATATTTTTAGTGGTTATTTCCTTATGAAATGTTTACTTGCACAATTCGCAGTACTTATAAGTTGCTTATAAATTAAATATATAAAAATTGCAATATAAAATATTTTAAATTTTTAATAGGTAATCGATAGTGGCTTATAAGTGGTTTCCAAAATTTCCTATGAATGTAGCACCAACTATCATTTGTTGTATATATTATTATTAAGTTTATTACAAAGATGTAAGACTTTGTTTCATTACGTTACATCTTTAATGAAAATAAAATTTCTTGAGTTTGCATTTTGAACCAAAATTTATGTTAATTTTGTAAATATTCGTATTGAGTTTAAAAAAAGATTCGACAATTCTAATAATACTTAATGTATTTAAAAAAAGGTAAAACGAGTGTACATTTTATGGCCAATTCATTTTATTTCATGTTCAAACAGATATAAGTATAATGAAATTAAAATTTACTTTTAATTTATAACACAAAAAAAAACACCGACGAAAAGTTTAATTTCCATGCAAAACTTTGCTTCTCTATAGAGACGTTCCCGATAGACTATTATTCTATGAATAAATTAACAATTATCTTTATCTCAAACGTGAAACTGGATTATTGTTATCTGTGGAGGTGTGTATGCACGAGTATATGTATGTGTTTAAGTGTATATGAATTAATTAATAATTAAAATTCAAGCTATGTGCATTAATAAAATCAATAACTCGCTATGAAACTGCCCGGGAAAAAATGATAAGATATAACAAGATATTATAAGATATGTTCGCATCTCGTTATATATGGTAATATCTTAATTTTTGACCCTAAAATATATTAATTTATATAGATATATCTGATAATATATAGTAATATCTTAATATATATTGGCCCTAAGATCCGAAAATATATTGTTATATATTTTGATATATAGTAACATCTTTATATGTATTAGCCCTCAGATCCGAGAATATATTGTTATATATATTTATATATTTATATATCTGCTAATATATTATGATATCTTAAAAATATTATTTTGAAAAGAGTTCACTTAGCTTAGAATATATTGTAATATATTATTATATATAGATATATCTGCTAATGTATTATTATATCTTAATAAATTTTATTTTTTGAGTTATCATAGCCAAGAATATATTGTAATATATATTAATATATGGACATATCTGATAATATATAATCATATCTTAATATATATCAGCCCTCAGATGCGAAAATATATTGTTATATATATTTATATATTGTTATATCTGCTAATATATTATCATATCTTAAAAAAATATATTTTTTATGTATTAGGTAAACGCCCGGTGGTAAAGTATTTGTAAATAAAGTGGCTGTTACTTTTTTAAATTAATAAATTTATTAAATGATTAACATTTGTTATAACAAAATATTACATTTGACCAATATCAATGGTGATAGGAATCCGGCAGTAAAAATTTGAGGATTGTAGCAGTTTGTATTATTTTTTTACTTATTAAATGTAGATGGTATTGACGCACAAACAACAGCATCCTAAGCGAAGAACCGCGTGTTTTTGAGAACATTAGTGATGCTACTGATGGAAGACATCTTGTCAAAAGAGCAAAATTAAAAAAATTACCAATAAAAATAAAATGTTCATATTCATCTTGCAATAAATCGGATAGCAAAAATTTTTTTTTGCACTTTTTTAGATTTATTTTAGTTAGTTTTTCTTTCTAATTTATTTCTTAATTTTTAGTTGGATTATTTAAAAAAAATCTTAGTTTCTCAAAAATAATACCTACCTACATAATATCAATTGGGCAAAAAAATTAATATAAAATCATCAAAATTCCCAAAAACTAACTTTTTGTGGTGTATAAAATACACCACGTGAGTAACTGTGTTACGGTATTTCACACGAGTAATTAAGGGTTAAGAACAAATAAATACTGAATAAAAATCAAAAGGCCGCTGGCCCTACACTTCTTTAGTCTAAATAATCATTACTTGATACTGTAAATCGATAGCACGTATTTATACTAAAACGATTATCAAATTTTATATTTATATCGCAATGAATTCTGAAGAAATGGAATAAAATTTTTTTAAATACCCTGAAACGGTAAAATCAGATTAAAGAGAAAAAATTTTGACTAGAATATAAGCCAAATTTTTCTCCATGTAACTGTCCACTGCTCCTTCTGAACTGGCATCCCGGGCGGTAGCCCAGTCTCCCTCCCTGATGTTGGCATTGCTATTATACATTAACAAAATAAGCAACGAATTTTAATAATATTAAATTAATAATAATAAATATAAAAAATTCAAATATCAACCATTCTTTTTTCTAATGTTCACTTGACTTGAATTTAATATTGCACTCGCGTTATTTGTATATGTAGTTTTGTATATATATTCTGATTTCACGAAATAAGTAAATTTTATTTAGAATTGCCCATATAATCAGGAATGATAAAGTTATAAGTAACATATATTTTTGTTTTAAAAATTCACAGTTGACATATCACCCAAATTTTCAATATAATTTTATAAATTAAGAACAAAAATATTTAAACAAAATTTTGGACAGTGAAATATTTTTTAAAATAAATTTTATGCATTTCTCTACAAAATTAATATCTTTTAGTTTTACTCTATTTTTAATAGTTTTTGAGATATTTTGTTTTCAAAAAAGTACATTCATCATATTTTAAAATAGGTAGTGGATATTTTTGGTGAAACTTTTTTTTGAAAATGATGTTCCCACGCATTTATCTAAAAATTCTACAACTTGTGTTGACAATTTTTATACAAACATTGATTAATACATTTTTGAAATTATAATCACTGAATTCTATGATCACACCAGTCAGGTGTGATAATTTCTCAAAAAATACAATTTTTAGTGATATTAATAGACCGAAATTTAACTTGTAAGAGAAATATAAACTCCGTTACAGCCAAAATCTCAAAATTCGTGCACGCACTTAGAGTGTTAAGCAACAAGGTTGTGCAAAATGTTTTGTTACATGTGTATTAGCTTATATACATTTAATTATTAGATATGGAATTTTTTGTGCTTCTCTTCTTATACCTATAACATACTCAAAATACAAAATAAATTGCTTCGTATTATGGCCAGATATGACCCAGGGAACACTGCCGTCCACTGCTTATATACAAATTTTTAAATATAATCGATAGGTATTAATTTATTAGAAAATGAGTTATTCACAAAAAAAAACTGATTTATGTAATATAAATGACCATAATTACAACATAGAAACAAACACAATATGAAATCTATTCAAACACGTAAACAAATTGTCAATAGAAATGTAGTTAACAATACAATTAAAATTTTCAATAAAATTCCTAAATCTATAATAGATCCGTCTGTTGAAGAACTGAAAATTACTTTAAAAGAATATTTAATAAGCAAATGTCACATGGTTTTCTTCATTTATTTACTATACATACATATATTTCGGATTTCTTTAATAGTCACAATATTTCTATACAGTTTTTGTATATATTTTTTTATTTTATTAATACGGGCCTCAAATATTACTTAATACGCATATGGATTATTTTTTTTAATTGATTAAATAATATTCGAGTATGTTGTATATATGTAATAGCTATACATACTATGTTCGTAAAAGTTGGTGTAACTTGCCTCTCACTAGCAGTGTGATTTCACTTTGAATCAGTATATAAGCAACCAACGAACTCTAATGTTTACATAGGTGCATTCAAGTAAGTTAATACGGACGTAAGTAAATGAAGCTGCTATATGTTTATTTAATTATATAATATATGTGACATTTGATTATAGACTCAGTACGAGTTTTCCCTGGTTGGACGATTCTGTAGTATTGGGATAGATAATAGATGGATACCCCCCCCCCCCTCTATGCATATATTATAAGATATTATAATATATTTTTAGATATGCCAAGATATACAAATATATTAACAGATATGCTAATATATTGTTATATATGTCGAGATATACTTGTATATTAACATATATACTAATGTATGATAATATATTGTAATATATGTCAAGATATGCTTGGAGCCTGAATTTGGCACGATCCAAGAAGGCATTAGTATATATTATAATATATAACTATATCTTGCAATATATTACAATATATTATAATGCGTTCTTGGATCGTGCCAAAATCAGGATCCAAGCATATCTCATCATATCTGACCAATTGGATCTTGTAATATATGCTAATATCTTATCATTTTTTCCCGGGTGTTCACTTAAAGTGAATAAAAAAAACACGAGAAGTTGGGCGGAAAGAGGTTAAATATTTACTCTTTTTTTAACTTTGTAATTTTGTAATATTATAATATATTATAATATTTGTACAATGTAATGTAATATCTGTATAATATCATACTGGATAATAAATAATGTAGATATAGTAATAGTAAGAAGCCCAATAAAAAATGTAAGATTATAAACTATGAACATTTTTCATCAGGTGTAGAGAATATTATTATTTTTGATTTATGTTCTTATTTTTTCAGAACAAATTAATAATCAATGTTTTAAATATTAGATATGAGAACAGACTGTTTATAAATTATGTTTCAGCTATTTTTTTGGTATATATATATATATCAAATGGCGATTGAATAACATGAATAACAGAAGTTGTGTGTGCTATATCTGTTTATATTAAATTTATTAAAGAAAATATATTATGCATAAAATGTTTATTACAATTTCGTAAAGAATAACAAGCTCCTTATTTACAAAGAACGTATGTACGTGTGAAACCATACGCCCGCACCGTTCTCTTACAAAGATAAATTCTTCAAGGGTTCTTTTATTTGTAAAGACTGTTTATTTGTGCGTATTTTCACACTTTGTAAAAAGAAACATAAATCGGTGGTAAAGTATTCGATTTATGAACAATTTACATGTATATTTTTCTTTGAAACTTCTCTTTGAATCGCTAAGTGAATGTTAATTCATTGTATTGTTGGAAAAATAAACTGTAAGGTTTCTTTTTCATCTAATTTGTTTCAGACACCACAATTGAATGTATGAATTGGAAAAAATAAATAAATTTACGTGTATATAAAAATTTAATTGGATGTTTATAATATACAAAAAATATAATTGATATTTATAAATATTCTTTTGATAAATGACTTTTTTTTATTTGAAAACAACTTGTTTAAAAAAAATACATTTGTAGGCGATACACCTATTTTTACCCAACTACAGTAATGCCAAAAGGAGGATTATGATTTTAGCAATCTACACTCGACTAATTAATTAAGGGGACACTTAAAAAATAGCATGTTTTCAAATGCTTATAACTTGGTCAAAAATTAACTTTTTTCAAAACTTTTTTATTATTAAATTGAGCAAATTTACTCTACTTTATGATGGTCTAATTCGTTCCTCAACATCTTTTCATTTTTTAACTTTTTTATGTAATTATATAAATTAAAAAAAAAACTGCATATTTTGACACTTGATGTAGAGTGCATTTATGTAGAAAATGAAATTTTGAAATAACCTTTTTGTAGAGAATTTTAATACCTTCAAATTTATATTCGTGCGGAAAAAATGTGACGAAAATTCGCAAAGGTATTACAGTTTTAGTGAAAATCAGGAAAAAATAATTCAAATGAATATAGCCGGAGTAATTTTGGTGGTACAGAAAATAAATAAAAACAAAAATGAAGCTCAAAGTATCACCTTTCAGATTATGCAATGTAATGAAAGATTTTTTTATGAATTACAAAAAATATTCAAACTTTAAACAGAATTGAAAATATGAGTAATTAGACAGTAAAATTAAAACAAAGAATACATACCCTAAACATTACATTTTAGGTGGCCCGAGCTAGAGGTCTCATTAACAATACATGTTCTTTATAATTCATTTTTATTTTTTTAAATAGGACCATATTACGCGAAGATATTCAACTTTGATGTCTCAACATCAGAAAACCCAAAAAAATTACAAATTGGATTTTATTGAAATTTTTCTCGAAATAAAGCAGCTTATGAAAAATTTTAAGAAGTCAAAAAATGCATTATTTTACTGAAATAATAACTCAAAATGATCCATATGGTTTTAAAATTGTACATAAATATGTGTGCTTACTGTATACATGCATTTGTGCATGTAAAAATAAAAAAATTAGTAAAATTAAGTATTTTTTGACTTCTTAAACATTCCATGACCTGCTTTATTTTACGAAAAAAATTTAACAATTTGCAATTTGTAATTTTTTGGGGTTTTCTGATATTGAGACATCAAAGTTGAATATCTTCGCGTAATATGGTCCTATTTAAAAAAATAAAAATGAATTATAAAGAACATGTATTGTTAATGAGACCTCTAGCTCGGGCCACCTAAAATGTAATGTTTAGGGTATGTATTCTTTGTTTTAATTTTACTGTCTAACTACTCATATTTTCAATTCTGTTTAATGTTTGAATATTTTTTGTAATTCATAAAAAAATCTTTCATTACATTGCATAATCTGAAAGGTGATACTTTGAGCTTCATTTTTGTTTTTATTTATTTTCTGTACCACCAAAATTACTCCGGCTATATTCATTTGAATTATTTTTTCCTGATTTTCACTAAAACTGTAATACCTTTGCGAATTTTCGTCACATTTTTTCCGCACGAATATAAATATGAAGGTATTAAAATTCTCTACAAAAAGGTTATTTCAAAATTTCATTTTCTACATAAATGCACTCTACATCAAGTGTCAAAATATGCAGTTTTTTTTTTAATTTATATAATTACATAAAAAAGTTAAAAAATGAAAAGATGTTGAGGAACGAATTAGACCATCATAAAGTAGAGTAAATTTGCTCAATTTAATAATAAAAAAGTTTTAAAAAAGTTAATTTTTGACCAAGTTACAAGCATTTGAAAACATGCTATTTTTTAAGTGTCCCCTTAATTAATTTGTCGAGTGTATATACGTATATAAGTTCATCTAATTAACCATCTTGTTTTTCCATTTGTTACTTTTTTTGAAAAATTCAAATTTAAGGCTCCAAAAAGTTTGTTGAAGAACAAAATTTATAATCAAAACAAATAGGTATGTATACCTTCACATTACCTCTAGATCAGATACCTATATTATATTTGATTTCCAATTACTATATGCATATCAAACTCATAACTGTATGTATGTAACTTGTTAATAAATTTTAAAAAGTATTAAATAAGCTAAAACTTTAGAAAACTAAACATGACTACGCTAAAACATTTCAACTAAAAAATTTCACAGAACAGACGTACAGTCACACTTCAAATAAAGTATGATAACTTTCCCTTAGTTATTTTACTTGAAATGTTTGGGTTTGAGTTTTTTAAATTTTATTTTTAATATAAAAACTTATACCGTAATCAATATTAACGTAATGAAAATATAAATTAACATTAATTTAGTTTTTTTTAATTTAAGAAAAAACTGTATTGAATTATTCAAACAGTTCCTTTTATTTTTGTAGCAACATATTCTTCGTTAATTCGTCTTAAAAATAATAATATGAACGAGTAAACATTTCTAATCTATCAGGAGTAGCCATAATTTTCATAAAAAATAAAAAAAATAGCAACGCAGATGTGTGTGATAAAAACATTATTTTCTAGATACATGTCATATCGCTGTCATATCATATGTCATATTGTTTCAGCTAGAGTTGTGCCTTAATATCAGTTAGTTAGTATGAGGCAAAATTAATTATTTAAATGACGAAGTTATGTATTGCTAATGGTGTAAAGGTATTAGTATGACAAATATGTGTCTAGGGGTTACCTGAGTCTAAATTTAATTGATTGATATGTATACAAACATGCATAGCATATATGTGTCTAATAGGCGGACATACGTTGACTTATTGGTGATCATATCACGAAGTTAATACTTATTATATATTTTTAATTTTTAATAATTCAAATTCGTTATAATATCGATGTGTTTAATAAAAATAGTAGACACGACTTATGGACATTTCTATTTATTGCCTTTTTAAAATTTTGTTTGTTTTGCTATTAAGTTCATAGATTAAAAATATATTTTGTAATAAATTTTTAAAAAGTACCTATTTAATTTTTACTTTAAAATTATTCGAACTCACACTAAGCAACCGAATTCACCCATAACTAAACTTATGATCTAAGATTGACCGGTTTTACTGTGGGGGTGGGTGTTTAGGGCGACTCCGCGCCAGTGCATTACTGCCTACATGCATATCCACTTCCGGTAGACTACGGGCCACATTAATCCTTTCGAAGCTACTTAACTATTGATATAAAGTTGTGTTTCTGGTCGCACAAGAGGCTACGGGCTGCGGAAGGGTTGCTATACACATCCACCCACTTTCTAACACCCCCCCCCCCCAACCCTCTTCTCCTCCTTGCATGAACACTTGAGATTTAGATATGTTTAGCAAATTTTAGATACAGGTCTGTACTATAATTGTACTAGAAGGTGAAGTGATTCCAAATATTATTAAAAATATTTTTACAATAATCTTTTTAAGAAATTTATAACATACCTATAATAAACATGTCATACATTTATGCCAGAGGTTCCCAATCTTTTTCCTACATAGACCCTTTTTAAAAGAATCATTTTCTTTATAGACCTTCTTACAAAACATAAATATACTACAATCCTGTTGAAAAAATACAAGTAGAAAGGAATCCCTGATTTACAGTATTAAAATTCGAAGTTAACATTGTTTTCAGCAAAAAAAAGTTGTGATATTAAATAATAAATACTGATTAGTATAAGCCCTTCGTCACTTTTTATATACTAATGTAGGTACTTATATAGTTAAATATTTAATTACTTTCTAGATAACAAAAGGAAATTTTCACTATTTCATATATTTGCCAATAATTAAATGTATTTTATTTTATCAAACTGTTTTACTTTATGTTTATAAAATATCGATTTTTTTATTTTTTCGACTATAGTTGACTATAGTAGTCATTTCACGCTCACCAAGACAAAACTTTTTTCTATTTTGTGTCAGACTCATCTAATGAACAACACTGGCTTCAATGTTATTAAGAAAAAAATTCATTATCGTTTGAACGTATCAAATTATTTATTTTGTAAAATACCAGATGAAAACTGTTCTCTGTTTTGATTATAAAATGTTAAACGAAAACGATACTTACTTAAACCTATTCTTGTCTCATCTATGTAATACCTTAATTGTCACGAGCATACTATAAGCAATCTATACAAAGCAATCGCAGCAAAAGTAAACAATATTCATAATTTATACAACACTTATATGAATATAATAATAATGCGTTTAGTTTCTTTTTGCGTACAACATTTAATTACACAGATTAATTGCCGTCTAGAGGTGCACATAGTCCAGCTCTGCAGCGTCGGAAATCAAAGCTTTAAACATGTATAAGCCGTCGGTCCTGCTAATACGTCTTACTGAGAAATTAACTGCGAAGAAATTAACCCGTATGAATAATGTAGCGAGATAATTTGTAAGTCTCTGCCTTGTCCGCCGCAGAGGGCCGTGAATCAAACGCTACACTACAGACCCCCTTACCCCACATCCCGAACACTTCCGACGTTCGCACTTAACTCTCGCCCGTTATACAGTTACCGCGATACACTTAGGTGAATATATACACTATGTAAAAGACGACGACCTCGCGGAATATCAAAGTATTCTTACAATTAGTTATTTATAATATTTTGTTTCGTTAATGGAAATTATATACTAATCGGTATATCAAGATCACCGCGGAAGCCTAAATGCTTGTAAAAGCTAAGAAATTGCAATGTGTATATCGTATTTAAAAAAAAATGAAAGATATCTACTGAGCTACAGTAATTAAAAAATACAATTAAATTAAATATTTATGTAAAGTTTTGTGCTTTAAGTTGAATAATTTGAATATATTGTATAATTTAAATATGGTACCAACGCTAAAGTTGGTACAGGTAACCAACTACTAACTATCTCGTGTAATAGTTTTAAAGCTTTGGCACTAATGCTACTTTGCTAACTTATAGTTTAAGTAGTTACTTCTAAAAGATTAGCAAGTATCTAACAGGTTTATGAACTTCGTACAGATAATATGTTCAAGATAATGAAATAAATGCGCTTTGTAGAAGTCCGCGCGGAACACGTTATAAAGGAAAACGTGGAAATCGTTTAAACATAGATAAATTTAAACTAAATAATAAAACTTTTGTTGAAATTATTTTATGTAATATAAATAATTTCACTACAATCATTAAAACTCATCTTTATATAAACAGTTTACGTTTTTTTAGATAATATTATGTTTTAATGAATAATATATTTCAATTTTCCTTTACTGTTCATAATTTGGTTAAGAATTTATTGAACTTTACTTCGATATATATGGAAATCAATGACATTTTAGATTAATATAAAATGTGTTCTAATATTCATATTACGACAAGCATACATTTTTCTTAGAATTTGAAACTTGATCCAAAATTACCGTTAGTTTTAAATTTGCGCTTTAGACTTTTACCACTTTAATAATTTTATTTTGATATTAAATCTGCAGATATTAAACGCAGTATTTACTGCATGCACATGTAGAAATATTCCGTGTTACTACCTCCTTAATAATTTAAATTTAAATATTTAAAACCTTTATTTTTTTATAAATTAACAATAAATTATAATACTCCATGAATTTTTAAAATAATATTATTTACTATTATTTACAAATTTGTATCTAGTAATTAACATAACAGAAAAAAATTTAAGATGTAACTGAAATAGTACCTATTAATATGTATTCATATATTCAGTAGTTAAATTATATACCCTGTATACCTATATCCATGTATATGTTACTGTAAAAGCCCGAACTGAGGTAAATCCTAGAATTTACCGGTAAAACCTAGGTTTTACCAACTGTTAATGGTAAAAGTCCGAACTGGTCTGTGATTATCGTTTATTTCGGACTTTTACCATCATACACTCGGTAAAACCTAGGTTTTACCAAGAGACACGGTAAATGTTGAAAAATAGAGTAGGTATCAAAAATATGTTAAAAAAATCACAAATAATAAATTTTGCTAACAAAATATTGGGGCGAATGGGGATTAATCTAGTATAAAATACGAAAATTCAATCTCTGTCTTTGTTAGGTTATAACCAAACCAGAGATTGAATCCCCGTTTTTTATACTAGATTAATCTCCTTTCGCCCCAATAGATTGCCCTAATCAAGGCGGAGATTGAATCCCCGTTTCTTATACTAGATTAATCCCCTTTCGCCCCAATAGATTGCCCTAACCAAGGCGGAGATTGAATCCCCGTATTTTATACTAGATTAATCCCCATTCGCCCCAATATTTTGTTAGCAAATTTTAATATTTGTGATTTTCTATATATTTTTTTAACATATTTTTGATACCTAGGTACTCTATTTTTCAACATTTACCGTGTCTCTTGGTAAAACCTAGGTTTTACTGAGTGTATGATGGTAAAAGTTCGAAATTCGGACTTTTACCATTAACAGTTGGTAAAACCTAGGTTTTACCTCAGTTCGGGCTTTTACAGTAACATACATATATACAAATATATACAATATACATATATGTAACATGTATGCCATACATCTTGCAATATTGCCTAGAAAACTTTGACTTATGTTTTGCCAAATATTGTGATTTTATAACCTTCAAAACAAACCAAAAGATCTATAAAACAATTAATAAAAGTATTAGTTTTTATGGTCATGATATAATACTATAATATATAATACTTTTTATCAACAGTATCTTATCTTTGCAACGATATTTTTAATTAGCGCATATTCCATTGTTTGTTTTTCAAAAAAATAATTATGTGCAAAAAAATTAATACAACATTAGACGCGTTTTTTAAGCGTATGGGCATGAAAACGCTCACCTCGTCGAGTGTGTCCGCGCATAAAAAACAAACAAAATAAAAACACCTGGCACAGAGAGTGTGTGACGCACATATCACACGTATTTAGTGACGCTGTTCAAACAACGCGGGGTCCATTTTATGCTCATTTTATCATGGGCACACCGCGCAGAATATTTTAAAAGTATGTATCTACCTACTGTTTGAACATTATTGTAGTGGACATATACACAGGATGTTCGAAATATCATAAAAAATATAATTGTTATATTTATTTATCGTAATAAATATCATGGGTTAGGGTTAGTTGGTTTCTGGTCTTCATAAAAGTACAGAAACAAATATTCTTTAAAGATAGAAAAAAAAGATAACAATATTACTAAAATTTTCCCATATCTATACCGCAGCTGTCTATAGGTTTTCATCGTCTTTCGAATAAGTGAAAAAAGTCAACTCAAAGTTCGATAAAGTAGTAAATATACCAATTGCGTATTCTAATGAGTTCATCATTAACCAAAAATGAGCGTAATGCACAGAAATGATACGACTTCTTGTAATACAAACTTACATATAACTGAAATATTGAAAATGTAAGTAAGAAGAACCATTACAAACAATTTCATATACGGAGAGAAAATTTATTCTAAAACAGATCATCAATTTTCGCTTAAAGCTCACGGTTGTGTAGAGGCGACACTATCTGCGGTTGGGATCTCCGCTAAACATGCCTTAATGCGAGCATAATGCACACATCATTCACGACGCGGAGCTGCTATCTGCAAACCCACACCACACCCGCCATCCAACCGACCTTACTGCATTTATGTATTTCAGAACAAGTGCGAAAAACTACTGTTAGGCAGGGCCGTGGCGTGGCATGACACGAAGGAGCGATCGAATTATGCGCTATATATATTTATTACCGAAAACACCTTTTGGAAAAAAAAATTGTCATATTTTTTTTAAAGAGATAGATAAATTTTACTACATAAAATATGTAATTATCTTAAATATGTCTTAAAATGTAATTTGATTGAATCCGGTCCTCAAAAAAAAATTTTACCCGCAGATGATTAATTTTAACATGATCTTAATTATAAGTTCATTATAATTATATTTCTTTTGTACTATACAAACTGCAAAGTTGCTCTATTATTGCTAAAATGCTGACATTATTTAAAAATCAACTTATACATAATTATTTTTCACATTTTCCATGTCGTAATAATTTGTCGATAACATAAAATTAAAATTTCTCTATTGTAGACTGTTCAAAATATTGAATTAATTATTGCAGTCCGATTTGAAAAATAATTAAATTATATCTACTAAAAACGTTTTTTTACAATTCTAAACGAATATTATTAATGTCTTTTTTAAAACATCAATTTTTCTATAATAATAGTCAGCAATATTATATATTTTAACGTTGCTGTCAAAAAATTAACATATTTATTAATTAAATCGGTGTTTTTGATGTAGGTAACTTAAAAAAAATCAATAGTTTGAATTTTCAAAACGTAAAACTTGACCAATCTAATAAGTAGTTACAGAGTTCTATGTTGTCAAATATGAGATGTATTTTTTTATCAACTATAATTTTAAACAAATTTAAAAAGATTAATTTAAAAAATTACATCAAAAAAGGCTTTAAAATTCGATGAAAATCGCATAAAATAACTAAATTATTATGTAGTTAATGCGATTAATTCTACACTTAATTTATTGCCCACATTGCTGTTCATGTATTCAAATTTACTTTAACGATCTTCATTTTATTTGAGAAAGTAAATCATAAGCTTATACTTGGAACACATTTTCAAGCAACGGTACACTTTTTCCACACACAATACAAACGATTCCTCTATTCAAAAAGATCCTTATACGACATTCCATATTCCCAACAACGGCACACATTTATGTATGTATGAAAATCCCGCGAAGCACTTCCTTAATGCCACCGAATCGTTTAAGTTTGACTTTTATCTCACGCGGCTGCTGCATCTTCACCGCGCGTTGATGTTTCTTTTATTCAGTGACTCTTTTGTAAATCTCTCGTAGATTTACGGCAATGCTGTGAAATAATCTTTGTGAAACTTGTTTCTCAATCTCAGTAAAGGTGAGAATATGTATTTTATTTGAATTTTTTAATAGATAGTACATTATTTTAAAAGTAATAAGTTTTTACTACACGTAAATTTATCCGAAACATTCAAATATAATTATTTTTTTAATTTGTTTAGTAAAAAAATATTGACCGTACCAATTAATTATTTATTATAAAAAAAAACAATATATATGTACAATGAACATAAAATCCAAGTCTTATGACAATCTTAATAAATCTAAAATGATTTATTGCTCACTTTATACCTACGTATTTTTGTTACAGCATACCAACACACTTTTTGTTTCAATGATAGGTATATTAACAAGTATTTACTATTAGCCTATATGCACAAATTTGTTTTATTTATACAAGTCTTCAGGCGGCTTCCGCGGTGATCTTGATATGGATCTTGGCTTCTGGGTGTAAGGCGCGTTGATTTGGTCGTTTTATAGGCCAACGTTTTGTCACACATTGCATAAGACATCATCGTTGGCCTATAAAACGACCAAATCGACGCGGCTTACACCCAGAAGCCAAGATTCATTGTTTTATTTATGTTTGCCATTTTTACTATTATTGCCATTTTTTAATTCGACTTTGTATTTAAAAAAATAAAACTATTTTTTAATAAGTATTAATATTCTTTACATAATCCATGATACAAAAATATGTTCAGTGTTGTTTTGAGCTCTTTACTTACACATATATATTTGAATATTAAACATTAAACTCCCCTGGTTGAAAAATCAGATACATTAAATTTTAATTTAATAAAATTCATACAAATTCATCAAACATTATTTCATAAAAGTTTCATATGTATGCATATCTTACATACATACATTTTTCACATGTCAAAAACTGAAACACACATTTATAATTAGTGGCAAGATAACTGCCGTCACAGAGAGCTAACTTTGTTTCGACCGATAATACAGAGCGCAGACATACCGGCAACGACAACAACAGCAGCGCCACAACGTCATGTGACGTAGCGGAAGAGATAGAAACGTGACGACAAACGGACTGGAAACAGCATCCCCTTCCGGCACACACCACCTAAAATACCGCCGCCCACACACCCACCACGAATCTCGTGTGTGTATGTGTATTGTGTATGCTTGAATAATATTATATCGGTATATGAATATTTTATTTTTATGTATTTTTTCGAGGTTATCTGTACCAATCTTGTTTGGTACCGCTGTGCAGATTTAATGCTTAGTTAAGAATTGATGTATGGTTTTAATAAGAGGGGCGGAGGAGTCCATAGGGGAGGTTTGTTATCCGTTTTGATTTTAATTAAAATTAATATGAGTCATATTGAAATTGCACTTGTGTGAATAATATTATCTGAACGGTTGTGTTTACAAAAAATAATAAAGTACTATATGAAAATAATAATATTCCTCTTATTCTATCTATAGCTAACTAGTTTGCAAAATTTTGTCTTTATCATACTGAAATGTTTTACATTTATTAATCATAAATATGTACTTATTATAATATCTAATAATATATTTATTATTAGGTATTATATTAAGGACACAAAATTCAAACAGAAAACATAGTATGTAGATTTTGAAAATTTAGATTAGTAGTTGCTGTATATTTGTTTTACGGTATTTTATTTATTAAATATCTTGATAATTAAATTATTATAAAGTTATATTAAAGTCCTAATTTTTATACATATCTTTAAATCTTTAAATCCACCACTGAATACTGAATATTTCAATTTTATTAGTCTTCATTATAAAAATAAAAACAAATAAAAAAAACACTAAATTGTTCTCTATGTCAACAAAAAATAAACCTTATTTTTCTATTATATTTGTATACATGATATGAAGACTAGGAAAACATTTTGAATAAAATATGGTCATATATGTCTTAAAGAAGAATAACTAAGTCCAGCGTTTATATTTCCTGTCTGATGGATGAACCGGACGTGCCGAAGTTACGAAAACGGATATCTTCTTCCCTTTTTACTTCAGTTCTCCACCCCCTTTTCAGATAGCAGACTTTATTAAATATATACATTTCTTATATCGTTTTGTCTACAGGCAATATTTTATTTGCAAGGAAAATATACTTGACTGTTATTTGAATTCATGTTAATATATTACATCTGATTTATCTCTACTATGAGAGGTAGAAATTATTTATGCTCGATTGAATAGATTTTGATAAATCTTTCTTTTAAATACTACATAAAATCATGAGTGTAACATCAGCTGTCTATACGCTATCTCACCAGGAGACCGAGCAGTAAAAATATTGGGAAAAGGAACAGTGTAGACTATTTAAGTCACATGCCTAACTTCAACTAACCTAACCTAATCTTAAACTATAAACTACTATATGTAGAACTTATGTAAGGTTCAATTATGTTTTATAGAAAAAGTCCTTGATAGCATGTATTAATCTGAGTAATTATTAATAATAAAAATAAGGCAAATATATTTAAGTGAACATTTTTTTAAGATAATCTCTTTTAATAATTTATAAATACATCAATATAAAAAGACATCAGTGATATTTTATACTTTATTTGCCAATATGCACATATTTTATCTTGTATACAATAAGAATACAACAACCAGTCTACAGTCTACGAAATGCTGTCTTAACTAATTCGGCATTAACATATCAACAAGAAAATAACTTGTATACGCTCCTGACAAGCTCGTTAGTAATGCTACCACATAATAACACTATTACACCCAACACACATAGTACATGTTGTACCTAACGCGTGTAGCTGGAGCGGCGCGGGGACAAATATTAAACCGCCCTCTCAGATCAATAGGATCCGTTATGGGACAGGAGTGGGGAGTGGGGAGGGCGATGGAAATAAGTGCCATTTATTATATAATGATAAAATCATAATTGAGTTGGTGGTTCTCGCGAGAGCGTTTTGCTATTGAACGGTAATGCAAACAAGCCGTGAAATATGTCTTACCCGCCGCAGCCGCCGTTTGTATATGTTGTTACCAATACGAATAATATAATATGTACGAATATAGTTGTATTGTAGGGGGTGTTCATAAAATCGATTGCGATCTACCGATCGATCGCTAATAAGCTCAGATAGATTTTTACTAGGAAAATATATATGTAAAGTTAGTGGAAACTCTTGTTTTACACGATTTTAAATAGATTTGTAACTAATGTAACTTTAATTGATAAAATGAGGTGTTTTTATTTGTATTTTATATCTATTTAAAAAACAACTCAATTTATAGACACAAATATAATAAGTTTTGGACTTAACACCAGAACGATGCGAGCAATCATAATTAGTTAAAATTAAACGTTGAAAAATACTATTCTATAATTGAAATTTTTTGAAATATTTTTAACTTTCCGAAAATAGATATAAAAAATGTCAACATATTTTTACGTTTTTAAAGTCTCGCAAATAAAAAATGATATTGACTTCGTTGGGGTGCCAATCGAAGCGTCTTGACGTTAATATGCCTTGAAATAAATTTCATTAAATCCGGTTCAGCTGTTCTTTTTGTTAAATAAAAGGAGTACCTACAAAAAGTAGATTTATCCAATCTAATTTATTTTTGGTGGCAATCGATACTTTGAAACATCATTTTTTTATCAAACAACATCTTTAAGACAGACAGACAGACGACTTTCTCGTGGACGATTTTCTCAGTAACTACTGAACAGATTTCATTTCTGTTTTCACTAATGGATAGAGTGTTTCACGAGGAATTTTTATGTGCATATAATTTGTGAACATTAACCCGAGGCCAATACGTATTGTATAAAATAACATGTTTTAACAAATAACATATAACTGTTATTTATAATAGTGAAAAAAGAATAAATAATCAATATTCAAGTATTGATAGTCATATCATGTGCGGACTTCAAGGGTTACACCATACAGCTTGTTTATTTTACTTTTATAGCATAAACAAAACAATTGTCGAAATACCATAAAAAATATTACGAAATATTATAGATAATAACATTACGCCATTTCATTTTAATAAACTATCGCAAAATATTACTGGTTAGGGTTACATAGTGCTTTTTAAAACGTAAAACACCTTAATTCCACTAATTAACCGTTTGTCAATTAATAGCACTTCACCCATACAATAACAAATTCAATGGTATATAAATTGACGTAGATTTTCGGATGAACTAGAGCACTGATGCAGTATATAGGTATTACTATATCGGTATAAAGTAGAGAACACGCGCGGTTATAATTTTAAACAGCGGGCGAGCCGGTGGTCAGCCGGGCGTTGTTTATAACGGTCGTTAAAGCGCAGTTTGCATTAAATACCCGACCCGTTGCGGCCGGTTATAGTTTATTAGTTGGCTAAGCGGATACTCAACTTTAACGACTTGTTCTGTGAGAAATGGATGATACATGGAAGGACCCTTGTTAACTATCTTACCATGTGTTTTATATGAGATACTTATATGCTAGTGGAAATTATTTATTTTATTTGATTTTTAATCTATTTAAATTCATCATGTACCATATATAAGTGATTATTTAATTTGTATGCACAAAAGAAGCAATTTTTATACATTTCTAAAAAAAAATTACAAGAGTGAACGTCTATTTCCAAAAAGCTTGTATTTAAATGCACTTTTTTTAATAATAAACACTTTTTATAAGTACCTATAACAAATATACTGCACGAAAAATAAGTTATTCAACATTAAACAAATATATGTAGCTTAAAACAAATTATAAAATTTTAAATAAATAGATTCCACTAAAAATAAATACGTTGCACTAATAAAATAATACTTTGCAATTTGGACCTGTCATATTTAAAAACTACATATTTTTTATGTATTTATTAATATTTTTGTGATTTACTATATTTTTACCTAACTTAACCGAACCTCCTTCCTTTGGCACAAATTAAACATTTTTTACAGAAATACAGTGTATTAAAAACGCAGTCAAAATAGAGCTATTATTTTAACCATTAACATAATACCTACATCTAATATTATTGTAATCAAATAAAATATTTAGCACTTACAAAAAAAAACTACCCTATCGGAACAACATTTTTTTTAATTTTGAATTATTTATTTACATTAGTATTTTATATTTAATCCAACCCTGTTCAATTATGTAGGTGATATGATTTATATGTTAAAACAATATCACTAATACAAGTGATACATGTTGATGACAGACTATTAATTGTGGCAATTATGAATCAACACTATAGAATTTAAATTTCAAAATGTCATGTACCGTTTTGAATATTTTATAATGAAATTAATTTTTGATTATTTCGTTCTATTGATATTTGTGCTATTAATTATTATTATAATTTTTCGTACGATTAATTAAAATCATATATTGTGAAACCATAAACCACTATTATATGCGTTTTAAAACAAGTAATGGCCATTAATTATAATATGAATCTAACAAATTAAAAACATTCAACCCTTTTACTTCTTTTGCGATATTAAAATGTTTGTTGTGCTCTAAAACTCCTAAAAAGATAATTATTTTCACTATTTATTCAATATTGTCTTATTAACATATTACCTACGTTATATTATTATATTGAAAGTAGTATCTGAAACTTATTCAAAATACATTTTATTAAAAGTAATTTGTTCGAAATTAATCTTACCGAATGATTTGTAACAAAATTAATTTTCACCAATAAACAAATATTTTTTGTTACATATTACACACATTTTTGTAAGTCAAAATAGTAATATTTTTTCTCTTTTATTTGGTTTACAATAATAATTTGATTCAAGCCCGAAATTTGCTATAAAAGACAGATGTATTCCAAGATGAAGAAATATTAAAATATATTCAATAGATCGAAATAAATGTAGGTACATGCATGTACAATTGTACATACGTTAATTAATATTGTTATACTTTTTTATAAAAAAATAATAATAGCAGATCTAAAAACAGTTACATTATATTCAATATTCATGTTTTAAAAATTATTAAAGCGCAGACTTTCATTATAATTACATATGTATATTATAAAATATCTTACAAAACAAAAACACTATTATGCATATTCTATAACTACAGCTTAAATATAGATCATCTTTGGTGAAATTTACATCAACATACATGCAAAACACATATTATATGTATAATTTAATCACAAAACTGCACGCTGTCCAATGTTTGCTTCCGTAACACAGTAAAGATATCGCAGTATCGGCAACTGTTTATACAAGACAGGATATCCGGTCAAGTTGGATGTGGGTAAATGACAATATTTTGCAGTGTCAGGTGGTTCTGAGGTATTTCCACAGCCACCGGTGTTCTACAACAAGTATATCTCGCATTTACAGCCGTCCTTTCTCGATTTAATGACTCTGAGATAATAACACTGCTGTCACAATATTGTTTGACAAGTCCCATTTGTAATGACGATGTACAAAGTTTGTGTATGCGGCTGAAAATACAAATGAATATACATTTCTCATTATATTGATTAATTTTCAGACAAGTATGTAAATGCATATTTAAATTAGGCTAATGTGTCAATATTATAATTGATTATAGTGATAATAACTAGTGAATATAAATTATAGTTAAACCATTTATGTATGCTAAATAATTATAAATGTCCATTGTAATTGATTGATTGATTCCTCAAATCCATAAACTGTCGTGTCAGATTAACTATTGCAAAAGTGCACTAAATAAAAAAAGCTATACCCAACAATTTGAACGATTTTTTTTAAATGGACATACGATTTTCACAAAGGTTCATTGTTCATGACAGTTATTGTTTTTAACAATCTTACTATAATGTGAGTATTAAATACAATAAGTTCTCTATTGCACAACACCATAAAAAAACTATGATAAAATACCCATATTTGACTATTAATTACTTATAAACGGGAAAGACGATTTTTTTAAAATAAATTCCATGAAATCTCACTCGAATTGTGAATATTTCATATTTTGAGATCGATTTAACTATTTTAGTTTTGGTAAGCCAAACTCCTTAAATTGCTTCTTAGAAACAATAAATACTTTTCATTTTATTATTAAATCCTAATTCATGCATAATGCCTGAATTTTAAATATTATAAGACAAACATATCTTTATTTATCAAACAAAGACAAATATGTAGATACATAATGTTTTATACGAAAAAAACACACATTTATATTAAATTTTGTTTATTTTTTCACAAATATATTTACGTACGATATCACAAACGAGATGAGTTTAGAAAAGGCAGATGTTTGGTTTGATCGCACATACCTAGCATACATATGTCACATTGTTTGTTGTCTGGGTAGCTTTGACAAGGCTTTGAGCTTTCAAAGCTACCTTCTGAAACTTGTAGGCTTGTGGTTTGACAGTTAGTTCCTTGCCTCAGGCGTAGATGAGCAAAAGTTGTCTTTTACATGACGACGACACACGTGCACTCGAACACATATGTTACATGAAATGTTAATATGAATGCATGTGAAGTATTGATCATTGACATTATACATAGTTTAAAAATATAAAACTTGACAAACAGAAAGATAGAACACATTATGGATACTGAAATATTTCAATCATTTTAGCGAATTATTTAAAAAAAGTGGGAAGTTGTAGGACTAATCCTACCAGACAATTTTTTTAAACTTAATTTTTTCTTTGCTAAAATATGTATACAACTTTTACTTGACATAGATTACCGGAGGGTTAGGGAGGTACCCAGAGGTGATCAAAAAACAAATAAAATGTTGTAACGCTATCTTTTGTGGGCCTATTATCACATTATGTATTTTATTTTACTAAACACTATCTTACATAAACTATATTTATGATATGATATTAATTACTTCAAAATTTTCTACTTCCCTATGTTACAAGTAATCAGTGCTGCAACAAAACATCCGGGAAATAGAGGAACACCTCTTCGATCCTCTCTCATTGTATATTTAGTGAGGTGCATGTTACACCATCTGTTAGCAATTTGTCTAGCCTGCACGTCTGCTTGCGGTCAGCGGCGACGGTGGTCAGTAGGGCATTATGCCCACCCGCTACTCACCACCCACACTGCCCCACCAACTTGTAGACAACAGTTGTAGACCGCACTTACGCCAACTTGTCTTTCGCATCTGCTCAAGTGATATATTCGGACACGAGCAAGTTTTTGCATGCGATGTATCATTTGTTTGTTTGTTTGCAGTAGTTTCTCGCTTGGATTTCGGGTGCTGATATTTATGTGTCCCTGCTGGACGATGGTAATCTGTTGGTTTTTGAAAGAGGGAGCTTGATGGATGATTGTTGAGCAATTTTGTATTTGCATTTAAATAAAAATAAAAATCATTTTTATGATTACATTATTTCTCAGTTATAACTGGTTATAACTAACTTGAACTATATCTTTATGCCGGGCTACCGGATTTTCCCTAAAAAATGTTTCAATAAAATTCGAATTATACTAATCAAGATGGCATTAAAGGATATATAAGTATAATATAATACATTTGTCTAATAATACAATTCGTCTTTTCTCATTTCACACTCCATGTAAATATCTAAAATAAACCGCAAAACATATATTTATCTTAATTTTAAGTCTTAATTAATTTAAGTAGACATACAACAAGTTATACAAATTTTATTTTTTAATATAATTTTTAATATTTATCTCAAAAAAAAGATGTTTACAATAATAAGTTTGAAAATTAGATCAAATACTATACAAATGTGTTATAAAGCAAAAGCACACGAAAAAAATAAGTTTTGTCCACCAGACGAGACAAAAATTTCTATAGATTTTGGGGTCCCTGGTTGACTCGGTCAGATCGCATTTCATTCCTAACCTTAAAAAAGTGATGAAAGTTGAAACATACATTGAAATGTCCAGAATTTAATGCGATTATATGTTTTTAGGGTCGCTGAGTTCGAATTCGGGGTTAGTTTGATTCGACCAGACTGCATTACATTTATAACATCAAAAAAGTTATTTAAAAAACCGAAAACTGTACCCGATATAATTTTTTGTATTCAGCGTTGAGAATAAAAGAACGAGATATCACTGGGAAAGATAAAAGTAATTTTTTTCCAACAAATCGGGCTCAGTTTTAATCACTTTTTTATGGTTATAAATGTAATGCGGCCGTGTCAAAATAACCCTAAACTCGAACCTAAAAACATATAATCACTTTCTTTTGGCATTTCAATGAATGTTTCAACTTCTTCGAATGCGATCTGACCGAATAAAACCAACATTGGATTCGGATTTAGTGACCCAAAAACCGTATGGAAGAAGACTGGTGGACAAAACCTTTTTTTCGTGTGCCTGTGTAGTTAAAGAATATATATATTTTGAAGTTAAAGAACAATAATAATAAATCTAATAAACTTTTTTTATTTCAGTAATCCACAGTGTACAATGACAATGGATGCATCAGTAACAGAATCAACGACAAAATCAAACGCTAGCACGACGATGGTTCCCCCGGGAGGTGGCGCATCCGGCGGAGGCGGTTCGGGTACCGGCGGTCAACACGAATGTGCTGGCTGCGGTAAAAACATCACGGAACGGTATCTGCTAAAGGCGCTGGACCTATTCTGGCACGAGGACTGTCTCAAGTGTGGATGCTGTGATTGTAGACTCGGTGAAGTTGGCTCGACACTTTACACTAAAGCGAACCTTATACTCTGCAAGCGCGATTATCTCAGGTGTGTTGTAAGAATTGAAAAATGTAGGGTTTTTATTTAAATGATTTGGTTTTTGTTAGTAAAATGTACAAAAAATAATATGAGTAGTAATTTGATAAATTAAGTCAACTTAGTTGTACGTAACATACAATGATCATTTTTATCGTACCTACATATACGTAAAAATCTATTTACCTCTAATTACATAAATATAAGTATTTTTGCCAATAACTTTATTATTAATCTAGTTTAAATTAATTCCTAGCATTGGAGAGACATATATAGGTCATTAACATAAATGTATTTGAAATTTAAAAAAAAATCCAAAAACACATAAACATGCAGTCATGAATCGATATAAACCGAGACTACGATACATAAGAGTTTCAATGTTATTTCGAATATTTGAAAATTTAGTGTTTGGACCAAAACTTTCAAATTGAAATGTTGTCTTCGGGTTTCGCCATAAAAAACAATTAGTTTTTACTAATAATTAATAAATTGCATAAAACAGTATGCCTTGGATTGTGAATTAAAAAACTTTTTTTGAAGTATTCCTAATCATATAGGTAAGCTAAAATTTTCTTGAATAAGGAACTGAAAGTAAGGAGAAAAAAAAGTAAATAGATTTTGATTACATTTTGGGACAATCTTTCCCCAAAATTTGCAAAATATACACTGAAAGACTCGAGCGTCTAAACAAGAAAAATGTATTTACTTTGTCGTTATTTTAACAGAAAACCAAATATTTACGTGTACTTTAAATAACATTAAAATCCCTATGTACCGTAATCAACTTTTACACTCGCACAGTCAGTATAAAACTATTTGTATATTTTCTTAAATCGTACAGGAAATCATGTTATGTCCAGCATGTCATAATAACGTCTCTATTACAACAGCTTCCGGCTTATTAAACTCGGAGAATATCACAATAGCAAACAAAAAGGAGGAGATTCCCATGTTGTTTGTTCATCCCCTTCAAGTTTATTGTCGTCAGTCAATTCTAGTGTTTGTTTAACAGATATAAAACATTGACAGAAATCGAACCAATTTTCTTTATACATAAATATTACGAACATTTCATCGTTACTGTATTTTATTTTTATATTTAAAAGGTTCATGAATTTTGTATTGTTGGTAGCTTTTAACAGTATACCGGGTGGTCTATTTAAATTGAGACAAGCAAATATGTCGAAAATTAAGATTTTTCAGGGAAAATGTTTGGTACAAAAGTTTCAGGGTTAGAAGGGAGAAAATCAATGGAGGTAAAATTTTTAAAAGTTTTTAAGGTAGTTTTGGGGTCAACTTCATTTTTTTAAATGGAAACCTATTTATTTTTTTACATACTCGTATTTTGCAGAAAAAAAAGAAACAACTTTTGTCTAAGAAATTTTTTCAAAATCCTCAAATTCAGGGGCATTTTTTAAATCTATTTTTTTTATTTTTTTTTGTTTTTATTAAAAAAATTAAAAATTATTATTTATAATTATTATTAAATTTAAAAATGTTTTTTTTTAATTTTGGGATATTTAAAAAGATTTATTTTTACAAAAAAAACATAGTTTAAAATTGAGGATTTTGAAAAAACTCAGACAAAAGTTGTTCCTTTTTATAGTTAAACATATTGACAAAAGATACGAATATGTAAAAAAATAAATAAGTTTCCATTTAAAAAAATGAAGTTGACCCCAAAATAACCTTAAAACCTCCACTTAAAGTAAAAAAAAAATACCTCCATTGGTTTTCTCCCTTTTAATCCAGAAACATTTGTATCAAACATTTTCCTTGAAAAATCTTAATTTTCGAGATATTTGTTTGTCTCAATTTAAATAGACCACCCGGTATATTCTTGATTTCAAATTTAATGATTTTGTATTGTTAGTTATGCTATCTTTAAAATTATTCTGTATATTCTTTCGTTACAAAAAAGTAAAATCTTAATATTTTTAATTCCTTTAAAATCAATTTATTCGAAATATCAATGTACTGTAGATTGTTTGAGGCTGACCCAAAAGCTTCAGTAATTTGCTTATAAATTGTTTATTATGATATTTAAAAATAAAGTATTTGTACTTCAAATAACCGCATTTTAAAATCATTATTTTTGTTTGTGTAGATTATTCGGCAATACTGGATATTGTGCGGCGTGTAATAAGGTGATCCCTGCTTTCGAGATGGTGATGCGAGCGCGGAGCAATGTCTACCATCTGGAATGTTTCGCGTGTCAACAATGCAATCACAGGTAAATAAAAGATTCTATTTATCCTTAAAAACTGATTTCGTCGATTATTTTTTATACGGTACATCTCATCTAACAATATAATTTTTCCGTATTTTCCTATTTTTATTTCAAATAGGTATGTTTTGAAAATTCTGAAATAACAATTTTTCTTGCATTTAAAATTTTTAATTACTTAATTATTTTTATATTTGGCTTTGATATTTTGTATATCAAATTAAATCGATTTCAGAAGAAATAATTCACAAAATTCAAAAAATAAATTTTGGGCCCTAAATTAGACAATTTTAATAATATATTTTTTCTTCAAAAATTATATTGCAAGATGATGAATTCTTTGTACATATAACATATCTTATGATTCAAGGTAGTAATAATTGAATAATAGCAAAAAATAAACATTATTGTAAGCACCCCTTATGGGCTGTAGACAATAATGTGCTCAACGAATCGATGAGGACTTTTGGCACCTTATTTATAAATACTAATCTATTTAACAATTCAGCTCTTTTGAAATTCTTCCGTAGCGAAACCCTAAAGTTACTGGACTTAAATAAATGTAATACAATGAATAATATGTACTATATAAGCATCTATAAATATCAATTTCATTGCACAAAAAGATAAAATTTAAATTTATTTTATAAAGCGTTCGATATTAATGACAGATCAATCCCGTTCAGATGTCGCGCGACACCAGCGGCGTCACGCGGCGTGTCCGTCACACATACACACATATGCAGACACGCACGCACAAGGGACCGATCATAGACACAGCAGCGTCAACGGATACCTATACAGTTTAATTAATAAACGCAGCGTGGTGCTGCTGTGTTAGCGATAATTAGTCGACACTGGACAATGTCACGGATGGTGAGGAGGTTGGCAATCATGGGGTACATGCGGGGTAAATCTCATATGTGAATAATAGCGTGCCTCATATTGGGTGGCGATTTTTTTCTTCATACATATTAACAAAGCTATAAACAATAAGCAATATCTTATTCTAGATTTATGTATATATCGATGGATTAGTTCTTGTATGTCGTAACCCGCAAAGTTTTGGAAATTTAGTTATAGTTTAAACGGAATTATTAAGGCAATTTACATCCAATTAAACAAAAAAACTAGCTCAAGTTATTGCTTAAATAATTTTACATTTTTAATTTTATTAAACATCATATCCTTATGATATTTAGACGTTATTTTTGTATCTTAATGACACTCAATTTTTTTAACTATTACTCCTCAATAACTATGATAATGTTTCAATCTTAAAATGTAAAAAAAAAACACACATTAAGAACATAACGTACATACATACGTACATAATATGTAACATAAATTCATTATTGCTTTGTATAATTATATTTTATCCTATGCTTGGTACTCTTATAAGGTCATATGTAGTGTCCGACCGAACATTCGGCTTCGGCTTCGGCTTCGGCCACCTTCGGCCAAAATTTCACCTTCGGCTGAATAATCGGATTCGGCCAAATTTGGGCCGAAGGTTTGGCCGAAGCCGAAGGTTGAACTATATAGTATTATATTGTACAGTAAAGTCTTTTTATATGCGGTAGGTACGTTCCACAGAAAACCGTATATAAAAAATTACACAAAAAAGACATAGCGCACATTATAAAGTACACTAAAATGCAAAATTAACGGATCAATAAATTTTTTAAATATTTTTAGGTGTTTTTAAATAGCTGGATCTCCGCGAAAAATGGTCGTAGAAGAGTTTAAAAAAACTATTTTAAAGCTTGAACGTTCTAGTTTTTGAATCATTTATTGAAAATTTTATTATCCTTCAGGATAATCTCCTTTTTAAGATGAAACGCCAAAAAAAAATTTTTTTTTTCAAAAAAATATATTAATTTTGAGAGGCTCTACAGGACATGCAAATTTTTTTTAGTCAAATCAAATAAAGGACTTTTGTAAATCAGACTTTTTTCTTTAATTTAATACATATCAAAGAATTGGCAAGGACAAAATATTTTTACGATTTTTTAAATTTGTAATGACAAAACGTTTACATATTTGAATACCTTTAACTGACAGCTTTTATTTGATAGGTGTCCCACTTGAATTTGGATAAAATATCGTACCGCATAAAATGATACGCTTAAAAAAAGACTCGACTGTATACTCGTATTCTTATATAGATTTTTATATTTTTAAGAAGTGAAGAGTAAAAAAAGATCATTTAAAAACAAATTGTGAAAAAAAATTATAATTAAAGACGAAAAAAAAACCTTCGGCTTCGGCTTCGGCTTCGGCCGAAGGTTACAAGAAAAGCCGAAGTTCGGCTTCGGCTTCGGCTTCGGCCAAAAACTGACCTTCGGTCGGACACTAGTCATATGACACAAAATACATAAAAATATACACCGTCAGGAAGTTAGCGCGGACTTGTGAAAAACAACAAAAATTTTTAGCTCAAAAAATTGCTCCTCATGTAGGTATCTGAAATTGCTCCAACTCTAAAAAAATTTAAACAAAAGTTATTAACTAAACAAACAAAATAATTACTATATGGTATTTTTCAATAATCGTTTTTTGTAATAAATCTTATGGTCAATCAATTGCTCTCAAATTGCTCCAAAATGCTCTATACTTAGTTTTTCAAAATTATCAATATTTTTAAGTCAAAATTTAAATTTAAATTTTTCATTTTAGTTGTAAAATTTGGGAGCAATTGATTGACCATAAGATTTATTACAAAAAACGATTAGTTTTTGAAAAATACCATATAGCAATTATTTTGTTTGTTTAGTTAATAACTTTTGTTTAAATTTTTTTAGAGTTGGAGCAATTTCAGATACATGAGGAGCTATTAAGGACCAATTTTTTTACCTATACAAAACATTGCCATATTGCATAATTATTAATGCAGTTTTACAACAATTAAAATGAAAAATTTAAATTTAAATTTTGACTTAAAAATATTGATAATTTTGAAAAACTAAGTAGAGAACATTTTAGAGCAATTTGGGAGCAATTGTTTGACCATAAGAAATATTACGAAAAACGATTAGTTTTTGAAAAATGTCATATTAGGATTTTTTGTTTTCTTGTATAGTTAAATAACTTTTGTTTAGATTTTTTTAGAGTTGGAGCAATTTCAGATACATGAGGAGCCATTTTTTGATCTATACAAAAATTGCCATATTGCATAATTATTAATGCAGTTTTACAACAATTAAAATGAAAAATTTAAATTTTGACTTAAAAATATTGATAATTTTGAAAAACTAAGTAGAGAGCAGTTTGGAGCAATTTGGGAGCAATTGATTGACCATAAGATTTATTACAAAAAACGATTAGTTTTTGAAAAATACCATATAGCAATTATTTTGTTTGTTTGGTTAAAATATACTCTGTTAATTTGTCATAAGATCGACTGTTTACGAGAAATACGATGGTAAAAATAGTATTTAAAAATTTGACTTACAATTAATGATGATCGTTTTTTAAAGAGAAAAGAAATTCTACTAGAATTTAAGCTAAGTTTTCCTCCATGTAACCGTCCACCGCCCCTTCTGAACTGGCACCCCGAGTGGTTGCCCAGTCTCCTTCCTTAAACCCGACATTGCTGTTATGCTATACACTAACTTAAAGAGCAACGAATTTTAATAAATAAAAAATTTCAAACATCAACCATTCTTTTTTTCAAAGCTTACTTGACTTAAATTTATTATTGCACTCGGGTGATTGTTATATTTTTGGCTGACTTTACAAACATATTTTATCCACGACTTATATATAATACATACATTACATACGTAGTTTTTACTATATAATGCGATATATTAATCCCAGAGGGAACTATGACGAAAGATAAATTTTCTGATTGGTGCATTGGAGGGCAATAATGGTCATTATTGCCCTCTAAATCATTATTGCCCTCTAATGCACCAATCAGAAAATTCCTCAAATTAAATAATACCCATGGAAACAAAATACACAAACTTTAAGTCTAAAAAATTTATTTACGACTGTCAAATAAAACACCTAGTGTTTGTGTATTTGTATTGAGATAGTTAAAAACTCTAGTAAAGTTGTTGATAGTACAAAACTTGTTCAGTTTATTAACCGTAATATTACTAATTTTAATATTTTCGGACACCACAGAGTTTGTGTATTTTGTTTCCATGGTATAGTTTAATTTATATTAATTTGAAATTATAAGAAAAATGCTTGTGTTTACATTTCTTGTATTCAGTTGTGTTTGATTAAAGTAATTAAAATAGTCGTAGATAAAGTACAGTATACTACTCGCAATAATGGCTATTATTACCTCGGAAATTTTTTCTCCCTCGCCGCTATGCGGCTCGGTTCGAAAATTATTCCTCGGTAATAATAGCTATCATTATTGACTCGTGGTATAATATACTATTAGTTTTTCATGGCAACTGTGATTTTTATTCAATAATGAATAAAAAGCGTTGTATCTTTGTTATGAGTTGTTTTATTATCGAAGATACTATAGAAGCTTTGCGATCGTATTTTAAATGGAAAAAAATTCTCCGATTTCTAAAATTTCACTCAATCTTTTCGTTTCAGGTCAAGACAAACACATTTTATAATCGTTTTAGAATTAATACGTGTTTAATACTAAACCGATTATAAAATTTCATAACTGTTCCATGATGGGTTCTCCAAATATTAAATAAAAACTCATTTTAGGCTAAATCTTTGGGAATCTGTAGCTCACTAACGAAGAGTTTCCGGACATATTTGTATAAACTTTTTTTTTATATTTTTCTCAATTAACTATTCAAGTCTGTTCCACCTGATATGATTCTCCCTGAATATGGTTACGGACAAAAGTAGTATGGAATAAAAGTGAATATAAACATAGGTACTTTTCTAACGCACATAAAATCAATTTCAAATTCGCAGTTAAAATATGTATGGACTATTATGTAATTATAAAACTATCTACATAAGGGGGCCAATAGGACAAAACATAATATATAATAGGTACAATGGACATATGACCTAAATACCTACATAAATAAATGCCAAACAAAATAAATAAAATTAATTTATGAAATTAATTAATTTGCGTATTTTTTTTTCTTTTGATATTTATCAAAATAAATATATTTTTAATAATTATTGACCATTCAGTGGTAAATAAAAAAATAATAAAAATTATTCCATATTCAATAAGGTGTTAACATCAAATCGAATTATATTTAATTTTGTTTTGAAACTGTTGTTGCTATGAATTATGATTAGCCACAAAAAAGAACCCGTCAAAAATATATAATGAGCATGCATCAACAAATTCCATTTACAAAAATATACAAAAACAGTTTCCCCGACAGTTTCATTTAAATTTTTATATTAATTTTATCAATTATTTGTGATCATTGCATCGTTCGTTTATGAAAACTCGCGCGCTTGACTGCGTTCATCAAAAATTAACACATTCGGTGCCACAGATGCGTTTTTGTTGCAAAACCATACACCTATACCTACACATTTCATATCATGTGTCTACTGATCATTAACATATCTACATTTATAAGTTGTTAGACCCGTTATAAATTATGAAACTATTACTATTAATAATAAAATAATGTATAGATTGTAGACACATATTTATAATTAAGAAAATAATACCTTTTTACATCACTATTATTAAAATTGAACTTTCTATAAAATATTTATTTTAAATGTTGGTACCACTTCAAATTGTAGAGAACGATTCATTCGAATATAATATATTTAATAATTTTAACATTTCTTATAACTTTGCTGGGTGTAACAGTATGAACTAGTTAAAAAATATGTATTTAAACTTTATTTAAACCAGTATATATTTAGTACAATTTAATTATCAGGAAAACAATACAAGTACAACAAAATAGAGATGATCAAAATTAAAAATGAAATCGTGTTTTATATATTATTAAGATTTTCAATATATTAATTAATATAGAAATAGTAACTATAAATGCATCTTTATTTTATTATTTGAAAATATCATTAAATGAAAGCAAAAATAAACATGGACTGCAAGTTGCACTTTTTTATTTAAATCATCAAACTACTTATTAAAACCCAATATTTGAGTAATATAGAATTTGTAATTTAGTTTTAATTTTTCTAACAAAGTAGGACTACTAAAGTGTTAATGCGTTTTTTAACATTTCAAAATTAAATATTCCCGTGTAAAAAACAACAACCATAAGCTCTGTCATGTAAAATGCACCAAAATAAATAGTAACAAATTTTTAATTAATTTTTTAATCGTGCATACATGACATAGTAAAGCATATTTACATTATTAATTTGTACGTGTATGTGTGTTAACGCACTCCCGACCCCTCATCCATCAGCCACACGGGTTTGTGCAGAGGAGGGGGTTAACGAGTTTCCGATGGAATGAGTCAGGGGACAATGGGGCCAGTTATTACATACGTTTAATTAGGTGCTATCAAATTAAGTGGGTGGTAAAAATAGTTCAAGCTAGAGATTACAAAATATATATATTTTGTGAAATATGTATTATACTGTTATAATATTTGTTTTAAAAATTATAAAACAAACCTAATTGTAATAACTATATCATACTATTCATTAACATACCAGTGATAAATCGACTTAATATTGAAATAAAATTAAAACAATTATAATTTTATCAAAATAAAGAAATAAAAAGTGAGTTTTTTAATAAAAAAAAATTTCATAATTTAAAAAAAAAATTATTGAAGCATTGATAAATTAAATTAATTTTTTAAATTTAATTTTACATTTTTATAAACGAACGTAAGGAACATGATAAACATAAGAACCATTAGAACTATGATGAAGATATAACATAGAGTAATGGAGAAGTACCTAATATTTAATAAATAAAGATCTACAACCAAATGGAAAGGGACAAACTATCGCAAATAATTACATACAATTGTGCAGTGTACTAAATTACAGGCTTGTCCAACCCGTGGCCCCCGAGCAGTCTTCGTGCGGCCCGCATAAGATTAAAAGATTAAAAAGTAAATTGAAATATGAAAATCAGATTTTTTTTCATATAAAGTAGAAGTACCTATAAAGTATAGATACAGAGTATAAGTAATTATATAAATTAATTAAGTCAACAACGAAAAAAAAGGTCTTCAACTTTTTGTGCGGCCCTTAAAAAAATGTTTCGCTATTTTTTTGCGTTCTGCGGCCCACAAAGCTCAAAAGGTTGGACACCTATGTACTAAAATATGAGCTATCTTAAACGTAAACAGTGAAATTAAGCATTAATTACAAAATATTTGACTTTTTTTCTCCGATGTAAAATAAGATAGTATCTACTATAATAAATCACAAAACCATAACTAAATTAATATAATTTAGTCAAGTAAACACTAGATGATTTAGACATTGTTATGCACTAATGTCTTACCGATCCACACAAAGATAATAGCTAAGATTTTTTTTTGTGTAAATAAAAATACTTTGTGATTTAGTTATCTTACTTTTTATTGGAAAACAAAAAATAGTAATGGTTAGTTAATTAGATACATCTTCCAATAAAGTAAGAAGGGATGAGTATTGAAAATATAAGTGTTTTTTATAAATCTATAATTTAAATAAAAATTTTATAGTTATGTAAATGTTGTTTTTAATGAAACTACATTCATAACAAAAAAAATGTGGGTCGTACATTAGTACATAATAGTGTCCATTTAGCGAATATACAAAAATCTTTCATGAATATTCCTTATTAAAAAAATCTAAATTAATTCTAAAATAACAAACTGCACATAAAATTGTTCATCTAACTCTTTCTCGCGACAAAACCAGAGAGGGTGCCATTTACAACACATGTTTAATTAGGTATTATCAGAGGAGGTAACCGGTATGAGGAGAAGTGGAGAGGATGGTGTTGTTGTGGATGCTGCAGGTTAATTAGCATCAGTTTGCTCAGTTGTCACGTCAAGTGTTGACCGCGTGGTTTGCAGAGGGGTTGTAATGGGGAGGCCCGGTTTAACCACAGCCACTGCTGGACTTGTCCAGATATGTGAGAATTAATTTATCAGTAATTGTTGATTTCGATTGAAAAACAAGCGCGTGCCTGAAACAAATATCAGGGATTATTACTCGTTGGATTGCAAATATAATCAAATGCACTATTCAACCGTTTTCAAATCATGCAAATTTTCAAAATGTAATAGTTTATTGAAATGAAATTTTAAACGAGTACTGTTGTTATAGAAAACCTACATAAATTCTATTCAATATAGTAGGTATTATTACAATTATAAAAAATAGGTTTCCAATTTATCTAAAATAAAATTTGTTGTTTAATCAAAAATACATTTCTTCCTATATCTGAAAGATTCTTAGTATTTGAAAATATCTACCATGAGAGCCATAGGACTTTCTTATACGTAATACTGAGAATGAACAGTGTTAATTTCTAATTTTATTAAAAAATACTTCTGACAAACTAATAAAAGATACCTAGGTATACTGTAAATGAATGTACATATAATAACAATTTTATTTTATAAAGTTTATAAATATCTATACACAAATATCTCATACTTGTATGTTAACAAAACATATCCTTTCTACACTTTATAAGTGAAATTCACTGCATAGATATTGAAAAGTTATAAACTCTTAATGAAGACTTAATTATAATATAAATGAATTGTTTACAGTTTAATGGTAAATATGTGTTATTAATATAGTGGGATTTACATTAGAGAATCAAAGTTTAAAGAGTTTCCGTCGAACATAACATTGTCTTATAAGTGAAATATTAAAGGGTTTTAATATACCTAACTCGAAACTTTACACTTATGTGTAGGAAATTTATAATGAAAATACTTAATAACTAATTTAATGTATGGAGAAGTTAAGACTTATTAGCCATGTGTTTAATTTAAATATGATCCTAATATGTTCAATTAACCGTTGGCTCTATTTTCTCCTGATCTACTTATATAAGATACATTTATCTCACTAAAAAAATGTACTATTTTTGTACTACCAATATCTCTGAAAATAACGATAAGAAAATCTAAAAAAAAATAAAAAAAATATGGGTCAAGTTGTTACAAAAATATATAAGTAGTATATTTGGAGATAAAAAATATAATAAAATAAATTTTGAAATACACGCGAGAGAAGCCGCGAGAAATTTTTAGTTGCTAAATAAATTTTTAACTACCCTGTGGTAAAAAATTATCCAGTTCTGTGAGGGCGAGAATTATAACTTTTTCGTAGTCACCGAAATTCCGTGTTTAAAATTATAAATAACAAATATACCTACTGAAGTTTTACGTGGTGTACGTATATGTATATAATTCAGATTAATATATGAAAACATTTACATATAGCATATCATAAAATACTTTTGAAAGCTGTAAATCATTGAAACGAAACGAAGTAAAAAAATCCCCACTGAACAAATAAATTATATCGTAAATGAAAACCTAATTAAAATTGTATAATTTCGTCGTTTTTAACATTGTACGAAAGTTGCTTATACGTTCGTAATACAGGGTGATTCAGAACTGTCGTGCCAAATTTGAACAGTAGATTGAAAAAATATTTTAAGCAAAAAACTTTCAATAAACATGTGTCCGGAAATTATTCCTTAGGGAACTACAGGCTTCCAAAGATTTTACTAAAAATGAGTTTTAATTTAATATCTATAGAACCCTTTGTGATAGAATTATGAAATTTAGTATTTGGTTTAGTAATAATATGTGTTATCGATTTCTAATATTAACCAATTATATTTTAGGCCAGGGCTGTATGGGGCCTGTGGGCCCATCGATTTTGATCTAGTATTTGTTTGTTCCTTAATTTTTTTCCTGAGTTGGTACTTTTATAAGATTATATGACACAAAATACACAAAAACATACTTTGCTTGTTTATCATAGGATAAACCGTTTTCGAGAAATATCGATGGAAAAAAAGCATGCAGAATTAACCTTAATACGGATGCTTGAAATTATAAAAAATAAATTTATATTCTTATTTCATGATAAAAAATAAGACAAAAAGTTAATATAAATATACTTCCGAAAATGCATCTATATCAACAAATAGTCATTTTTAGTTTGTTTTTTAGTCATGTTAATAAAGTTCATGTAACAGTAAAAGAACTGGCTATAGATCTTACAGGATTCATATTAGGAGGTTTATTTATATGAACTTTATTCTTACCTTTAATCATAGAAAAAAAATATAAATTTGTTTTTTGTAATTTCAAACATCCGTATTAAGTTAAATTCTGCATGCATTCTTTTCCATCGATATATCTCGAAAACGGTTTATCCTATGATAAACAAGCAAAGTATGTTTTTGTATATTTTGTGTCATATAATTTTATAAAAGTACCAACTCAGGAAAAAAATTAAAGAACAAACAATTACTAGATCAAAATCGATGGGCCCACAGGCCCCATACAGCCCTGGCCTAAAATATAATTGGTTAATATTAGAAATCGATAACACATATTATTACTAAACCAAATACTAAATTTCATAATTCTATCACAAAGGGTTCTCTAGATATTAAATTAAAACTCATTTTTAGTAAAATCTTTGGAAGCCTGTAGTTCCCTAAGGAATAATTTCCGGACACATGTTTATTGAAAGTTTTTTGCTTAAAATATTTTTTTCAATCTACTGTTCAAGTTTGGCACGACAGTGCTGAATCACCCTGTATAATTCATAAATTATAGACAGGATTTTCATCTGTATTATTCATAACAAAAAAATAATATGAGAAATACTTTTTATGGAAAATGTTTAACTTAAGAAAGATTTTACATTTTATATTATTTGATTGTCAGAAGTCAAATATAAAAATTTCAACTATGAATTTGTATATTCAATTACTTTATGATTTATATATCATTTATATAACTATTTTTGAGCCAATATGTTCTTTGTCTTATTATAAGTACTAGCTGTTACCCATTTAAACCCCCACCCCCGTGGAATTTTCCCCTCGAATCGAATAAAACTAAATTCAATCATCTGTAATATTAAATATTTCTTTTTGCTGTTTCTTCATTACCAGAAATCGTAAATATCTATTAATTAAAAATTGCAAAAACTCACTCCCTATCTACCTCCGCCAATAAGGATTGAAAGTTTAAATTTATATTTTAAAAGAATACTATTTTGCACGAATTTATCATTACAACCTTAACAGCTATGCAAATATAAACATATCAAAAATCCACCCTCTTTCATCTCCCACGCTATTACGGGTTGAATAATGAAATTTTTATTTCTATTGAATATTTCTTTGTTCGAATTTACCTTAATATCATAAAAACTATATAGATAAATATATCAAAATTAAAACAAAAATAACACATATCCCCCCCCCCCCCTAGGAGTTGAATTTCCAAATATGCTATATGTCTTGTAAATTATTTGTGTAATTCGAGTGAATACAAACATTTTTTCTCATACAAACTTTTCCACCCCTTGCAACCTCTTAGGGGCTGAATTTTGGTAAATGCTGAAATACATGTTTCATTATGTGTAGTGTCGATTATTTATTTTAAGTTTCAAGTAAATCCGACAAAAAAAATATTTTCCCCATACAAACTTATTACCCTTTTTTACCACCATATTTTGAAAAATCATTTCTTAGTGGGTGTTTCGGCTTGGTGATGATGAATCAGTCAGTCAGTCAGAACATGTTATTATATGTATTATAATTTTAAAACTAAACTAAATAGGTACCTATCTCAAATTAAATATGCATATGAATGATATACTATATAGAACTCGAACCAATTTTGAATATAATTACTAGAAATCCCATCCATAATCGGATAAGTTCCCGGCATACACAAGTACTCTAGCCTTTGTCTGATATTTAAAAGAAGGATCAAGTACCAAACAATCACACACAACAAAGACAATACACATACACCACGTTCCAACATGTCTGTATGAGCTGCTTTCAACTGTTCGCCCATTTATACCATTATCTATGAACTCCAGTCATTGTTGTGACGTCAAGGTTGGCTTAAGTAGCGCTCAATTACACGGATTGTACACCCGCCATCAGTGGCGGCTCGTCAATATCTTCAACTATAAAACAATAATCACTTCAACCAGTAATTAATGTTCAATAAATTAATATTGAAGAGTTGGTATATTTCATTTAGAAATTGTCAACTCGTTTATTAATCTTTAAGGATTTGTTTTTATTTATTTTATATAAACGTATTACATAAGTAAGAATAATTTAAGTTTTTTTTATAGAAAAGTATTTATATACTAGGGAAAGATAGTTATAAAAAAATGTATTAATAACGTAATTTTTACTGACTAAAAATAAAGATAATAACAAAAATTTACTTGAAGACGCCCCTCCCCGTTTCTCCAAAAATTTTACATATTAAGTTAAAGTTTCAAGTTTCTAGGTTATATTATAGTTTATGTGATGTTTTATTGTAACCGAAGAAGACAGACGAACGACAATGTAAGATTTAAAAGTTTCTTCGAACCCTTAAACCCGTACATGTGTAATCTTTTGTTAGACCTTTTTGTTAAATAATACGATTTTCGAAAATATATAATTAGTATTAAATACCAAAAATATTTTTAAAAATCAATTGTCACTTTGGCTTGTTTTATTTTTAATTATTGCTGCCACTGTTGCATTACTACTCACACTGAGTTCTAAACCCCCATTGAGCGTCAACCCTTCCTCCCACCAAGTCGTAATGAAGTTTGACGTACAGTATCTACTGTTTATGCTATTATTCAAAGTGATATAAACTTAGTTTTGGGTTTCATGTTAAATGATAGATAATAGGAATGCGTGATTTATGAAGGGCGGAAGGGGGAGGGAGTGTCATGAAATGAAGTGACATGAAGAGATTTCACTGACTTAGTAAGATGGGGTAGAATTGATTCTTGATTAGTTTACAAGTTAATGTAAATGTATTAATTAAGAAAAAAAATACTATCATTATTTATTCCTAAACCAGAGAAATAAAATAACATTGATCCAATGTAATCTATATCTATAAAAGAGTTTGTCCTTAACCACTCACTCACTCATTCACTCACTCACTCACTCACTCATATATCAACGTACAGCCCAAACCCCTGGACCTAGAAACGTGAAATTTCGTAGGTGCCTTCCTTTTATGATGTAAGCACCCACTAAGAAAGGATTTTTCGAAATTCAACCCCCACTGGGTTAAAACAGGGTGTCAAAGTTTATATAAAAAATATTTTGTTTGTTCGCATTTAATTGAAACTTATCGAACTCTACAATATAAATAATTAAAGAATTATTTCAGAATTTCCTAAAATTTAACCCCTAAGGTGTTAGGGGGGGGGGAGATTTGTAAAATATATATTTTTTTTTGTAAATATACACCGAATGAAACATGGCACAAGTAGGTACTATACAAGACAAATATTACAGTTACGAAAATTCAACCCCTATGAGAATGTGGGGGGGGGGGTAAAATTTTGATATATTTATCTTCATAATTGTTGATGATATTAAAGTAAATTCGGACAAATTAATATTCAATTAAAAATGAACCCAAATAGCATGGGACGGGGACGAGGATGGATTTAGATATGTTTGTCTGTATACCTGCTTTACTTATAAAGGTAAATTCGGATAAAATTGCCATCTAGTAAAATAAAAAAATCGACATTCAACCCCTGATGGCGGGGGTAGACAGGGTCTGTGTTTTTGATATGTTTATCTGTATATAGCTGCTTACGTTATAATGGTGGAATCGGGCAAAATAATCTGCAATAAAAAAAATCGATATTCAATCTCTAATGGCGATGGTAGATAGGGGGTTAGTTTTTACAATATTTAACTAAAATCCGAGATATTTATATTTTTATAATTTTTTTTTTATAGGTAGAAAATAAAAATAAATATAAAAAATATGTCATCCCCTATCACGTATGGAGGGTTCTAATTAGTTTCGAAGTTTACGCGAGCGAAGCCGCGGGTTTCCACGCTAGTTAATAATAAATACTTTAATTTATGAAAATAAACATACCAGTAGGATTAACTACACTTTATTCTACCTCTTTCTTTATCTATTAATTAAAAATATGTATTTAAATGACAAAAATATTTCACCACAAAACTCTTTGAATAATTTAGCTATGTAATTTATCTGGATTAGAACGTAGCTCATGGATTTTTAAACAATTCAATTGTGACATGTCTTAAATACCTTTCATTAAAAGTGTACGAGAGAAGTCCGTAGAACTAATACCGTTTTATTAATGATGTTTTACTTTTGTAATTGTCAAAACAGGGATTTGATATATTTACTCTTTACGAATAAATTATAAATGAAATTAAATTGTAACCATGAAATATTTTACTGTTAGTTACTTTAAAAGTTCATAGATTATAAATAGAAAGTCTTAGAAATTTTTTTTAACAACTACAGAAGATTTTAGAATCAGAAATACTTTTAACGATAGAATCGTATCAAATGATTATTTTTATTCTTATAAAAAATTAGGGAATGTATGTAGATAATTTTAATAATATTCATATATTAGCAATTTGAAGGTAGACAGATATATTATATATATTTATATTTAATGTATTTTATATGAATTGATAAGTAGTTAAGAATTAGTACATAAATATGCATACTCTATCTGTATAATGTGAATATTTTAGAGGCAATAAAATCCGTTTTAATAGAATTTTCTGTTCAGACGGAACGCAAAAACTTTTAAACCAATTTTGATAGGAGTTTCACTGCTAGTTATATTTGATATTAAATTTATGGCAGGTCCATATTATTACATAATGTACAATAATTGTGATATTGCTGTAATCGAACTAACAAATTATATGAAAAAATTAGGTAAACAAATTACAATTATTATATTCTTAAACGGATTCAATTTCGAAAGAAACACTACCGAAACTAATTTCTAGTTAATAATAAACTGATTATATTTGTGCCCTTTTTATATTATAAAAAAACTTAATTTTACAAACTATAGTTGTATTTTTATCAGTCAAAAATGTCTGACCTTTTTATACACATACTGTATACATAATTTATATGATAGGTCCATTAATAATTCTACATCGTAACAACCTAACAGCAACATCTCAATAACACGATAACACTCAAACAAAAAGAATAAGCAAAGACTGTGACAAAAAGAATCATTTAATATGCACAAAGGCAGACCGGAAAAGTTATAAACACAAATATTATGATATGTGTATAACTGTATATGCAGGTACTTTCGTCGAGTGTTTGGCTTCGCGAGAGAGAGAAACCACCATCGGCGCTGGTCAGAACTAGCGCACGCGATGTGACATCACGCTATAGTCTTACAATATGCAAATTTAGTGGTTGCACAATAACACTAAAGTAAATACGAACATATACATAGCAAACACTCGGTAATTATATCAATCCAAGACTTATAGTTTACGTATATACATAGTGGTGAAGTATGAATAATACAGGTTGCCAATGTGTCATGAGATTTTCTTATAGTAGTATACTCGTTTCGTCTCTGTAAAATATGACGAGACTGTCAATTGTAAAATTTGAGGCCAAGAAAAGTTCTGTTGCTACGTTCAGGATAACAGAACAATAAAAATATTAATTGATTATACTTATTTGAGTACACGAAATTCTATTTTAAATCGTTGTTAACAATCATTTAAAAATATATTATTACTAGTTAACTCGATAGATACAAGCTATATTATATATTTTTGTACATTTTATTTTTCATCCCAATTTTGTCACTGTGCTACTCTAAAATCGATTAGTTTTCTTGTCACTTGCGTGTTAGTTAGCAGTATAAAATATATAGGTATCTGTTGCTTGTTATAAGTAATAATTATATCAGTTTTTTCCATACCAGTTTTATTAATAGCATTTTTATCAGGTCATTTTCAAGATTATTAATTTGACAGGTATATACAAATAGACAATAAGCAGACACCCAACGCGATATAAGCGTGGACGGCATACTGTTTCCAATTCTATCAAAAAAAATATTGTTTTAATGTACAATTCAAAATTTGTATATCTACTTCTATTACCTATAAAATTCAGATTAAATTAACATATGTAAGACCGGCAGACATACTTTGCTAAGAACTTTACTTTTCGAATTCTAGGGGGTTTAAAAACGTAAAGGTTATTTTTAAATGAATAGGGTTATTTTTCTGATCGAAATGTAATGAAAAGTAAAAAAAAATATTATAATGGGGGCGTTATTTTTTCAAAACAAACTTATAGGTACATGTTGCCAACTCAATGGTTCAATTATTAATGCATTAAATTGAAGTAGGTATATCATATAAATAAATACAAGACAATATCACATTTCCTCAACAAAGACAATAATTCTAAAGTTTTGATGAAGGAAGTAACCCAACTCTAGTATCATAGTAATAAAACTCAATTAAACAATATGAAAGCGCATTAAGATTCAAGTATCGTATCAATAGCGAGTTAGTGTTTAGGTTTTATCATAGATGTCGCACTGTTTCTTGCTTAAAAGGGGGGACGGTCATCTGCCCAAACTTTGTTATGTCCGAAACTTGCGTTTGGTTTCAAACCCCCTATAACTTACTACTTATCCCAGCTTATTGTAGGCAGCCAGCGAAACGTGATGGTGACTAGCAGACTATAAACGCAATTGTTTCTAAGTTACTGTGGCCAATAAGGGGATGAGTGGGGTTGTAACAATCCCTCTTAATGTATTTCATTCACATATTCATTATGTTTTTTTAACAGAAATATAACAATTGACATTGTATTAAAAGACATATTCCATTTAAGAAGGGGGAGAAATTGAAAATGTTATAATAATTATTGTATGTTTATTATCGTCGCTTATCTAACAACACCGCTCAAGTCGAAAATTAGCGGTTTTTACATTTTAATGTCATTGGATAGAGCTACTCATTGCGCGTCGATCTACCAATCACATTCTAGATGTTTCGGATAATAAGAAATCAGAATTAAAAAAATAGTGACAGCACGCAAGTCGGTAGCCTATATAAAACATACATGGTTTTTTTGCTCTCCTGTAAAGTTGGTCAAAATGACTTGAGCGGTGTTGTAAGATAAGCGACGTTATACGAAAAAAATATAGTACAAACCATTTTTCTTATAAATAAAAATAAATAAAATACAACCAGATTTTGTATAGTATCATGAAATGCGCTATTAGACTTTTAACGGCCAATGTATAGGTACCTACATATATTAGTTTGACACTCCTTGATATATAGAATATAAACTATTATATTATCAAATGAATTTTGTTTTTGAGTACATAAAATTATAAAACTACCTCAAATTTAGCATATTCTCATATTTAATACCGGGTGTCCCAGATAACTTTTCCAGCATGGGGATCTCAGTATCTATAAGAGGTACAGGTTTGGTTAAATCAGATGAATTATTTGTAAGAAAGGGGTGAGTATTACTACACAAAAAAATATTCATAATTATATGTGGTTTAGGCGGTATACCCAAAAAACTGAAAATTCGAAATTTCTTTAAATGGCTATAACATTTTTGTCAAAGTAGATAGGTATTTTTTGTAGACGGTTTCTCAAAGCACTTTTATGTGTAGAATCGATTGCTGTATTTAGATTTTTTATATCACTTTTAGTTTCCGAGTTATGAGCCCTAACTTTAGTTTTTCTTATGGGCCACTAAGTTGGCTATGGCATATTTGAACGTGTTTTTTACTCTTCTTTACAACGATATGTCACATGCCATACTTATTTTCGAAAATAAGTCGATGTACTAAATGCCAGTGATATTTATTAAGTATTTTATTACAAACATTTAAGTGAGCCATGAAAAACAAAAATTGTAAACAAAAATCACAATAACAACAATCAAAATAACAAATGACTATTTGAAAACAATTAACTTTTAAAAAATAATACATTATAATTTTTTTTTACAATAAGTATGACATGTGACATATCGTTGTAGAGTAAAAAACACGTTCAAATATGCCATAGCCAACTTAGTGGCCCATAAGAAAAACTAAAGTTAGGGCTCATAACTCGGAAACTAAAAGTGATATAAAAAATCTAAATACACTAATCGATTCTACACAAAAAAGTGCTTTGAGAAACCGCAAACAAAAAATACCTATCTACTTTGTCAAAAATGTTATAGCCATTTAAAGAAATTTCGAATTTTCAGTTTTTTGGGTATACCGCCTAAACCACATAGAATTATGAATATTTTTTGGTGTAATAATACTCACCCCTTTCATACATATAATTCATCTCATTTAACCAAACCTATATCTCTTATAGATACTGAGATCCCCATGCTGGAAAAGTTATCTGGGACATCCGGTATAACACACATTTAAAACTGTTAAAATTTAATTATTATAGCAACTATACGTATGTGTATACTTAATGTAAACATTTTACCGTGCAATCTATTTTCAATCTTATAATAAAATGCGACAAGCCAAAAGTCAATAAAAACAAAATAAACACAACAGTATACAATAAAATTAATTTGGTACATCGTAAACCTTTAGAGGGTGAAGCTTTTAAAATGTCTGTTGCCATTATAAATATGATGAGGAAGGCAATCACGTAAAGGTCGTATTTGATTATAAGAACTAAGAAACAGGTGAGTAATTTAATTACTAGAGCTATAAACTGAAAGGTTAGGTAGCTCATAACGATTGACATTAATGAATAAATATCAGGGAGGAGTTATAAGGTCAAGAGTGACTTGGCGAGTCTAAAGGTTAACATTCAAGAGGGTAATCACTTATTAGATTTTCACGTGAATAAAAATATATATGTATATACCTACCTAGATGTCATCATTTTCACAAATATTCACAATACAGCTAATATGTCGTTGGATCTAAATAAATACATTGCAGTTATACATAAATAGTACCTAAATCAGTGCTGTCCAAATTGTATTAATCCGCGAGCTGATTTTTGTTTTGTAAACTTTGAAGTGCCGCTAATAACAGTATAAGGGAAAATATAATTCTATTATTACATATTTGTTTAATAAACTTTTTTACTTTTTGTAATAATAATAATTTTGAAAAAATCGAATGTGAAATATTAACAGACTTACACATTTTGAGAGTACGACCATAATCTCATTAACATCTGTATTTCAATCTGTGAAAGTCAAAATGTTGAAATTTACAAATATATTTTTTTTAAATAAGGCTCAAACCTCCTAAATCGGAAACAGATGTTTGCACATTGTGCGTAATAGAAAAAAAATGTTTTTAATAAAATTGTAGAGAATATTATTATATGTATAATAAAATAAATATATTATCCATTATTTCAATCCTAATTCATTTTATGTTTTAACAAAACAGTTCTTAGATATTGGTTTCTATTTTCTATAAATAAAAATGTATGAAAAAGTATTGTGGTGGCCATAGCAGTTTATTGAAATTTTTAAACACGTTAACCCAATAAAATATAAAGTAAAAAACAATTTTATTAGGAAATACAATATAAAGAAATAATTACTAATATCTGTTGTTTTACAATGTAAAATAAAAATAAAACATTTTTCCAACTACACATAATTTTATGATTTTCTTCCATGAACAAATCTATTTTTTTCTATAAATACCAAACAACATTATACTAGGCCGAAATATACATACATAATTTCCCCAATATCGAATTAATATCAACATTAAATTAATGCCAGTAAAATTGTTTTAATCACTGGCATTGATCTATTCAAATAAAATCAAACGAAAAAAAGGATACTTGGAAAGCATCGATAAAAGTAAAGAAATGGCATAAAAGCACGAAACTTTTTAATTGGATGTATATGGAAATACTACAAGAAAAAAACTATATACAGTGGACATGTCATGCGACATCAGGGCACGCTCATTTACATAACTATATGCAGCGTTTACAAAACAAACCTAGTCATGTGTCCGCGATTGTTTCGAATTTGAGCCGATGGTGATCGCGTTGTGTAATTTTTGTTAAATCTAAACTATTTTTATATCCTAATGACGAATTTTTGTGTAAATCTGAATCTTTGATAATTATCGGATATTTACAGATAATTATCCAGCCTCAATTTAACCCATAGAGTCTATCTTTAAGGGGTTAAGTGTAGTCAGAATTTTCAAGAAATCGATTTTCTTTTTTTCGCATTTTTGGAAGCTGCTACAACAGCTGAAGAACTATTATATGGCCCATTAATAGATGACTCTGTGTAAGTAATTAAATAATACATATTACTTTACGTAAATTGAGTGTAAAACTTTAAATGCGTTTTTCTCAAAACTATGTTTTTTGAACTGGTGACCACTGTAGCTCGAAAACCGCTCGGTAGATTGTAATGAAATTTATACAGCTTTTTGAAAACATGAAAAACTAGTGCCTGATCGAAAGATTTTTTTGTTTGTTTTAATTTCGATTTGTTATAAACAATTAACTGTTGGTTTTTTTCCCGAAAATCTGGAAAAAAATTTCCTGAGGCTACCATTTTGTTAATTTAAGAAAGAAAAAAAAAGCTTCGATCAGGCACTAGATTATCTATTAATAAAACTAATTTTTTTTGTCCGATTGAATTTGGATGAATCTCCAAGGATAAGTGATGGTCACCGCAAGGAGCTTCGGTTGGAACTGGATCAACACAAACAGCCATTTCTTTTAAAATTATTAATTTTTTTTCTAAAATTTCTGTCAAGTCAAGTCGAAACCTTATTTAATGATGCTATGTTTTTACTTTTATAAAATAAAATAATTTACTGGCAAAAAAATTTATTTAAAATTGTCATTTTTTCATGTCTCTGACTACATCTAACCCCTTAAGATAAGTATACTTTTATGTATATCCCTCCTTTTTTATTACTTAATAACTAAAACTTTGTTCATAACAATTAAAAATTAACAAAAAGTATCAACAAAAAATATTAAAATAGTTTCAAAAAGAAGATTTCGTTATCTACTTTTCAATTACATATTATTTAGGAGAATATTATCATCATTAGCATTAGATTACGTATTCTCGAATCTCGACTTGAGTCATGCGAAAATCCAGTTCAATCACAATTTCTGTATTCATATTTTTTAAAGTATTTTTATAGAGATAACTATCGTACTAATTATTTTTGATAAATATAATTTCGTACTTACTTAGCCAGGTCTAAATAACAATTAAAGGTCTAAATAACAAAATCTGTATATTATCCTACTAGGCCTTTACTTTTCATAATAAAAGAATATTTGAATTTACACAAGTAAAATTTTAATAAAAGTAAAAACTAATGACCTGCGTTTTGCTTCACTTTATCTGTGGGTAGGTTTAAGTACGGGGGCAAAGAATCCAATATTTAATAATTGTTCTTATTTTTAAATAATTTAAAATTTAATGTGCCAAAAGTGACACATTAAAAACTTCTCGTTGTTCGTGTACCATCATGCCCTATTTCAATGCCAAATACATTAAGGGAGTGTCCTGCTTTATGAGTCTTAAAAAATCCATTTTTTTTATTGCTTAAATCTCTTCCTAATATATCTAAGAATATGTCTGTAATGTTTTATAGGCAAATTCGAAATATTTTCAAAAATATAGCATTAATCGCAGTGGAGTGTCCAGAAGGTATACAAGCGCTCGGGCATTTTGAGCGCTCGCTTTTCCCCTCGGTTCGAATAAATCCGAACAATGTACCTACCCGAAAAGGTTCAATTATCGTCTAAAACAATATTTTGAATTTGTATAAGCGCCGGGTTAAGCTATAGTACAAATTATAATGATATATTTCCTCTCCGTTTAACTGCTTTTTCTGGCCGTAAACTTGCGTGTTTTCTCGAGTTTTAATTTTTATCATTTTTCTAAATTAGCGGGTGTGATTGCAAGAAAACTAAACGACCAATCAAAATGAACCAATGCTTGTTGTCTTCAGTTTTAAATTCTCTTCCGTATGAACTAAAAAGATTAATGAAAAAAAAATCTAAACAACTTTTTTAGCAAGTTGAAATGAATTCTTTTCTTGCAAAAAGCACTTTTTTTCAAACCTGACATTTTTTTTAATTTTAAAATTTTTTGGGTTTTTCTTAGTTCATATAGAAGAAAAATATATAAAAATTAAAACTTACTTTGGTTTTTTTGTCTCAGACAAAAATTACGAGCTTCATCTTTCCCGCCGATTGGTGACTGCGATTGTAAGGCGTTGTACAAAATTTCATATAAATTGGTTGCGTTTGAATATTTTTGTCTTAATAAATTTTTTTTAACGTTCAAATATGCAATAAAATAATCTGAAAAGTTTACTTCACTAGCTTATTTTTTTCTATCCTAAAAAAATTCTCCAAAAAACGCTTATGTTTTGCCTCATAAAGCAGGATACTCCCTTAATAACTGCAAATAAAAAAAGTTACACTATAATGTAAACCTTCATATAAAAATATGCTGACTAAAGTTTACCTACAACGTTTTATTAATATAAAACTAATCCATGCAAACAATTAATAACAAACAATTAACAAAGTAACATATACTTTATAATCCAACACTAATTAGCTGTTAATAGTTAATACTAACAATACACACACACAGCCAAACAGAAAATATGAAAAACACGAATCTAATCAAGGAGCACTTTGACTCAATTAAAAACAGCCTGTTAAATAATTCATAGAAGAAAATATCCTTCCCTGTATACCTACCCCCTTCCGACCCCGACAAGTGCGACGACCCTGTGTCACCACCATCTAGCACGCGAACGATTATGTATGGAAACAAGTAAATTTCCGTCCAGAAAAAAACTCTATCTGATTGTTGTGGAGTGTGTAATATAGGCGAATCGTAAGTCGCGGTGGGTGTGAGGCTCGATTGTAGGGGTGGGGGTTGTAATAAAATTACCATATTAATTGAATATTTGTGGTTGAACATGTAACACCGAGTACGAGGTTTATATACTATGTATGTGTGTGTGTATGCATGTGTTGGATATTGTGAGTCCCTAGAGATGACATATCTGTAGGTACCTATATTATAATTATTATACAGAGTACTACAACTATAAATACATTATGTGTCTGACGTATCTTGTATACATTAATATATGTATACACAGTATACCAAGTTAAGATTGCATGTTTTATTATTTTGATTTGAAATTTCCCATTTTTTTAAACATGTAATAAATTTAACAGTACCTATGTTTCATAATATACTTCATGCACAGCAACAATTAGATGATAACAGTACATATTATGAACTGTTTGGATAAATAAAAACGTTATTGTTAGGTGATTATAGTACTCTAGGAATAAGTCTCCAGTTTCGTCAAAGTGTTATTTTGAACAACCATGGAAATCTTCAAATGGACCAATCAAAGCCCAACATTTGCTATTCAACAGACGGGTACCAAGTTGTCAATACAAACATACTGGTTATAAAGATTGGTGGAATTAGACATTAAAGTGTTTGTTATGCAATCTACTTTCGAATCCTTCTAATAATAACTTGATTAGTTATAAAAGAGCCCTTTGAGCAAAGTAAAAAAAAAAATTGATAAAATATTTTAACAATCTTTTGTAGGTACATATTTAAATTATTTTATAAATTAATATAATGATTTTTCAATATCCCAATGTTTTGATGACTTACTAAATGAGCTATTACTACAAAATGTATTTAAATTTTTATATAGGAAACTAGACTATAATATTTATTTAAAGCGGATAGCCACTGTGACGGAAAAAAATTTGTTTAGATTTTTTTAAAGTTTACATATTCATAAATATATTAAATATGTTTACAAAAAATTGAGTTTAAATTTTGAAAATTGACGGAGTTACAGTCAATTTAGTGAGACGATGTAGCACGACCGGTTATGACATAACAAAAACATTATCTCGGAATGACATTTTTCGACCTGGTCGACACGATTCCTCAAAGACTAATGAACCGATTTCAATTTTTTTTTATAATTTTCGTAATTAAAGTAGCTATCGTTGCACGTAGCCGATTTTTGAAATTTTGATAATTACTATTTTTAAAACCGCTCTAACGAAAAAAAAAAGGTTTTAAAAATGAAAAAAAATTTCAAACGATCGCCATTTTGTCAAAAAATAAAATAAAATAAAACGGCTACGTGCAACGATAGCTACATTCATATAGATATTGATAAAATTTTTATTTATTTTTTCCATATAACCCTTCTCGAAATTTCGAGTCGACCATAGAGAAAAAAAATTTTTTTGGTCGTCACATCGAGGCTCATAACTTTGTAAATATTTAATATTTTTCAATAAAAATTGATATTAAATATATACTTAATAAAACGTCCTTTACCTGATTCAAAAAATATATAGTTATATCTGTGAAAAAAATTCCCAAACATTGACAATTTTTTGACCCGTCACAGTGGCTATCCCCCTTATATGATTTTTGTCATCTACTCATTATCAGTATATTTAAAAATATATATAGATTTTTATATGTTACTTTGGTTGTTTGCACATAAATGATATAAATGAATAGTAATATTTAGTAAATATAGTGGTATATCCTTACATAGATATGAACAAAACTTTCTTAAATCATACATGGTGGAGGGGCTGGGAAGTACCATTATTATTAATTATTAAAATAAAGATAATCAAAATCTTATGAAGATCATAAAACTTTTCAATGGTACATAACTAAATACTCATATAGACTGTACATTAGACATGTTATACCGTATATTCAATATGTTACTGTGTAGATAATTGTGAAGATTAAAATTAACTATTATGTATATTTATATAGATATGGACACTAAAAATGTACATTAAATTACAAATATAAGTATATTATGTTTGTAGGGTTTATAACAATGAGTTCTTATTTATATCTTATTGCTTTTTAATAACATTTTATTTATAATTTTATAATTTACATATAAAATAAAATCTAAATCTAAAATACACAAAACTTTCAAGACCGCTGAGAAGTTTTGTTCGTGACTGGGTACAGTTTAAATGTCGCGCTGTAGAGTTTGGCCGGAAGTGATATTAAGAACCGGTAGCAGGCGTCGACTCCGGAACACACCGGAACCCGTACCGGACCGCCTGATGTCGCTAAGATTATGGTCATCGTACCCGCCTATCTCTCCTACACATTATACTACGTGTCTATATTTCTTATGCCCACATATTATAATGGTTAAGGTAGAGTTATATATGTATATATTACTTATATATTAGAATATTATAAATCAGAAAGTGATTATAATATAGACATTTTTTAATATAAAATATCAAACTTTTTGTTGTTTCTCAAATGACACTTATAAATTAATAAAAAATAAAATTTTGTTAATTATTACGTACGTCTAACTATTTCCCAAAACAAATTTATATCAATTTAAATAAGTATCTAATTAGCATGACAAATAATCATTCGTGTAGATTGCAGGCTAGATACAAAAGTTAGCGTGAGTTAATGACTATAATCACCAAAGGTTTTTCAGATAAAATAATAAAAACATAATCAATCAGTGTGGTAATTTATTTACTAAGTAAATTTCAATTATATAAAAGTAATTTTTTTTATGCGTCATTGTTTTTATTTGGAACGATTATTTAATTTTACATTGATAATTACTATTATTAAGACCACATAATTTTCAAATAAACACTTATAAAATTAGGAATGTTTATGTGAGTAACTTGTAGAGGTGGGGTCTCGTGAAAATTTCATAAAATTAAAATAGTCAAAATTACAGTTACACCCTTCACTTTAACATGTTACTAATGACAGTACTTTTAAAATTCTGGGAGCAGTATTTACCCATTAGTTCGCAATAATGTATTTTTGTGTGTGTGTCTATATGTGGATGCTATTACTCAAAAATGACAAAACACAATAAAGTGAAATTTTGTATTTTAAAATCAAACGTCTCGGATAAAAATCTACTATTTAAAAAAATGATCCTATACGAAATTTGTTTTATATAATTAGACAATCCCGTGAATTATGCTCGATAAATCATTGAATCATTACAATTTTGGAAAATTATTTATCTGTTAAATAATTTTTTAATTTTATAAAAATTTATGAATTTTATAAAAATTACTTTCTTGATTATTATTAAGTATATCTTGACTAACTTGTTATACATTAGTGTTGTTATTATATTAAATGTGATTTTAATTAAAACCAAATCGCAATTAACTAACAAATAAACAGTACTCAAACATTCAAGAAATAACTCTCACAAGTTTGTATAAGTGTCGGCGTATCAAAATCATGAAACAGCCCTTAATTTGCAGCAGTGCGTTGATCCAAGTAGACATGATTTGACACCACTTTAGAGTCAGTTCCGCTACGTGTTTAGAGACGTCAGTTATAATCTTGTCAAATAGTGGTGTTGTTATATCTCTAAACTCACTCACCCTAACTCATTCCGCCCCGTCTTAAACTCTAAATCTGTCTATCCTATCTGGTTATATTACAACAATGCAAGCATTTTGTCAAAATGTTTGCACAAAATAATACAAATCGACAGTAGCATTATACAGTGTGTCCCATTTTAATCTATCACCCCCCCTTTTTTATCTATCAAGTAAATAAAAAAATGCTTCAAATAAAAGTTGTTTGATTTTGAGGGGGACCCAAAATGGCGTTATTAATTTTTGATTTTCATGGTCAAATAGGTCCAACATTTTTTTATTACGGTATCTTATTGTTTGGAAAAAACAGGCAGTTTTTGTTTTAAAAAAAAATTGTATGACCTCATTTTTTTTAATATTTAACAAAATAATTTTAGATTTTAGATATTTACTAATTTTTTACTCGAAACCCATTAACTTTAGAGGAAAAGTATACGAAACAAAAAATGTTTATTTTAATCTGTATTTATTAGGAAATTATATCGGGATTTTTTTTGTAACTTTTAGTCTTCAAAATATTAACGCAAAAAAAATTTTTTTTTAAATCTGAAATCATTTTCTTAGTTACATCAGATTAAAATAAACATTTTTTGTTTTTTACACTTTTAAGTTAATGGGTTTCGAGTATTCGATATATTTAGTTATACTATTTTTGTTAATTATTAAAACAAAAATAAATGTTATTAATTAGATATTTAGTAACAACAGAACGTTATAGCTCCAACATGGGATTTATTAATGGTAATTAAATATTGTGTTCGCCATTAGTCAATATATCAAATCTCGTTATATATAAATAATATCTTTTCTCGGTGTAAGTACTAAATCTGTCTCATCTCTGTAGGGACTACAATACCTGAACTAGAGCTATTAATTATACTGATAGTTTTTATTATTAATCTATCATATGTATGATGGATTATTATTTTTACTATTTAATTTCATGTTATTTATTTTTATCGTATGAAATATAAATATTTTTTAGATATAAAACGAACATTTTACATTAGTTAAATTTCTCAAGACTCCTCGAGAATTTAATTTCTTTTCTCGATATATGAAACATTATAATACGAATATAGACACTTTTGTTTATATTTGTTTCAAGTGAGTATAGTGTATTGACCAATCAAAAAAAGTTCGTGTGTATAAAAACAGAAAATTTTATGTAATGTAAATATTAATAATATAAATTTCTACTTCACATCATCAAAAACAATGTCAAGGAAAAAACTATTATTTGATGCATAGATACCAATATACTCAATGAATGATTGATCTTAACAAAAAATGAAAAAAATTGAAAGTTAAGGTATGTACCATATTGTACCATATGTATATCCGAAATCGGAGAGTACAAATTTAATTATGTTTTAAACATTAAAAAATAAAGTTATATTTATAAGTTCCAAACTGAATATTTAAACTAGATATACATATTATGTAAATTCTTATATCATCATTATAATTGTGTATATGTGATTATAATAACAAAATGGCTTATTAAATCCACATAAACACAATAAACTTGCAATACAAGGGCTACACTTCGTCTACTTTCTCCAAATATCTTGTTATTCTTCTTGCGGCCTTCTGCATAATTCATGTTTCAAAAGTAACCCCTTATCTTCCACGAGATAAGTTCCATTGTTAGTAAAAGTTTCCCTTCCTCAGCCTCATAATAAATGGTACGTATATGTTGAAATGTAAGCCAGGTATTTAAAGCTGAAAGTCACATTTTTCATTTCTAATGTTGGCAGTATACACAGTCTTCGAGATGGAACTAATATGCATGTTTATTTTAACAAAATATTGTGTATTAATAATTCAAAAATACGTTCACTAAAGTTAGATATTTCACTAACAAAAATTAATTATAAAATAATGTTTTTAGTTTTTAATTATATACTCTCTATCCATGTTATATTCGAAACTCAACCCGAACCTTTAGTTTTCAGGTTCATTTAATTTTTTTAAGCCCACACATATTCCTTATTGAACCTACAAAATCCAGGTTATTCAATCCAAATAGGTGGAATGCTATTGGGCCATAAACTGAATTGAAAATATACTATGTACATGAAAGTATATACTATACTTTCTAAAACCGAATCATAAATATGGTTGAACTCCACTACTCAATGATTTGTTCTATCTAATTCATATATCTATCTAATATATTTCCCATCTCTTGAGAAGAAAAAACGTCTTGTAAAAACTTTTAACTTCTGCAACGAGACAAACAAATCACACATAGGTCGTAGATATTTCGATTTGTGGGTTATAAGACCGTTTGTAAATCAAATGTTCATAAACGTGTTCAGTATAAAAAGAATCAAATCTCAGGCGGTATCTGTTATGGACCCTAAATATTGATGATCCCTCCCGATTCCACACAGCCACTGCCGCTGAGTTATTCCCAATATCTGACAAATCGTTTGCGCTTGTATTATGTAATACTTACAGTACATTCAACAAACATACATTCATATTTGCTATTTTTGTTTCATTATTGCTAGTCAGTCAACCCAGTAAGTAAAATCAATGGATTAATGTCATGAATAACAAATTTATAAATTAACTTATCAGCAGTTATTTTCTTAGTATAATCAACGTTTTTAATAAAACATGTGTATGATTGGAATTACAATTGTGTACATCAATACATCGTATAGCTGCTTATAAAAATTCACTTATTTGTAATTGAAATATTTACATAAACTTATCACCCTTTCCGAAATAAAGACCTTGTTATAAAAAGCTTGTCAATTTTAATTAGTGATATGCCCATATTATTTTAATGGTTCCCACATTAATACTTATTGTACAGAAACTAAAACAATATTTGACATTACGAATGAAAGAACACTGCTCCACCGACTGTACTAAACATCAATCGCGTTGATATTGTAGTCGTATATCCACAGATTTGTAATAACATAGAGTATCACGACATGAACATATGTAAAAAAAAGAATTTCAAGTTTAATCTACAGGGCGAGAGATATTCCATGTCGATTTAAAAATCCGGCACGTTCCTTCATTCGTTTCGACATTACGCGGACAGGATCTACCTCATCCCATTCCTCCTTCATTGCCTATGCTTGTTCGCACGTGCTCGTGCGTATGCGTGCGTGAGTGGCGTGGGACGTTCGCCTGATCCCATCGAATCTTGCATTTTAATATTTTTATTACATCTTGTTTTCGAACCCTATTTCGGAATAATTTTATTGCCGTATCATCTCGCAATTTTCATATTTCGATTCTAACACATTTTATTATGTTTCGATTTCTACTTTTGTTCTTTTTCTGTAGATATTAAGTATTTAAACTATAGTATTTTTTAACTTATATAATTCTGGTAATGTACTCAAAATTTTCATAGATTACAAATACATTTATCTAATACTTTAAATCAATTTATTTTAATTAGCAAGTATAGGATATCAATATATTATTTTAGTTTCCAGCTGGCTAAATGTTATCAAAAATATTTCAGGTAGGTATAGTCGAAATAAAATGGCATAAGTATAGCAATTTTCCGTTGGGCGAACCCAAGTAACAAAAGCATCAAATGTCAAAATACTAAATGAAGATTTAACTTTTGAAGTAGATTATAATATTAAAAATACTTCAGCGGAGTATTATGATTAATTGTGAAAAATAATTGTTTTAATTATTAAAAATATAAAACCATCAAAGGCATCCTATTTTCTGCATTTTATAAATAATTTGTAAGCTTCTTTTGATGTATATTGCATAGTTAACTACAATCGATATGATAATGAAACATTTCTATACTTTCATTTGAAAATATATTATAGGTATGTATTTCTACCTCTTTAAACGTCATGCAATCGGTATAACATTCTTACTGACAAAAACTGATTGTAAAAACATGTTATTGCACACGTCTAGTTTTAAATGCAATACAAACCGATCTGTGGGGCTGTTTGGGTGGGTAGCTTGGGGTGGCGCCACGTTGAATACTTAATGAGTATATTATGTATCAGATAGAAACTAACAGCTCCGTTGAGACTTTGTTGACATTTAGTTCGTGTTACCTAGGTGTAGTTATAAGATTGCTGATTTTAGATACAGTCCAGGACAGAGGTGGATACATTATATTTATGATATTTCAATGCCATTTACATCTTATACTTGTTTTGAATTTGCTTTGAAATTTCGATATTCGGTATATTTTTTATTTGAATTAAATAATAATAAATAAATAATTAAATACAATTTAAATATTTGTTGAAAGAATAAAATATGCACCAACCAACATGCAGTGTTAATTTTATGAAAAAAATAATATGTTTCTTACTTTATTAGTTCATAAAAAATATTTTAATACTCATATCAGTATTAGATTAAATATCTAAGATAAAAAGTAAAATTAATAGGGAAGATGACCCAATTTTTTAAATTAAAATCTAAGCATTCATCGTCATTTAATTAAATATTACGTCTTTTCTACCCTAAATAGATAATAAACTTAACAAAACTTATAATAATTAATTTCTAAATTTTAAAATTAGTTTTATAAAAAAATCTTGTTTAAAATTTATAAAAATAAAAAAATTGAAACTGTAAAATGTTCACATTATAATACATAAATTCAAAAAATATAACATATAAATTGATTTTTCCTTATTTATATTATTATACTGACTCGCTAAAAGTTCCTTAGTCCGCCTAGGATATCAACTGACTTGGAAAACGACAAAATAGGCATATTCATACGTCCCTTGTTTCGTAATCATGACGATCTCAATTTTATAGCTATTTTATTAAAATATATTTCATATTTTACATAAAAAACTTTACAAAATGTTAATTTTAATTGTACCAAAATAAAACAAATGATATGAAACCGTAGATTACATGAAATATTGTTCATTTTTTCACAGTTAATGTATAGGTTTATTATTTAAAAGTTTTGTAGTTTGTATTTTAAATTCAGTCATTAACTATTTCTATTTTATTAGTCGTATTTTATTACTTTTTACTACATGAATATAGAACAGAATTAAAGAAAGATTAATTTCTCATTAAATTTTTAGTGTACGTACAAGTACATTGTACAGTACATTCATATACATATATGTATGTATTAGAATATTTTCAAAACATTTACCTCGGGTTGCACAAAGCAAATTAAATCTCGATGAGTTAATCAGTACATAGTATAATACATAGAATAAGGTAAAAAAATGTCATATTTAGTGATTTTTTCATTTACTAATTGAGAATAAGATTAATCATGGATTGAATACAACTGATTAACTAATCGTGAATTATTTTGCTTTATGCAACCCGAGGTTAGACACTTGCAGCTTATAAATATAAAAGTGATAATTAATTTTGTTATTTATTGATTTTTCTCTATTTATTCCAGATTCTGCGTAGGCGATAGATTCTACTTATGCGAGAATAAAATCTTGTGCGAGTACGACTACGAGGAGAGGTTGGTGTTCGCGAACATGGCCTACAACCCTAGCAGTCTAGCTCATATCAAAAGACAGACAACGAATCTTCCACCGCCGCCTCCAGTTCTACCGGTCAAGTATATAAATATTTCACTTTTCAAAATAAATACACATATGAAATAGTTCATTGTTGTTAAAATTCAATTCTATAATCAGTGCAAGGAAGTTCTTTTTCGCACTGAAAATGAGTTTGATTGAAGCCAAAGAGATTAAATATATACGAAAAACAAAATTTGATTTTATAAGTAGGCATCAATTTAAGTAAATAATTTAAAGTTGATTTGATACAAAATATACAAAAATTAATTGAATGTAGTTAATCGCTTTGTCTTCTTAACTTCTCGCATACGTCTATTCTTTACAGTCAAATATATGCTAACAATATAAATAGATTTTATTTATCTTAAAAACAGTTAATTATACCGAAAATGTAATAAATTTGAGATAATTACAATATTCAACAAAAAAATACTTTTGTAATACCTATAACAGGAACCAGACAGGTCCAGGGACATAAACATTTAATAAAAAAAAAAATACCTATAACAGAGATTTTAATAGAAAATTTAGGAGACTTTTGGCATGCCGAAACCGAATTTGTTGCCCAATTGGTTTCATCACGTCAGGGTTTTTAAGATATTCTAACCTAAAAGTCCCAAAAATGACTATATTGGCAATGTTAAAGAATTTATTATCAAGTAGGTAATTTTTTTCTAAAGTTTTCGGTCACGGTAAAAAATAGTATTATCTTTCCTCTCTAAAATGGATTTTAACTTTTTACTGTAAGATTTTTTTAGCCGAGATGTACTAGTTTGAAGATATGATATTTTTGTTAATAGAGTGTAGTATAGTAGATACAATGAACATTACTACATATATCTTCAAAGTAGTATATTTCGGTAAAGAAAAATCGCATAGTAAAATGTAAAAAATCATTTTAAAGAGAAAAGATAGTACTATTCGAAATCATGAAAGAAAACTTCAGAAATAAATTACCTACTTAGTAATAAATTCTCCAACATTGCCAAAATCGTCATTATTGGGACTTTTAGGTTCGGATATCTAAAAAACTTGACGTTATGGAATCATTTGGGCAACGAATTCGGTTTCGGCATGACAAATATCTTCTAAATCACCTATTCAAATTTCTGTGAATTTTTTTTGTTTCATAATTATTATATAGAACATTTAAATTATTTTACATTTAAAAACTTTTACAGTCGATAACACTTTTCAAACGCGTTTGCTTATTAAGGACTATTTGACTTGAAATTTCAATATTAATAATAGAGATAAACAAGCACAACAGTTTTCAGAATCACTAATCTATACAAATACGCTTTAGTTCTATTTTAATCAATTTATAATAAACAACAATTATTCTCCACTAACGACACCTGACAGCCGCCAAATGTTTTAACTCTTGAACGAGCGCGTAAAACAAGGAGACACAAATTTATTCTCCCTTGATTATAATTCAGCCGGAAGATGCAAAATAAAGCCATCGGCGATCTCACCGGCGTCTGTCTTAGCTACGTAAACACCTTCATGAATGTGGTCGGGGTGTAGGGGGAATATACCATACTAACATCACAGGCGGTCAATGGTAAAAATAATGTGAGGATTTCTATTATTTTAATATGTTCTGTTTTACTAAAACGTTAATTCTTAAAAAAATATACATTAAAGGAGAGTTTTTGTTACTACTAATATTCACGTATAATGAAAAAACCACTGAACTGATTTTGATTAAGTTTTTTTTATAATATTCGAAATTTTCCTAGAAATGTTTAAAATTATAAACATTATTCAAGTTTCATCTCCATGATGCTGAAGAAAAACATTAATATAATATAAAAAAATTAAATTCGTTTTGATCATCATTGATATAAACTTTAAAATCAATTATTTAAATGAGATTTTAATTTTAAATATTAATCCATTACCAGAAAAGTGAGAATGATAGAATTTAGTATGTTTATTATTTATTGTTTATAAAAATACTTAAAAATAAACAAATATACGATGTGTATTTTTTTATCAATTTGAAAAAAATATCTGAAACAAGAATATGATACTGCCATGGCTACTTATAATATTTGTACTTTTTGCTCTATAGCAAATATCCTCTTCAAGATTCCTCGTTCATATAGTACTTCTATAGCTGAAAAATTACTCAGTTTTTAAATATTACCAAAAAACTGTAGTACTGCATCTGTTATGTATTATAATTACTCCTGTAACCTATACATGCAGCACCATTGTTGAGCATTATCTTAACGTCTCTAAAATAAACATAGGTGTACTTGTTTGCTCTGTAACGTGTGAAATCGCTTACTAATCGTCTTAAACATTACAGGCGTCTGCCAACATCCCAGAGCAACGCGTTTTACCTTCAAAAGAACACCGTTTGTTATTGTCGGGAGTAAAGACGGCCCAACACGTACAGTTAACCTTTGATAACCTTTGTAACACGAATAATTTCTCATGTCTGATCCATTTAGATGCAAAAAATATATATCTAAATATTTCGAGTTTATCAACAAATATCTATGTAAAGTTAAATTATAAGTATAATTAAATTTGTAATCGCCTTGTATATTTATAGTCAATATGATCAATATAATCAGTGTAATACCCTGTAAAAATTTAAATGTTAAATGTTCATTTTAAAGAATAGATGAAAAGGTAACTTGACGCTTTTATGCTGTTTTATCAAATAGTGCCGTTAAGGTATCATGGAAACGTTTGTTCGCATCGGCTTGCTTTTTATATACACACTAGCGGACCCGCCCCGGCTTCGCACATGAGTTAATATTTCACCCCCTTCATGTATGAAGGGTTGTAATTAATTTCATTAGATCCGGCGGGAAAAATATCACGGAGTGAGAGTTTTAAGGGGGGAAAATAACCTCTTATCTCGCATAGGAACCGATATATTTACGATTTCTTCAGACTATCGTCACTGCTTATTCCTTATGTTACCTAACGTATCAAAATATATCCTATAAACTGACCAAAGAACATATCTATAAATTAAAAAAAACACTCGGTAATCGGATTATAAGCGCACAAACAAACAGACAAACATATAGAGAGACGTTGAGCTATACAATATATGTACCGTAAACCGGGGTTACTTTGATTCACGGGGTGACATTGATAACAACTTCTACTCGTCGTGCATATGCGTTTTTAGAAAAAACGGAAAGCATCTTTGGAATTTTTTTTTGACGGTTGACAGCACTGATAGTTACGTCACTATCGACCTGTTGATCAATGTGAATGCGCCGATATTTTTTGAAAAAAAAAATAAAAAGTATGTAAACGATATTTTAATGAATTTTCAAGGTTGCAAAACTTTACTGATAACTTGTTTATTTATAAGAATCATAAATATGTTAGCACATCATATCAGTAGGTCTATACCGAACGTTTCTATAAAAAAATTACAAAATTCTAACCTCAAAAATGACAACGTGGGTAAGGAATAATGTGCATGGGGTGTCTTTGATCAACTATAGGGTTTACATTGATCATGCAGTTAAAGTTATCTAGAGGTCGCTGCGCCCCTGACAAAAACTGAACTTTTGTCATCACGTTTTTTGTGACCCTAAAATTTACTTTTGCGCCCTCTTTCAATTTTTGATGACAATTTTGTAGTCCTCATGTCACTTTAATCATAATAATGCTATTCTGGACCATTTTGCCTCCCTTCCACCCTCTAGACTTACTGCGATTTTATAGTTATTTTAACTTTTTGTTATTTGTTTTCAATTATTTATTAATAGTCCAGTGCATCTAGCATCATTGAAGTAGATAAACGAATTCGACCAACCTATATGATATTTATAAGCTCCGTTTATTTATTTTATATGTAGTAAAGTTTTGTTACTTCATTCGTGCTAGATTGACTAAACTATAACATATTCTTTCAAAAAATGCCTCCTATCTATAAAAGAAGTAACCCAACATCAAAAAAATGCGTGTAACTTTCCGATTTCTGTAATAAAAACAGATGGTATCAAAGTAACCCCACTCTTAGTTTAACTTTGATCACGTACTTTTTATTTTTTTTATAAAAACTATTGGGCCTAATTTTTTTTTATTTGGCATATCGATAGTATGAAAAAACCCGATAATTCAGTTTTTTTTGCAAATTTTTATTCACCATACTTTAGATTTTACAGCCCTTTAAATTTCAAAAATGATCAAAGTAACTCCGGTTTACGGTATATGAAGACATGTAACGGAAATTGACGAAAGTTACCAATCAAGTTCCGAATCTAAAATAATCGACGAACAATTTGTTCCGTTCGCTTAACTTGCAGACACATCTTTGGCCAGTTCTTTTTAAGTTGAAAGTGAGAAAAAAATCAGAAGTGCAGAAAAAAGTATCTATGTGACCGGCACCTAATTTGTACGTATCGACGCTGGAATTATATTTTGCTTTAGGCGCCAAAACCACAATTTTTTATTGTTCGTTATTTGACACCAATTGTTTATTAAAACAAATATTGTATGGACTGTATTTTTTTGTCAAAATTATATCTTTTTTCTCTAGATACTAGTTGTAATTTTAGCAATTACACCAAAATTACTTTCCGCGTCGATAAATATAAAAGTAATAATAAATATCTTAAGGTTTTTCTTATTTATAGCTGAGTAATTAGCAGACCTTTAAGTGTATAAGTGTAGTGCAATACTGCTTATTATCTGAAAATTATTTACCTTTTATACAGTTCTAGATAGTTACAAAGATATATACCTATTCTTTATAACGATAAATTCCCGAATTGATTTTTTAAACAGTGTTTCAAAATTATTGTAAAATTAAATAATAAACACATATTAACGATTTCTATATCATCTAACATCGCTAACCCCTTTAAACAAACATTTTTACAAACTCCACCCCATCTTTACCTTCAAATACCCAACACTACACATGCATTCCTGCTTTGAAGCTAATTAAAACATTCCGTATCCTGTAGTATGTAACATTCCCCTCTTTTCCCCTGCCCACCCAAACACATAGAGACCGTAAGAGCTCCCACTCCTCCATTCTACATGGAATTATGAAACACACTGGCTTCTTACGCATAATTGGTACATTGTTGTTTTATCATATTAGAACTTGAGGACGAGCTATGTCTTAAGGATAAACGGGTCGAGGGCTAGAATATAAGGATTATATAGACTTACCTGTACGTCGTGTACATACTGTAAATTACTAATGAGAACCATGCTTGTTTTGCAATAAGAGGTATATTCCAAATAACCCTTGCCCTATGTTTATACTTGAACTCTCGCCCCCTTATGCCGCCTTTACTTGCTGTCTTTTTGTATACGTGATGCGTGTATGTATATATAGTTATAATGTTTTCATATTTAATTTGTTTACTACACAATATGAAGCGATGGGTGTGGGGTATAAGAAAGTCAGAGTTAATTAACTGAATATATATAGTAGGGGTGTCCACTAATTTTTACATAGTTGCCAATTTTTCAATCAAAAGCCATCCACAATCTTTTTTTTATTGAGGTGAAAACAAGTTTTTTTTAGATTGAATATCAACCAGAAATCATTACGAATATTTTCTTCTGAATTAAGTGAAGCAGCAAACCACGAAGTTGAAACGTCAATAATAGAAATGTGGGACAAACCTTTATTATCTAATTTTATTAAGTATTCAATTAAATAATGTAATATACCTTACTAAATGAAATTATAAAAAACCAAATATATACCACGAAAATAATTTTCGAATACTTTTTATTTTTGTTGAAAGCTTTAAGTAATCACATTCTATTTGCATATCATAATATTTAATTAATAAAATCTTTAAAAAATGTATTTATTCAAAAGTTACATGATAATAATTATATGTTTATATGGATAATAATAAACACTTCAATACAAATAAGTATAAAATTTGTAAGAAAATTGATATCATAGGATATTTCCATGTGCACTTTTACATTACCAAAAATACATTCACCCTACGCTGTCATAAAAATTTATTTAAAAAATAAAATATGGAAAAAACCCACATACACATCAAATTCTCCCCATTTCAAAGATAAAGAATCATTTTGTTCTCGATTACCGCAGTTAGTTGATGTTCCCGCCGTCGCTAACGAGCAGCGCTCAAATCGCATGTCATTTGTTAACAGCGTTGTTCGCAAGCTTCGCAAGGTACATACACATGGTTTGTATGTTTGTGTAAGTTGTATAGGATTTTTCAAGTAAATTTCTTTATAGAGGTGCGTATATTAGATTATTATATTTTATTTTAATGTACATTTGTATATTTAAAATACATATGTTTAAAATGTATAATGTTTGAAAAAAGGGTGTCAATTAGCAACAAAATATTTTTTTATATAATGAAGTATTAAAAAACAATAAATGAATAAATGGAAACGTAAAATTGTGTTTTTTCTCATGTTCTTAAGTCAAGTAGAACTGCCAATTGCTTAGTATTGCTTATTTATTTGGCAACTTGAAAACGAATATTATCATATATTAAACTACTAGTAGTTTAATATATTATTAAGTCATCTTTATCCTTACATATTATAAAACGCAACGTCTCTCTGTCTGTCTGTTAGTGCGCTTATCACTCGAGAACCACTTATCCGATTTACCTATTTTTTTAATTCATAGATATGTTCTTTGGCCAGATTTTAGTATATAAGGAATAAGTAAATAGTGACGATATTATTAAATCAAGTCGGAAAAAAGTTTGCCGCCAGCACGCTCTATTGCGAAATACTACTTACACCGTTAAATATTGAACAATTTAATACAGTAAAGATCTATCAAGAATAAAATTAATTTATTTAATTAATTTATTAGTTAAATCGCGGGCGCAGCTAATAATTTATTAGGTTTAAATATTAAAATTTGTATTAAAAAATTAAATTAATTTTAACATCTAAATAATATCATGATAATTATTAAGTATTAAACATTTCAAAAACTACATATCCGAACAAATCACACAGACACTAGTACACTGTGACTGTATGCGTGTGAAGCAGTTAGTAGACGCCCAACGGGAGTCTGAGACCCGCACAGGTGTTTACAGACCTCATTTAGATCTCCCACTACGGATAGAATTATCTGACGCCGGAATAATGATACGTACTTAATCTTTACAGTACCAACTGCTTTTTCACATTATCCGCGCACATTTACGTTGTGATATCTCTGTTGTTGTTGTTGCTGCTGTGGTAGTAGTGATGGCAGCACTGGTGCAGTGCAATGAATCACGGTAGATGGCGCGTTAGTAACAAATAAACACTACAGTTACTAGATGTTTTTCTTCTCGCGTGATGTTTTTGATATTTGTTTTATTTCTGAACAACTTTTCATAGCATGTACATTTTTATTTAATATTTGTAGTACTTGATATTCTAGTTACTAGAATTATTTTCATATTTATTAAAATAAATAATATATATTATGAAGTGGGTAATTAATTTTAAATAGGTATATACAAACTCGCACAGCAGTTATTCAGAATGATCTTTCTAGACGGTTTTCCAACAAACGAAAAAAAAATATTTTTTTTAAATTGAATGAAAAAGTTACCATTTTTAAGAACAAAACTGAAACTTTGTTTTCAGCGACATACTATTTTATGTAAATCTTGAATTTGTCAAATAGTATTTTCTATTCTAAAAAGAATTAATGAAAGCATGTTTTTATCGATCACTTTTCTTCAACACATAACAAATGACGCTGTGTGTTGTATCTCAAGCATAATATCTTCAAGAGATATATTAGAGCCTTCGTGCTGATTAATTACTGTTTTTCTCATGATGATCTCCCGATTGCATGTTCCATGGACATGATTATTTGTAAATGTGCAAACAATGAAATGAATAGATATTTAGTAGATAGGTACACCTACTACATGTAGTAATTAATACTGATACAGAATAAGAGTTTCCAGAAATTTTACAAACCAAATAAATAAAGAAAATAATTATATGGTAAATGATTTTAAACTCATACGAAACAATTCTATTTATAAGATCAAGATTTTTGTATTATAACTTATTCTTTAATAAGTATACAAACAATTATTTTATTTTATTATTTCTTCAAAAAATAATGATGTTAAAAAGTGTTAATTTAAAAAAATATTATCTTATATCTAACAATTTCAAATAAAAGCTCAAGAAACAAGTTTTAAAATAATAAATCTAATTTCCATTATTTGCAGATGGTAAATGGAACAGCAGGTCGTGCGCCGCCTGGCCTCTGCAACGTTGGTGACATGGACAGGAACCGTGTTCACCACGGATCAGAACCGAGTGTTAACGGGTTTGCGACTCCGGTGTCTGGAGCCAACACCCATATGCATTTCGATGGAAAATGACATCATGCCCCTACAAACAATTACAGAAGAAACTGAGCAATCAGGTTATAAATTAAGTTAATGTACAACCTACGTGATTGTGACAGTGGCGGATCCAGGGTGGGGCGATCGCCAAAAAAGCTCCGGTAAATTTTAAGAAATGTTAGTATTCATATATAAACTTTCCTAAATCTTGAAATAATTAAAATCACAACTTCAAATGATTTTCCATCTTTTTTTTCATCCGGTTTTATAACCGTTTTTATAAAATTACTTGGATTTTTATCAAAAAATTAATTTATCAAAGTTAATAAAAAAATATTTGTCATTAGTATCAAAACGATATTTATTACCAAGTACTTACTTTTTTTGTGTCAATAATTTTCAGTCTATAATAATTATTAATTAATAAGCAGGGTAATTCATGATAAAATTTGGAAATTATCTTTAAATTTACATATTAAATTCTGTCTATCGAGTGTTTTCTGCATTAATAAAATGCCCATAATACAATTTCAAAAATTAAAAAAGTGATCTTTAAAAACTTTAAATTGCTAGTCCTAACATGATTCAATAATCAAACATCGAAACTGATCATATATAAACTTATTTAATTTTTTAACTGCATGTATAATAAAATTTTGTTCGTATGTTATTTTATGTTATCAATTATTTTTCAGGATTCTTCTCTGAAAATCTAATAATTTACAATTTGTTAGTTTTTTCTTTTAATCATACAATGTTCTTATTATATGATATTTCAAATTTATTTTAAATGTTAAAATTATTTATAAATATTTATTTATTCAAATTATGTTGACTTCTTATTTCACTAGAAATAATTCGACTTATGCGCCAATTTTATTGTAAATAGATAATTACAATTAATTATAGGTATATACATAGGGCGTTTTTAAAAGTTTTTTATTGTTTTAATTATTTTATTTATTCTGACGTACTAACTAAAGAAGTTATTAGCGTTTATATAATTATTGTTAATGTTAAACTAAAAAATACATAATAATATATTCAATTACTTATGAAATGTAAATAACGTTATTTTTTCTAAAAGAATTATTACTTGATGTGGTAGATGTTTATTTTATTTTATTTTATTTTATTTAATGATAAATTTTGGCATTCCATTCAAAAAAGAATTTTTATTTGTCTTAAAACTGAAAATAAATCATATTTATTACAACAAGCTTATAATTTATAATTAATAAATCGACCCTGTATACCACATCAATTCTACACTTATTTTTACATATTATGTATGTTGTATACAATATATATTGTTTAGTTTTATTTATTATTCTATATCTGCGCTAAAGAATAAATAAAAAATGTATGTTGGTAAAATACCTTCATTATGCAAACACGATACATGGTAACATCTAATATTTAATTTATATTAATGTAAATATTACGTTAATATTGAAAAATATATTTACCTACAACATTCCTAGTCATTTGATTGTTAAATTATTAACAAGAAACTTGCTCACTATTTAGGATAGTTACATATTAATTAACAAATATAATCAAAATATTAAGAAAAATGTTACAAATATATATAATAAACAAAATCTATAATCTTCATTGTAACATGAAAGAGAAAAAATAAATTAAACTGTATTAGTGTTAATTGTATTAAAATATGTATATGTATTTATTTGAGATTCAAAAATATATGAATATTTAATATTTTTGTTTTATTATTTATCACTCTATATTATTTACCCTAACCACACCTATAAATTCGGATGAATTACTGGTACTACAAAATAACAATTGAACTATGTAAAGCAATCAAATCAAAATAAAACAATTTTATAACAAAAACAACTTATATCAAATGGAGCTTCAATAATATCGAAAAAAAAAAAACTATCAGATTGATTTTTCGTTAAAATTAAAAAAAAAATACTTAAATTTTAGCTTTTCTCCATTAGCATCCACCACACCACTACATCTCTTGGTCTTGAACCATCCAGTTTCACGAATATACGAATGAAAAATCTATCTTATCATTAATTTTTATTATCATAGCGGCAAATATTTTCAAGACTACACTAATAATACTAAGTTGTCGAAAAAGGAGCAATCCAGCCTATAGGAAGTGAATCTTCATCACTATAAACTCGCTTAATTGAATATGTACTTTTTTAACCGACTTCAAAAAAAGGAGGATGTTCTCAATTCAGTTGTATAGGTATATTTTTTATACATAACTTTGATAAAAATGCACCAATGTTGACGACTTTTTTTCATTTGAAAGAATATACTCCCGAGGTGATCCCATATAAATTTATAAAAAATCTGCCTTACATATATAACGACAAATGGGGAATAAATATTTAATAAAATTAATATAAATAGTTATTATTAATAAAAATAATAACTGTTTTGCTATTTAAGGAACAGAAAATTAGAATAATTTTATTCTTGATTGTTCAAAGTTTAAACTAAATATATAATTTAAATGCAACGCTTCGTCATATATTTTTCCAAAATTCCTAGATAAATGTTTTGATATTTAGTCCAATCAATTTGTATTTTTGGTCTGCATTGTTCTACAGAGTCATTTTTTTTTAATTCAAATTGTTAAGGGGTGTATTCTGAGTACTACACTAAGTTGGCGTGGTCTATGACCTTGAGCGTTGTCCGCCATAAGCACGGAAACTTTAAACATAATTATCTCGTAAACCGCTCATTCTACGATAAAATTTGTCATAACATTTCTTATTCACCAGGGTTGAATCTACAATTTTATTCGTAGGTTCAATTCTCTATCGTCAGTTGGTGACGAGATAAATTGTAAAAAAGTTCACAAAAAATGATTTTTTGCATTTATTTCGTAAAGAAGCGATTGTATTGAAAAAATTTAAATCACAATCTTTTAGAACTCTCAATTTGCAATATTTTTGTTATTAGATGCCATTTTGCAAAATCGATAGTTTGCGTGTTATAGCCCGCAAAGCATTGCAAAAACACATTTTTTCATTATATTTCAAAAACTATAATAAAACCTACAAAATGTGTAATAACAAAAGTCAAGATCACAAAATTCTACACTTTTTTGTTTATTTACAAAAAAATATTTTTTTTTGTAAATAAACAAAAAATTAATGTTTAACGAAAAAAAGTTTTTTTTTTCATTAAACAAAGAAAGTGTAAAATTTTATTATCTACACTTTTGTCATTACACATTTTGTAGGTTTTATTATAGTTTTTGAAATATAATAAAAAAATGTGTTTTTGCTATGCTTTGCGGGCTATAACACGCAAACTATCGATTTTGCAAAATGGCATCTAATAACAAAAATATTGCAAATTGAAAGTTTTAAAAGATTGTGGTTAAAATTTTTTCAATACAATCGCTTCTTTACGAAATAAATGCAAAAAATCATTTTTTGTGAACTTTTTTACAATTTATCTTGTCACCAACTGACAATAGAGAATTGAGCCTGTGAATAAAATTGTAGATTCAACCCTGGTTAAAAAGAAATGTTATGACAAATTTTATCGTAGAATGAGCGGTTTACGAGATAATTATGTTTAAAGTTTTCGTGCTTATGGCGGACAACGCTCAAGGTCATAGACCACGCCAACTTAATGTAGTACTCAGAATTCACCCCTTAACAATTTGAATTAAAAAAAATGACTCTGTAGAACAATGTCTTACGAACTACATTTTTTTTGATAATTTGATTGGACTAATTCACCTGTTTTTTCATTTAAAACATAAAAATTTTAAAATTTCATTATATATATATTTTTTGTGCAATTAAACTTTCTAGGCATAATAGTGTTGACTAATTTGTCCAATTGTTAATCCACGCGTTCAAAAAATCTTGTATACTGGTACTTATTTATGTTATTTTGCTTATAAGCCATAAATATGTCTGTAAACAGTTATAATAAAAAAAAATAGAAATATACAAAAACTGGCAAACGAAGGAATGATATCACAATAAGATTTCGATGCGTGTTTTTCTGCATATCTTTAGGGATTCCGCATACGTGTAGGTGGGTGTATTTCCCCCACTATTATATTTTTCTCACGTACGCAGCAGCTTTTGCAGAAATCAAACTTGGTTCACATGTCATTTCCGTCTAATGAAATATGCATGTGTTTTTTATTTATTGGTGAAATTATGTATGCAAATATTCCGCTAAGCTTTATAATATGTATTTATTTAATTTAAACTGTTTGTATGAAACTTTTTATTTTTATTCAAATAAATATAGTAATAAATATTCAATGAAATATTTTTTGATTACCTTAGTATTTATTTCTAAGCGAATTGCTGACACAATCGATTGTTAAAAAAAGAAAATATCTATTTTTAATACATAAATTAAAAATTCAAAAACTGAATTATTATAATAAAAAAAATTGTGATATTTATTGGGATAAAGTCTTGTCCTGCTGAAAGGACTCATTGTTCTAAAAAAGTTATTTAAAAATACCGCACATAATTATTTCTTCTATAAAAAAAATTCTATAGATAAATTTTTAAAATTTCGTATATTTAAATAACGACCCCGCGTGTCTTTCTAAGCTAATTAATTTATCTATAACATAATATATAAGTATAAGTATGTAGGTAAACAATATATAAGTATACGTATACATTCATATAGTATAATATATATGTCTATTATTACGATATATACGTGGTAATATTTGCTTTGGGTACATTATTAATTGCGTTCGGGATCTCCCGAGTCTTCCCGATGACATTACGACTCGAATTTGCTTTTAACTGCGAGCTAAGGGAATAATAAGCTATGGATATTATTTTGTTTATTGTTCGCGCAAACTGTTAATCCTGATTTAAACACCAAATATATTTACATTTACGTGATGAAAAGTATAACCGTACAGAAAATACGGGTTTACAAAAATAAATATGTGGATTTATTTGTGGTGTGTGTATAACAAGAAGAATGTATTATTTGTTTTTGCATGGTATATTTATATGATGGTAATTATCCAATTTTATGTTATGTTATTTGATTATTTATTATCTAAAAGTTTGTATAAAAAAAAATAACAATTTTGTTTTGTATACTTAAAAATATTTGAGAAACATTTTTGTCAAATTTTTAAACTATAGGGAAATATTGTACAATATAATAAATTTACGAATTGTAGCGTAATTAAGGGACGAATCAGTATTACGGAAATAATTGTAATGCATGCACTGTAAATGTTAACTGTAATTTAGGTAGTACTGCCCTTAGGTTAAAATACCTATACAGCATAATAATTTCCAGAAATTTATTTTTTATCCCGGCGAGTGGGGTATCAACCCATCAACAAAAAAACTGACGTTGCAAGGAATTTAAATATGCAATCGTTTTGTAACTATGAAAATGTTCGTTTAACAAATTTTCAAAAATAAAATAGAAAAATATATTCTATACCTATACCTCCGAAATTAATAATGAGTCTCATACGTTAAAAAAATAAAGTCTATTTCCCTCATTTTTTTATTTATTTAAAGCTTATATGGGTAAAATGTGTAAAAAAAAAGGGGTGATAACCGTCCAATTTATATAAATATATTTTTTGCCGTTAAAAATTCACAGGTGGTGACACCCGAGTAATGTGTAAAAAAATAAAACCTACTGACTTTTTTAGGGGGGTGAGGTGACATTCGATTTCTTCCTCAGGGGTCACCCCGCCTAGCGACGCCACTGATCAAGCACTTCTTTCTAATGGTGTATCAAACCTATTTGACAGTTCCCTTGAAGTTTCTTTAACTGTTTGTCAAGTTTCTCGCACGTATAGTAAATTAATACAAACGATACTAAAACGGTAGTGATATTATGAAAATTATCTTGTACAGTCAACTAAATTCTAAACCAAATCAATAGATAACTTCATATAGTTAATACCCAGTTGAATGTTCTTCTTGGCTATCAAATTTTGTTAGCTCCTTTATAATACCGGGCATAACAATAATTTACCAAACGTTGAACATAAAACCAATGGCAAAATACGTAACAAAAGAACAACTTCCAAAACGACTTCCCTAACTATAACAATTAAATCGATCCTAACAAATACCCATGTAAACGGTGCAGATTACACATTTTTTCTAATCGTATATAACACTATTGTTTTCTCATTCTACGAAACGATTATTACCTTGTTATTCCTGCTTCAATAGCTCTTCTCAGTATGTGTGCGTGTGTGCGTTTGTGTGTGTGTTTGTATACACATCCACCCCAACTCTACACTAAATGGTCTATTTCCTTCACTTCGTTTGTTTTCCACGACTTGAACATTTAATTATAAGGAAAAATCGCCCCATTTTTTGCAAACCTATGTTACATTAGCATTTTAATTATTTTCTGTTATAAGCGATTATCTTTAAAATATTATGTATTTTCTTTAAATTAAACTTTTTTAGCGTATGTTTAATATTTTTATACAATCCTGCAGCTCTGTGGAAAATTAATTCAATTTCAATCTGCAATTTTAAAGTGAAGATTTAAATCATTAAAATTATTTTTCTTATTTATGCACGACCATTGTTTATTGTAGTACAAAAAAAAATGTATGCTCTAATTTTTTATGAATTATTTTCCTTCGAATCAAGACAATATCAAATCTGTCTCCGATACTCAAGGAATACCAAGTCCCCTCTCCTCCTCCAAACCCGTAAATCCTTTGGGACGCGTTAATTTTTATTGCATTAGTACTATTTTCTTAACTCTCTCTCTCTCCCTCCTTCAGATTTAGTCTATCGGGAACTTCGGGCCAACAAATAACTCGAATGTTTTCCGAACTTTGCGTCGTTATGTTTATTGCTTCATCAGCATTGCTCGAGATAAATCTTAACACTTTTAATTATTTTATTTGCTTTCAGTGCAATAAAGTAAATAATAGTTTGACTTTTCTGTTCGAAAACAAAATCCAAAACATAACACGATTTTTAAATATATTATATTGAGCTGTGCGTAACTAAATTTTATCCAGCATATAATTTTATTTTTGTTAAAATAAAAATGATAAAACAATAAATATTCCAGACTACAATAAATTTTGATTGTGAAATTAATGCTTGCTTTAGAAGAGACGTAGATTTCTCACTGAATGACGATTTGTACAACGTTTATTTTTTCGAGAAAATCTGCTACTTCTCATAATTTTTTATTTAGATAGAAAACAATCTAGGAAATTTTCAATCGCAAAATATATAAATTTTTAACAATATTGTGTACTAATATTCAATATTACTCGTATTATTATTTGTTTATCAATTTAACATTAAATAGGTACCTACCTACTACATTAACTTATATAAAATATGTTTAAATATTTGAGAATATCTATTGCTACTATGAAAATAAAGATATTCGACTCTTTGTTGTTGATGTTTTACATCTATTATTACATATTACCTATAAGTATAAATATACATACCTGTGTATTGTGTATGTATTAAATTTAGTTAAAGGCAGTGTAGGCACGTGCCTAGAGCGGCAAAAAATTAAGGGGCGCCAAATTTTGAAATTATTTATAAATATATATTAAACTACTCTTGTAGTTTAATATATGATAATATCTGTTCTACAAGAGATAACAAATTATGTATATGGATATCTATTTTGAAAAGGAGATCAACTAATTCCAATATACTTTTGAATATATTCTGTGCATTGTTCGTATTAATTAAACAGGTTATAATAAGACAAATAAAATGAATTAATTCAAATTAACGACTAAAATTTTAGATGTAACGACAAAAAAGTAACAATAGTAGTATAAAGTAGATAAGTTTTATTGTTGAGTAGAAACAAAGACAAGATGCAATTCCATCAAATTGTAACAAACTTTCTTAGATTATATAACATTCATACAAGTTCAGAGATATTCTTGTTAAAATTAATGACTCTAATTGTCAGCCGCGCAGTGAACCACAATCAGATAATCTCAGCCGATTGTTATAGCACACAAACGTTACCGAGCGAGTTACCGCATTGGCGCGCGGGTTGCTTGATGGCGCCACTGTAGCGTAAAGTGTAAAACAGTTGAATATATATATAGCGCGACCTCAGCGCCGCCTCTCGCCGACTGTAAAACTTAATAAAGATAATGCTCTTGCCGGAACAATGAGCAAATTGCACTAACTAGTTATACTCACGGGAGGGATGGGGGTAAGCATATAAAGGTACAAATTGGGAAAGAGGGTTCTACACAAGTTTGTCCCTTTAGTTATGTAATTGCTAAACTATGGGAAGATATAATATGTGGAACTATGTTACCATTCGATTTTCATGAATATGCTTCCAATCGTATTTTGTTTTCAAAATAGATACCTACTAACTAATAATAGCACTACTCACATTAGTGGTAAACTATTATAAATTTTCAACATCCCAACCGTCTTGATATTTCATTTCTAGAATTTATTCTTCAGTTATAGCTCAATTTCAGCAATAGCTCATTGGTAATTGGTAGCAACAGTATCCCGGAACGATGTGGACGTCGCGACGCAACTTACACAACTAATTGTAAGTATAGGTATTTTGGTAGTATTCGTTTATCAAATGCCCAATCTGCTCTTAACATCTTTCTGATTCATTTATCAGTATCATTACCGGAAATAAAGGGAGGTGAGCTGACCGATGCATCACATTTTTGGGAGACGGGAAGAGATAAAATGAAATTTCGTAACAAATATTTTTTTCAGTGGCACGATGGCGTAACAAGAAGTATAAAGTTTTCTAAAACTTTTATATGAATTAGGAATTCCCACCGAGATGAAATCAGATTGAAATGTTGCGAAATGCAACTGAAACGATATCAAATCTACAAAAAAAGGGATTTTCGACATAAAATATGACCTTAAATTGTTTTAAAAAAAATAAATATTTATCGGTGAGAAAAAACCTTCGATTAATTAGTAAAAAATATTCTTAAGAAACTTGTGTTAAAATTTGAGATTGATCGGTTCAACCGTTTCTGAGGAATAGTGGTCACTGACTTTAAGAACACAGATTTGAGAAAAACGCGCTGCCGCTCCGACCTCCTATATGCATGCAAACGCTCTGAGACGACTTTACAAATATGCGTGTAACTTCGAAAATAATCGCCGGATTGACTTGAAATTTTCTGTGTGTGTATTTATATATATGTACATTATGAAATGAAATAAAAAAATCCATTTTTTTGAAAATTCTAACTGTATATAACCCCTTAACTCCGGTCTCATACTTTCAAACGCTCTAAGACGTCTTTACAAATATGCGTGTAACTTCGAATATAATCGCCGGATTGACTTTAAATTTTCTGTGTGTGTACTTAAGTATATATGTAGGTAGTGTAGGTACATTACGAAAGTGAAATAATTATTTTTTTTAATTCTAACTGTATGTAACCCCTTAATAATTAGTATTTCGATATAGTTCAACATTCCTTGATATCTAAACAATATTTATTGTTATCGTGTTTTTTATATATTTTTTAAGTTATTTATACTTGCAAAATATAATAGCAAAAGGAACTCCGGGCCCCTATTTTTTAAATTCGACACTGATTATTATATTAAACAATTCAAAAACATACATTATTTAAAAAGAATTAAACATCTTAAACTTGTATCTGTTTTATTTTTTGAATTGTTTTAAAATAAAGAAGTGTATTTAAATCCCAACAAATAAAAAAACGATTTAAATTTTTATCATCTCTAAAACAAACTTTTCTTAAGGATTAAACAGATAATTAAAGAATATCTTAAAAACTGTGATACAAAGTTTTTGTGTATCTACGGGCTATTTCACAGAAGCAAATATTCAGTAAGAAAGACACATAACTTCATTATTAATAATAATTCTTATAAATCCGTTTTCCACCGAAGAAAAACTCACCATAATATGTAGGTATATTTTATGTATTGAATTTCTGTTCAGTTATAGTTTGATGGAAAATACTGGAAAACAAGATAGTTGATTTGTTAGTTATACTTTTAACAAAGACGTCTCCAACTCTCCAGGTTGGTAATGGAATTAATTACACTCTTTAGATTCTAGAAATATGATTCACAAGGGGATTTAACCAGTGGCGTAGCTAGGGGTTGGAGAAACCGGTGGCGCAAGGTCCAATAGGCACCAAAATGAGTCGGAAGAGCTTTGGGAAGATAAAAATGTGGCATGAGTTGAAGACTAAAAAAATTTTATTTTTGCGTGCATTATTATTGTAGTGGCTTTATACCAAATCAACAAGCCATCAACTAATTGTTTATGATAAAACCTATAGACCCACAATTGAAAAAAATTATAATTGTTGATATATACTTTTTCTATTTGTTTTTTAAAAATATATACGAGTGATCACATACAATAAATAAATTAGACGATAAAAGTATTTGTCATTCATAAAAAAATTGTCAAGTCTGTATTACAGATCGTTCTCAAGATGTATGGTCTTTCAAAGTTTTAGTTTTAATTTTGGAGGAAAATGGCTGTAACTTTTGAACGTGTGGTCAAATTTGATTTTTGCCGACGGATTTGAAATCAGCGTGTCAAAATATATAAAATAACAAACACAACACTCAAAATTTCGACAAACATTTTTAAGGTATACTCCTTGGAAAAATTTTAATTTTCAGCAAAAATTTTTTTTTTTAATTGTAAAGTATTATACATGTTATTATATAGATTTTGACACGTTAATTCCAAATCCGTCGGTAAAATTCAAATCCGACCACACATTCAAAAGTTACAGCCGTTTTCCTCAAAATTTTTGAAAAAACTAAATCTTTGAGAGGCCATATCTCGATAACGTTATTAGATACAGACCTGCGGTTTGAAAATTTCAACTTTCCATTTTCTATATAATTAATATACTTTTAACGAAATATAGAAAGTACTAATTTTTTCAGTCATATGTATTTCATGCACAAATCTTCGGTTTACATAGAAATATTAAGTCAACACACAAAAATAAAAAAAATAATCTAAATTTACTATAAAATCAACTATTTTTTATATAATTTTTGATTTAAACCAGAGTTAATTAGGTAATTTCACTGGAACTAAGATTATTGCGATTTTGTATAGATAATGAATAACAAGCAATACTGTCACTATGGACAGTTATAATTAGATTCGAAATCCACGCGAACGAAGCCGCGGTTATCAGCTAATATTACCTATATAAAAATAAATATGCCCATGTGAAAGATCTCGCATACTGTAGTATGAAAGTTTCTAAACAGTAGTAACGCGTAGTTAACGTAAATGTATAATTTATGCAAGGAGAATTGCCGTAGTAGAGTTAGCAACGAATGGCGTTACATAGGATTGAGAAATCCGAGTGAGAATTATATGTATATCGTACAGTACAGTAGGTATTATACACGCTATAAAGAGCTTAATTTATTCAAAAAGCAGACTGCATTGATTCATGCAAAACTGTGAAGAGTGTATAACTTTCTACCATGTTCTTCAAAACAATAGATTAATCGGTTTAAACCAAACGAGAGCCATTTTAATGTATGTATATTGTATATACTTGTTTTTAGTGTTAAAAAAATGTTACATATATTATTTAACAATATTCTATACCTTCAAGAATCGAGTAAATTATGTGAAAAAATTAAAAGTTAATTGTTATAAATATGTCTGGTAGATTTGACCCCCTCCCCTACTCCCCCTTAACATTTGATAATTTTCTGTGGGCGTCCCTGTCTATTTAAAAGTGACACAAATTCATTAAAATTCTTAAAGAGTTACAAGGAGTTTAAACATTTTTTTTAATTTCATTTTTATAAATGACTTAAAGCGACAAGTATGTTATATGTATTTCCAATTTAACTAAAACTTTAATTTTTTTTTTAATGAAAATATGCACAAGAATTTTCGAGGCCTTCCGGTTACCTGAGACAAAATCGAGATAAAATTGAAAATGGCTTTCATTTTCACGAGATGTAATAAAAAAAAAAACTATAGTCTTATTTCACTCATTTGAATCCCTAATAAAAATGTAGATAGGTATAGCAGATGTAATTTTAAGATCCATATTTTTATTATTTTCATTTTGGATGTAGGTATCATATTATGAAATTATTCACAATATGTTTTATTGAAATAATTATTTGATAAATTAATGTATAAAAACAATAATACTCAAATAATAACTCAATAATTTCAAAATATTGTAGACAAATATAGAGGATTAAAATATTATTTTATAATAAATAATTGTAAGATGTATATTAAATTAAGTACCTATATTATATCTTAAAACTATGTACTAAATTTTCATTTTATGAATTCATTGATATTGTATATTTTCTGCTGGCAATCCTGTCTTCAACTGATTGTTAATATGATATTAAACATATTGAAAAATACATTTTTAATATACTTTCATATTTCCTATATCATGTTCATATCAAAAATATTGATATTACTTTCAAATGAAAGAATTCACAAAAGACAAAAGATCTTTTCACGACATAACTATATCAAGACTGTCAAAGAAACTTCAAGTATTCTAATATGAGAAATATTATATTCTACAACAATATGCATACATAACAACCGGTCTGTAAGGGACGAATTTTTATTAGTAACATTTTTAAAGAAAGTTATCCTGGCTACTCTCCTTACCTGTTCACGTTATTGCCTTTCCACTGGACACTTCAATATTTTAATATATAGAAGAACTGCTGCGCTCCTGTTGCTATGGAATCGCTCTCTGTCCGACGGACTGGACATATCAAAAACGTCCGTTTAAATTAAATACTTCACATATCGCAAACTCATAATAAAAATATTTCACTGTACCTTTACACACATTTGCATATACAGGGTTTGTTAAAAGTAAGAACCTGGCGTTTTATTTGCGTAACGTCTTATATGAACAGAAAATATTGTTGTGAGATTTCGGAAAAAAATATATGTTGTAAATACTGAAATGTGCTCAAACTATTCTAAAATATAGGTGGGTATTAACGCGTTAATCCGTTAATTGTTAATTAACGAAGTTAACAAAATGCTTAACGGATTATCTTTTAAGTTAACTCAAAAAAATGTTAACGCTCTTGTTAACTTCCGTTAAATCTAATTTTAGTCCGTTACATTATATATATTAATATAATATAATATAATATAATATAATATAATATAATCAGGGCCGGATTTACAAATTTGCCGCCCATAGGCAGTTACAAAAATTGCCGCCCTTTTCATTGAATAAAAATTAAAAAAAGTGCATATTTTAATATTTTTCATATGAATAACCTTTTTTTTTTTTTTTTTTTTTTTTTTTCGTTGTCAAATATTTTTTTTTGGGTTAGTTTTCCCAAATATGCCGCCCCTAAATTTTTGCCGCTCTAGGCACGTGCCTACATTGCCTGCATGGTAAATCCGGGCCTGAATATAATATAATATAATATAATATAATATAATATAATATAATATAATATAATATAATATAATATAATATAATATAATTTGGTCCAAAAGCTCTATAAATATGAGCCAAAAAAAATTTCTATAGAAGTAGATTTCGAAAAAAATATATATTATGCTGAAAAGTACTCGATTTGTTGTACTATGTGACGATAATAAAAAATAATTTGATGCAAAATTTCTTTAGTTATTAAGGAAAATGCGCAGTTGTAATATTTTCGTAAAATAACCTCTAATTTTTAATATTAAAATAATATTAGAAAGATGTAAGAATTTTACTAGTACGGAATTTATTTGGAATGTCCATGCACTCGGAGGGATATGGGTCCCCCAAAATGTGGTTTGGCCCGGGCCCCGTTGAAGTTCTCTCAATAACTATAACTAAAAAATTATGTTTGAGAAAAACTCTTCCAAGCAGTTGTTGGTTTTTTTCTTCTTCATGTCTACACAAAAACTTTTTTTCCTGGATATAAAAATGACATACGTGTGTCAAACGAAATCTCAATAAAAATAATTTAAAAATAACCAATAAACTGCATAGGTACATATATATGTACATGTTTAAGGGGCTACATCACCTATATGCACCTGAAACGGGTAAAAATGGGAAATTTTCAAGAACTTATTTTTATTTCCATGTTCTTTTATATTTTTCGTGTGTAAATACTTTATTTAATCAAAAATTGGTAATATCTTGACGTAAAATATCTTAATTTTTCTCTTCGAATATCATTTATTTCGCTTATTAATTAATTAACTTAAAAGTAAGAATTAAAATTCTGTAAAATTTTGAATTATGCAAAAATCACATTGAGATGCTTAGAAAATATAAAAAACAAAAACGGCACTTTTGGGAGAATGTTACCTAAAATGTACCAACCTAAAAGATGATAGAATGTAACTAAATAAAAGGTAATAAATACTATAGTATTTATTAGTGAAAACACGATTGTTTATAAACAATCGTGTTTTCACCGAATTTCAAAATACCTTCGAACTTTCCGAACAGCCCATAGAAAATCGATGTTGAAATAAAAACTATTTAGGTAGGTATAAGTATTTAAAAAAAAATAGGCATAACTATGTTTTAACTATAAGTAAAACAGCAACAAGGTGTTTTGTTGTTTTTTGTGACAAAATGGCAACAAAACCAATACATTTTTACTTTTTTATACAAACATGAAATGTATTGTAAAATAAAGTATTGTAATCACGAAAAATTTTGAACTCGAGATTTTAACGGAACAAAACGCTTTGAAGGTCCCTGAATCACATAAACCATAATCTTAATTATATCTGTATGTCTGTTTGTCTGTCTGTGTAGGCTCTACAGTCAAAACGGTTATACAAACATGGAATTTTAAAATATATACGATATATACGGCATTATACAAAGAAAAGATAGCGCAGTTTCTTTCGTATGACAACTACATACAAGTAGATATATAATTATTGCCATTGTGAGAAATAGAGATAAAACCAAAAACGGTTTTTAAATCATTTTTTCGAGCTGTTCAACCAATCGATCTATATAATATAAATAGGAAAGCAACTATGTCTGCCTGTTTGTTACTTTTTCACGGCTGAACCGATCATGAGGAATTTGGTAGGGGAATATAGGCTATTTTGTATCCAGATATAAAAGTAAAAAATGGTTTTAATGTGTTTGTCAACATTCACTGGAACTAGAAACATAATGAACTTTTTTATGACGTAAGCACCCACTAAAAAGTTTTTTTTATTCAATTCTTAAGAAAGGATGAAAAGAAGGGTGTTACATTTTTTTATTTTGATACGATTATCTGCATAGCTATTTATATTATAAAGGAGAATTTCGGACTTAATACTCTTTTGTAACTAAAATTAAAATACATCTTTATCGCGATTTTTCAACTAAATCTAACAAATGTAAAAAAATGTTTCAGATTAACAGCACAAATGTTGTTAGATTTTAAGTTACATTAATGGTTATAAAAACAAATAAAATGCGAATGTAGCATGTAGCCGATGATATTATTTTATGGTATATGAAATAATTTTAAACTTTTTGTTCTTCAATCAACTTTCAAAACTTCATTCTCCTAAAAAAAGGTTAACATGGTAAACTCATAAAAATTTCCACTTTTCAGTCTCACAAATTCTTTTTCGGCATGCCGAACAGCATTATCTCCCCCTTAGTCCGCTACTGATTACAACAATGGTAAATTCGCTAAATTAATTTATTTTATTCACACTGCAAGATACGTGCTGCCACCTCTACAACATAAGCTGCAAAATGCATTTGAAGACATACAAGGTTCTTATCTTTACTAAAAATTTACTGCATATGTAGTTGAATGCAAAATACATAATTATGTAAGTATTTGTAATTATATTGAAATAAATAAAAATGTAAAGCCATGAATAGTACCTACTTTATGATTTATCAAATACAAATCATAAACCCAACAAGCCCAACAAGCTCAACAACAAAAACAATTCAATAATTGTCAAAAATGACCATAGATTATGTATACATGACAAAACGCAAATAACATTGCGCGATATGTTCTTATTTACAAGTAAATTTTGTCTCCAACATTCACAAAGAAAAATAATTAATATTATAATTAATTTGTTCAACTAATATAATACCTACCATTTTAAACACTTATAATGTCTTGTGCTGCATTAGAATGTAATGATAAACATAAAATAAATAATCATGTAAAACTTCACAGGTATAAAAAACAACAAATTTTTAAGTTCTTTTAATTATTTATATTTATAACGTAATGGACAGGTTTCCTTTGGATCCAAAAAGAAAAAAAATATGGATGTTAGCTACAAAACGGACAGATTTATTCGCTGAAAATTTTGAATATCTTTGCTCAAGACACTTTGCCGAAGATTGCTTTGAATTAAATTTTACTGGTTCTAAAATAAAATTAAAATATGATGCTATACCAACTATTTTCAAATATCCAGAAGAAAAAATAATTATGAAGCCAGGAGAAAGCGATACTAATGAGTAATATAGATTTATTAATTATAATATAATTTATAATTACACAAAAAAATGATTACAATTTATTTTCAGATCTATAGATAATGCAATCAGTACAGAAAGTGTAGGTAAGTTAACAAAATAATATGTAGCAATGTAGTTACAATAAGGGCAAGAAAGGTAGTGATTTCAATAATGCAAAAGCGTTCATCTCATCTGTATATATTTTGCATGACTTACAAAATTTTAGAATTAGCCAATAATATCATAAACATACTTTTCTATATTAATTCTTTTTTATAAATTTTAGATTCTTCAACAGAAAATAGAAATTTTAGAAGAGCACCACCTTTAATACTTAGGTATTTATTCAGTAGAAAAAATTGTAAATAAAATAAAATAAATGTAAATTTAACTGTTTTCAGGAAAAAAAGAAAACTTAATAGGCGATATATTGGAGACATAGCAATTGAAGACGTACCTGAAGAATTTAAAAACAAATTTATGTTAACGCAATCACACATAAGTACACAACAAACTAAAATTAAAAATCTTCAAAAACAGAACTTACGTTTAAAAGAAAAAAATTCAAATCTATATAATGTTGTTGTTAAATTGAGTGATAATGCTAAATCTACTGATTCTGATGCTGTATGTAATATTATTAGAACCAATATTTTTCTGATAATAAATACATTGTACAGTTTTTAATATTTTCAAATATATTAACCCCTTAAACTTTATAAATAATAATACAAACCCACTACAATCACATTTTTATATAGAATGCTGGTTAAAACTAAATTAAATAAATTATCATTTCAAATGTATTTATTTTTTAGATAACATCTGTAATACAACAAAATAAAAGCAAACGAAAATTTTACAAATACTCACATGCCAATATTTACGATGCAATAAATGCAGTTAAAAATGATGAAATGTCTATACTTGAAGCTGTGCGAACTTACAAAGTTCCTAAAACAACTTTATTAAGAAAACTATCAGACAAATCTCAGCACCTAATACGTAAAACAGGTCCTACTCCTGAATTGGGATATGATCTAGAAAATAAATTAAAGAATTGGATACTTGAATGTACGGAATCTGGTTTTGTATTTAAAAAAATCTATTTATTAGATTCAGTACAGCAGCTTGTGAGAAAATATAATCTTGAAACAAAATTTGTCGATGGACGTCCAGGACGTAAATGGTTGGACAGTTTTCAAAAACGTTATAAAGATGTTGAAAAAATACTAACTAATAATACAAATATAACTCAGGAACAAATTTCAGAAAACAAAATCAATGAATGGTTCAAACACATGTCTGAATTATTACAAGAGGATGTTTCTATTTTAAAAAATCACGAAAGACTATTCAATTGTGATGAGATAGCTTTTTCAATTACATCAAAAGAAAGCGTAATTATGACAAAAACACAGTTACATCTTCGTGATATTCAAATCAACCCAAGTAAAACAAACCTAACAACTACATTATTCACTGTAAATGCAAATGGGTTAATTGCACCACCTTTAACCATTAGTACTTTCAAAGAAAGATCTTCTGAATTTTTCCATGATACACCTCCGGGTTGGGGCATTGAAAATTCAAAAAAAGGTCTCTTAACAGGGCAATTATTTTTTGATTACATCAGTAATATTTTTAATTTATGGTTGGATGAATTAAAAATTAAACGCCCTGTTATTTTATTCTTACATAGAGAAAGATCGCATTTAACAATAGAGTTAAGTGAATTTTGTAAAAAGAATCAAATTATAATTGTTGCATTAAATCCTTATGTGAATGATTATTCAAGTCCTTTAGAAATTGCATTATTTCACAAGTTGACATTTAATTGGAACACACGTTTAGACAAATGGAAAAATTATAATGGTATTTCAAATTTTACAGAAAGTAATTTAGTTAATTTTCTTAATAAAGCAATACGCAGTTATTCCTTATCCAATCGTATCAAAGAAGCATTTCAAAAATTTATACTACTTCCATTTAATTATACAAACAATGATAACAATAATCCAAAAAAATCAAAATCTGAAAATAAAACGGAAACAGTTGACTCAAAACACTTGTCACATTTAGAATACTTGGAAAAAAAAATTAATCCAGCATTACTGGCAAGCTTTAAAAATATTAAACATAATTCAATTAATAATATTGGTAATACAGAATTAGCACATATTGCTCTGTATTTTATTTGGGAACAATTTGTAGAAGATGATGAAAAAGAAACAAAGGCATAATAAGATACTTAGGAGCCCTTAGGTGCAGACTAATTTTAAACGCATATTAAAAAAATAAACAATAATGAAATTTGTTTCCCATTTTAATCAAAGATACCTATTTAATATATGCACCATATCAGGAGTTCACCTTACAAGGCTTATGCTCTTCTCTGAGTTAATAAGAGACATTGATAAAAAAGATGAAGTAATAGAAGAATATGCGACCAGTAAAGAAATTAACAAATTTTATAAAAAATTGTTGGCGTATTTTTTTCTGTCTGAAAATGTATTTTTTTACTTGTGATATTTTATTTTTTTAATAAAAAATATTAACAGTGAATATCAAATTATTTTATTGCTACAAACATTATATTTAAGTACCTAGTATCTTATTTAAAGAATTATAATTTAATTTAATCAATGTTTAATTAAATTCTATGTAGGTAGGGGAAAGTACTCTGAGACGGCATACTTTTTGGAAAACCTTTAATTCTGAAAAAAATTGAAAGTATAAAACAAGTTAAATGTAGCTATTATTTTATTCAACTAATCGTTAATTATTACCATTAACAATAATAACAATAACTATTATCATTTTGGTGTAATTAAACAATAAAAAAAACATCCGTAATATGCCATCTCACCACACGGGTCACGTGAGATGGCATATTGTTATGAAGTATAAATAAAAAATATTATAAATTATGAAAGAGTGTCGCATACGTCACAAATTACTAATTTTGCTCTTTTGGTAAACAATACATTCAGCATGGCACCAATTTTGACAAATTTGGCATTGGCACGAGGTCGTGAACGACTAAATATTTCGTTACAATAAATGCATGCTACATCTTCATTGTCAGATACAGAATCTTCCGTGTTGTTGTCACTGATTAAATCAGGAGATACTTAAATAATTTTTTTTACAAATCGTTTAGATTTTCTTATAGTTTTTTATCCATGAGAGCGATCTGATTGCTAATTTCTTAAAGATCTGGTGGAAGATCTTAAGGGCACCGTTTTTCCCTTTTTACGAAGGCATTTTCTCGGAGGGGCAGATGGTAACGGAGAAATATGATTGCCTTAAGGACTTTCTAATATACGGCGCCATCATCAACGATATGTTTTATAACCTGGAAATAGTATTAACAAAGCAAAATGCCATAAGTCAACATTATATTACCATTCCTCTGAGATGGCATATTAAGTATAATGGGTATGCCATCTAACATGACATGTAATTGTTGACAAAATATATTTTTTAAATATATTTAATCTAAGTATTATACAATATATATACAACTATGATATTAAGAAAGGAATACTACACTATATAAAATTGTTGTACTTACAAAATTTAAAATAGTTTAAATTATAGAACCAAATTTCAACAATTGAAAACAAATTTTTTTGAGCACAAAAATTTATAAAATACAACCACTTCGTGAATAATTTAAAAAATATTTAATTTGTTTCAAAATATTGAATCGTTTCATTTATTTGTTATATAGCACCACCAAGTATCTTAATAGAATAACTACTTTTTGAATTAAGGGGCAGTATGCCGTCTCACAAAGTATGCCGTCTCAGAGTACTTTCCCCTACCTATTCCATTTTGGAAAAGATACCGTTTTTGCAACAATCAAATTACATATTATGAGTAGTTATGTTGCATTGTTATACCATACCAACTTAGTGAAAGTAAAAAAAACATGATCTCTATAAAATCAAACTGCTCAAAATATTATTATAATTTTATTAAAAAATAATTAAACTTCAAAATAATGTTATATTAAATATAAAAACTTATTGTTAACTAATCAGATTTTCTTAATCTGGCGCTAGTAATTTCAACACTCTGCATCCAGTGTCGCACTTCTTCTGGACACTCTGACTTTTTGTAATCTTTTCCAAGCAATTGTTTCATCATTTCATCTACATTTACACCAACAATATCTTGTTTACTAATTGAAACAGCTCTCACAAATTCATCTCTTAGTGTAATGAAATGTTGTTCAAGGAATAAACTCTTTTCATCCCAATGAATTAACTGAAAAATAACAAAATTATATTAATAATAAAGTGTAGTCCATGATAAAAGTAACAAGTTTCAAGTTTGAGCTTGCAAAAATATTTATTTTCATTTATTTTAAAAAAGTTATAGCACGAGAAAAAATTGTAGATCTGCAGAGATCTACTCAGATCTCGACAGATCTGCATTTTGAGACAACATTATATTTTTCACTAGTTTTTGATCAGTGGAGACTTGCGAAGATCTACAAAGATCTAAAATGATCTACAAAGATCTCTGAAAATCATTGTAACGTTGAAAATTCATGACGTTATCAACGTTGAGTTTTAATCTCTATCACGATCCACAACGATCTTTAGAGATCTTTGTAGATCGTTTTAGATCTTTGTAAGTCATTTTAGATCTTTGCAAGTCTCCACAGATAAAAACCAGTGAAAATATGATGTCCCTAAATGCAGATCTGTCGAGATCTGACTAGATCTCTGCAGATCTACTATTTTTCCCGGAATGCCAATAAAGTTCATACCGAAAAATTTCAGCGCTGATCAAAATTGTTATATATCATTTAAATAGTACACATCAAGTGGATAAAAAAAATACGGAAAAAAGAGATTTTGAGGCTTACACTTTCAAGCCTTCAATATTGGTATAAAGTAGCATATTTTTTAAACTCTTATTCGTAGCTGCAAAACGATAAAACTAATTTCTATAAAAAATTACTCTTAATCGTAATGTAGCTTTTCTAATCGCTTGATGTTTAATTGTCTAAAATACAGTAAAAGTATTTAAAAGCAGACACACTTTGCAATGTTTTTTTACGATTTATTCAGTTTTTAGAAGCTCGTGAAGTAAAAACGAGGATTTTAGCTAAAAATTTCAAATTCAGGATACAAAATAATTTTAAAAAAATAATTAAAAAAGCATTGTGAAGTGTCGATTTTTTACACTTACTGTAAAATTTTTAGATGAACCCTTAATTAGTGGTCTATAACTTTTTAAGATGTAATGTTATCAGTCGTCTACCTTGAAAATTGATACCTATTGTATTCATATTTAAATAAATAAATAAACATTAAATACAGATATTTACCTTTGTAGTGACTTTATAAAATGTAAAAATAGGAATGCTTCTTCTATATCGAATATTTGAAGCACCTTGTAACGCTGTTCCCTTATTCTTGACAATAGCAGCATACAGTCCACTGCGTTCATAATATTCAAACCTCGCAAAATCTAACTCTCTGACGTATCTAGCATTGTTCATATGTCTAATAAAAATGTCTACATCTTGAGTTGTACAGACACCTGAAAAATAAATATAAATAATAACGAAGGATGGTTTTAATGTCTTCGGTAAAAATATGCATTTACAGAGAATATACCTTTATTTATAAACCTTTAAAGTACAGTACAACCTCTAGCGATTTTTATTTTTCGGTAGAAAGTTAAAATGTAAAATTTGATGGAAATACCGGTAGGTACCTACCTATGTACTTGATTTTTAATAGAACGCCTGAACCGCCCGTAGTGTTTTATTTGATTTTATTATTTTTAAAACTATCTATAAATTAAAAATTTTTGCTTCTTATTATTTGAGACCGATATTCGCTGGTGTAAATTTATGGTGCAAATAATATAATAAATTAAACTATTCAGTCTTTTTGTATTTAACATAAGTATATATACTTATGTTAAATACAAAAAGACTGAATAGTTTAATTTAAAAAGTTATTTGAAAAAATATTAAATAAAATAGATTTTAAAACTTTTTACACTTTTTCTATAAAATACACAATTTAAAACTTTAGATTTATTTTACTATTATAATCAGTGCAAGTGCACATACATACATAGTGTCCAAGATAAGCGTGCAATGCATGGGGATATCCTAAACGGTAAGAGATACAGATGTGGTTAAATGAGATGAATTATTTGTAAGAAAGGGGTGAGTATTACAACATCAAAAAATATTAATAATTTTATGTGGTTCAGGCGGTATACCCAAAAAACTGAAAATTCGGAATTACTTTAAATGACTATAACTTTTTTGGCAAAGTAGATAGGTACTTTTTGTTTACGGTTTCTTAAAGCACTTTTTTGTTTAGAATTGTTTGGTGTATTCAGAATTTTTATATCACTTTTAGTTTCCGAGTTACTAACTTTAGTTTTTCTTATGGGCCGCCAAGTTGGCTATATCATATTCGAACGTGTATTTTACTCTACTTTGCAATGATATGTCACATGTCATACTTATTATTAAAAAAAAGTAAAAACCTTTTTTTGTAATAGTTTATTGTTTTTAAATATGCATTTGTTATTTTCATTGTTGTTATTGCGATTTTTGTTTAACAATTTTTGTTTTAATGGCTTACTTAAATATTTGTAATAAAATACTTTATAAATATCACCAGTATTTAGTACTTCGACTTATTTTCTATAATAAGTATGTCGTGTGACATATCGTTGTAAGGTAGAGTAAAAAACACATTCAAATATGATATAGCCAACTTGGCGGCCCATAAGAAAAACTAAAGTTAGGGCTTGTAACTCGGAAACTAAAAGTGATATAAAAATTCTGAATACACCAAACAATTCTAAACAAAAAAGTGCTTTAAGAAACCGTAAACAAAAAGTACTTATCTACTTTGCCAAAAAAGTTATAGTCATATAAAGTAATTCCGAATTTTCAGTTTTTTGGGTATACCGCCTGAACCACATAAAATTATTAATATTTTTTGATGTTGTAATACTCACCCCTTTCTTACAAATAATTCATCTCATTTAACCACATCTGTATCTCTTACCGTTTAGGATATCACCATGCATTGCACGCTTATCTTGGACACCCTGTATATATAATGTGTATATATGTGTGTGTGTATGCTATGACTCAATGACTGTAGGTACAGTGTACAAGCTCAAATAATAGGTAATTAGTTATGAATAAAACAATACAATACAACACTAATAAAACCTGATTATTCAGACTTAAAATACGTACAAATTCAACTCGAAATATAATTATATTAAATAAATATAATATTACAAAATACTGGTAAACTATACACAAATTCTCTACAGTAAATTAAAATGTATACCTGATATGTAGTATAAAAATGATTCATATATTGTTTAGCTATAGTTATAGAAAATAAAAGAAGCAAGGGATCAAACATATTACAACAGTCACTACTTATATTTTTGGCATACAACTAGACAACCTCTCTAAAATAATTCTAATCTGTAATCAAAACAACGTATAAATCTAATTCATATTTCTTTTACTTATAATTTAAAAAAATATATTGAAAGTACCTATAACATAAGTCATATTTTAAAAACTCATGTAAGAAATATTAATATTTTTACAAAAAATCTAAATTCTATGTAAAATGTGATTATTCTTTCTAGTAATAATAGGTATATGTAGTACATAGGTACCTAATTCTTCTTCGAGCGTTTTTTGGAACATTATTTTCCTATACTAGTAAATCAGTCAATAAATATGACCATTTTGAATATAATAATAATAAATGAGTGATAAAATGCTATGTACCATCTGACAATCTCTATAAAGCAAGATAATTATTTTTTTATCAAAATGAAGTCAGTTAAAACATGGCGTCAATAATATTTACAAGCTAAAAATTGATACATCTGCAGTGAAATTACCAAATACGTTCCTATTTAAACTTTCAAAAAAAGTGTTCATTTTTATTTGCAAAACAGGTATGTGTTGATTTATGAAAGTATGTGTTTTTGTAGGAATACAACAGTAGATATTTGATGAACTCAAATTCAATCATGTTGGCTAAATTAGGTATACCTACTACAAAATTCTCACGTAAAATACCTACATAAAAAGAATACTTTTTTAGAATAATATTACGGTATTGTCGCCTACAGTTCTTTATAAGTTAAATTGCGGTAATCAACCTTGAGTGGCAGAACAGGACGTTATTTTAGATTTAAAAAACAGAGCTCAATATCCTGTAAACTAGTAGTTCCCAAAGTGTGCGCCGCGGTTCCCTGGATTTCTGCAACTGTTTTTAAGAGCGCCACGGAATATTAGAAAAGCTATCATAATGATGTTCGAAAACATTAGTACAAAAAGGGCGCTGCGAATCGAAAAAGTTTGGAAACTACTGCTATAGTCAGTATTTTAATAATAAACATTATTTATATTTTTAACCTGTTTGTCACGTGATCACAAACGCGTCTAGTAGAACTGTCACTGGTATGACGTCGGAACACATTAAATACATAAAAAACTGGATACTTATTGGTTAATTTCAGTTTGCATACAAGACACTGACGCACATATACCATGTGACTGAATGCACGTTTTAGCAAGATTTTTTTAATTTTTTAATTTGAATAGAAAAATGTTATTTTCAGTCTTTTTTCGGCATTATTTTGGAAAAATATGGAAATATCTATTATATAATACGCACAGTTTACATTATATTTTAAAATTTAGTCAAATAGTCTATTTTATCAATTTAGTATAATTAAAGAAAAACTTCTGCAGGATTTCGTGACAACTTTCCATAGTTTCCAAACTGAAATTCATGTTGTCGTTGATTTACTCTTGACTTCGACATTCATGTCGTAGCCTTCTTCAGAAAAAGGGTCGAAAAGTCAAGGACTTGACAAAAAAAACACACCACCCTAGACTTTTAATTTTTGTTTTCATTGTAATGTAGGTTTTTCCGCTCCCAGCGGGGGCCATTTTCGACAACCCATAACTACGCCACTATATGGTTTTATATTTATAAACAAATGTGTAACCACACATAACACAAAACGACACATGCTAATAATACTGATAATAAATAATAGTGAGCTATCAAACCAGAACCTAGTCTGCCGAAATCAAACTGTGAAGAAGTATCTATACTTATCCATTTTAAAATTATAACATTATCATCGAATTTTATTAAGATTTTTTGTATTTTTTACTATATAGCCTACTCAGCTTATTGATAGATCGGCAAATAATTATTATAATATTAGTTATTGTACCTGCATTGTGCATCCGCTTAATACAATAAGTAATGTGTTTACCTAGCTTGTTTCATAAAAATATCCATGCAATCAGCAAAAATGAATATTGTCTATAAAATTTAATGAATATTCAAATTATGCTAAATAAATATAATTGTCTTTCATATGTATGTATGTATATGCATATATATTATACATTGACCTTTAGTTATTTACAATGTAAATGGTCAAAATTAAAAACCTGGCATTAAAATCACCATGTGAAACAATATTTTTTTTTCAAATATCCTCTAAAGTTTAGGTACTAATAAAATACCTACATACAGTTATTTTAATGATTTTTTGAACTATAAACATTTCAATACAAAGTATAGTTTATATTATCCTTATCAGATATAGTTAATAATATATATTGATAACCTTCCTAAAATAATTTAATGTAACTAATACATCATTCATATTATGGTAAATTAAATAAGTAGTTATAGTACCTATTACCGGTAATTACTAATTATAAAATAGTTAACCGGAAACTCACGAAAGTATATAAATAACATTAATTAATATACATTCTCGAATTTTGAGAATATATGTAATATATGAGTGATTCTTTTAACTCTAATCACTGGAAAACATTTCTAAAATGAATTTGTTTTAAAAAATTTCGACTATACAAAGTAAAACATAAAATGAAATACTCAAACTAAAGTTTACAAAAATTGAAATCATTAGATTAATTAACTGTAATCATTTTGACAATCCCCGAAAATAGGTACTAACAATAAGTTAGTTTTGTAAGTGTTTACAACTAAATTAATCCTTATTTTTGAAAATGCAATTTTCTTCAGTTAAAATACATTACTATTTCCCTGAATTGAAACATATAATCTAAAATATCTAAATACTGTTGACATATAATACATAATTACACCACTTTTAAAAATAACTGTTAATTTATACTATTTAGTATAAAAACTGATGTTTTAATAGCCGTATCTCAATAGTTATTCCAAATACAAAACCATACAAACTTACCATAGATTGTTGTAACGTCTGTAGGTTTGACTCTCGGTCTACATAATCGACCAAAACCAATGGTAAAGAGAATTCTTATGAAATAATTCACGTCCCAGGTTATATAGATTATGGCTACAAATAATGCCACAAACAGTAGCATCACGTTGACGGTATCGAAGCTGATGAACAGCCGGGATAAGTCGAAGTAGTACGACGACATAGTGACACAGCGGCTTTGGAACTGACTGTGAGTTCAACGCCGTGGACTTAGATTGAACAGGTGTAGAAGTGGGGGTTTACGGAAAGGTATTCTTGTAACCAGTGGCGGTAATATAGCTAAATATAAGTAAACATGCTTGGATTTTTTATTTAAATATTTGAATGCATAAAATAAAAACAAAGTAGAGAAATAAATATACTTTTAAAATAACTCAGTACTTCATTTGTTTATTATATTACTCTTATGCCCGGTATTATAAAGAAATTGCATGCAAGCAAATTTGTTTCCATGCAAATTTGCGATTTGCAAACGCTATCTACTATCTACTAGGAGTCAAATGTAAATGACAACCAATCACAAATTGTAGCTTTAAAATATCAAGACAATTTGACTCCTAGTAGATAGCGTTTGCTTTGCATGGAAACAAATTGCTTGCATGCAATTTCTTTATAATACCGGGCATTAATAATATTAAATAAATTATAGGTACATATATCATAATTATTTTAGCCAAACAGTACGAAAATATTTAAAAATTGTAATGTTTTCCTAGAGTATGTATAGATACCTCCAGATTCATTGAAAATTTGCACGGTCATGTGTACGAGACGAGATAACTTCAATTTTACGAAACAAATTCGATACGAAGCTGTTAATATTGAGAAAAACGAGAATGGTGGAAGTCATATAGATATTCGAAGTTATACTAAAGACGTTTTATAATATATATAATGTATAAAGTTTCGATTCGTTTTGGTAAAAACTTAATTAATTCTCATTTTTATTCTAAGGATCAATAACTAGTTGAGGAATGTTAACATTAAACGAGATATTAACCATTGTTGGACGAATATTCGACTTCTTGTATATAAACAAATTCACTATTGATCCCTATAGAATAAAATGATAATTACTTACACTTTTACCAAAATGGATCAGAACTTCATAGTTATCCTGTATTTAAAAGACAAATCCTTACACTATAAAAAAAGTGGAGTCAAAATAGATTTTACTTATTGTTAGTGGGTAAAAACCAGCCAATCATACGAGTACACTAAAAGGAATCTGTAAAGTTAATAAGACGTCACTGGAGTCAGGTAAGGTTTGCGTGAACCGTTACTTCTATAATTTGTAATAGATTATATAGTGAACCGATACATCTCTTTTTATAGTGTATTTAATGGAGAAGGTTATTTCTGAAACTGAAGACACTATTTGGAATTAATTTAAAGTATAAAGGAAAACCTTCATATGCTCCAAATTTTTGATGATTATTGCCGGTAAAATTTTATATGGTACCAGAACAAACGTTTGCATTCCTCAACAGTCTCGGTCAGGGGGGGTCAACTTTATTTCGTAATTACATATTATTTTATTTTTTTATTATCATAAAATTGTTAACTATTGACAAATCCTACCTTGGTCTCGGTCAACTATTGATACTCGTAAATGGCAACCTCTTTGTACAATTAAAATTATAGTTTTTAAAATACATATCTACTTATGCATGCTAATGTATAGTTACAAGCGTTCAAATAATATTCTTCGCCAAAAAATTGACTTCATTTTTATCACACTTTCTCATTTCACTTTGAAAAATACCTACTTAATAATTATTTGTTGATTTTTTGACAATAATATTTTTTGTATTTTTCTCATCACCTCATTTTTTATACAAACTTTCTCAGATATCAGATAATCAATTTATATTTTTGTGCTATTACTAATATTCTTTATTGAAGAATGTTGAGAATCAAACAAGTCTTAATGTTTAAAGTTAATATCTAATGTATAAATTATATTTATAATTATTATTTATGTATACGTCATACATATTATATTTTACATTTAATAATTGTTATGTAAACCAGAACTATATATAGATTTTTATTTGTTGACGTCCATACATTTTTCCTTTACATTCCTTCTCCGACCCGCCATGCATTTCAAAATTCTATCTATATATGACGGATTTCTAAAAACAGGTTGGTGATCCAAGTGACGTGTAAGCAATTTTTTTTTTGAGAGGGATAATCTAAAAAATTGCTTATTGTTTTTAAATGATCTCTTTTCTCTTTCAATTTTGAAAAAAAACTGTATTACCTATTTTTGCTCACATATAACAAAAATTTTTAATATTGCTAACTCTCAAAAAGTTTCAATTTCTACATGAATAGGTGAAGTGAGGTACTGACTACTGACATACAAAATTATTCGTCCCTATATATTTCTATTATATATTGTTGCATGATTCCTAACTAGTTCTTACTGCGAGGGAGCTAGGACCACCTGTCCTTCACCCCTGATTACGTCACTGGTTGTTCCTTGGTTTAATATACTATTACTATTAATTGTCAATATTATAATTATTATTTTTACCATTATTATTATTATCACAAACGTTAATGTTATTATTACAAATATTTCTATTGTTATTGTTATTATTGTATAATTACTATTATCTGGTTATTGTGATTGTAACATATTATTGAGGTGCATACACTGTCAAATATTTATAAATTATATGTATATATATTAGGGTGTGCCAAAAAAAGGCGATATTTTTTTTTGTTCGTTCTCAGCCCAAAATATCTCAGGAAATGTCTAAAAAAGCTCCTGTTAAAAGCGGAGCTCAAAATTACAATTTTAAGAGGTCCTCCACGGAAGTTGAAGTTTTCCCATCTAAATAACATGGGAAACGGGTTTTTTTAACAGTTTTTTGTCCTGCAAACTGTGAAAAAATTATTTTTGAAAAAAATGAATGAATGGATCTTTTTGAGTATTAAATTTAGTACAAAAATTCCCGTTGAGTCAAATTTCTATATTCAATATTTGATTTTTGACAGAGCTTTGAAGTTCAAATTTTCGCATTTTTTCGCGTTTTTTGCATTTTTCAGCTAAACTATCCGAGTTAGGGCAAAATGTTAACTAGCAAAATTGTAGTACGGTTGACATTCTATAAAAAAGTCTCCATCGACTTTTTTGTATTATGAATAACAACAAAGTTATATAAATTATTGGAACCAGCCTAAAAGGGATAAAGGCTACGACATTGTGCTTTTTATATTTTAATAATCTGTCATGTTTAATGTTAATATATTTCATCATTTTATGGAAAAATCATAAAAATATGATTAAATAAGTCTGTAACTTTTAACTACTGATAATACAAAAAATCTTATCGAATTTTGTTCCAAATTTGATGTACTAACAAATTTGCATAAAATTCTTTGTTCAATTATCGATATTTTAGTTCATAAAAGCGAAAATTTAAAAAAATAAATGTTTATGGGTCTATAACTTTGTTGTTATTCATAATACAAAAAAGTCGATGGAGACTTTTTTATAGAATGTTAACCGTACTACAATTTTGCTAGTTAACATTTTGTCCTAATTCGGATAGTTTAGCTGAAAAATGCAAAAAACGCGAAAAAATGCGAAAATTTGAACTTCAAAGCTCTGTCAAAAATCAAATATTGAATATAGAAATTTGACTCAACGGGAATTTTTGTACTAAATTTAATACTCAAAAAGATCCATTCATTCATTTTTTTCAAAAATAATTTTTTCACAGTTTGCAGGGCAAAAAACTGTTAAAAAACCCCGTTTCCCATGTTATTTAGATGGGAAAACTTCAACTTCCGTGGAGGACCTCTTAAAATTGGAATTTTGAGCTCCGCTTTTAACAGGAGCTTTGTTTGGACATTTCCTGAGATATTTTGGGCTGAGAGCGAACAAAAAAAAATATCGCTTTTTTTTGGCACACCCTAATATATATGTATGTATATTGTATATGTAAATGATTCTTATATCTTGTCATAGAACACTAATTTTGATGTATATTATATTTATTATATGCTGTATTTATGATAACCCAAAAAACGAGCCTAGGCTCATCTGGGCAAAATAAAATATTATTATTATTATACAGTACATTTCATGAACATATAAAAATAGTAAAAACATTATATTACTTGATTGTTAAATATTATTTCTTATTTATTTAAAATTAACTATACCTATATTATAAAGTATTCATATTTAAGATACGCTACTGACTGAACCTTAGTATGCACTCAATAAAAAAAAACATAATTTTTTTGATACACGCATAGTATGCATACATTTATGCATTTGTTTGATAAGTAACCGTTATACAGGTTATACTTACGAATAAATACTGTAATTGTACAATACAATACAATAGTTAACAAATTACGGGAATAATTAAATATATTGCTTCTACAAGTTATATGTGATGTTAATATTAAATAATAAAACACAAATAAAATAGACATTATATTTATATTTTAACTGCAAAATATAATACATGGTTTGTCCATTTCTGTAAGTAAATGGTTCACAATTAAGATACTACAAAAAATAATTATTATTTCACACACATATAAATTAATTATGTGTTTTATACAGTTTCATATAAAAATGGTACAGAATAAATTATATTAAGAGCCTATTAAAAAAAGACAAATATTTTTTTTTGAAATATCACAAAAAATAAACGAAATTAATATCGATTTATTTCAATCACTTTTATCATCACCAAATTTGACTCAATCGATTTGATAATTATTTCATTCATTCATTTCAAACAGTGCTGGAGAAAAAATCTCCCACAAACCCTACAATCCAAAAAAGTCTTTTCAGCTGCAGTCTTAAGGTAAGTAATGAAATACTTCTTCCATACGAATATCTTTATAAAAATACCAAACAAAAGTTCAATTAATTGTTTTTCTTTGACAAAATTATTGCGCATTTTCTTTAAAACCAGTTAATTTGAAATATTGTTGATTACAGTTTATATTTAGAACTAATATAAGGCAAAAATCATCCTGTTGGCTATTAGTAAATACCACATATTGGCAATCACTATACAATTCATTCATATTATTTTTACCAATAAATGTTCCCAACAACGTTACGATTCTTTTTGTTGATTTAAACGAAAATAAAATCAGTGCATATTTATGTTCTATTTTTCAAAGCTAAATATATTTATTTATTTCTAATTTCTATAGATAATTTCTATACAACATCCAACATTTAAATGATTCTAGAAAACAGTAAGTAGGTATGTTTTAAAAATAAAGATAAAGAAAGTCCTAAAAACTTATAACTCATCAAATATACGTAAAATATATATTTCATATTAAAAGAATAAATTATACCAGAAATTTTAATTTTAAAATTTAGAAGAATGATATTTATTTTTATTTTAATGTTGATACAATTTTTATATCAAGACAAAAGTCTTCTGAGATCATTTGAAGATTCTTAAGTAAAATTAATACGTACAATCTCGCTAATTTTAAATTATTAAAACTAGCATTGACATCTAATTACTGAATACGTTGAACTACTGGATGTACATACATAGAAAATAAAAATAAAACAATTTTTGTTTCAATCAACGTTGAACCACTATACATATATATATAAAACACTGTTTAAAGGCCTGCAAGCTCAAAAACGTCTAATTACTGAACTTGTCTAACTAATAAATGTCTGATTAGCGAACTTGTACTTTATTATGAACATTCAAAAAATTAACTATCTGTTACAATTTACAGATTAAAATAAGTTTTTTGAAGATACTAACAATTAAGATTCCCTAATGTGGAAATTCAAGGGAAAATGGATCCACATAACGTACACTAAAAGATCTCTGAAGAAAAAACGTAGCTAGGAAAAGTATAAATTCCAAAGAGGCTATAATATATATATATATAAGAATTGTTATTAACTATTCTTTATTATTGTCTACTGTGTAAATATTTAAAATCCCAAAAGAACATATAATTTTGTATTTAGATAAGTAAGTTTACAATACTATAACATTATCTTCTCCTATACCTACATTAATGGTAATCATTTATAAATGCTATTATGGAAATTGCTAATTTCATCTATTTAGGCACTTTTTCTTCTTTCTTGCCATTCTTGGCCCAAAAATATAATATTTTGAAAATATTTAAACGAAAGTCACACTAAGTATAGCCGTGTTTAGTTCTATATCGTTAATGAAGCCTCTTTAGAATTCAAAGATCTGGCTACGTGCCCCCTTCGTGATACATACTGTATAGTAGAAGTGAGCGCATTAGTAATTGTTACTTACTATTAAGTATACACATTTACAAATTCATTTCTTTTTTACTCACGCATTATGTAGTGTTTTAATATAAAATAAAAATGTGAATATTTTTAAATAAAACTCACGCTCGATTAAAATACACCCACTCAAAGTCACACGTGACCCATGATCACGTTGGGTCACAGCCCGCGCCTAGCTCTACTATAAAGATATTATTTAAAACAGTAGTTTCTGTTAGAACAATTTGAGATACACCAGTCAACATGTTGTATTTGGGCACTCTTGAGTCATGAAATATATTACCTATGTATTTCTTATATTTATTTAAATTTAATAAAACAAGTTTTTATTTTTTATATAGTCAAATAAGTAAATACATTGATGAAGAAAGTAATGTAACTTCTAATTTATATGATTTATGACCCAAGAATTGCACAAACACATTTTTTTATTTATATGTACCTACATAATTTACAATAGTTTGTAATATTTTGATTGTATTTTTTATGTAGATCTAAATACTAATAGTAATAAGATAGTAATAATTTGAAATTCTATTATTTGTAATAGCAATAGTATAAAAAATAAATATACTATAATAAATAACAAATAACAGTAAAATATAATTATCGAGATCTTTATTGTTGCAAATAAATATTTTTAAAAGTTCTAAATTACATATAATTTACTAAAAGAGAAGTGCGATCTATTTTTTATTTATACAGAGCATAAATCAACATTAATAAATATGATTTAGTATTTCGTTATATTTGTTGATTAAATTTTAATTTGAAAATAGGAAAAATGTCAGCCTATTGACAATTAATATTATATCTGTTATTAAAACAATTTTCTAACTTAATTAAAATACTTTGCATAATAATAACATTAATTCTGATTTAAATACTGAAGCATTTTCATATAATATGCAGTATCCAGTGCTCAAATTGGAAAGGGCAAAATTATTATGTTCTGATATTTAACAAAAAGAATGATGATTCCAATTCGAATACTGTCAGTATCATCGTCAACAAATCAAAAATATTATAATGAAATTATTCTATACCAGGCATGAACAACCAATTATGTCCCGCGACCCTTGAACTGTTTTCAAGTAACCCGTTGTGAAAATTTCGTGACTTTTCCAAGTTTTCTAGAACTTAAAATATAAAATAAATATCCCCTTCCATAACATAGTGTTTTATGTGGGTATTCTAGTCTGAAATGGTTTAAATCAGAAAAATAAATATCTTCATCCATGACTTTTCCTTATTTTCCATCACCTGTGTAAAATTCCATGTACATATACATATGTATGTAACCATCCTGTTATTTTTAAAGTATATAGTTTTCATTGTTACTTAAATTTAATAAGGAAAAATATATATTTAAGACATAATCATATCTCCCTCTTCGACAACATTATTTTATGGTTTCTTTCTCCCTAGTACTTACAGGCTCAGCGACAGAAGGGACTAGGAGTACAAATATACCGAGTCCCGAAGTTTGGTATAGAAAATGAGAAACGGAAATGCTACATTAAAAAAAACGGCGGAAGTAAAAAATCCCAACATTTCTATCACCAGGCCAGATTACCTATGATCTCTCATAGGGTGGCCAGTATTTCTCTAGAACAAATTTCCCTGACTTTTCCCGGTTTTCCTGGAGAATTTTTACCGTTTTTCCCTGTTTTTTATTTAAAATTTAGATAAAAACGTAAAAAAAGGTCACATGTTTTCTTTTAAATTTAATAGATAACTGTTTAAATATTTGCGAGAATTTGTGTGATTTTTACATTTTACATTCCCTGACTTCCAACCAAATTCCCTGACTTTTCCCTGTATAGCAAAATTTCCTGACTTTTCCCGGTTTTCCAGAAACTGGCCACCCTCAATAAAGTTACTAATGGAAAATCTGGCTTCCTAATCCAAAAAAGGTTGTCCATACCTAATGTATTCAATATTTCTGTATTTCCTGCTCTGTACAAAACTATAACAACCAAAGAGCTTTAACTTATGTATCAACACGTTCAAATCTACCATTTCCAATATTAATGGCATCATACGACTCGTTTGACAAGTCAACAGCTGATTTCAACAACGAACCCTCTTCTTCATCATCAACATCATACTGTGCAGCCACCAAGTTGCTTTTAGAAGCACGACGTACCGTAGGTCAGCAAATGTTACTTCGAAGATTAGCGCTTGAAATGTCGTTAGACTCAACCCATCGTTCAACTTCCAATGGTATCTCTGGTTTCTGATATGTCTTGTGTCCAATTTCAGTGTCTGATGGGCTCTTTGGACCCCATGCAAGAAGTTTCTTCATTACATCTTCAGCATTGGCATTGATGACCCTTTGCCGACAAATAGCAATTGCTCGAACAAAATTATCTTTTGGTGTGATGAAACGGTGTTCCATAAAAATTGATTTGTCATCCCAGTATATTATCTGAAAAAAATTTACAGTTTAATATTGTAATCTTTACTACAGAAACAATTCCAAAATAGAAATAAGAGTAAATAGTCACGTTTTTTCGACTTAAGGGCTAATGGATTTCATGAATGTGTCTTTAAAAAATACTTTTGAACCTAACTGAAGAATAGACCAGAATATAAATTAAAATATAAATACAAATATAAATGAATTCCATACTAGTAGTGAAGATCGCGCCCCCTGGGTAAAATGAAAAATCGGCACCTATATTTATTATACAAAACAGTTAAAGTACAATACTCTATTGATGTTTCTATTCTAGTATAGTATTAAAATCGATAAATATACAACGTATATAATACAGCTGAACAACATGTTGCATACATATCAATAATTAATATGTAATAATAGTAATAAAATAAGTTATAGGTACTCGTTTTTCAACGATTTAATTTGTATTGAAATGTTTTATTACAAGATATTTATTGTATTTAACTGATTAAAGTTATATGTATGAAGGCTGAAGAACACAATATACAATTCATACATTTAATTGAGAAGATGACGTTACCTTTATTTTACTAGTTTAAATTACAGCAGAATTATCAATTTAATAAAAACTGTAATTGTGCGGATAACGGGGCAATTATAATTAATTTTTATGTCACCGCATTATCTTACAACAGTTATTGTTACAAAAGATTGCACATTTTTCAAAATCATATCAAAAGAGATGTTGAAAAAAAATATCTTAATGATATCATTCTGTACTTCTTAAAATAAGATTGGCACAAAACACATATATATGAATGCACTAGTAACCGGAAAAAGACTTGAAGTGTCGATCCAGACTATCGAACCGGTCTCGGTTCGGTCTTGCTCCAGTCAAATATTCAGTATAGTAGGTAATAATGTATCGGAGCGTGATTGAACCGATACCTGAACGATACAGTGTGAAAGTTTTCATTGTTTATTGTTTATTTATATTTGAAGCGAGAGTGGACCGAGGCCGGCTCGATAGTCTGGATCGACCATAAAATTCCTTAAGTTAGTACTATAATTCACGTGGAAAAATAATAAATTAATGACTTGCAAATTGTCTTATAAATGTTATTTATTACAGTAAAGAATTATAAAAATAATTTATAAATGAGTCAATAAGTTTTCCCACAATAACAGTAAGACAAATAGCAAATTTGCAATAATCATGAGAATTAATTAAAATAGACCGCTACTTATTTACATAACTATATGGTAGATATATTTTTATGCAACGATTTATAAAATCATTCGTTTTTTTTCAGAAAAAAATAAAATTCAACAATTTTCAAATAATACATAATCCTAATAAGTTACAAAATTCAATTGTAAATATCATATAATTTATGCATTCCCTTCTAGTCCACCTATGAATAATATCGTATGGTCGGCGGTCTGCGTCATTTATGAATTAATAACAAAGTAACATTTGTGTCTACAAGTACTTATTATATATACGTATTACGTACTATTTCCGAAACCCTGTTCTCTTGCAATCCGGAAACAAAAAATATTTTTCCTAAGGACCGAAATTAACAAAGATATTTTCTATAACATTGTTAACTTAATAAATGTAGTCATTTTGACTGTAATTTTCAGTCAAATGTCATATCTGTAAAATCTTACTAATTGTAAGTACGAATTTTATTTTCCTCTTTAAACATTAAATTCACCATTGGTTAGCTTTTTTATACAATTATTATTCAATAAATATTGGTTTTTGCATCAGCATTACAACTTTTTGAATTCATTTTTTAAATATTTTATTGGAAAATACCAATTATAAATTTTCTTTAATATGGGCCTGCCCTAATTCAATTATCATAAGCATTAGGCATTAACTAATTCAAGAGTCTGACTTTCGAACAGCAAGAGTCCTATCTAATTCGGTTCAGTGGTTTTCATGTTATGTTGGAACAAACAGACATACAGAAAACTAATAGCGTACAAACAGAGCGTATTACTTTATATATCCCGATTCATACTTACATCAGTATTGATTACAATTTTTCTAATGACATACCAATAAAAAGTAGAAAGTTAGTGCGAAAGATAATACATACCGAGTGTTCATTAATAAAACGTTACAAATTTATATTTCGAAAATTAAGCTGCTTATAAAAAAACTTTTCGAACAATGTTATTCAGTTTTGAAGAGAGCATTATCCTGATTTATTATATTTGTGGGTATTTGGTAAAAAATAATAAATAAAAATTGGAAACATTTTTTAACACGAATTGATTTAAACATTTATGAAAAGCTGTTTTTGTCATTTGAAATACCTAATTCATTTGAAGAAAAGTACAACAGAAAAAACGTTTGTAAAAATTTTTTTAGCTGAAAAAAAAATATTATTTCAGACAAAAGTTTCTTATTTTGCTTCCTCGCCATATCGAAAATACGAGAAGCTTTTTGATCGTTTTAAAATGAGAAGAAAAAAATTATACTACGATTTCAGAATTTTAACTTTATCTTTTCATTTAAGGCCAAGACAAACACTTTTTGTACCTTGCCTGTCTGTCCCATGAAATCTTATGACACTCATAACTCATGAACCACTGAACCTATAATAATGAAACTTGGTTTGTTGGTTGAGTTTGGCTAGAGAACAGCCTCATTTAATAAAATTAGAAAAAAAAAATTTTTAAAAACAAGCTTTTACATATGCACTAAAAAGTAAAAAATAAGTTTTTTTTTCACAAAGTCTTCCAGAATTCGTATGACTAAAAAAGCTTGTGGCGTTCATTTAATATTTAATGTAATATTTAGAAATATAAAAAATGTCGAAAATATCAATATAGGAAAAACTACATTTTCTACTATAAATTAATATTTTCAAATATTCCATTAAATTGCATTAATATTATGTTAAAATGCATATATGTATAATATTGTATAATGTATATACATTATACATATATGTATACATTAATATTTGGAAATCTAGATTCAAATAGGACAAAGAACCTTTTGCTAGTTTAATTTAGTATTTTAAATTCCTGGTTAATTTATCGCACATGAAAGAAATATTTAGTAATCTAGATTCAACATAGGAAAAAAGTCTTAACAGTATTTTATCTACCTTAAATTATTATTTCAAAATATTACATGAAATATTTGGAATTCTAGATTCAAAATAGAATTAAGGGCTAAGAGTTTCTCAATGGAAAAACTACATTAGCTACTTTCAATGAATATTTCGAAATATTCCATAAAATTCCATATATGTACATAATTTATATCAAATATAATATAAAATATTATATCCTGTGAATATTTTGAAATTATATTCAACCTAAATGAATATTTTCAATTAATATTATTTAATTGTACATTAAATTCCTGGATAATTTGATATAAACTACAGGAATATTTTGGCTTCAAGATTTATCATATGAAAAAGGGCTAAGAAATACCGAAAAGAAATACTACCTTATTTATTTTATAAATTCATATTTCAAAACATTAACATACATTGAGTTTCAGGTTTATTTAGTATCAACATTACATTAATATTTGATCTACTATAGATTTTTCCAATATTGATATTTTCGACATTTTTTATATTTCTAAATATTACATTAAATATTAAATGAACGCCACAAGCTTTTTTAGTCATACGAATTCTGGAAGACTTTGTGAAAAAAAAACTTATTTTTTACTTTTTAGTGCATATGTAAAAGCTTGTTTTTAAAAATTTTTTTTTTCTAATTTTATTTTATCCATTTTTAGTCTAAAGTTATTTATTTTTTTACTATATTATATTATATTCATTGCATCATAAGACCAGGTCCAGATAGGGGGGGGGGGGCTAGGAGGGCCATATGGCCCGGGTCCTGGTATCAGGGGCCTCGGCGTCCCGAAAATTATTTATACTTTACATTTTTACATTTTTTGATACTAATACTATTTTTAATAGAGATTATTTAAAAAACATAAATATACTACAAAAAAACACACCTTTTAGAAAAAGTACTTAAAAAAACCTCACGGTTTTTAATACTAAATAATATCAGGAAGAAACAAGAATTTTACTAGTACGAAAGTTGTTTGGAATGTCCTTACGTTGAAGCTCTCTCAGGGTCTGCATAAGACTAAAAACCCTTTTTACTTCCATGTTCGAAGAAATGGAAGTATTGTTATTACAATACGTCAAAAAATCGTTAGTTTTTATTTTAAAATGAACACTAAAAATTTGATTGTATATTCGCTTCTTTAGAAATGAAGCGCAGATCCAGGGGAGGGGGCATGGTGAAATGACACCCCACACAAACCTAAAAAGTAAAGCAAATTAAATAGAAAAATGCTTATTAAATATACTAAAGTAAATTTTTTTGTCTATTTCACAGACCATGACCCCCTCCTCCATTGTAAAGTTAGACTCGCGTCTCTTAGAAAAACAATACCTACCTATTTAGATCTACAAAATTACACTAACATAAATTAATTTATATTTAATATTTTTCAATAATGCCATAACAATATAATACATATACATTACATGTATGCATATAGGATGATATAATAACAATAAAATGAGATACTATAATACATATTTATGTATACATACATTTAAATGAAGAAATAAAGCTAAAACGGCTAAATCTTTTCTATATGTCAATATAATCACTACAAATAAAATTTATAATACATACCTGATATTTATATAAAATTCGATAATTTTTCAATAATTTTCTTCAATTTATAATTTATAATCTTCAATAATAATTATCATTTCTATTATTATGAATTATTTGTATTATGAGTATTATATTGCAAAATATTTTGACAAAACATAATTTAATGTTATTGTCGAAGCAAACCATGGTTACGAAATAATTTGAATTATGAAATAATACTTGATCGCGCAGGCAGGATATTTTATTATATTAGATACATCAAAAAAGACCTTATAATGAAATAACATAGCTATAAAAATGATAAAAAAGTGCATTGTCACGGAGAATACACCATATTTGAAAATTTGACGAAAATCGTACGACGGGAAGTTAGTTAAAAAACGGTCGTAAGATTTGTGTTCCGTCTCATACATAGTTACATAGCATTTGAGTTAAGTAAAAGCTTGTAAAAAATTATCAAAATCGTGTGTATAATCATTTTTAAATCTCAAAAACGACACATGTTACGTGAAAATTGTATAGAATCTTTTTTATAGAAAATTCAATTTTCTATAGTACAGGCCACTATAACTTTCGTAGTAAAATATTCCCTAAGGAATATTTATCTTCATTTGCTTACAAAAATCATTTGTTTTATGTAATCGTCAGTTACTTTGACATATTAATATCATTTTGACGTATAAAATAATAAAAATTAAAAGGTTAACCAATGCCGGTTTATCTGAATACTTCATCAACTAGTTTTGGTGAATTTCGCATGAGTAAGTAGGTACTATGCATTTTTTTCACGTAATTTGCAAATATTTTTTCACGTGGAATCAAATCCTTGAAACAAAAATGTACCTAGGTCTTCATTGAAAAAAAGTTCTAATTAAAAATCATAAAAAATCACCCATAAATAAAAATTAATTTTCCCCCTCCAACTTTTGTCTGAAAAAGATTTTCTGTAAGCAGCTTAATTTTCGAAATAAATATTCATAACGTTTTATTTTGAACACCCGGTACCTACATACATTTTTTAGATTAAAAAGAAAATAAAGGGTTCTAGTTTAAATTCCTTCCTACATAACTAATTTTTTACTTGCTACATATAAGTAGGTAGTATATACTGGTATATGATTTCATATTAAATATTTAACATTTTATCGCAATAATATTACTTACACCGATTTCTCAATGCACAATTGCAGTGTTGTTAGTCTTTTACAATGCAGGAATAGTGACCGACCTCGAGTAGCCTTCTGATCGCGATTATATGCACTTAGAAAATAGTATAACCTACTATGGGAAACACACACCTTTTTATAATTTGTAATTATGTTTGTTTTCATTAAATTTTGTAATGCAGGTAAACATTATACTAAACAAATCAAAATGTACCTTCATTAAAAAAAATTCTCAAAAATGATTTAGGTATAAAATGTACTTTTTTAGGCATAATGTTATGTATCATATTTTTTAAATATTTAATTACAGGTAAATACATATATATAGGTACAAAATATTTTTTTCGGTGATACATAATAATATGTAATGAAAAAGTTAACTATTGCATAAATAAATATTTTCAAATCAAGTAAAAGTAAGTACTCTTGATAAGGAAGGAGTTGTTTTTCGTTATGTAATAGCAATAGTGTGTCATATAGAAACCGGACTACTGCAGACATGTGTTGTTAAGCTAGAGGTTGGAAAGCATTGTTTTTGACTAATCGCTATTCAAATTGAAAAAATGATTAAAACAACCCCTTACATTTTTTTAACATGACCTAGAAATAAACTGCTTTATTAGGAAAATATCCAAACACATAAAAATACCTATAATAATGGAACATTTTATCATTCCAATCTTAACTTCCGATTGTGTTAATTTATAGAAATGAAAGTTTTTTGCGATTCACTTACAATATCTATAAATTTTTTTCATAATAAACAGTTACATGTTTTATTTTCCATAATATTAAAAAGGAAAATCGACTAAAACATAGTAAGGTCACTTATAAACGAAATGTCGATATTTATACGGTCCAGAGTTCTTATTGATTTCGACGAAAGCACTCTATTGTATAACACTCAAATGCACTGTAAAATGACTAATAAATATAAATGAGAAAATACTTCTCTTGGAAAATCAATTTTTACTAATAACACCGTTATTTTTACTAACGATCCCTGCTTGTAAAGTCAATAATTTATTCTTGGATTTTTTAAGTTCATGGTATATATTCCACCTAGAAATCTATGTATGCGTATTATTTAATTGATTTTTCATAATTAACGTTATCCTTAACAATACATGACATAACGTAGGTTTCATTTTTCTCGTGTTCATTAAATAATTACTGTCTATTAAACATTGTATTGATAACACCGGCGCCGACTACGGGGGGGCGAGGGGGGCGATCGCCCCCCCCAGATATTTTACCAGGGGGGCTTCGCCCCCCCTGTGCAGCTGAACTCTAGTTTCTTTTAAATTAAAGATATTTTTGTCAATAAAATTTTTACTTTAAAAAAAGGTGTAAATATTCAAATACTTGTCATTTGAGTAAAAATGATCACTAAAAATTTCTTCAAAAAGGAAATTAATACTAAAACATCTTTTATTTCCTTTACAAAGCTTACAATTAGTTAGATCAACAGCTTTAAAAAAAATTCTACGACTTTTCTACACTTTACTATATTTTCAGCTAAAAATCGTCGTTTACGTTTCATGAGCCTCTGTAAATTAAATATAAATGTCCACTTTTCAATTATTTCAAATAATTAAAGTTTGATCGATTTTTATCGAAACTACAATAATTTGATGAAAAAAAATTTTTTGTCACATTATTAGTTGCGTTTCTGAATTTTTTGTCGTTATTACAAAAGTTGGATATTGCACATTTTTTAAGGAATTTTTTTGCCCCCCCCCCCCAAATTATGAAAGTCTCGCCTCCCCAGGTTAAATGAAAAGTCGGCGCCTATGATTGATAATATCATTTTTACGTACCTTCGATGAAATTTGGTACATTGAAAAAGGCCTCACAAAACGCCTGTATCTTATAGTACAAGCACCTTGAACCACACTTCCTCCAGTTGCACAGATTGTCTTATACAGTCCTGTTCTCTCGTAGAAATCAACCCTCGCGAAGTCGAGTTCTCTCAGATAACGCGCATTATTCATGTGATACAACAATGTGTCGATGTCAGTCGTAATGCAGATACCTAAGAAAATTAAAATCAATTACCTCCAGTTTCACAAAAATATCAAATCTTCAAACTGACCAATCAGTACCAGACATTCAAAAGTATGTTAAAAATCAAATAATAATAAACTTTGGTGAATCTTGGGGTTTACTGTATCTAGCGAAAATATTATAGCAATTCTGAATCCTTATAATATTAGTCCACTTATCATAAGATCAATCGATGGTTTATAAACAAACTAACGTGTTAAAGTTAAATGAGAGGTGCATTTTCAGTTCGTTGCAAAAGTGTTAAATACTAAACGATTTTCTATGGTTTCAACCACGAAGGAGATGTCTGAAAAGGTTAAGCCAACAGACAAGAACGCAGGAAGAAGAAGAAGAATTAAAACAACCCTATTTTATTCTTAATTTTAATTACGACACTGTAATGATGATGTAAATAGCACAAGCATCTTTATATTTTCAAGTAAATCAAAACACGTTCATTTCGTAAGATGTTTATATTATTTATAATGTTTTGCAAATCAAGCAAAAACTAATAATCATTTATATATACACATATATTCATTAAAGAGAACAAATGATAAATAGGTAATAATTTATGTAATGATTTTTAATGTTACCCTGTAAAAAATCTAAAAGCATCCAGGTAAATAATATAATAATTTTTTATGAATTATCGATTTTTATAGACATTGAAAACTATAAATAATATATCAGGAATCAGGATATTGGAACAACAAATTCTTGGCCACGAAAAACCAGATACAATAAAGATCAAGAAGCACAACAATATCTATTGATTTTAATGAAAACATAAAATTTTCATTAACACTATCGATATATTTTAATGTACATAATTACATTTGTAAAGTTTCATTGATTAAAAAAAATTAAATCGATAACTACATTCGTTTCATAACATTATACAGGGTGACCCATTTTAAGTGCACACCTCTAATAACTTTTTATGGTGAATTGTTATCAAAAAACTTTTCAGATAAAAGTTACACGGTTTGGAGGGGGACATAGACGTGTGAGGATGAAATTTTTTTAGGTGGTGTTTTCAGGGTGATATGAAGGTCAACATCATTTTTTTAAATAGGAACCTATAGTTTTAATTAAGTTATTTTATTTTACGTAAAAAAACACGAATCTTTCAATGAAAACTTTTTTTGAAAAACTTAAACCTTTCCAAGATATCTAACAAAATAATTCGAGATTTTGAACTTTCAATATTTTTTTACCAAGAAACCATCAACTTTAGAGAAAAAGTACCAAATACAAAAAATGTTTATTTTGATCTAATAAGACTTATTAAAAAAATTATTTTAAAATTTTAAAACTTTTTCAATTCATTTTATTTAAGCAAAAAAAAATTGTTAAAAAAAAATTAGAATAATTTTTTAAATTTTATTAGACCAAAATAAACACTTTTTGTATTTTATACTTTTTCCCTAAACCTGATGGTTTGAGAGTAAAAAAATATTGAAAGTTCAAAATCTCGAATTATTTTGTTAGATATCTTGAAAAGGTTTAAGTTTTTCAAAAAAAGTTTTCAATGAAAGATATGTGTTTTTTCACATAAAATAAAATTACTTGATTAAAACTATAGGTTCCTATTTAAAAAAATGATGTTGACCTTCATATCACCCTGAAAACACCACCTAAAAAAATTTCATCCTCATACGTCTATGTCCCCCTCCAAACCGTGTAACTTTTATATGAAAAGTTTTTTGATAACATTTCACCATAAAAAGTTATTAGAGGTGTGCACTTAAAATGGGTCATCCTGTATATCAACAAATCAAATAATATACTTGCTAATTGCTAAATATTAAATAAAATAAAAATTGTTGTTCAGGATTTAATTTTAATTTCATTGATAATTATTTTTTTATTTGACGTAAAATTATTTTTAAAATATATTAATTCTTAGAATATATAATACCTTTTACAGTCGTTTCTTGAAGAATGTGAACTTTTTTCTTAAACAATCTTGCAAGAAAAACACATAAACACATTCTAAGGAAGTAATGAATCTCTAAACAAGTATACAAAAGGATAACAAAGCACAATGCAGCACCAAGGATATAGCAAAGTAACATTTTTCTATACTTCTTTGCAAAATTTTTCAAAGGAAGATTTATATATTTAAATTTCACACATTGCATATATTTTCATTGTTACAATCCGCAGTAAAAGCATATATTTATTTCATATTTGTGCACTATATTTTACATAATATTTAATTCATTTTAATTAATTATTTGAATGTTAACAATATTAATATTAATTTTCAATAAAATTTTATTTGTTTTAAAATACGAATATTTTATATGTCAATTTAAATATCACAATTTTAAGTTCACTAAAATTTTAAAAATTCCACCCACTAGCATACACGTATTTTCTAATAATTAACTATGGCACTTGATTCTAAACTATAAACATAGTTAAAATAGGTAACTAGTGTTTTGTTTTGATTTTATTAATGCAAACGCAAGGCATTTTCTATACTAGCAGTTTCTCTAATGCATGGCCATATCTCGTTTATAAAACTAGTCGGTGTGCGAACGTCAATTCTTACAACGCATGCGCGGGGCGGAAAAATCTGCGCTGCGGGTTTTGGCGTAACTGGGGAAATGTCACAGAAATAGAACGTTTATATATGTAGTTATATGTGTGTGTAAGGGGATGAAAATAGGGGTGGGTATTAATGAATGTTAGGTTATGAACTGCTACCGGCAAACTTTAATAGTAAACATTTTTTTCTCTTTTGATGAAAAAATAATATCGAAAATAAATTGCTCAAGATTTATTTTAGTTGAATAAATTAACACAAAGTTTTACATTGAAAATGTATATCAAAACCAAAAATATAATTCAAAATAATGTTTACAACATTATAATAACTTAATAGCTATTAAAATTTTATTTTAATGATAATTTAATATAAAAATTAACTGTAAAACAATTGTTGTAGATTTGATAAAAATTATCACTGAAATTTTTCAAAGAGGAAATTAAAACTTGAAATCTGTACTTTAAAATTCTTTTACAAATTATTATTTCTTAATTTATTTTCATCATAAAAAAGTTATAGGTCAATAAAGTCATGGCTTCCAAAAAGGAGTGGCTGACAGACATAGGTGGGCACAGTTAATCGAAAAGTTAACTTCGTTAATCGTTAACTCGTTAATAAAAAAAGTTAACTTCATTAATCGTTAAAGCGTTAAAATTCCAAAAATTTAACAAAAGTTAAAGTTAACTAGCCAAAATGTAACAGACTAAAGTTAACGGAAGTTAACAAGAGCGTTAACATTTTTTTGAGTTAACTTAAAAGTTAATCCGTTAAGTATTTTGTTAACTTCGTTAATTAACGATTAACGGATTAACGAGTTAATGCCCACCTATGCTGACAGGACTCTAGTCTGGGGGTCCGGCGTGACGAGTCAACAAGCTTTTTTTTCGTCATCATCAGAAAAATATCTTAGATTTATTAACGGAAGGAAGCCTGCCGAAAACTCTAGCCAGGGGGCCCGCGATAGAATGTGGGTGACATGCATGTATTTGCTTATATTTACGTACATACGGGAAACATTTATACAAGTATGCGTCTTTGGTGTGCGGCCAGCATAAAGTTGATGGTAAAGATGAATTTCATGTCGGCTCGATTGCACCTTTTTAACATCTCACGATCAGTGGTGGTTATTTAATATTTCATCTTTTTGCCGGTGTTTTACTTAATTTGGTAATTATATCACAAAGTCACTGTATAAAAGACAGAATGAAAATATGCTAATGACGCAATCATAACAGAAGGCCTATCTTAGCCTGCAGTGGCGTCAAGCATATAATTCCACCCGCGACCCAAACATTTTTGGTTTTATTTAAATAAAATAACATTATAAATATATAAAATACGTTTTTAAAACATTACAGATTATAGAAGTATAAAATATAGATATTTATTCCCAGAAGATTTATGGTAAAAATATTCATTTTTTTTAATTTCTTACTGTTTTTGTTTTGAATATCGAGAATAACATCATAGATGATTATATGTGTACATATACCTACTTGGTTCAAAATATAATATACGTGGGCGATACTCAAACAGCGGAAGTAAATACGAGAAAATTATAATGTCGTATGCACAACATCTTAAAACCAAAGTCTTCAACAAATGAGTCCTACCAAATTTTATATACGCTGTAGAAACATACCCCATGACAAAAACTATACAAGTGGCAGATAAAGACATGGAAAGGTCAATATTTGGAATATGACTTCAAGACAGAAAACCCAACATTGGATCTGAAAAAAAAACAGAGTAAAGGATGTCATCAAAAACATATAACAATCTTGAAATGGCAGTGGACAGGACACATGTTGTGAAATAAAGACGGAAAACCGAAAAGAAACCTGAATAGAAGCCCGGAACTAAAGAAAAGAGATCATGGAAGACCACATCTTTTTGGTCCAAACACGTCGTCATAATACCGAGTTTAAACCAAGAAAAAAAATCGATCTATTGAATTTGGTGACTCATGTTCATATATGAATTTGACACCACTGGCTTAAAAGTTATTTGATGTTATGTTAGAATTATCAATATTTTTTATATATGTATATATTATATTTTGTATCTGCTCAGCTTTTTTACTATCCCTGATTTAAAGATATACAGTGTGTAACCTACAGGTAACAATATTTCTTTATAAACATATTTAGCCCTTGGCAATTTTGTAATGACTTGTTTTGTTAAGAAAAGAATAAACAAAAAAGTGCCTATTTAAATTTTCTTTAAATTAAGCTCTTTATACTTTTATGTACTTTATATACATAAATGATAAAGCAATTTTAAATGTAAACTGCACTTTTTGAACATAGAAAAAAAATATAAATAAGTAATTATTAATCTAGGTCAAAAAGTCCTGAAAAGTTGCTCATAGAAGTTAATATATTCATTGCATCTTTTATAACAAAAATGAGTTCTGACTTCCTGACCAAGAATCCTGTTTTTAATTTGTAAAATATAATATGTAACCAACGCATCAACGAAATATTCAAAAAGAGTATTTCGATTTTTTTTTAACTTATAGATTAATTACGATTCAGGCGAATTTTTGTTTATAAACGTTTTTTTTATGATGCACCGTAGTTGTCTAAAATTAAATTATGCACAAAGATGTATTTTCGAGTAAATTTTCTCATTGTTTTTTAAATTTTATTTTTTATGTTAAGATTTCGAGTAAGATTAAAATTGGAATATTAGGGTTACTTTTAAAGGTGCTTTAATTTTTTTTTGTTCTGTAGTTCTGTATGACCAAAATTAAAATGTAGAAGTGAATTAAGACACGCATTTTTTTCTATATTGGTATCTGAAATCGGGATTCGTATAATCATATACATAGTAGTTTAATATATGGTATAATCGATGGTGCCAGAATAATATGCCTGTTTCTGAATCCTTTTTATTTTGATTGTACGACATTCACCCGGTATTACCAAAAACTAAATACTCCTTTAACTAACTGTCGTATTATCAACATAACCATTTAATTAAAGGGATTTTTAATTTTCTGCATTACTTTTTACAACGTATATTATGTAATTTTTCTTTAAGAGACTTTTTTTTACTAACATACATACATTTTTATTTAACATACATTTCAACAATATATTTTTTTTGCTAAATTGGGCTTTACAGATCGATAAAGAATTTAATTACAGATTTCGAAAAGAAATTATCAAGTTTTCTCAAAAATTGCAGCCTGTATATTGATTTGAAACAAGTCACTTATACCCCAGTGTCCACCGCCTCTCCTAGCCTAGCGTCCCGGGCGGTAGTTCAGCCTCATCTCGCCCCCAAATTGAGATTAATAAGATTTTTACGAAACCCTAAGAAAAAATAATGCGTGTTTTATATTACTTTTTCATATAGGGGAACATGGGGCGGAACGGGGTAGCTAAGCTTTGATTACAAGTTGAGAGGGTTTGAAATAAATAACACCATTATTTGTCAATGTGTCCTTTTATTTACTTATTTCTCTACAAAAAAACTACAGCTAAACTTATCTAAGTTGATAACAACAATAAAAAATTGGTGTCTGAAAAAAAAGATGAAATTTCCCATTCCGCCCCACCACGTCAGTTTTTTTTCACTTTTTTTCTCACTTTTTTTTCTTTCGCTTCCTTCATATTTGCCATCATTTTAATAGATCTTTCTAATTCACTTTATTTATTATTGTCTTCATATTATCAGTACAAATTCGACATTATAAAATCATATAAAGCTGTCAACACGACACTGTCCAGTTTATGTTGTCTGTGACAATCTTTTTTGATTTTGCAATGTTGAATTTGTACTTTTGTAATTAATAAAGAAGTAGATATGTTTGAAATTCAACATTTGAATATGTTCGCCGAAAATATAGAAATTGTCCGAACTTTTATTCGCGGAATAATTTAACAACCGGCTCGCGCGAGCCGGCTCCAGCACACCACTAGGTGTACCCCATTCTGCCCCCGACGTAACGTTCTTTATAACATGAGTATTATGACCGTTATATGTGTTGACCTTGAGTTATCACTAGACTTAAATTTTAGTTAGTCAAGAGTATGATGAAACAAACATGTAATGTAAATTTCCGAATAAAAAATAGTATACAGTGTACTAACCTTGGTGTCGTAAAGCAAAAATTACAATTTGTAAGCTTTTTCTTGGACATTCGGTAGAATTCACACTAAATGCACTCTTACACTGAAAATGGCAACTTTGTACTGTGTAGCACAGCGAACTAAACATTGTGTGCAAAAGACACGTGTCTCCGTCGTCCATAGGGAGAGCACCACCCATTTCCCATTCCGCCCCGGTACCCCGTTCCGCCCCGGGTTCCCCTATATTTCTTTTTAAAAAATCCATATTGGATGCGGGTCCCTGGTAAACGCTAGGGCACACCCCACTGCCTGTCCTTAGGTCGTTTAAAGCTTTGTGGTGCTTTTTTTATTCAAACTCGACTATCTCAACACCAAAATATGATGCCAAATGGTTAACTTTTTTGGAGAAAAAATTCACACACTACCGCACGAAACTTTCAAAATTACAAAAAAAAAATTGACTGCAGTGTGGTCATAAAAAAACTTAGGTGTAAACATATAAAAATACCTCTGAATTCGGCAAATACATTTTCATTCAATTTTCCAACCCCTATACGTCCATTAACAATTATACTTGATCACCGCACAGTAATTCTCAGATTTCAAAATACACACGTAGATGAAACTGTAGGGAATCCTAGTTCACTGAGACACCTGGGGTAGAAATTATTGATGTGGGGGGACACCAAAAAAAGTTTACGTTTTTTGTATGTTAGGTGTTAAAAAAAAGACGTGGACTCATTATTTATAAATTGGATGGTTATGGTTGTCACTGCTTATAGACTTTCGATAGCCAAAAAAAGTTCTATTTTTACATATATTAGCCCCTAAAGGCTTAAAATAGCCAAAAAATGAGTAAATAGGTTTTATTTTGTGACATATGAAACGGATGACACCTCTTCGATGGTGTCACCAGGAGCATTCCTCTCTCACACACAATAGCAGCGATGCGCCGTTCTACATAATTTAAAATAAACTTAAACACTTTATTTTTTATTTATATTAAAATAATAACGTATTTATATAATATCAAAAAATATACATAATACTACCATAAACCATCAAAGAAAAAAATTACATTTTGATTTAATTTGGAGAAATATTTATCTTTTAATAACCAGCCGGCGACGCTGAAATACATTTGAGTAAGCATATTACAAGCACTACTTGCAGAAAAGTGGAAAAATTATTACTTTTGAGGCACGGGAATGAAACAAACCACTATCTTAAAAGTTGAAAAAATAAATACTTCCCTGTCATCAGCATTCAGTGCCGGATTTACCAATAAGCAAAAGAAGCAACTGCTTAGGGCACCCGATCCCTGAGGGCACCATAAAAGCGTTTTTTGGGGGCATCAGCGTAATATTGGAGTTAATAGAGAATGAAAATTTTGATGTTGACTATATTAGTGCTTAGGGCATCACAGTAGGTAAATCCAGCACTGTCAGCATTCCATATTCTATTGACCGTCAGGAAGTTAGCACGGACTTGTGAAAAACAACAAAAATTTTTAGCTCAAAAAATTGCTCCTTAATTGCGCGTCGATTTACCAATCACATTCTAGACGTTTCGGACAATAAGAGACCAGAATTCAAAAAATAGTGACAGCGCGCAAGCCGGTAGCCTATATAAAACACGATTTTTTCGCTCTCCTGTAAAGTTGGTCAAAACGACTTGAGCGGTGTTGTAAGCTAAGGGACGAAATGCAAAGTTTGATTTTTGCCACATTTTATACATGACGTGAATATGATCTGAAAGAAAGGATTTTTCGAAATTCAATCCCTACGGGGGTAAAAAAAGGGTGTTTTTTTCATTTACGTTTATAACGTATACTTATAACGGAGTAAAAGTAATTAATAGATATTTTTAATTTAAACTAATTAATAATTTTGAAAAAATTAAGTGGAGAGCATGTTGGAGCAATTGATTACCATAACAAATATTACGAAAAACGATTAGTTTTTGTAAAATACCATGAAACGATTTTTTTGTTATTGTTTAGTTAATAACTTTTGTTTAAATTTTTTTAGAGTTGGAGCAATTTCAGATACATGAGGAGCAATTAAGGAGCATTTTTTTGACTAATACAAAACATTAATGAAGTTTTACAACAATTAAAGTGAGAAATTTAAATTCAAATTTTGACTTTAAAATATTGATAATTTTGAAAAACTAAGTAGATAGCATTTTGGAGCAATTTGGGAGCAATTGTTTGACCATAAGAAATATTACGAAAAACGATTAGTTTTTTAAAAATGTCATATTATGATTTTTTGTTTTCTTGTATAGTTAAATAACTTTTGTTTAAATTTTGGAGCAATTTCAGATACATGAGAAGCAATTAAGGAGCAATTTTTTGACCTATACAAAACATTGCCATATTGCATAATTATTAATGCAGTTTTACAACAATTAAAATGAAAAATTTAAATTTTGACTTAAAAATATTGATAATTTTGAAAAACTAAGTAGAGAGCATTTTAGAGCAATTTTTTGACCATAAGAAATATTACGAAAAACGATTAGTTTTTGAAAAATGTCATAAGTATTATAATTTTTTGTTTTCTTGTATTAATAGTTAAATAACTTTTGTTTAAATTTTTTGCAATTTGGGAGCAATTGATTGACCATAAGATTTATTACAAAAAACGATTCGTTTTTGAAAAATACCATATAGCAATTATTTTGTTTGTTTAGTTAATAACTTTTGTTTAAATTTTTTTAGAGTTGGAGCAATTTCAGATAGGTACATGAGGAGCAATTTTTGTTGTTTTTCACAAGTCCGCGCTAACTTCCTGACGGTATTTTATTGTTGATTTTTGTAATTTATTATTATAAATACCCATGAAAAAAATCAGATGCAATTGAATCCATTTTTTTTTCAGATCCGTAAAATGGTTATCCAGTTGGATCTGATTGTGAATTAGAAAATAATTTGTTGTTTCTACTGAACAACATCATTTAATATTAATACGAAGAAATAACATTACCTACCTACCTTTATACAAACTGGAAACATGCTTCTCTAGCAAGAGGTAACTTGCAGTTTTTTGATCCAATTAGATCTGATTGGATCTGCTCAGATCAAATTAGATCAGTTCATTTTTTCCTGGATAGTACAAAAAAAAGTATAGCTAAAATCGTAGCTACAATGAGTAACTAATAATATTTAATAAATAATTTCATTCATAAAAGTTAATGTAAGGAAACATTTTATTTTCAAAATAATTAGTTACATTAATTTAACTGTTAAATATCAACAAATATAAAAAATACGTTTTATTTGAAAAAAATAATTTATAAGCAGTAAACTTTTATTAATAAATAAAACAACTCATTTCTTATTCATTTTTCTCATTTCTTCTCTTATATAATCCCAAACAAATGGTTCATCATCTTTAGTATAAGGAGTTAAGGGTAAATCATAAGGAAATGGAAAAATGTCAGTTTCATTAGTATCTGAATAAAGATTTTTAATTTTAAACACTGGCTCTCCTGTCACAAATTGAGGTAAAAATAGTACTCCAACTTCATACGATTTAATATTAAGCCGTATATCTGTTCTTGATTGTGGTACAAATCCCCAAGCTGCTTTTGATAAATTAGCACTTGTTAATAAAAACCATGCCATATTTTTTAAATCAGGTGACACTCTGCAATACGTCTTTATATGTGGCACTGCCAGATTTCTATATCGAAGAGACGCTTTCCATTGACTGAAAAATTAAGCTTTGTAGTTTTATTTAAACAAATTAATAACTATTATAATATTATTAATGAATTGATAGCTTTAAAATTCTTCAAAATAAATTAAAAATCAAAAGTAACTTATACTTTTTTCAATTTAAATTTTACACAAAATATACAAATTAAAATACAGAAAAACATTCTGCTCACCACAAACATTTTTCAAACCATAGCTGTTTTATATGCGTTTCTTGACTGTAAGGTAAACAATCACCACCTAATATAGAATTGTGACTATTTTTAACATTTTCTAAAGATGGATAGACAACAGACAATTTAGGTAAACTCATCAATCCTTTAGTAGTTTCTTTACTAAAACTTCTGCGCAATTCTCCATTTAACCACGCATCAGGACTAGGTCCAAACGACCCAAGGCTAGAGCACTGAGCAATAATACTCCAAGAACTTGCCTTGTTTCCATCAATCTGTGGAATGGTGCAGTGTTTTGAAAGTAAAGAACCTAATCTTATGTGCCCATATTTTTCAAAATTATTATCACGATGTTGACCTTGGATTGACGTTACAAGAAATACACTAAAAATATAATTCAATGATTTAAATAATAAATAGACACATATACCACATTTAAAATATACTTTATATGTGAAAAATCTGTCTCTCTAACTTTGTTTAACCATTCAGATAACTGAGGTAAGCGATATGAATGTAAATAATCCAATAAATCATTTTTAAAATTTGTGGGACCATTTCCAGAAACTGTATTACCACGATCAGGATCCAGAGGTAGGCATTTTGGACTGACCCAAATCCTAAAATGAATAACATTAATGATGTATTTTCTACTCCAACAATATTATATTATAAATTACCCTTGAGTACGATTATGCCAATCTGTTTCATATAGATTAGCTGTTGAAACAGCAACTCTCATACTTCCATCATCATATTGAAATAATGACATTTTTCTACAAAGAAAGTTATAAGTATTATAAGAATTTTGTGTTATTAATGGTAAATATTTTTTATACACACGTATGATGTGATCCAAATTGATTTTGCATTTGCACTTGAACTGCTGTAATATTAGGAGATTTTTTATGAATATTTTTTAAATCATCATCCTCTCTGCCATAAAGTATAAGTAATGGTTTATCTCTGAAATTATTAAATGCAAATGTACACATATTTTAAAGACAAATTAAAAAATTGGCACTACACTATTTTTATTAATTAATTTTCTTAATTACATAGTAAATGTTCCATACTGTTAATGTCCATTAAGCCCCTCCATTCCAAACTGTGTGTTTTTTGACCACTCATAATGTTTGTGATGCCAGCACAATAAATTCTATTATATATGGCAGTTGTAGGTAAATGCGTAAGAGGAGTTTCTTAAGGAGTAGGTAGTTTACAGTATGCAAGGTACTGTGCACAAAACGATTTACAATATGGAATATCATCAGTAATTCATAAAAGTAAAAATGTACCTATATCCAGCAAAATAATATTGAGCAAATAACCAGCCTGGTTCAACTAGAAAATTAATTTGAAGAGATGCTGACAGTTTACCTAAACTTTCATCAAGTAATTCTATAACAAAATAAATGAAAATAATATATAGCCCGATTGTCATATTAGAAAACATTTAAACAAACCTTGAAACGTAATAGATAAAGGTTCTGAATGAGTAGGAACTGAATCTGTTACAGTAGTATAAAATATATTATATGGTGCAGCTTTTTCTAATTTTTTTGCAAATTGACCTTTTGGCGCAATGACTGGTACAAAATCTTTTATATTGTATACTTTTTTTGTTTCTTTATCTGAACTATTTAAATTATTATTTTTACTACTACTTGCCATCATTGTAGAATTACTACTTGTAGAAGTTGAAGCCACATTCTGACTATCTGAACTAGTTTTATTTCTTTTTGATACATTTTCTATAATTTTGTCTGGTCTTTCCTTGCGCTTTAGTTGTGGTCCTATATTATGTGATATCATAATTTTTAACTGATCTATAACAATTTCTTTATCAACAGCTAGTTTAAAATCAAATGGAATAATCACATTTTTTTTATCAGTCTGCTGCAAAACCAATTTTTCTACTAAAAATAAAAAATAAAATGAGCAGTCGGGTAAAAAAATATCATTTATTTTAAGAAATTCATTTCTTACAATGAGGATGTCGAAATTCTTTCAAATGTATAGGATTTCGCCTGTAACACTTTTCTTCAAAACTACATATTTTGTTCTTTTCATAAGTAGAATCTAAAAAATGTTACGCATCATTAATATATATTTATTTCAAACGCGTTAACATTAAAAATAATTATACCTGATGCTTTACTATTTTCCATTATGTATAACAAAAATCTCCAGCAATATAATTTAATACCTATATCAAATTCGTGCACAAATTGTAATTAATCAACACAGGTAATCAAACTAATCAGAACAAAAGTATAAAGAAGCGAGTGAAACTAATCAAAGCTTATTTACATTTTAAGGTTATAAATAGATACATAAATAAAATTTGAATTTGAGATCAAGTGGTGGGCTGTCATATTTTGTGTTTGGGGTGTGTTCCGTATAGCATTTATTTTGTCTTATAACGTTGGTAGAAGCGCGCGTACGATTTTTTCCTTAGAGCATATACTACTGGAGACAGCCTTGCCACTCGGCTCCCGCGTGCTTATTGGTCGGCAGAGAGGGGTAATAGTGGGAAACACTTGCCCCTCTCTGCCGACCAATAAGCACGCGGGAGCGAGAGAGAAAGGAGGTAGTACTCTGTACTCTCCCGCTATCTCTCTAGCACACTTGTTCGCACGGTTCGCACGGTCGAGCGGCAAGGCCACGGGGGCGGGCAAGGCTGTCTCCAGTAGTATATGCTCTAAGAAAAAAATCGTACGCGCGCTTCTACCAACATTATAAGACAAAATAAATGCTATACGGAACACACCCCAAACACAAAATATGACAAACCACCACATGATCTCTGTCGACCAATTAGCACGCGGAGCGAGAGAGAAAGGTTGTAGCCAAGGTATATAAATATAGAGCAAGGTTAGTAAATATACAGGTTGTACCATCGCTTTTGACCAATCAGCGCCCGCGCGGGAAATACGTCACACAGGGTGACATTCAAATGTAATAGAATAAAATGTATTGCAAATATACATATTCATTGAACGTTGTCTTCCGTATTATTTCGAATTTCTGGACATAAAAATAAATATTGTTTATCACAGAAGCACAAAGTATTACAAACGATCATATATTACACATACTAGTTGTTAAATACAAGATATATCTTCATAAAAATTAAAAAATGGAGTTAGAAGTCAATAATTATTTTGTGTATAACGAGAGCACTTTGAGACATTTTTTTACTGAAGTACATTTATTATTATGTACCTATATATATTAAATACAGGTAAATCCTGTTCATCGGAAAGATACATCCTAGGACATGGTCGTGGGGTTTAAGAAAAATCATTTTAAAATTAAAAAAAAAAAACACTTTATTAATAAAATAAACATTATTGAGGAAATAAATTAATGAACTATTTTGTTTTATTTCTTGAATATCATATTAATGGTGTTTGTTAGACCTGCAGTATCCATAATACGTAATTTAATACATCATCTAGAATTCCACTTCTTAAATTTATACAGCCCACCGTTGCAATGTTGTCAAGTCTCGTAGAGGATAATATAAAGTTTCCCTTAAATAAATTAAGTGTTTACTGAAGTATCCTCAGAGTAAAAGCTTTAGATTACTTATACTTATCCGTTGTCTAATGAGTTTTAGATTTTTTTCCTAAAGCAATTTCAACTTGATTTGGCGTTAAAATATTCTTAAAGGCGACTTACTTGATCCTCGAATCCAGCCTGATAATTTTTTATTTGTTGTTCTAATTTAGAAATGTTTAGCTCTACAATCTTCTTGTTATTCTCAAGATCTGCAATTTTTTGTTTAATACGTGTTAAAATAAATCTTTTCACTTTTAATTGTATAACTCCTTATCATTCTTTTTCAGTTTTTTTGGTTGTAGGTTTAATAAATTAACCTGCAATTCATCTTCAAGATCATCTGGTTTAAAATGCTTGCTACATAAAGGTACGTTTGTGATCAGCATTCCATTTGTCTCTACGATGACACTTTCTGATCAATTCCTTTTGTATTATTGGATCCATAGGAAAGTTATCATTTTATTCTTATTATTAGTTTAAGTGATTTTATTCTTTTGCCTATTTCGAATTATTTTTACATAAATATTGATATGTACTAACAGTACCTTCGCCTTTTTTTCGATCTATATAGTCGCATCAAGTCATCACAAAGTCACAATTTAAATTATGTTACTTATTATTATACATATTGTAGTGTAAAGATATTTTAAATAAATAACATAAATTAGTGGCTACATATATACCTTAAACAACAAGTCTTGTTTATTTAAAATCGCTCAAAATCAAAATATTAAAAAAAACTATGAACACTATAACTACAACTACCATACAAAGACAGCGATTTGTTATGATTGGGCACCCGAAATGACGTAGTTCTCCCTCTCCTGTCTTGATTTTGACAAGCTGATGGTGCAACCTGTTTATTTACTAACCTTGCCTTGGGTTGTAGCGTTATTGGGCTTTCGCACGGCGGACGGAAAGGCTGCCTCTAGTAGATATATGCTCGAAGGTTCTATCCAACGACCTTCCCCCATCCCCACCATAATACTACCGTGCCTGCTATATTTAATTCACCAATTAACCATAATTAACGTTAAAATCGTCACAGTGGTGGGTGGGGTGGGTGCCCCTCTAGCCGTCTTGTAGTGGAATTTTTAAATTACCGATGCCGTCGTATAGCAGAATGTTGAGTGTACTTGACAAAGCTGAACAGTATTCAAACCATGGACATAATTCAAACAGTGGTAACGTATGCGACAAGTGTACAATGCCATGGAAAAAAAAAGAATTGCTCCTGAGCGCCAGCAGAGAGCATCGAAATTTTATCATTCTCAATATGATTCATATATTATCAACCTTTTTGTACACCACGTTATATGGTCCACGCAATTAAATTATTATTCGTTTGTTTTTGAAAATAATATATTTCTATACTAAATTGTTAATTTATTATTGCTTCCTTGACATAACGAAGATACAAGCTTTGTGTTAAAAAAAAATCTACATAGCAAAGCCATTCTATTTTTTTCTACTCATATTTTATTCCACAATATCTTTTTGAACTTACCATTTTTATTGTAACACTGCCCGAAACTGTAATATATTACAACCTGTTTAAATATCTTTATTTGAATTTGAATTTAATTAGTAAAACTTATTCATTTTCTGGACTGTAACTACCACTAGGGCAGTGTTATTATGCCCCTGTTAATTTTTATAATATAAACTAGTTTTTCATTTTATTTAATGCATATTTTACACCACTAATATATGTTTTATTTAAATATACATATTTTGAATCAAAAAATCTAATTCAAATAAAAAATTCAAACCATTTTATTTTGAGTAAGATTTTATTGATATGAAATTATTTTATTTGAAATAAACTAATAACATAAGAAAATAACATTAGATTCAAATAAACATCCAGTCTTCAGTATTCAATGACCATATCTAAAATGAAAATATAATTTTAATTTTATAATATATCATAATGTATAGCTATAGTGAAAAATTATGGAACAGGAAAAACATTCATTTGGAGCCTTTTACAAAAAAAATACAGTATACAGCACGACCACTCAGTCAGGATTTTAGACATTTTCCTGTTCCACTATATCACTACGGCATGAATTGTATAAAAAAAGTTATTTTAAGCAATACATACTTTTGGAATTCCCATTCCCTATTATCTAAAGGACAAACTTGTCTTGTCTTTAACCATCTTGAAATACAATGAAAATGGAAAGCATGCTGAAAAATTCAAAATATATTTATACCAAAAAATGATGTCATTGCTGAATTTATTTAAATTAAATTATATTATTTAATATACAGGGTGTCCAAGATAAGCGTGCAATGCATGGGGATATCCTAAACGGTAAGAGATACAGATGTGGTTAAATGAGATGAATTATTTGTAAGAAAGGGGTGAGTATTACAACATCAAAAAATATTAATAATTTTATGTGGTTCAGGCGGTATACCCAAAAAACTGAAAATTCTGAATTTCTTTAAATGACTATAACTTTTTTGGTAAAGTAGATAGGTACTTTTTGTTTGCGGTTTCTTAAAGCACTTTTTTGAGTAGAATTGTTTGGTGTATTTAGAATTTTTATATCACTTTTAGTTTCCGAGTTACAAGCCCTAACTTTAGTTTTTCTTATGGGCCGCCAAGTTGGCTATATCATATTCGAACGTGTTTTTTACTCTACTTTACAATGATATGTCACATGTCATACTTATTATTAAAAAAAAGTAAAAACCTTTTTTTTGTAATAGTTTATTGTTTTTAAATATGCATTTGTTATTTTCATTGTTGTTATTGCGATTTTTGTTTAACAATTTTTGTTTTTCATGGCTTACTTAAATGTTTGTAATAAAATACTTTATAAATATCACCAGTACTTAGTACTTCGACTTATTTTCTATAATAAGTATGTCATGTGATATATCGTTGTAAAGTAGAGTAAAAAACACGTTCGAATATGATATAGCCAACTTGGCGGCCCATAAGAAAAACTAAAGTTAGGGCTTGTAACTCGGAAACTAAAAGTTATATAAAAATTCTAAATACACCAAACAATTCTACTCAAAAAAGTGCTTTAAGAAACCGCAAATAAAAAGTACCTATCTACTTTGTCAAAAAAGTTATAGTCATTTAAAGAAATTCAGAATTTTCAGTTTTTTGGGTATACCGCCTGAACCACATAACATTATTAATATTTTTTGATGTTGTAATACTCACCCCTTTCTTACAAATAATTCATCTCATTTAACCACATCTGTATCTCTTACCGTTTAGGATATCCCCATGCATTGCACGCTTATCTTGGACACCCTGTATATAGATATCTTAAAAAAAAACTATTCTACTTCAAAACTCAACTACATCATTTCAAAAAAAATTGTAGTTGTTGAGTTTTGCTAAATTGGTCCTCAGTAGAATAATACGCTATTCTTTTTAGTTCTTTAACCCATTTACTGTACTCACATAGGTTGTGTTCAATCAGGATTGGTACAGATCTCAACTGATCTCTAACAGCAGCGCTGAATACACACTGTCGCTCAGTGAATGGGTTAAGACATAATTATATTTTATCTATAATTATAATTAAAACTTACATTACAAACACCCCAGGCTACTGTACATTCTTCACTTGTAGCTGATGCTTGATTAGCTTGACATTCAATACAAAGGTCCATAATATGATTCCGACAAATAGCACAATTATCAACAACTATGTCTAAAATTTAATATATTTAATTACAAAACTTTATAAGAGATAATAATTGGAATTATTATTAAGAGCTATGAAAATACTGCTAGACTTTTTAAATAGACTAAATAATTTCACAACAGAAATATCACATGTATGTTTAGGTTTAATGGTGATTAGACAATTTACCAAAATGCATTTTGACCAAACTATTTGAGTTAAACTGAAGAATATGCCAATACCGACCTCACAACTATCAAAAATCATGTGTTGATATGTAAGAATAGAGTAGAATGTGCTGTATCTACAGTTTCTACAGTAACTTGTAGGATGGGAATTTTTATTTGACAGAACTATATTTTTTATTACAGTTTGTTCCGGCAGAGATGAATCCCCATTTTTAACCTAACAGAAACTTATCAAACCGATTTGCCCCAAAAGATTGTTCTAGCCAAGAACAATTAACGTGTATTTTATTAGAACATCAACTTTGTTCTGAATAACTATATACGTTTTTTATAGGGTAGTTTCACGTTCTTGGTTGATGGTTAGTGACGTAGTCAGCCGTCAAAAATCCATGAAAACTACAATTGTACAATTAAATTATACGCGAAATTTTGACATTAGATGGTCGGTGATGTCACACGCAGTCCCCTCCTGCTCATTTCCCTCACCCATATGCTTAGTTATGAGACAACTTGTATACATAGTTTAATAACCTTGACTACCATCATATTCCTCAATTTAACTTTTATTTGCTCCAATATTTTTAGATACATAAAAATGGAAAAATTGTCAGAAACAATAAATAATATAAAATATACAAACCCCAAGCCCATAAAGCTACGGCATTCCACTGAAAAGTAAATTTAAATAGGACATTATAATTTTATATAAACATAATTATTTTTGTATATAAATATTTCGACAAAATAGGCTACTAACCTTTTTCACTTCGAAACGTTTTCTTTCACCTTTAGAGTTACTAGAGGTAGGTAATTCAATTTCTTCTTCGTCTACTTCCATTGCAGATGCCATTATTTTATTATTTTAATTAAAAATTGTATGTATTGACAATGAAAAGTCAAACAAGAAATTGCGAACAATAAAATGACTTATGAATTGACAAATTTATTAAATGTCAAGAAACAATTTTTATATTTATTTTTTATCTATGATTTCGAGTACAGCGCCATATTACATGAACTGTGTATTTAAAATATGTACACATAAAAAACTATACATTTCTATCAATATGTATATATAATTTACATAAAATTACAAATTTTTAATAATATGTAGTTTAGTAATTCAGTACCAGACAATAGGGAAGAACGGAGGAAAGAGATATTTATATAAACTGATAGTTTACGTAAGCTAGAACCAAAACAACATTTAAAAATTGCAATTATACCACAGAATAAGAAAATCAAATATAAATTGTTAATATCTATGCGTGTTTCGTTTTGTTGTCTATGGTTTTCTGTGTGCAAAAATAGCAAAACGTTGCGTCAAGTTGACAAAAGAAAGATATCGAGATATTCTATAATATTTAGGATAAATATTTCTCTGTTATATACATATTATTAATATATATTTTCGAGACTGAAAGCAATTTGTATTTTTGAAATAAGTAAATAGTTATTTCGTTAAAATAAATATACAAAATGAGTGAAACTTTTGAACATTCAAACGGTTCAATGAACGTTATTCAAAATAAAGATGTTGGAGATGCACGAGGTAGTAATAGGTAAATATGCATGTAATTATATTACTTTTCAAGTACATTAATAAATAATATTTAAAACTAAACTGTACAGCTTACAAATAATGTAAATAGAAAACCTAGAAAACTTTACTAATAACAAAGGACAATAGAAACAGTTGGGAACAAAAGGGTAGCAAAAAATCAATATTATATAAATACAATAAACTTTGTTATGAAATTCAAATTTACATGTACAGTTTTTTTACATTATACTTTCTTATTCAACTAAAGGATAAATTATATTAATGGTTATATTTATATAATTTATATTGTATTAATATTAATAAACTTGATAATTTTCTTTTAAACAACTTTTATCATATATCTTTTATAGATTTATCAACACAGAAGTGGTTGCTAATATGCCAGTCGGTGCATCATCTTTATATTATAATATGAGTCATAAAAATCGTGGGTTTGCTTTAATTTTTAATCATGAAATTTTTGATATTCCAAACCTTAAACCACGTGCTGGAACAAATGTTGATGCCGAAAATTTGAAATCTTGTTTGATGCATTTAGGTTTTCACGTAAAAGTTTTTGAAAACTCAAAATTTGCTGATATTTATACTAATATAACAGAAGGTGAGTTATAAGAATTTTAAGTAATATATACAAGTATGTTGTAGAAAAAACGCCTTAGCAATTTACCTCTGATTTTATTTGAGAAAGCTATATGAAACTTTCATAAGAAAACATGACTATAATCACTACTTTTTTTATTCTTATTAGACTTTTGTACAAATGGCAAAAATAAGTTTTTTTGAAGCAGAAAACCTGAAAATTCATAGCATTTTGTAAAAATAGATTATTCAGAAGTTTTAAACTACATACCTACTATGTTTACAAACAGAAATTTTTTTTATTCATCTGGCACACTTAAGAATACATAAATATCATGGTCTTATATGTTTTATTATGTGTTATTTACTCTGTAAATATCGCAAAATTATGTTTCCATTTAAAAATTCTATCTTACACTCTCATAGACCTTGACAGGGGAAGAGTAAAAATGTCTAAAGGGCATACAAAAATAGAGAATTAAGAATCAAGCCTTATCAAGCACACCCTTAGTTTCATATGCCTATCTTAAATAATTCTAAAAATGAATCTATCATAAAAACAATTTTCTATTCTAGTTGCGCAGTTAGATCATACTGACAACGACTGTATATTTATTGCAATTTTATCGCATGGAGAAATGGGTATTATATATGCTTATGATACTTGTTATAAGCTAGAAAATATTTGGTCTCATTTTACTGCAGATAATTGTCCCACGCTCGCTGGAAAACCAAAATTATTTTTTATTCAGGTAACATATTATTGCAATTAAAATTTTATTTTATAATATTTTTAGTAACTGTTTAATTTATTCAGGCTTGTCAAGGTGATAAACTAGATGGTGGTGTTAAATTATCACGGACTGAAACAGATGGTTATTCAATGCATTCATATCGAATCCCATCACATGCTGATTTTCTCATTGCATATTCAACAATTCCAGGTAATATTTTATTTTAAAACATGAGTATTTTTATTATTATTATTCCATTGTTAATTTTCAAAAATGAAAAAGTTTAGAAGCCTTTTCATGATAATGCTTGATTCAACAGTCAAAATTGATCACGTTTCAATTTTCACATTTTCAAAGTAATGACTGCAGTAGTTTTTTACTATTATTTATAAATCATATACACCTAAGAATGATAAGCAATTTTTTTTTACCAAATGTTTTTTTTTTTAACATTAACAATAGGTTTTTATTCTTGGCGTAACACAACTCGAGGTTCCTGGTTTGTTCAAGCTTTATGTGAAGAGATACGGCAAAATGGCAAACAGGCTGATGTACTGACGTTGCTCACCTTTGTTTCTCGTCGGGTTGCTATCGATTATGAATCAAACACACCAGATAATGTATTGATGCATCGTCAAAAACAAATTCCTTGCATCACATCAATGTTAACTAGATTGTTAGTATTTGCTGACAAAGAATAAGTCTGATTTTTTATAAAAATTTTATACACAACTTTGTTCACAATGGAATATTACAATCAGATCACAGAGTTAATGAAATCATTTGTTTAGTTTATGGCACCAAATACTCCGTGAAATACTCCAATTACTATAACATAATCTGAAGTTGATCACGCATCTAAATTCTACGGGGATAGTCATGTGCGAACATTTTGACTGAATAAAATATGCCTGTGCAAATTTGGTAGATGGTGCTAGAACTGGGCTCGGCCCATGTATTTATACAATACAAATTTTAGGAATGTTTAACAACAGATATACTTTTAATGTTGATCAATGCAAATTTTTCTACTGTGTTATTTCATTGTGAACATAGCTTAATTAAGTAAAAATATTAATATAAAAATCAAGGATGTGAACACCCAAAAATTTCAGTTTAATTTTTAGTATAACACATTGAATTATTATTATGAACCTCACTTTACAAACATTTTAACATATATTAAACTACTACATATAGGTTAATATATGATTTTAATATTTGGTTATTTTTCAGTTTGCATCCTTGATAAGTATAATGAATTAAGACACGTACAAAGTGCCATTATATTATGAAAAAGTGAATTTTTATTAAATTATCAGACATATACACGTATTTGTAATTTTTATGACTTTTATATAAATTATACATTTTATTAAAGATAATATTATAATATTGAAAATCTCAATATTAGGTACGAATATAGTTATGTAATTTGATATAAAATTAGATTTGCATCATGCCAATGATATATTACAGTTAATGCACAAATCTTGTCTTATAAAAATGAGCAGTGGTTTTATTTACAAAATATTTTTGATTATTATTTTTTTAGAAAATAATAAAATTTGATATTATATTTTTTAAATATAATATGCAATAAGTATACCAAAATTTGGTAATGACTGATCAAAATTTAGAATATGTTATGTACTAAGTAGTGATGTAACGAATATTCGCATTCGCATTCGCGAATATTCGCACATTTTCAAACATTCGTATTCGCATTCGCATTAGCACATTTTTAAATATTCGTATTCGTATTCGCAATGCAGTTGCGAATATTTTTGCGAATATAATATGGTGTATTAACAAATAAAAATATCGCTTTTTCATCAGAAGACCTTTTTTTTTTTTTAGCTTTTTTTTTTTTCAAAATTCAATATTCGCATTCGCGAATATTGACCAGCAAATATTCGCATTCGCGCAAATATCGACAGCGAATATTCGCATTCGCGAATGTTTAAAATCATACATTCGTTACATCACTAGTAACTAAGTTAAAGTAAAGCAAACACTATCTCTGAGGTATTAAATATAAATGACAGCTGTAATCGCTGCAATCAAACGTATGCGCATTGAGTAGAAGTCAGCAATCTAAAAACATCGATGAGTGTACATTGTACACCACTCAGATAGCATTTGCTTTAGAGCAAATTTTTTATAATACCAGACAAACGATTAAGGAAAAATAACAAACCAAGCTCATAATTTTTTGCTATAGATATTTAAATATATTTTCTTTAGATATCTATAAAAATGCTTTATTTATAAAGATACTTATATTTTTTAATGTATTGTAGAGTAATGATAGTTATTCTTTTACGTAGTGAAAAGTTAATTTGAAGATAGAAAATTTTATTATTACATGCATACAGAATAAGTCAAAAGTTTTCTGTAAATTTATGTACTATATAAATTTATATTATTTTTATATTTCAATGTAGATATATTATAATTTCATTCCATTATAATTAAATGATTTTTTTTATTATCGATGTTTTATTTGTTTCAATATCATAATGAACATACTTGTTCAATTCTAGATGGCACTTTTTTATGAAAAAAGAAAATGCACTTTTTTTTAATTAAAATGTAATTAAATATTTTTATTAAATTTTTTTTAATAATTGAATGAGTGTTTCTCTTGTTAAACTCTACACATGACAGTGCTTTGTTAATTTTTTGTTTTAATTTTACTTCATTCTGTTACCTTATTCAATGTTTGTAAATCTTAAGAATGACTGAAAAGCACAGATTAGCATTTCTAAAACCTAGCTTTAAAAAAATCATGAGTAGGTTAAAAAATTATTAATAAAAGCAAATTCAAAAAAACTCAAACAAAAAATTATCATTTAAGCTTATATTTATTTCAAACTTTTATTGCATTATCACATACAAAGTGTTATATTATTTCATAAATAATACAGTCTCAACAAAGAATGTTCATTTATTTGAATAAAAAGCTGAAAAAAAAAATTCATTATAAAAATAAATACAGCATTTAAACATTATTATAGCTACCTATAAGGATATCCTTGTGCTTTTGACCTAAACACAGAAAGTATAAGTGAAAAGAAAACTACAACCAACACCAATCCTATAATAGCAAAGATCTTTCTTTTACGTATATCGGTTTTACGCTGTGCAGCTTCTGTCATTAGAATCATTCCCAGCACAATTGCAGCATCTGTTTTATGTTAAGGATATAAATTACATACAGAATAATCATCACAACAATATTACATAAAAGGAGGATGTCTGATCTAATCCAAAATAAAAATATGAATATATCATTGTGAAGCTTTTGAACTTTGTTATCTCGTACCATTATTTTTATAGTAAAAACCTTCAGGTATCGATTATACAAATAATACTCTTTATTTACTGTTACATCCTTCTTTCTATTTTTAGTTTTTGAATGAGCTAATATTAAATATTAAAAGGATACTAAGCACTAAGACTATATACGTTTCAAGAACAAACTGTCCTTGTGAAGATCCGTGAATATAAGCAACACCACCATTTGCAGTTTTATGTATGAATGGCGGGCCTCGGATGTGATTCCACATTTGACCAGATACCATGATAAAACAGAAAAATACAGCACCAACGCTCCATACATTTTTATTGTAAATGAAATCTAGATTATTGCGTCGCATGTACAGGAATCCACTGACCATTGCTAAGAGCACAATCAGAGCAAATGTTCCTGAATAATTTGGTGGGCGGAATACACGAATCTATAAATAAATTAAACTGTGTATTAAATATCCTGTTTTTTTTGTTCATTTTCTCAAATAACAAAAAAATATACTATTAGCAATAACATAATGCTATAATGATAACTGTTTAATACAATAACTTTATACCTGAATATCTGTTCGTTCTCCAATCCACTTCGCTATACCTTCTGCTGCAAACCCAACACGTTGTATATCTAAAGTATCTACATTCTTCTTTGGTTTTCCTTTTGGTGGAAAATGCATGAACACTGGTGCAGTATTAAGTCTTAACTATAATATAAATGAATTTTGTCAATGTTTGATAGTAATCTATAAATAAAAGCAATAACTACCATTTGGAATACGTCAGAACCTTCATCAAAATCTACCATTACAAAAAACAATTTATTTGAATACATTTGTGAAAATCTGTATGAATTTGCAACTATAGTAAATTCATCACTAGCATGTCGACAAATCATGCATTGTCTTGTCGGTGCCATAGCAGTAAACATCACAACAACCGAATAGTTTCTCGGACTTGCTTTCACAAAATCTCTAAATTTATTACCATTGAAGCGTAAAACTGACTTTTTAAGATTCATATCTGTAAGTTGTTGAACTCTCTCAGCCATTGTCATTCCCTAAAATATGCAATATATTACAATTTGAAAAAGAATTTTATAATAGTTAAGATATTTTAAAATAAGTACATAAATAAATTTTTACATTTCTGGTCTTGGTTTGAGATTGTGAATTTTGAAAGAATACTATAAATAATATAAATATTCCTAGAAAAATCTTCATTTTGATTCCACCTAACATATTTTTTAACTATTAACTATGCTGCGTTAAGAATTAAAGTGTATATTATCAAAATTAACCAAAAATTATGTATTTGACGTGACACCGCAATCGCCAATCTCCATTTCTTTCCTCTATGGAAAAAAGCCACGCAATAAAGATACGGCCACGCACAGAATAAGAAATATGTACACGTAATTTGTGATGCGATGTCTTTATTTTGTTTTATCTATACTTTTAATTGTAACTTTTCGAATTGTTGAAAATTTAAATAATATATTCTATAAATTATGTATACTTTATTCTGTGATACTTATTATACTGTTATTTTTCTTTGATATTGATTATCGTATTAAAAAACTAAAGTTAATTTTTTTTATATTATATTTCAATTAACTTTATAAAATATAGCAGTCAAACTAAAATATTAAATAACTGAAGTTTTTAATCAAATATTTTATTAATATTTAATCAAACTTTTGTAATTACTTGTACATCTCGTTAAAAATTCACGCCGCAATTATAATAATGATCATTAATTATGAATATATTTATTTTATTAGAAACTTACTTTTACAACATTAATAATTTAAAAGTTATCGGTGTTCAAAAAGAAATGACGAAAAATGTATTTAGTTTTTCTTTATTACTTGATCAAAGACATAGGATATTTAATTAACTATATTCAAATTTTGGGAATTTAGTATGTCAAATCAAAAAGAATGGATGGGTATAAATATACGACAGGTTGCTTTCATTGGTCTTTGGCCAACTGGAAAAGTTGCAACTCTTAAATCTGCAATAGCCTTATTGTTTTTTGCTTTACAAATAATTGGAACAATCTTAGAACTAAAATTTAATGACCACAGTTTAAAAGCTAAATGTGAAATTATATCTGGAATGATGGCACCGTTTGTTGGAATTTACATTTTGATATTATTCGTATTAAGAAATAATCGCGCAGTTGCTTTAGTAAACAAAATAAGATATTCCTTCCGATACACGGAAATTTCGATTCAAACTGAAAAAGAAAATATTCTACTCGTTAAAAATTACACTTTTTTGAATGTAATAATCATTGGAATGTTTCTGATTTTTCCGTTTTTGAATTACTTCTCAACTGGAAAAGTATCGTTATTTTATAAAATCTGGACACCTTACGACTTAAGCAACACATATCTAAATATGATTACAATTTTTACACAAGATTTAATGAGTATGTTTTTGGGATCTATAGTGATTTCTGTAGCTTGTTTCTTCGCAAGTCTTATTCAACATCTTTGTGGCCAAATCAAAATTCTGCACTATGATCTTAAAAATATTATGAATTATACAGATCCAGCTATAATCAAAACGAAATTAAAAGAATGTATGGAGCTCCATCATGTGATTATAGAGTGAGTATAATAAATTATTATAAGTATTTAACAATAAAAATGCTGCGACGAACGCCGGATTTAAATTTGATGATAGTTAAAGAGGCAACAAATTACCTGTCTTAAGTGGAAGTGCATGTCCCGGCGCACAGTGAGAGAAAATCACATCTTTGCGCGAAATTTCGCTTCAAGCCAATTTTCAACCAATTCTAATGTAATCACTCGCATTTGAATGGTAAGTACCTACCTATGTAGTTGTAGTTTCTGAAAATTACCCCAATAATAGTAAATTCACCCTCTTTCCTTTCATATTAAATGATAAATTCATATATTAAAATATATAGTGTGGCCCCGAAAAAAGTAAATCATTACGGGGTGAGTTTATATAGTGCGTATCTCTTCGATATCTCCCCCTTTTCGTTTAATAGATTTTTCAGATTTAACGGGATGAAAGGATAACTAAGAGTTATAAATAGACTATTTTTGGGGTACCTAATTTTCAGATATTACAACTACTTCTCTTTCAAATGCGAGTGATTACATTAAAATTGGTTGAAAATTGGTTTGAAGCGAAACTTCGCGCAACAATATGTATTTTTAACACATGATCTAGATTAATCTAGAGATGCGGTAGCCAGACATAAATTTTGTTAAATACAAAAAAATTAACTTACGCGGTTTTTTACTTTTCGCATATTATATTCAATTATTATTAATTATAATAAACTGGCCCATTTATATTTAAATAAAAAAGGAGTGGATTAACATAAGAATACTTATATCTATTCTAAAAATAAAATTATAAGTTTAATTTTTCATTTTACCGATGTATTTGATGTATGAACTTAAATAAAACGGCTGTAACTATACTTATAGGTAATATTACATCTTAATTATTTGAAATTTTAATACGTATAAAAGTAAAGCACTTATAGGGTCGTTTCGCCTGTTTTCAACCAATTAATATATTTATGTAGTTGTCAACTTTGGGAAGCAAAAAAAATGTTTTTGTAATAATTTTGAACCAAAAATACTATTAGAATATACTTTAAATTACTCCTTTTTTAATTCGTTCTAACGATCTTGGTACTTGGTAGTCAGTTTACTTTTTTTTATTAATTTTATAAAAAAATATTTTTTTTTCATTTACCCCATCAAGTGGGATGTCTTTAGATAGATCTCCTAAAATGCAACAAAAAAGTTCTAGAAACTTTTGATTTTAACCCTTCAGTCACAAGAAGAATTAAAATTTCATCATTCAAATAATTTTTAATATTATTATTTACATTTTTTTTAAGAATAGATTCAGCCCGGGCCCCTTCAGGTCCCTGGTCCCGATGATTTGTATCGCCCTCTTGTCGACCCTGCTACAGAACTATTTTGTCATTTTTTCTCTAGAACTGTGTTGATTTCTATAATTATTTCGATTGGTGCTTTTTCCATATATAGGTATACCGGGTGTCCCAGATAACTTTTCCAGCATGTGGATCTCAGTATCTTTAAGAGATACAGGTTTGGTTAAATGAGATGAATTATTTGTATGAAAGGGGTGAGTATTTTTACACAAAAAAATATTCATAATTCTATGTGGTTTAGGCGGTATACCCAAAAAACTGAAAATTCGGAATTTCTTTAAATGGCTATAACATTTTTGTTAAAGTAGATAGGTAGTTTTTGTTTGCGGTTTCTTAAAGCAATTTTTTGTGTAGAATTGATTGGTGTATTTAGAATTTTTATATCACTTTTAGTTTCCGAGTTACAAGCACTAACTTTAGTTTTTCTTATAGACAACTTAGTTGAATGTATCATATTTGAACGTGTTTTTTACTCTACTTTACAACGATATGTCACTTGCTATATTTATTATCGAAAAAAAGTCGAAATACTAAATATCAGTGATATTTATGAAGTATTTTATTACAAACTTTTAAGTGAGCTATGAAAAACAAAAATTGTAAACAAAAATCACAATAACAACAATCAAAATAACAAATGAATATTTGAAACAATGAACTATTTGAAAAAATTTATTATAATTTTTTTTCGATAATAAATATGGCAAGTGACACATCGTTGTAAAGTAGAGTAAAAAACACGTTCAAATATGCCATAGCCAACTTAGCGGCCCATAAGAAAAACTGAAGTTAGAGCTTGTATCTCGGTAACTAAAAGTGATATTAAAAATCTAAATGCACCAATCAATTCTACACAAAAAAGTGCTTTAAGAAACCGCAAACAAAAAGTACCTATCTACTTTGTCAAAAAAGTTATAGCCATTTAAAGAAATTCCGAATTTTCAGTTTTTTGGGTATACCGCCTAAACCACATAGAATTATGAATATTTTTTGGTGTAATAATACTCACCCCTTTCATACATATAATTCATCTCATTTAACCAAACCTGTATTTCTTATAGATACTGAGATCCCCATGCTGGAAAAGTTATCTGGGACACCCGGTATATGTATTACAGATTGTATATTTTTTTCAACACATTTTTTTTAATGTCGGGAGGCGCTGATAAAGCTTACAATGACTTTAGTCATTTCACTTGTTAAATCACTTAATTGACGCTGACGCTGAACATGTTTTTTTTAGTTATACCAATGATATCCAAAAACTCTATGGAACAATTTTTGCAGCACATAATATGTTAATGGCAATTAATATGAGTATTATTTTATTTCGTGTATCTCTCGTAAGTAAAAAAAAATGAAAAATCTGCTTCTTAATAAGATTAATTATTTTGCAATTTCAGATAACAATCGATGAAAATATGTCAATGGTGGTTGCATTGATAGCCCAAGTAGCGACAGCGTGTTTTGAAATACTGCTGATTTGTTATTATGCACAGAAACTCACAGATAATGTATGCTTATTAATTAATCATCAATAATATTTCAGCGCTTATACACGATTAGCTGTGCCCGCGGCTTTGCTCGCGTGAACTACGGAATTAGTATTTAGTAGGTACCTATTTTTGAAAAATTTAGATGAATTATTTTAGATATTTTTATTCTACACAATTATTTACTCATAGGTGGGCACAGTTAATCCAAAAGTTAACTTCGTTAATCGTTAACTCGTTAATAAAAAAGTTAACTTCGTTAATCGTTAAACGCCTTTTGGGATGGGATACATAGGTAAATAAAACAAAAAAAAAGTAGATAGATTAATTAGTTTAATTATTACAAGCGACAGTAGCGACCCACCCTGGTTTCGCACGGGTAGCATATACGCACCTAAACTAAACCTTAGTGAATTAAATTATACACCTAAATCTTTAAACCTTCATCATGCTTACCTGACTTACTATACTAATATGAATTAAATATGGAAGAAAAAGATAAACTCTAAATGAAGTCGGTTAAAAATGGCGCAAACGCTAAAAAGTCAGGTTATAATAACTTGTTTTTACTGGCACATAGCAAGTAATCAACAGGGCCGCTTTATTTTTAAGAGTATCTTGCGTTTCTTGGCTCTGGATTCTTGCTCTTTTGAGCAACCGCGCCGCGCCGGTGTGCCCGCGTGGTGCGTAATTCAAACAAATAATGACAACATGTAACAAACAACCAATGTAACGGACTAAAGTTAACGGAAGTTAACAAGAGCGTTAAAATTTTTTTGAGTTAACTTAAAAGTTAATCCGTTAAGTATTTTGTTAACTTCGTTAATTAACAATTAACGGATTAACGAGTTAATGTCCACCTATATTTTTTCTTAAAGCCATGGCTTTAAGATAAAAATTCACCCCATTCAATTTTGATATTCGGTTATGAAACATCCTGTATATAATCATGTGTACCTACCTATATGAGATGAGAACGAGATGGCACTGTCGTTGTATGATATTTGAAACGAAGACGAGATATCAGATACAAAAATCGAGACGAGACAAGATTTACTTAAATCTCGTTTCGTTTTCATTTCATACGCAACCATATACTCATTAACAGATTCGCACACTAAAAACATTTTTTGCATGATATCTGTTTTGTTATTTTAAAATAATAGAATCAAATTAAATAAAATATATTAATGAATGCAGACTCGATTCGCTTTTTGTAAATGATATAGGTACATAAAAATATAATTGATTCTTTTTTTGATTTTACGTTTATAGGTACCTACTTTAATTTTTACCGAGCTCCTACTTTGCAGCAATTCGGTGGCGTACTGGGTATCTAGTAACTAGAGATGAAACGGATATCCGGTAACTATCCGGTATCCGGCCTATCCGGCCTTATTTTGTTATCCGGTTTAGTACCGAATAGTAACGCATTATCCGGCCGGATACCGGATATTTAAAAATTACATTTTTTGAATTAAAAACTGCAAAAAAAAAATATTTGTGAGGCAAGTAATAAGAAATTGACTTGTAAAATAACGAATTTTATTAAAATAAGAAATTAAATCACAACCAATTTTCAATTTTTTTCCCATGATTAAAGAAAAAGAAGGGAAATAATTAACTACTCATTAATTTTGATTATTAATTAATACTTCACAACACAATTTACTACTACTATACTCTATTTCATTTAAGAATGCAGTGGTTGCCGGGAATTTGACGGTACGAACCGTGCATTTTACCGTCAAAACAGGCCGGATATTCGGCCGCCGAATATCCGGCCATCCGGCCTTACAGCTCACCGAATATTCGGTATTCGGTATCCGGCCAAAACACTATCCGTTTCATCTCTACTAGTAACCATTATTTTTTAGCCATCACCCAATCCGCCGTATTTTTTAATCACCACCTAATTTTCTAAATATTTTTTAGAGGGGCTTCACCTTAAAAAATTGCCAAGGGCCCTAAATTTGTCGAAACACAATTGTTTGAATTCGATATTATGAATATTAATATAAGAAATTTGAAAATTTGTAATATATTGGGCATATAAATATACCTATAGTTACCGTACCTATATACCTATATAATAATAAAATTTATAAATGTGTATATTTTTTATAGAGTTTACTTATAGCTGAAGTATTATATGGAATTGAATGGTACAACTGTTCTGTAGATTTACAGAAAAATCTCCACTTTATGATAATGAGATCTCAGAAGGAATTAAAGTTGACTGCTTTCTCTTATGCTATTAATTTAAGAATGAGTACGGCGGTATGTATCCGATATAGAAAAATCGATGTATTTCCTAATTTAAATTTGATATTTGTTTTAGGTTTTCAGTACTACTTATTCATATTTCACAATGCTTTTGAATTTTAAGTAATTGCTTGTAATATAATAATGTTAATAAATTAATATAGGTAGTAATAATCATGACTTATTTATCCATATTCATGAATTTTTTACTATACATTTAAGTATGTATCGAATATTGCGTTTGCGAGTACGATATTACAATCAGTAATCAGTACAACAAAAATAATAATTTAACAGCTCAACGCGATTATCAGTTTTACAACCCACTACATTCAACAATAGAGAAAATTGCGATTACATAGCCCTCTGGTGTTAACATCAAACATTTAATGACAGATTATATTTCATGTAGGTAGTGGCATTACTGATATTGTCGTCATTTAATAATAGTCGGTGTTAAAAAATGATTCAAATACAAATAAAGTCTTATTTAATTTATTTACTCTTAGTATTAAATATATTTTTAAATTGTCAATTAGTGGAAGGTAATTTTGGTTTATTTATATTTTTACTTTCTTTTATAATTCATTTAATAAATTATTAATAATGAACTAACCTCAACTTATTTGAAATGTTGTGGCTGTTTATTATTGGTTGAATATAATGTAGCGTGGCGAAATATATTTTTTTTAATTCTGTAAAGCTTTTTAATATTGAATATTATTTATAATATATATTTTATATATTTTTTACTGCCAATATAAATTTTCAGGTATACGGCAACAATATGTATCGTGTGGTTCGGTTTTAAAATTACTCAACACAGATTATAAAATACGTTTGCATTCGCATGATGTTAAATATGGCACAGGTAGTGGTCAACAGTCTGTAACAGGAACCGAAACCCAAGAAGATGTTAACAGTTTATGGCTGGTTAAGGCAGAAACAGGGAAATATTGTAACAGAGGGTAATAACAAATTATTTAATATTACATTAAAACACATTATAACTTGATTTATTTTTAGGGAACCAATAAAATGTGGTTCGATAATAAGACTTGAACATTTAGCTACACATAAGAACTTACATTCACATAGATTCCAGTCACCTTTATCTGGTGGACAAGAAGTTTCATGTTATGGAGATGACAGCGGTGAAGGTGATACTGGAGATCATTGGGCTTTGATGTGTACAGATGATAGTTGGCGACGTGATTCAAGTGTTGTTTTAAAACACGTTGACACAGACATGTATGCCATTCATTTATTATATTCTTAAATAATCAGGTTCCATAAAATTGCACTTGCCAAAAAATTTTGTTTCTATTAAAAAGGATTAGGGTTAAAAAGAGTTAATAATAAAATGTAAAATTGTGATACCTACATTCCCACAATTTTGTGGTATGAACGTATAATTTTAATGCACTGGTTTTAGGTTTTTATCTGTATCTGGACGGACATTTGGGCGACCAATCAATGGACAATTCGAAATAGTCGGAGTGCGATCATTAAGCGACGCAGTACATTGGCAGTCTATGGAAGGATTGTTCTTGCATGCACCAGAAGTTGATCTACACATGGCACATCAGCACACAGAACTTTAGATAAATTATTTAAATTTTTTTTTTTTGTATATTAATGGTTCCAAAAATGACTTTTTAACATTATTTTATTTAATGCATTCTCTGTGATTGCATTAATAGCAATTGTATTTATATTTGTATGAAGTGTAGATGGATTTAATTTATATCAGATTTTTCTTTTCTGAATTGTACATTACAACTACAAAAAAATATTGTATATTTTTTTTATTTATATGAAACCAATAAAATTTCAGTTATAGTTGTAACTACTTCTTTTTTTACTTTTTAAACCAATATAATATGCTATGCCACGTGTACAATACAATTAATATATATTAACTTCATATGGGATTTTTGAAAATGGCTATGATGTACTTGTTATTTTTTCCTAGATATATAAGCTTTTTCATTGTATTACAACACATGCAACTGGTCATTATACATTCTAAAATTATAACTTGAGAAACATTTTTTAAATTGTCATTTTATTAAAATTATAAAGGAACCTGAAAAATGAAAGCCTTAAACACACTGCCTATACACTATTGCTGTAAACTAGAGATGCCACGAATAGTGATTTGGCCGAATACCGAATATTCGGCTAGGCTCTCGGCCGAAGCGCCGAATATTCGGCCACCGAATATTCGGCGACACTTAGTGCATTTCGTGGGCGTATTTGTTTCATTTTCGAGTAGGTCGTGTCACATTAATAATCATTATTGACGAAAATTTTAAGTCAATAATGATTAATTTCAATAATTATTATTATTTTTGAGAAAAATAAAATATTTTTTTTTTTGTAATTTTATGGATAACATTTATTTTACCAAATAACAAAAAAAGAGGACAAAAGTTTCGAAAACTTAAAAAAGAGGACACGAATAAGACACGTTTTCTATAGAGAACAGTTGGCCAAAATAGAGGACTGTCCTCTTCAAAATAGGACAGATGGTCACCTTAATATAATACACTGTATATCTTAAAAAATATCACTGTTTGTTCGTGAAAAGCTTTACGAAATGGCACCATTTAATAAAAAATCACCTATTTCGGGAATATAATAAAATTAGTAGTGAAGACAATAAACTGTGTAACAGCAAGATATGTGTAACAACAAATGCAAAAAAAAATTTTTCATTCATCATAACTTACCACTGATAGATTTTAAGTATTAAATATGCTGATTTTTTGTAAAAAAAAATTTGTGAGTAATATTTATTATGTGCTTTTTTCACGATTTGGTATTCGGTATTCGGCCGAATATTGAGAACTATTCGGCCGAATACCGAATAGTAAAAAAAAGTAGCCGAATAGGCCGAATACCGAATAGTAGCCGAATATTCGTGGCATCTCTACTGTAAACCTATTTAAAAAAAAATAAAAATTTTATAATAGCCAAAGATGTTTAAATATTTAAATTAAATTAATTAATGCATCAAAAAATATGGAGAATTGTAAATTTCATTATGTGGCAATTTTTGTATACTAATATGCACACGTGATATACCTAATTAAGCTAAATGCCAATCACAAAGATTTATCAAGATAAAGTTCGTCATTACTAAACAAAAATTATATTGCATTTTAATTTTGTCTAGATTTTCATCAGGAATATACTAATAATAAAAAAGAACAATTTGATTTTAATACTTTAACGGAAAATAACAGTTACAAAAAATATTAAAAAATATATATTGACAAATTATTCATTTTTTTTTTAATTAAATGTCAAATTGACAAAGATTCTTTCTAATTAATGTCAATCATATAATATGTTTTGGCATTATTAAAATTATGAGTAACTTTATGTTCACACTTTATGAAAATGTAGAATTAAATTTCCACAGAAAATGTATTAAGTATGTCTAAATCTATATATGTATTTTCAAATACTAACAATGACTGCGGGCAAAGATTTGTTGTGAATCTACATAAACTATACTCATGGCAAATGTTATTGAATTACATAACGGACTGTTCTTGTCCATATATAGGATTGGTAAAAGATTTATATACAACTGAAGGGACGCTAGTTAAAAGTTTTGATGAACTTAAAACAAATGGGAAATATGTGGCTAGCACTACTAAAAATTTTAAAATGATACACAGGCGGTAAGTCAGAATTATTTATTTATAACGTCCTTTAGATATTCATTGTTACTTTACTAATGACTTGTAATATTAAATGAGTAAATCATTTTGAAACCTGTATTCAGAGCCATGATACAATTAATTGTATCGTGATTCAGAGCAGTAATGATATAATAGGCAATATTATTTTAGATTTTTAACTAAAGAGGAACAGAAAGCACTATACCGAGATAAATTTGAATTTAAAAATAAAAATAAATTATGTACAATTTATGTTTTCATCAATGGAGAAAGTCAAACACCTCCAAAAAAATTTGTTATTACCGAATATGATCTCAATGATTGGAACTTCATACTTTCATATATTTCTGAATGTCTTGGAATCTCAGCAACAAAGTCGTAAGTAAATGAATGTTGTGAATTAATTACTTTTTAATATAATTTTCAATTATAGATTATATACTATATCTGGTGTAAAAATAGACAAACCATGGGAACTTGATGATAAAGAATGTTATGTAGCTGTAGGTTGGGATGAAGAATATATACCAGCTCCTTACTACTGGTAATTATATATACGTATATGTTGCTCTTATTCTTAATCGACAAAAATTTAATTATGTTTTGTAACAAACGGGATCAAATTATTTTTAATGAATATATAATAGTACAATTATCTAAAATGGTATTCTTTCATATAGTTACTTACGTTCAGATAATGAAAAATCAGGAAATATAGTGATTTTTTAAGTTAGAACGTTCTTTTATTTTTCTGTCGATTATGAGTAGTTATATAAAAAAATAAAATTATTTCATATATATTTTAACAGTGTGCATCAGAACCGAAATACAGTAAAGATTAATCTTCAAAATAATTTGAATATTTCCATTACACACAAACCACATATAAAAGGTAACTTTATAATTTTTTATAGACATAAAATATAATACATTATAATTCTTTGATAGATTTGCATTTCCGTAGTAAACGTGAAGAAATTTACAAATGTTATGTCTACTAATAAACAAACATCAAGTGTAAAAAACAGTGGAAAAAAAGATAGTAAGAATGTAAATAAAGACAATGGGTTTTTGACAAAGAAAAATTTAAACATTGAAGTAGATAATGCAAAAAAAAATAAAAAAAATAAAAGGAAAGATGTTTTAAAACTCATTCTTATAAACAGCAAAAAAAAATCTAATGAAAATAATAAAACAGGTTCTAAAAAAAATATTTTTTCAAAACAAGATAATAGTATAGAAACAATTGTAAACAAAATAAACAAAAATAATTTTAATAACATTATGGAATCACCCACACAAAAAAAATTGACTATTTTATTTTTACCAAATTCTACTGAAAAGAAAATAGACAAAACAACTTTGACTAATGTTAAAGTGCTTTGTTATTGTTCAAAAGCAAAAAATCCATTAATTAGAAACGTTATAGAACATATAAAAGTAATTGGTCTAATAAATACTATTGAAGAGAGCACTCAAGAGGAGGAAATAGAATTGCGAGAACCTATTAAAGTAATATCAATCGGTGAAACTTTAATATTTATTAATGATATTTTAGATGAAGGTGTAAATTTTTTAACATTGAGTTCTTACCTACCTGTTATAGAAAAAAAACAACAAGAATTAAAAACTATTTCTAATATTTGTATATGTGAAGCAGTAGGAACTGAAAGTCAAATTGATGCTTTCATTCAAGGTACTGATCAAATTACATCTGATTCAAAAAAATGTATTTGTGAAACACCAACTCTGTCTGATGACATTAGTATAGAAACAAACCATACAGATGTATCTCGAAACAAAAAACCAGTTGAGTTTGTTCTTGAAAATAATTCATTCACTAGTGCATCAGTAAATGATACACCATTCACATTCAATGATGGAAGTAATTCAAACATGAGTCAAGAAAGTGTAACTGCAAGCAAAGCATCAGCAATAAGCCAATTTCAATATGATGGATATAGAAGTTCTACATCAGAATCAACTTCAAGTTATCCAGAACAAGACAGTAGTACAAAAATATCTAAAGATAAGTTAAAATCAAAAACAGACATACGCAATACAATAAACAAAGAATCTGATGCAAGTTTAGTTACCAATACCAGCAATGCTTTATCTACTTTAGAAAAAAACAATAGTATGGTATCAAATGATATTTCTGAGACTATAAGTTTTGATATGACCCAACCACTTTATGGAAGTAAAAGCATTCTTCATGTAAAAAAACTGGAAAGTTTAAATAAAGTAAGTAATGATGAAGAATCAAATCAATATGGTGGAAATGAATTGAATTTTCAAGTAAATAACATTACAAAAATGATAAATGATTCTAAAGAAAATAATTTAAATTCCAAAGAAGATATTAATAATAAAAAGATTTATGAACCCGTCACTAACATTGGTGTTATAAATAACTATGTATCCAATATAGAAGATAAAGTAATATATAATGAATCTAAAAAAGAAACAACAAAAAATTTCAACCAGTGTGACTGTAAAAGAAAATCAAAACCTTATAACAGAAATGTTAGAACAAAATTTAATTCGGTAACAAATTATGAAATGAAAAAAGATATACAACCTCAGATTATAAAAAATAATACATTTCATAAAACAGATTATAATACAACAACTCCAGTAGGTTTTATTAATGTATACGAACCATATGCGGAAGAAGAAATTATTAATAAAGAAATTATTTATAATAAATGTAACTGTGAAACTAATAAAATTAAACGAAGACTATCAGACAATAAATATATTCCTGTTAAGAGAAATTCTTTGTCATCAAAAACATCAAATAATTTGTCCAAAAATAGTTTGAATAAAAAACAAGTTTCTAAACAAAATGATAATGACCCTTTTATATCTACTGAATTTGAAAATAAACCTAAACCAAATATTGATGGTACAGTACAAAGAGGCAGAAAATGTGATTGCAAAGTAGCAGATTATGAAAGTAAAAATAATATTTATGTTACTTTAAATGAAGAAAATTTAACAGAAAATAATTATAAAGTTATTACTAAAACGGATGAAGATAACATGCTAAATAAAACATATATGGAACCAGTATTGTCTATTGGATATATAGATAATTATGAACCTCTTGCTAAAGAAGAAGTTATAGTTACAGAAATGAAACAAATTAATTGTAATTGTGAAAAATTTCCATATTATGGAGACAAGAAAATACTTTATATTGCTGTAGCAAACATAGAAGAAAATAAATTCACTAAAAATAATATTAATACAATTGATATAAGTGTAAAACAAAGTGAAACTTCTGATAAAAGATCTCTAATATCGATTGACATTGTTAGTAACTCAAACGATATCAAACTAGATAACCCAGAAATTTATCATAATGGAAAAAAAATAATGGGATTTACTTCAGAGAAATCTTATTATGAACCATTATCGGTTGAAGGGTTTAAAGATAGTATTGAACCAACCCCTAATGAAATAATAATAAAAAAAGAAACGATTAAATCTTTGAAAAACAATTCAAACAGTTTTCCTGCACAAGCATCAAAAACCAAAATGAAAAATAATAGTAATATTATATTAAATATTAAAAATGAAGACTATGACTTGGTTATTGATTTTACAGGTGAAAATATATCTAATGTAAATGACAATAAACCATATACACATGAAAATAAATTAACATTGGAAAAACAAGAAGATTTGAAAAACACAAAAACATCTGAAAAAATATGCTATTGTTGCAAATGTCAATTTACTTCACGTGATAATAAATCTTCAGACAGAAATAAATATGAAAAATTATCATTTACTGCATCAGATATAAATGAGAAAGAAGTAAAAACAGTAGATTTAGATTCTGAATCTAATGACTTCAATAAAACTGATGAATTTAAAAATAATGATAAATCATATTCAACTTTAAATAAACAAACTTTAAAACCAAATGAAAATAATTTTCAATATTTAACAAACAAAAAATTTTGTTCAGATTGTGATGGTATAATATCTCCTACAGGAGAAAAAGCTGTATTTATTTTAACACCATCACAGGCAAAAAAATATTATGAAGAATTTGAAAAGAACACGCCGTGAATGTTTGTAATTGTTTCTTGTTAAATAATTTTACATATAAAAGTAAGATTACAATTCTATATGTACAGTCTCTTTTGTCATTATTATTTGTGTATAGAAATAAAATTTTTAAAAAATGAGAAAAGAGCAAAGAAAAATTTATTTTATATATAAATACAATTCATATTTTGTTTTTAAATACTTACACATTACAAAATATGGATAATTAATCCTCTAACATTTATTACGACTTTGTAATTACTCTGCAGGTTCAAAAGTATAATGCACTTGACCATTACCAGGATATTGTTTAGGTAATACAGGCCTAAACATTTTTTTATCTTCTAACCAAAGGTAAAGAGCAAAGAAACCAGTCATGACACTCAAGAATACAGTTGTCATATATGTCATGCTATACCTTGATTTACCTGAGATGTTAAATCGATCCTCTCCATACATGTCAGCTTCTACATGTAACTAAAAAAGTTAAATCATTTTATATTATATGATATATGTATATATTATATTAATTTATATTCTATCAATTTTGAAATACACTCAGCGTTCTATAATACGTAGCCATCGGTAATTCAATAATTCCACAAGACGCCGGCTAGAGGAGCCCCCACCACCACGCCTAATACATAATAATAAAAATGGCGCTGTTGGTGAACGAGATCCTGGTTTGTTGACTTTTTAGGATTGAACTCTAGACAATTGTTATTCGTTGCTTTAATACTGGATGAAAAATGTATAGATTTCTATACAATCATATGCCAATAATTTATTTTTGTTATTTCCTTTTTTAATCGTTTTCAAATTATCAAATTTTAAATAAAATATATGTATGTACCTTACAAATTTTTTTATACTATTTATTATATTTCAATTTCAACGAAAATTTGTATTGAATTTCATTTTTTTTCCACATTGAGTCACACCAAAACACAAGTTTTGTGTGTAAAATCTACAGCTACATAGAAGACTTGAACGTCAATTTGTTAATTTAAATTTCGCGCTGAAATATAGCAGTCACAGTGGTATTATGGTGGGAGTTGGGGAAAGACGTACTATAGAGCTGTTAGAACATTGTCTTATGGATCGGACGTCTTGTGGATGGTCGTATTATAGAACGCTGAGTGTATGTATGAATTTACTATGAACATAGACTATAAGAATATATGTATAATCTATATTGACTAACTTACAACATACAGCTTAAAAGCTTCTGGACTTACAAGGGAACCTTTTCAAGTGACAAATTCTGATCGAGTTTAAATTTTGTTTCTATGTTCAGAATGATATTTATATTTGAGGACCCCTAGAATCCAGTAAAGTGGTTTTTAGCGCAAAATAGTATAGAAAACGGCCAGTTAAAATTGTCATTTGTTACGTTTGTTACTTGCATTAGTCCAATGAAAAATTACTTTATATGTATTCAATTTAGTTCCAAATTAGATCAAACTTTGAATTTTGATAATAAACCAATATATTTTGTGATAGAAATTGATAGAGCTTGTTGTTTCGAAAATAAATATATTATATTGGTATTAGTGTGTCTATTTGCTGTCTATCCAGCCTAGAGGTGAGCAATTATTTTCGAAGACCGGATTAAATATTTTAATTTATTCTCAGGCCAATAATTTTACATTAATTTAAACATTTAATTTATATATTTGGCAATTTTCAACCATCAATGGCTGTGCTGACAATTCTACAAAGGTGGAAATAATTAAAGTGTATTTTGATAAAAATTACTTTAAAAACATCAAATTTTAAAATTTTGTATTTTTTATTTTATTTTTCAGGTGAATTCTTTAAAAAACCTTTTTCTTTAAATTTTTTGTCAAATAATTTTCTATTCAAGTTACAGCCTGGCTCATGGTGATACTTTGATTATTATGAAGTTTTTATGCAAAATAAATTTGAAATTAACAACTTGACCACGCAAAGTAGATCAAAAATAATAATCTTTTTCTAAAATGATTTGTTTGTCAAGTAGGGGAGAGGGATAGTATTATAAATTATATAAGTGATAAACATCAAACATAACTCATACATTTTATTTTTATTTTAGAATCACTTTGCTTGGTCTGAACTTATTGTTATATTTAACCCGACCTTCTGTCAAAAATATTAGCCCATCTCTGAGGCTGTACAGACCGATAGGCAGCAAATAGACACACTAACCCAAGGTTATTCAATTAAATAGGTTGTCTCATAGAGTAGTTTCACGCTATTGGCTGACATAGTCAGCCGTCAAAAATCTATGGAAACTACAAGTTTGCAATTTAATTACACTCGTCCCTCCGAATAGCGACGGCATCGGTAATTCAAAATCTCCTTACAAGGAGGGGCACCCATCACCGTGCCAACTTTAACATTAATTGGTGAATTTAAATTTTGCGCAGAAATACAGCAGTCACGGTACTATTGTGGTAGGGATAGGAGAAGGATTGAATTCATATAAAGTAATTTTTCATTGGACTAATGCAAGTAACAAACATAACTAATGACAATTTTAACTGACCGTTTTCTATACTATTTTGTTTTGAAAACCTCTTTACTGGATTTACATTATAAGTAATTGCATTAGAAATGGATGAAAAGTGCTTACTGGTTCATTTAAATTGCGTTTATGTTCTGGGAAATCATATGGGTAATACGGGTCTTTAGATTCTGGTGATATTTTAGGTAAACTTGGGTAGTCTCCATGTCCGAGTCCGTCATCTGGATATGGTTGATATTCAGATTGCAATAATCCATATTTTTTAGCAGCAGCAGCTTTTTCTTCTGAGCTTCTTGGGTATGGGGCCGGTTTCCAATCCTTATTCCAATCTGACATAAAATTAATAATGAAATTCTATTTTATAGCCTTTTTAGGTTTCAGTTACTTACGACATTGTCTGATGACAGTAAATGCTACTGGAGTTTTATTAATAGCTTGTGAAAATTTAATTAACTTGCAAAGGGCAGCCATTGTCACTATTAAATAAGAGTGACGTCCAGTATCTCTTGAAGTTAGCCGAAGTTTTTCAAACACAGATACACTCACCGCTTGATAAACCGACGAAGTTGGTAATTGAACCGCTTGATAAACCGACGTCGAGAGGGGCCCCCACCACCGTGCCAACCTCAACGTTGATTGGCGAATTTAAATTACGCGCGGAGATAGCAATCACGGTAGTATTATGGAGGGGATTGGAGAAAGTCGGCATATCGCGCGTTTGGTCCGCCGGTCATCCAAGCTGCCGGTTAATCAAAGGTCGGTTTATCAAGCGATGAGTGTACATACATACACTCACCGCTTGATAAACCGACGAAGTTGGTAATTGAACCGCTTGATAAACCGACGTCGAGAGGGGCCCCCACCACCGTGCCAACCTCAACGTTGATTGGCGAATTTAAATTACGCGCGGAGATAGCAATCACGGTAGTATTATGGAGGGGATTGGAGAAAGTCGGCATATCGCGCGTTTGGTCCGCCGGTCATCCAAGCTGCCGGTTAATCAATGGTCGGTTTATCAAGCGATGAGTGTACATACATAAGTTGACAAATGAATAACCTGAAACTAGCATCAATGTTGACGTTTAGTATTTAGAATCTTATTATTCTGTGTTTAGAATATTCTGTGTTTAGTATACTTATGTACATATTTTGTTAGGTACAATAAAAAATGATACATAGTTTATTTATTATAAATTCTTGCGGGTATGAATATCACTTAATATGTTATTTAAATTCATTATAAAGTTTTATTTTTAGTGACGTGTTTTTGGAGAAACATTGGCGAAGTATTATATCCAGATCAGTATGTAGTTATTACCTGGAAGCACAACGACAAAATCCTGATGATGTTCCACCTGTAATAGCTACACCACATCATTATTTAATATCAATTCAAAGAGGTGGAGTTAGTCTTGTAGCTGTATGTATGCAAGAGGTCCCTCCATTATTTGTAATTGAATTTTTACATAGAGTGGTTGACACATTTCAGGTATATAATTTATTATTGATTAGTAAAACACATTTTATATAAGTAATACTTTACTAATAACAATTAGAGCAATAGTGTGTGCACGTTTTTCAACTGCAAACTTTATTTTTGTATGATGTCTCGGTAGAGGTGGACTGAACATTCAGGCATATCATATTGACTGATCAGTCGCTACACTTTAGTACTTTTACTAAAATTGCCCCTAGGGAATTGCAATCCACAGTTGTGTTTTAATTATATTAATCTAATTTTCAGGATTATTTTTCTGAATGTACTGAGACTATAATAAAAGAAAATTATGTAGTTGTATACGAGGTAAGAAATCTAAACACTGTTTCTTTTCTTTTTTACTGTAACTAATTTATTGTATTAGCTTTTAGATGAAATGCTAGATAATGGATTTCCACTTGCAACAGAAAGCAACATACTCAAAGAATTAATTAAACCTCCAAACATATTACGTACTATTGCAAACACTGTTACAGGAAAATCAAAGTAAATTTTTATCAGTATAATAAGCATATGATTCAAATTATGATAATATATTTACTTTACAGTGTGAGTGGAACATTGCCAAGTGGACAATTGTCCAATGTTCCTTGGCGAAGAACAGGTGTCAAGTATACCAATAACGAAGCTTATTTCGATGTAATAGAAGAAGTGGAAGCAATTATTGATAAACATGGCCGAACAATTTTTGCTGAAATTCAGGGCTATGTAAGTATTATATAATACCTTGATATTTTTGAAAAAATCAATGAAATCATACCTGTAAATTTTATTATTTTAATTTTAGATTGACTGCCTAATAAAATTAAGTGGTATGCCTGATTTAACATTGTCATTTATGAATTCAAGACTGTTTGATGATGTCAGTTTTCATCCATGTGTCAGATTTAAGCGATGGGAGGTATGTAATAATTTAAATCATCAATATATTTTAACACACTGTTATATTATTAGTCCGGTAGAATATTATCATTTATTCCACCTGATGGAAACATGCGCCTGATGTCATATCACATTAGCAGTCAAGGAGTGGTAGCTATTCCAATCTATGTACGTCATAATCTGTCAATAAAAGCAGGGGAAACTGGACGACTTGATATCACTGTGGGACCTAAACAAACTTTAGGACGTACGGTTGAAGGTATAGTTTTATTTTATTGTAATCTAGTAGTTCTTCATGGATTTGCCCACTGTATTTTAAAATTGGTGAATGTGCATAATGTTATTTGATGCTACCTCATTTCCATCCGCCAATATCTCTATTTCGAACACATGCCCCATTCCACACTTATATTTTAACTCATATTTTGTTATTTCTTGAGATCTTATATTACCTAAATCAATGTTGTTACACAATAAAATGATCTGTGATAAACGCAATTTTTAAAACTGATAATTGATTTGATGTAATTTATGCTATTACTGAGATAATGTAGGTTGAAAATAAACTTTAAAATAATGCGTTGCCTGTGTTTTATATAAAAGACATCTGTAGTGGCTTAAATATTAATGTTACATTGTTACATAGTCTCATGGGCTTTTATGTAAAACTAATTGATCTTTACAAGTATAGATCAAATATTACGCACATATTTTAAAAAATCTGTGCAGCTAATTTATTCATTGTGCTGTTATTTTCAATTAATATCCAACAACCAATATTTCGGTTCTATTATTATTGATATTTACAATATCAAATATACATTACCTAATATAGTCTGTATTTTTTATTTTATTTAGGAGTCAAACTTGAAATTCAAATGCCAACATGTGTACTGAATTGTCTTTTAACTGTAAATCAAGGGAAATACACTTTTGACCCTGTTACGAAACTTATTACATGGGATGTAGGAAAAATAGATGTTACAAAATTGCCAAATATTTATGGATCTGTAAGTATTTTTTGTTTTGTTTTATATAGGTATATAAAATATCTGTTAATCGATGAAGTACAATAAAATTTTGATTATTATCTGCATACTACATCTTTTTATTGCAAATAGCAGAACACATTACAATACTGTTGTGGGATATATATACATCGATATATAAATTATAAAAAATATCTAAGTTCTTCATACTTAACAGAAACTGATGATAATGGATAATTTTACTGTATATATATTAAATATTTTCAATAATTTACAGAAGATATTTGTATAAATTTTTTTTAGATCTCTTTGACAAGCGGAACGTCAATTAATGATGTAAATGCGTGGATCGATGTACACTTCATGATAACTCAATTAGCCATAAGTGGCCTGAAAGTAAATAGATTAGATATGTATGGTGAAAAATATAAACCATTTAAAGGTGTTAAATATGTGACAAAGGCTGGAAGATTTCAAGTTAGAATGTAGTATGTATATTTAATTTTACTATTTAAAATTTCATTTTATATATTATATATTGATTTTTTATAAATATATTATATTTTATAAGTAATAAAAACATTTCCAAATAATATTATTTATGTATGTGTATATAATTTATTTAATAATAATAACTTTATTGTTTAAACATCAAAAATTTCTTGAAGAAAAATTACAGGCAAGTTAGATTCACAGAATTATCATCAGACTTTAAAAAAAGAAGAATAACTTTGAAATTTATAACACCTTTCTCATTTCTTCTTTTTTGAATGTCTGACGATGATTCTGTGAATCAAAAGTTTGCTGTAATTTTTCTTCAATAAATGTTTAACATTTAAACAATAAAGTTCTTATTTTGCACTCAAAAGATTATTTTAATATACCTACCAGCAACTAGGAACAAGTTATGCATGATTTTTTGGAGAATTGTTTTTTAAATTTATTAATAATTTTTTATGCAACATTTTTATAATAAAAAGTTATTGAAAATCCATAAATTTCTGTTTGTTTGGCTCCATATCATAAAAATAAAAGTCTCAGGCAAAAGTTGTTTGTTGATACTGAAAGCCCATCAAGGTGACCTTTTCAAAATCAAACCATAATGCCAATATTTTTTGTCTGATACAATTTTTCTGAAAATTCGTTATTTTGGAAATAATCCGCTGGAGTCTTTAAAAAACACCCAGTACAGTAAAAATATTGATGAAATAGTACAATAAAAATTTTACAATACAATTTTGGTAAAAAATAAACCAGTATATATTTAAAGTGTATTACAATATTTACAATATCAAAAATATGTAAATGTCCCAGCACAACAGCGTATTAATAATTATTAATTTAGTTTCTGCAGTTCACCAATACCGATTAAGAACATTTTAATTTGAGCTTTTATTTTAGTTGCTTTTTCATTTAAAAAATTCATCTGTTTTGATAGCAGCTTACATCTGAACTCCACATATTTGTCTGCATCAGGTAATGGAAATTCAAGATAATATTCTAATCCTATATTTATAATTATTTTCGTTAAATCTTCTATGTGGGTTTCCATCATAAAACCACATCCTATGTCCATCATTGATTTGACAATAGGTTTCTTGTTTATATTTTTATCTTTTAGTTTTAATAAATGTTTAATAGAACTTTTCAGTTCATAATATTGTGATAATTCATCACTAACTTTATTCATCTGCACATTAACTTTATTTAAATCTTCTTTTAAAATATCATTTATGTAATTTTCATATTTACAAACTTCTTTTTGAACATCCATATTTTTTAAGCATGTTTATATTAATAAGGACAATAAAGTATAATATTAAAAAGATAATTAAATAAAACAGCTAAACACATAACATAACCTCTTTTAAACATTAATAAACAAAATATGATTAATAACCATGAACTGTGAACATCGTGAATATCGTGAACATGAACAACAGCGATAACAGCTCTGTTGCAGAAAATATCAAAATGTTTCTTTTTTGAAAGCGAAAATCGTTTACACTCAAACCTCTAAACAACGTAGCCATCGGTAATTGAAAACCTCCCAACAACGTCGGTTAGAGGGGCACCCACCACCTTAACTTAACTTTAACGTTAATTGGTGAATTTACATTTCGCGCAGAAATATAGCAGTCACGGTAGTATTGTGGTAGGGATGTGTAGGGGAATGTCGTTACATGGAGCGGTTGACCATTCATTTCTTAGAGCGGACGTTAATAGGAAGAACGTTGTTTAGAGGTTTGAGTGTAATTAAATGTTTTTACATCACTGATATCTCCCAGCAGTGCACAGAATGTATAGAACTTCATGGTCTAGAATTTTCTTTTCGCAGACATCTGTGGCAGACATATTCGTTTACTTCACCCCATCTTCACCCCTAGGACCCCTAGTTTGTGCTTCTGGCATTAGAGAACACAGTACACTTGAAATTTACGGCTAAAATATTGCGGTGACTGTTGTTTTATCATAAAACACAAATTTAATTTTTTTTAAGTACAAATTAGACTATTTTATATTCAAAATGAATTCGGAAGATGTAAGTTATCAATTCAAATTTGATGTTTACCTTTTTAATTTAATCATACTATGTATGTATTAATATTTTAGCTCAAATTGGATATTCAAGAATTAGAATTACTTTTGACAACTTCTACTAGGCCAAAAGTGAAAGACTGTTTGTCAAATGAAATCAAAAAATTGAAAACAATGGTACAAAATTTGGAAAAGAAAACCAATGCAATAGTTAGCGATGGTCCCAAATGTTATCAAGTTAAGATAAGTAACTATGCATGGGATCAAACAAGTAAATTTGTTAAACTTTATGTAACCCTAAAGAACGTCCAATCACTTCCATCTGAAAATATATCTTGTCAATTTACAACCAAGTCTGTAGAGTTGTATGTCAAAGCATTAGGAAATAAAGATTATGTTTTGACGATTAAAAATTTGCTGGAAGAAATAGAAATTTCAGAAAGTTTCTGGAAGGTTAAATCCGATCTGGTTATAGTATCTTTATCTAAAAAGAAATTAGGTAATTGGTCTCATATAACAACTGTAGAAAAAAAGGCCAGCGAGTCAAAAGTTCCTAAATTTGATGATGAAGATTCAAAAGACCCCTCGGCTAGTTTGATGAATATGATGAAAAAAATGTAAGTATATTAATACACAAATTACTGTTGTATAAGTTTATTTGTTTGTGTATTGTATGGTTTAGATATATAGTATAGTAAAGTGACCAGACGTCCCGGATTTGAGTAGTCTGTCCCGCATAACAAATTGTCCCGGATTAGACATTAACAACATTATATTATCATTATTGTGTGTTGTTGGAGGAAAAAAAAATTCTTGGTGAGGAGCTTAAAAAAAAGCTCTTCATAATTTGGACTTAAAAAAAAAGGTGTTCAGAATTTTAATGACTAAAAAAAAGGTCATCAAAATTTTTATTATAAAATTTTTTTCATTTTTTTTTTAATTAAAAAAAAATTATCAAAAAAACCTGAATGGGGGGGGGGGGGTCCCGCAACTAGGTTTTAGAATTCTGGTCACTTTATAGTATAGTCTATTTTGCCAAAGAAGATCGGTGCCACAATGTGATTATAATTATTAGACCTGTGTTCTTTCTTGTCATAGGACTGGCCAATTAATTTGGGGATCGTAATAATACGACAATATTTATTAAGAGCTGCAAGTGCATCAATGCTATTACATTATCATAGAAATCAGTCAAATCAGATCAAATTTTTTTGATCAAAGAAATGTTAGCATAATTAGTCAAGTTTTAAATAATTTTCTTTAAATTGTTTCTATAATCACAGATAACAACAGTCTCCTATATTTGATCATAGTTTTTTGACATTTTTCTTTGATAATGTAAATGCAACCTTTGCTGCCATGAGTATCACTCCTGGGGTTACAGCCATGGCATTGCCATTAGTTTTTTAGGGGGGGGAGGCAATCTTTTTTATGGAGGCCATTAAAATATAACATGTATATTTTACAAATGTTTTGTAAAATGGTATCTGACCTCTTGTTGTTTACAAAAATGCAGAGGGTTGGGACAAGTCTCCTCTCCCTCCGCTAGTTATGCCACTGGGTCACAGTATACATTTGTTTTAATGATAAAATCATCGCATTATAGAATGGGTTTTAAATATAGTATATGGTCTACCAATAATACAAAAGAATATTTTATTTGAAAAAACTTTCTGTGGCTGTTATCTATGACTAATATACATATCTTTATTCTGTACCTATTAGTCAAAATATCTCTACCAAAAGCTGCTGGGGAATGACAAACATTCTTATGGTGGTAGTCAATGTGGTTATATGTTGCTTATATTATAATTATATTATATTGTAAGTTCTAATGTAAGGGTAAAGAGAGTTTCTAATTTTTTTTCTGCACTTTTGATGTACTACTTGATCCCAAACACAAACTCTCTTAAAAAAAAAGTAACAATGCATTCTGCATTATTTTTTATTTTGATAGTTCACAATATACCATGTATTCATTATTATTATGTGAAAATTAATTTTTAGGTACGAAACAGGTGATGATGAAATGAAACGTACAATAGCCAAGACATGGACTGAACGCAGAGAGAATCAAGACATGAATATGGCAGGAATATAATCATCATTAATAATAAAATGATTTTGTGATATTTTATTTACTACTTTTATATTATTTGTACAATAATTTTCTTATAAATATATTCCTATGTATTATTACATTTAGGATTATATATAATTTTTCTTTCACTGTGTCATAAAATCAATATAATGTATAGATTATATATAAAAATAAATAACTGTTTTGTGTAAAGATTTTTTTAAATTATAAATATAAAATTAAGGATAATGCATGCAAGCAAGAATATTGTTCATTAACAAATACACAAATTCATTTTCCAAATAATTTTATTGGTCTAACCTCCTTGTACATAATACTGGTTATTAATACATTACATAAAATTTACTAACGTACCAAAAATTTTATTTCAAATTAAATACTATTTGAAAAAATAATATTGAAAAAAATTTCAATAATAAATAACTTTTTTTGGTTACACTAGGATGGTTACGACTATTAGAGATTATACTTATAGAAATGTATCTTAAACATTATTTTATCTAATACTAAATAGCAATTTGTGAATTAACACACAATTGATCTATTTTTTACAATTGTCGAGAAATATTTGAAGTTACTGAAAATATAATATCTTTGGTAATTTATGGCAAAATAATCACAATAAAATAATAATACTTGGATATTTTGGAACATTTATCAATATTACTTTAAATAATATAAAATAGTTAATTAATAATGAGTTTCATAAATTATTATTATATGATACATGGTTTCTGGATCTTTGGTAAGAGCTTATTAAAATAATACAGTATGGTTAATATTTAAATATTTGATAACTCATCCTATATCAGACCAGTGTAATAATAACTAATATAAATTTACTGATTATTTTTTAACTTTCATTTATAGAATGACAATATATACGATTTTTAAAAGTTAAAAAAGAATATTAAAATATAGATATTTTGTCATATGAAATACTTATTTGTTTATAATAAGTATAATTTATTTTTTAATAAATTTTGGTACTGCAAATGATGTTTTACCCTCAACTAATGACATAGTTTACACTCATTGTCAAAAGCTAGGTAACAATTATAGGTCTACATACTGTCGAATCTTTAAATTTTAATACATTTTTTAATATAGATTTATACTATGTTTACAATAATTTAAACTATAGGTAATAATTATAAAATGGCTTCTTTAAATTTATTCTACAATATTACCTGTATTTATCTATACAGTTTGATTATTTCTAATAAACTTCAATGACATCATAGCCCATCTGCTGTTTAATATGCACAATTAAAATAACATAAGATCGTTAGGTCATAACATAATTGTGAAAGTGTAATTTTTCAAAAGAGTAAATTGAAAGTTTGAGGTGTATTTGCTTTGTTCAGATACTATTAAGTTAAAATTTATTTTAATATTTAAAAAAAATTAATACAGACACTGTGAATAGATCAAACAAAAGAACACAAAGCTAAATTGGAATAAGTGTTATATCATAGAAAATGGCCAAGATGTTAGTTATCATAATTATGACCTCAGACTTTTTATATACATAGATCTTTAAAAAACATACATTAGAACTTTTCGGTATCTTATTAATTTTGGAATAATTATTTTTTGAGTTAGAAACAACACAATAATAAAAATATAACAATTAAAAATGTTATTTAGTGAAGTATTGTAATAAAGAAAATTAGTTTCGAAGTATATGAGTTACTCAAATGCCAATGTGATTAAGTCAGGGTTTTCTGTTTGCTAATTTTGGTGCCAAAATACTTGACTATATAATTAAATACTTTAAAAAGGAATAAAAAAAAATAGTGCATGATATTTTGTTACATAAACTTAGTAATTTTGACTAAGTTTATGTATATATTCATTAGTCTACTGGGCTTGACTTAATTTTTTTGTGACTATTTAAATTTTTTTTAGTGAAAAACTTGAAACTGGTACTAATATTTAATTTAATGAAAATTTAGCAGCATATTACCACAAGGATATTATTTTTATAATTTTAAAAGTCTTCATTAAATACTTCTGGTGTGTGTAAGTAAAAGATCTATTGTATTTTATCGATAATAAAATATGAACTAAAAGTAATTTCGATAAAAATAATTTACATTAGATGAGCTACAAATATAAATATATATTCATATACTGCTTAAAACAGTATTATAATACAATATATTTTTCCTAGTATAAACTAGAAAATAAAATATTCACATTATCATTATGATATAAAAAATATTTTCTGAACCCTGTTTAAGAAAATATAAAATAGTAAGAAATATAAAATTAATATGGCATAAGTATGTCACTAGAATTCTTGTGTATAGTTTTCAATAAATAAAAAATTATATAATAAGGTAAAAAATAATGATCTAATATAATATTACGTTAAAAATGGTAACGAGTCTCTAAACCTAAACATAAAAAATAATAATGGTTTGCGACTAAAAACACACAATAAATATCACTTAAAGAATGAGTAAAATTAATTAGGATGGTATATAGACTAGACATTTTTAGCAAGGAATTTGTTTTTGACCTCATGACTTGTTGCATGAAATGTTTCGAGCATTGCTTCACGTGTTTTATTTATAAGCGAATCCATGTCATCTAAAGTGAGACCTTCTGTAGATATTGGTGGTAAAGTTGTAACAATTATGTCACCAGGATCTAAGCGTTTTTCTTTTTTGTCTAAGAAGTAGTATGAACTAAAAACAACAGGTAATATTGGGAGCTGTGCATTGATCGCAACATAAAAAGCACCTTTCTTGAATGGATGTATTTCACCAGTATTTTTTCTTGTGCCTTCAGGAAATACCCACAACTTTATCTGCAAAATTATATACATGAAAATAATATAAACTTGCAAAATCCAGTTGAAATTCCAAGATTTTTCAGTGATTTTTCGAGACTATAAATCTAAATAGAGTAACGCCGTACGAGTACGGCCATACAACTTTGCACGTTTATTAATTTGTACCAAGGAAAGATATTTTGATAAATATTGGTATGGACATGTATTAGGCCTCCAATAATTTCTCTGTTTCAAAGAATTGATCAACATGGAGATTCTAATTGGTAACATCTTAACATAACAATTGATATAACTTATAGTACTTATACAATACATACTTTATTGGCGATAATGTGTTCTGTGGCTTCGTTTAAAGTAGATCTAGCTTTTTCTGAATTCATTCGATCAATAAATATTAATCCACAGAGCCAAGCTGCAAGTCCAAAAGGCCAGGCATAAAATAATTCTTTTTTAGCAACAACTGTACATTTATCCATAACAGGCCATATATCAAACATTCCTAAAATATCCAGGGAACTTTGATGATTTGCAACTACAATACAAGCCTGCTCTTTTTCAAGATGTTCACGTCCTCGTAACTGCCAGCGTAAACCGAGGACAGTAGAAATGTGATGACATATGGATGATGCTAATCTGTTATTACAAATAATTATGTTAATATAAAATAATCATTAAATATATGTCGTATTAAAAAAGTACTCACAGTAAATTTCTTACGTCTTTTGGTTTTAATGCCATTATTGGAATAACTAATATAGAATTGAACATTACTGTACCATAATATAAAGATAACTTAATGTAATATCTGAATGAATGACTAGTTTCGTATAAAAATGGCAAAACTAAAAAAAAGCCTATAAGTAAAACTTCCCAACACGAAAACATTTCCATTTTACTGTCAAACACAACCACAAGTCAACTGTCAAATTTAAAAAATCAATAACAAACAGTGACGGCGACTTTTATTTATATTTTTGCAATCAAAAAATTCAAAATAGTACTCAAAATGAAATTTTATACATAAGTAACCGGTGAATATTATTTCTGTCATTAAACGTGCAGTATTAATAATAATAAATAATAATGATTATTACTACCACTTTAAATTATTAAGATATTATTGAAATTTTAAAGTTATTAGTACAACCCTGGGATATTTAATTTCCTCAACTCTCGTCTACTGTCATTGACATAAAATTATTTGGTCATCTCAAGTCTTATTACAGAATTATTACCGATTTTTTAAGACTTTGTTGTTTATTGATGCGAATAATGAATACATCTAGTTTTCATATCGGAGAATGAAAACACGTACAATAATTGTTAAGTTAGAATATTGCACATAAATATGGATTGACTTACAGGTGCAAAGTTTATTTATTATTTATAATGTGCTAAATCTATTGTGTGTATTATTATGAATTCCAGCTTTACTATTCATCATGAAAGAAATAGAGCCTGTTTTGCGAACCCAAACTCGTTTGGACAGCAAATGGTTAAAGACTGATCTACAAACAGCCTTGCGTTCATCCGATGGACTGACAACTCTTTGGAATGGACTGATTCAGGATGGAGAATTGACAGGATCTTTCTCTGAAGGACTCCTGAATAGCGCTGGTGTTACAGCAAAAAAAGGAGAATCTGGGAAATATTACTGTGGTCTTATGGTTTGTAATTAATTTTCAATGTATATGTATATCAAATTGCTGATACAAATATAAAATTTTAATTATTAAAGGTACTGACTTGTCCATGTTGTGATGGGATCTGTGGACCATATGTAGGATGTAATTGTAGTCCTTGTCAAAGATTAGATGCTGAAGAGGCAGCTAGAGAACAAGAGCGTAATGCTGCGACAAAACCACCTTCCGATTCTATTCTTCATTCTTGGGTCTGGGGAAAACAACCATGTATGTACTCGTGTATTTATTTAAACAAGTTGTTCTCTAAATAATTAAGTGAATATATGTATATTATACAAACAAATCCCATTGATATTGATATTTTGTAATTTAAAAAAATATAAGATCGAACATAGCTTTAGCTTAGATTGGACATTTGTTGTATCTTTGGTCGTATTCTACGATTCTGGGTAAGTTGTTCCAATGAAAATTTATTCGAATAACATTTGACCGAATAGAAAGTTTGATTTTTTTATGAAAATATTTTATTTGATGTGTAATAGAACATATGATGCAGTGTTTTTTTAAATGTATCAGAAATGTTGCCAAGAGTACATTTATTGTCAACAATGTCAAGACTATTTAAAGACATTTCATTGCAGCGGAAATTGAATCATTATTTTAAACTTAATTAACCCTAACTAAGGAAAGTTGATGTTACATGTATTTCTTAGAAATAGTATATCATATTATAAAATATGATTGCTAGCTTAGTCTGTCAAACGTATCTACTAACAGTGGATTTCTGCAAAAATAATATCAATTGTAAATTTTCCTTAATACGAAACTGACATAATTTATTAAAAAACATCTGTCAAGTAAATGTAAAGTGCTTCCTTAGTTAATTATTGAACAATTTAAATAAAAACCAATAAAGTATTCAAATGAACTGTCTACCATTGATTAACCATTTAATTTTTATATAATTTTATTTAAAATATTTATTTAACATTTTAATACATGCTTGAATTAGGGTGACCAGGTCTCAGGTTTTGACCCGGAGTCTCAGGGTTTGTATACTGTTTCTCCGGGCTCCGGGTTTCGTTACAATTTCTCCGGGTTTGGTAAAAAATGATAGCTAAAAAAATATATTTGCGAAAAAAGGTCTTCATTTTCATCTCACAAAACCAAAAATTTGCTAGCTATATTAAAAAAGTACTCTTTTTTGTATTAACGCGGGCGACTTTTTTTCTGAGGGTTGGCGTAATCTAAAATCAGTGAAAATTAATCAAAGCTATTGTAAAAAACAAATGACATTTTTTAAACACGAAAAGTATTTGTCTTGATCTGAAATAAAAAGATGAAGTTAAAATTTTGAAATCGAACAATTTTTTTTCATATTTTAAAACGATTACAAATCTTCTCATATTTTTGATATGGTGAGGAAACAAAAATTTGTAAACAAATTATCTTTAATACAATTTCCATTTGAACAAATTTCTATTTAAACAAATTACTTACAAACAACTTTTTGGGTATGGTTTTCTACATTTACAAGTACATATTGTAAGTGGAATATGTATAAATTTTAGTTCAGTCAGTTATATTTAGGATTCTAGCTGGAATTGGAAGTTCAAATTCCAGTACACCTCTAGACATATATGTACATAGTAAATGTAAACTGTGTTTTAAATGAAGTCACAATTACAAATGGTCCCAAATATTAATTGATTCTCGAATACACAATTTTTTATTGTATAATTTATAAATAAAACTGTTTTTAGCTATTGATGAACTGCAAAATTGTATTAAGAGTTTAAATCAAGAGCAACGAAAGTTATGTTATCAAACTGTTAGCAGTTCTCAATTTTCTATAAGGCTACAACAAAGATTGACAATTTTCAAGAGATATTTTGTTGCTTTAAATCGAACTAAAATAACAAAAGAAAATTCTTCAAAATCAGTAAAAAACCACAAACCTGATGAAATAATTACAGCTACAAAAATAAAACATGATGTTAAACCTAAACAAAATCTCTTACCTGTAGAGAGAGCAACTCAAGGTTTGGCTAGAGTTGGATCACGAGCTGCTCTGAATTTTTCATTTGCATTTCTAAAAAGAGCATGGCGATTAGGTACGTAATAAATATTTAAGTTTATAACATTTGCTTACAGATAATTTTATTTTTTAAGGGGAAGACACTGATTTGTGTAGTGAATTATTACTAGAATCGTTAGATGCACTGCAACTTTTACCAGAAGCTACACTGTTTGATGAATCTTCAGTTTCACAATTGTGGCTTGAGGTTGTTGATAGATCTACAAAGTTTCTTAGACAAGTTATTAATGGGTATATCAAATGTTTTATTTAATTATGGAAAAAATATAAATGCATTTTGTATTTCAGTGACATAACAAATGGTCGAGTGCCCTGCGAGATACCAATAAGAGATCGTCACATTGCTTTGTGTTTACTTTTAGAATTATCAATACAACGTGGCACTTTATCTGATGTACTTGATTCTGTTTTATTATTAATGTCACTTTGGAATAAAGCCACATACCAAGATGACAATAGGTATGTTATATTGAAGTATAATTTAACAAATTAATAATAATTAAAAATTCAATAAATAGATCACTTCCAAATGGTACGAATGCTCCACTTATTCCTGTATTACGGCGGTTTGAAACAATACTGAATTCTTCTAAATCGGAATCATACCCATCAGATGAAAATCTTGGAAGTCCAACTGAATGCTTTCTAAGATTGTTAACATTACCAGATGACGATGCATTATCTGTTGATATGAGGCAAGCTGCTGTTCTGTTGATGGCTTATTTGGATAGGCTGGCAGCACCCCATATCCCACCAGCACAAATGTTTGGACGGAATACTGCAAGTCAGCACATTGCAGCATTTGGTTGGCTTTCTTGGGCTAATGGGTCTGCACCACATCTTTGTGAAGCAGCTTCTGATCTTGGTGTTAAACAAATCGCATGTGCTGATCGATGTCTGTTACTTCTAACAAACTCAGGAAAGGTTTGTTTAATTGTTTAAAAGTCAATAGTCAACTTGTATTATTTTAAATTTTTTGTAGGTATATGTGATGTATTATAGTTCAGAAACTCAATGTCCTCAATTAGTCGATGCACTGGCAGATAAAGAAGTGATTAAAATAGCAACTCATACGGATGCTAAACATTTCCTAGCACTGACTAGTTCATATGAAGTATATTCATGGGGAACCGGTGATTGTGGGAGATTAGGACACGGTGATAATTCTTCAAAAGATGAACCAACCTTAATAGAATCCTTATCTGACAAAAACGTTGTAGAAATAGTGTGCGGAGGAACTTACAGTGCTGCTATATCTGCATCAGGTATAAAATCCTCCCCTCATATTAATATTTATTTTTTATTTTTATTATGAATAAATTTAAAAAAATACTTTTCTATGAATTTGACATATTAATTATATAATTTTAGGTTTATTGTATACATGGGGAAGAGGAGCATACGGGCGTTTAGGACATGGGGGCTCTGAAGATTACAATATTCCGACACCAGTCAGTGGTTTAACTGGACAACGTATCGTCCATGTAGCTCTAGGCGCAGGAGATGCTCACACACTTGCTGTAACCGATCAGGGCCGTGTGTATAGCTGGGGAGATGGAGATTACGGCAAATTAGGTCGGGGAGATTCCGATGCTTGTAAATCACCGAGAATTGTTGATTGTTTACAATCTGAACGTATTAGATCGGTGTACTGTGGTGTGCAATTTAGTCTTGCACTTACGTGTGATGGTAGATTGTATTCTTGGGGCAAGGGAGATGGGTATAGATTGGGACATGCAACAGATGAACATGTTAGATTTCCAAAACTTATTGAACGACTTGAAGGTATTATTAATTAATTAGAAATACTTTAATTTTTTAAATTATTGAATTTAATTTTAGGGAAACGCATCGTTCAAGTTAGTGTTGGTTCTGCACATGTTTTGGCATTGACAGATCAAGGTGAGGTATACGGATGGGGAAAAAATGAATGTGGACAGGTTTTAGATGGAGGACCAACAAATATTCAGACCCCAATGTTAATCACACCGCTTGCAGCTTCGGTAGCAGCTGTTTCCAACACAGGTCAGTAACCAAGATTATTTTTTGGCTTATTTTGAACTAAAAATTATTTAAATTAAATTATAGATGATTTTATAAACTCGTCACCGGCGTGTCGCAGTGCTGCAGCTTCAAAGCTCTACGTGGCAGTTGGTGTTGCTTGTGGACCTGCTCAGAGTTTTGTATGGACTGATTTAGGAAATCATGAAGTTCCAGCAAAGTTACCTTTTGTTGTCGATGTTTGTGAGAAAACATTCAAGTGAGTTTTTAATAAAAAAAACAATATTAATTTATACAATCATGTATATATATTTTTTATAAAAACAGTACAAAAATATTGATTTGAAATTGCATGAGGAAAATTACAGTGTGAGAGTGTACAATAAATTATTTAATGTCCGTAATGATCATGTCCATGAGTGGCATAATGTTGTGGGTGAACGGCATGTCCGATCTTCTTGACTACAGCGTTGAAACCAATGTGTGGGTGGCTAGTGTATTCAACAACACGGATGGTACCTGATAATTAAAAACAATATTAAATATTTATTTAAGTAATTAATACAATCAGTATATCAATTTACCATCAGGTTCAGCAACGCTGTATGATCCTTTAACAATATCTCCATGTCTAGTTTCGTATTGCTCTTTGTTATCTCCGGTATGTGGGTCTTTTACAGCATAGTTAAATTTGTAATTTGCGGGAGCCTAAAAAGTAAATTTATTCGTAGTGATCATTGTAAAATAATATATTCAGCTTATAACTTACAAAATAGTCTTGATGTTCGTAGCCGTGTCCATGTCCGTGGTCATAGGCAACGTGTCCAGCAGTAGCTAAAGTTGCTACAGTAGCGAGTACAGCCAAAGCCTGTAATAATTACAATAAAATATTTTATCTTTTGAAAATTAAGTTAATTTATTTAACACTAATATAATTAACAGCTATTATTAAAATGATAATCTGGCATATATTTTCATAATTTTAATTTAAACTGATAAAACATTGGTATAGTGTTAAAATTTTTAAAAAGTAATAGTATATCCTTTGTATTGGTACATGTAAGATATATTCCCAGATTATAAATAAATAATATTTTGTATATAATGGATATTCTATCGAAACAGCATTTCACTACACCACTAATTATAAACTAAATAAAAACAGTTTTATTTATGTAAATATGTATTATTGCTTCCTCGCAATTTTTTTATTAGCTATAACACACGTTATAAACTATTTAATGTTACACAGACACTTAAACTCACCAAAAACTTATTCATGTTGAATTACGTTGTTAGTTGTGATATGATATGTATGAAATGTGTTAGTGAACTATACGATTTATCGAGTTGTTCTCGGTATTTATACAAAATTTATATTGTTACATAATTCATAGTTTATGTCAAAACAGAGTAAAATTATATTTCCCTTTTACCAAGTTTAAAGCCTGTACTTTATATTAAGTACATTTACTGTTGGTATTGTTAAAAGGAGAAAAATATATTGTTTACTACTGTGTTTGTTATGTCCCTCTCTGTTTATTTATTTGAACCGAATATTAACTGAACCATGAAAGTCAATATTCTATGCATATGTAGAAACTATAGGTATTGATTACATAAGGTATTAAATGCTCGACTGCTTACGAAGTATTTTACTAAAAATTTAACAACTTTAATAATACTGAAAATATTAATTACACCACAAATAATGTAATCTATTGTTGGTTTAAAATTTCTAAATATGTAATTTTATTACTGATAGAAATTTTATTTATTTGTTTGACTTTTGTTATAAATCATTGTATTGTTAAAAGAATTGGTTACTTTCATTATAACTAAAATATTACATTCACCATGATTTATTTTTATTATAATGACATTAGATCAAAATAATTTGTTGATTAATTATTATTTGGATCATTATATTTTTATGATTTTATAATCATTTTAATACATATTTTTACAGATTCCTGGAACAGTTACTAAATTTAGCATTACAGACAAATTCAGGAGTAACGAGTCCACTCAGTCAAGATAAAGAATGCATCGCTGTAGCATCATTAAATCTCTTCAGACTTCAGGTAATTAAAAATTATATTATTTAATATTAAAATAATGTGGCCATATAAAAAATATTAATATTTTTAACAGTTGCATGCCATGATGAGCCATGGCATCCATCCATCTTCAGTTGGTTTAGGACCAACTTCTCGCCTTCTCGCAAGTCTAAAAGCTCAAATAGTTATGTTGGCTAGCAGTTCAGGAATTTTAAGGACAGTGCAATCGGCAGCCCAAGCTGTTTTAACAGCTGGATGGAGCATATTGTTACCGACTCCCCATGAACGAGCAAAAGCTCTTAGCTCTTTATTACCAGTCGCAGGTAAATTATTTATGTACATTATTGAAACTCATTATCTTTTTATTTTTATTATGTTTTAATACAGTCATACTTAACTTAATTTTTTTTTGTGTTTATCATGAAATGAAATATTTATAATTTTATTATTTGATTTAGATATATTTTTTATTGAAGTCTTGTGTGAATATTTTCTATTATGTGCTAATTTTAAATTGTTCAAATGAGTGAATTTAAAATAGGTGCAGACAGCCATGGTGGTATAACATCTGGTCAGCGCTTCATGACAGATCTACTTGTCAGTAGCTTAATGGCTGATGGTGGACTAGAATCAGCACTGGAATCAGCAATCGCTACAGAATTGTCCGATGTATCTGAACGTAGTATCGAATCATCAATTCCTCTTCTTCATCTTGTAAAACAATTGATTAGAAATGGAAGTTCTTTGACTCAACTACGTTTACAGAACTATAATTCTTCTAATAATAAGAGCAGTAACAATTCTAAAAATGAAATAACACCTGGATTGAGATTGTTACTAAGATTTCAACGATTGTTGATTTCTAAAATGTATGTGACTAACCAGGACAATGTCCTCGGCGCTGAATCTTTGTTAAAAAAATATTTGTGCCAGATATGTCGACACGCTGCAGATACGCTCAATATAGCTAATGAAATAATGACAAAAAGTAATAAGAATTATTTTTTTGTTGCACAGTTGTTGAGAGGTGATATTGTAGGTAAGTTCTCTATTTAATTAATATAATTATTTATAATTGAGTTATTCAGATGATATAACAGAGTTCCATAATTTATTAGTAAATAAAATATTTTTTAATTAATGGACAGTTTACTAATGCTAATCATAGTTTGAAAATTGGTGAATAACTAACGGTTACTCATTTTGCTTGGAGTTACCAACCCACTGTAAGAAACAAAATAATAATTATTAACTTTAACAGAATTGTATTATGAAACAAAATAAGTGTAATAACTCATATTAATTTCTTTTTTTTTTTAAATTGGTAATGTAGTACATTGATTTTTAAGTATTAATTAGTATGAAATATAAAACCACATAACTTGTTAACGATGTGACGATACATATACACACATCCTTAGTTAAAATTTATTTCATAACACGCATTTTTATATAATATTAACTACATTAGCAGATGAATAACTTGATATTGGATATTGAGTACCTAAAGTGTTCTTAACCCATTTAGACATGAAACTATTTTTTTTAAATTTTATATTTTTTCGTGTTTTAATGTGATTTGTTTGTTTGTTGTACTATATGTGGTACGGTAGGTTTAAATGTGTTAAAAGTATTATTTCTGTAGCATATCTGACTTTAATTTATTTAAATAATAACTTGAAATGATTCTTGACTTCTGGATGTAAGTCATTTTGTTTTATTTATTGATTCATTCAATATTTTGTCACATGAAATGAGCAAATGAGTAAAAGTTTTTTTCATTACATTAAATTAAAGAATGTTTAATAGCTTGTTTTTTAGAAAAATGACTTTGCGGTAATTTGTAATTGATTATAGTTTAAATATCTTCAGCCAGTATTTTGTCATAAATTATAGTGTTCATCTTTGGAGATTAAAAATAAAAATACAATGAATTGATTGAAAATATATCTAAGATGTGACATATACCAAACTGCTTGATAACGGAAGATTGAGAATCAGTTATTTTGTTACCTATATTTTACACATGTGGAATACAATACATGCTCTCACCTTTCTTCTTACTATATATTTCAATGCAGTAGCGGTGCGCGAGCTGTATTCACGTGAGGCCATGCGAATTGCTATAATAGATTGGACATGTTCGGATTTTGTCGTGTTTTCCGAGACAGCAATTCTCTGCTATACCGACTATGTCGAATGTGTCTGATCTTAACTTGAACTGTCAGTGGACTCACATGAATACAGCTCGCGCACCGCCGCTGTTTCAATGTCAGTCAAAACTTTCACTTAGAGGAAGTAATTTTATTATAATTTTTTCACTCTAATAGATTATGTGGGTTGATATCAAGGTGAACTCTTGTTTTTAAAGTTATTCATGTGTATCAGTGCATAACTTTTAGCCTTTATTTATTTACTTTTTAACTTTATTGCATAATTATACACTCTCTGTCTTCCTGATTATATTTTTTGTGCGTGCATGCTTTTTGAATTTTATATGCACGTTTCTATTCTTTGTCAATGAGGCTATTGTATTTTGTAACAAATACAATTGACAAGATTAATTTTTATTTAAATATAATTTCTTTTTCTGAATATGCTATGAATAATGCACTATACATATGCTATAAATAATGCGCTCCGAAACCAATGGATATGCTGCACCACATGGCCATAACCATAAGTTTTTAAAATAATATATTATTTTTCTAATCGAAAAAAAAAATGAAAAAAACATTTTTTCAGTTCGGTTTTGGTCTTTGTTCCGATAAAAATAACGTTTTTCCGGTTTTCAGCTTAGATTCGGTTTGAAACCCTTGTGTAAACTTATTAATATTGAGAAAAATTTATAAAAATTATATTTTTCTATTCCATATAATACAATAACAGATTACGTATGCAAAAAAACTGTTTTATATTATTTTGTCCAACAACACTGTATGTACAAAAAAAAAACTGCAAAAGAGGCTTCCCAATATTTGATTCTTTCTCTGTTTGAACTACGAGGATCATGCGTGTGCTTTTATTATAATACTAAAGTAATCTGAGGTTATTTTATTTTCAGATGTATTATTACCTGAATTGGTTGTATGTCTTATTTTACTTCAAAACGAAATGACAATGTTAATGGCATCTGCAGATTGGCTGCAGATATTTTCACCAGTTCTAGAGGGTTTAGATAAATTGAATGGACGAATACCTGGTATAGGATCCTATGATTCAGACGAATTGGGTTGGCCTGGTTTTCTACAACCTCAGTCGAGAACAGCGCTAATAACTAAAAGTTCTGAAGAACTGTCGCTAATCCGAAAAGCTGATTTAGAAAATCATAATCGAGATGGAGGTCTGTGGATTATTATAAATGACAAAGTATATGATGTACAAGATTTTAGATGTGAGAATGCTTGCACAGTTGAAGTCTTACAACGTTACGCAGGACAAGATGCAACTCAAGCATTTCATGCAGTTCCGCACAGTTTATATGCTTTAGAATTAATGAACACATTTTTAGTTGGAAATTATTGTCAACCCGAACAAGAAAATGTCACTGTATGAATATATTACTTATTATGGAATTTTATTTATTAATAATATTGTTTTTAGGTTTGTCCTGATTATGTGAACAGTTATTTACTTTTGGATACAGAAAGAGCTTTGGGACATTTATTGGGGCTGCATGCATTTCGTTTATGTCAAAGTTTGTCTCCTCAATTACCAGAGATTGAATGTGGAAACTGGATTAATGCGCAGTTTTTACAAGGTGGCTTACAGGTATGTTGTAATGCGTTTTCAATAAATTAAATTTTTATATTAATTGATTTATTATTGTTTTAAGATTGTGTTACCTCCAAATCCCTATGAAGAAGAAAAGGGTGAGGCAAGGAGTACAAATTCTACAGCTGGAAATACACCAACCGAGCCTAAACCAAATCTAACACAAAAATTAACAAAAAGTCAACAGCAATTAACATCTGATAGAGTGACTAATTTTATATTTGCTTTAGCAGAAAGTCGATTATCGGTAAATTGAATATGTCTATGGAAAATGTTTGCAGTGTATTGTAATTTAATGGAATCTTTTAGGAACCGAGTGTTGCCACGTTTTTAGCGATGGTTGAGCAACATTGTAAACAAAATAATTTAATGACGCATATAAATTTTACTTTTGATCACCCAGTAGAAGAAATTGGTCGAGTATTATTGGCAGTTATAATAAAACATCAAGCTCTTGGATTTCATGTACTTTCTCACATTGATCAGTGTATGTTTCAATTTTCAATTATAAAGTATTCTTATAAAAACATGATAATTTATTTTTGTAAATAATTTGGTTTCAGATATTTTACATACAGTTACAAAATTTTCAAAAGTATTATCAGATGTTGTCAAGCTGGTACACACTACAAAATTAAATTTAGTCAAAGTTCGTCAAGAACAAAACCGTAGCTATAAAGAAGTATGTGTTCCGGTGCTTGAAAAATGCCGATTCTTATTGTACGAAGTTCGATCAGCTGTTTCATCTTCTGTTTATGCCTATGCAAAGAGGAATGTTTTACATAAAGAACTACGTCTGAAAACATTTATTAGAAAGATAATACAAGATTTAAGAAATGGAAAACAAATAATGGAGACCCATAAGCCAGAAGATATAGTAAATGCTACAATCCAATCACAATCGACAGATAGAAGAAGATCAAATGAAGATATTACTAAATATCCATGTAGAGCGCCTATCGTGGAAACAAAAAGTGAGACAAACGATGTTAACAACGATATTAAAAATGGCAGTACCAGTACTGAATTCAAAATATCAGAAGCAGGTGATGGAAATAAAGTTGAAACAGCTACTGGTGTTAAAGGTAAATAAGTAAATAAATCATTGTTAGTTTTTGTAATTACTTACATATTATATTACATAAAATTATTGTAATATGTTTTTAGATAAAATTGAAATCCATGCAGTTGATAAAAAAACTAAAACTGAAATATTGTCTGATGAAATAAAAATGGAGGATAAGATCAGTGATGTAGAAGAGAAAAATAATGAAGTTGCTAGTAATTTCCGACAGAAAGTCACCGAAACTGAAGCTCTTATTTCACAGACTTGGACTGCTGTTGCTGAGGTAGAGTTTAACAAATTACAGACTCAATATCCAAATGTATACAGTTCACTCGTTGAATTTGTTACTCAAGATTCTGTTAGCGAAGTGGAATCTTTACGTAGAGCTATGTATTGTCAGGTAAATACAATTACATTATTCAAAATGTTTTTTAAGATATGATTTTCACTTAAATTTTTAAAATATTTAGGTACAGCGTTATAAAATTCGTAAGAAAGGTTTAGAAATGATTCAACAATTAGTTCGACGAGATTATACAATAACTTCTGTCCGCTATTACATATTATGTGGATATCTTGGAATGACAAATTCAAAAATTGCTGATGAATCTGTGCAACATTGTTTAGATAGTGCACGACTCATTACACCATCACATAAAGTCGATTTACTTCTGAGTCAAGCCGTTATTATAGAATGGTGTGTGAAAGCATTACGATCATATATAATAAAAGGTATGTTTATAAATAGGTACTTGTACATTATATCTCCGCCATTAGCAGATATCAGAAGTCTCATGTATTATATCATATATCGATCTACTAGTAGATCGATATATGATTATATGTTTGAGGAGCACCAATGTAAGTAAAGTGTGTACTATTAGTTTAAATATTTATTATTGTATATTTGGTTGCTATTTTCAGAAACTGTAACAGGGTATTAAAAATTATTATGCATTAAATTATTTTTGTGTTTTTATTATTGTTTAATATAATAAAATTACAGGACTACTTTTCTCCAGTCACCTATCAAAACAATTAAATCTTCGCTTTATGAATAATTTTTAATACTCTGTTGCAATTTCTGAAAATAGCAATTGAATATGCAATAATAAACACACTGATGTTGATAAAATCATATAATATATGACACTGGAAAATCTGTTAATGCCATATAATGCACAAGTACTTATAAATATTACATCTTCAAAATTAAACAATTTAAAATGTATATTTTTGTTGTAGAATCTTCTTATTTATATAATTCAAAAACAAGATCAAACTCAGCAAAATTTTCAACGGACATGCAACAATTGCCAATGCCAGAAATTCCAAGAACTCGGTTTTTGATTTTGTTGTTGACAATCCTCTCTTCCAGTCAGTTTGTATGGGAAGAATTAAGCCTTGCTGTACGTTCAGGTCTTCTAGGAGTTATACTGACTTTGATGCGATGTACAGCTGGGTCTGCCGATGTTATATGTGATAATCGAGATGAAGTACGTTATGTTTTGTATGAGACAATCAGTGAGAAGCAGAAAACCAGAGCACCTATAGATGGACCTGAACTAGCAGCTATGATGAAAATAGGCACAAGAGTTGTGAGAGGCGTTGATTGGAAATGGGGAGATCAAGTAAGCCGTTATTTTTTGGTACATGTACCGAAATGAAATTGTACATAAATGTAATAATAGTAAAATGTTTTATTATTTTTAGGATGGTAGCCCTCCTAGTGAAGGTAAAGTGATAGGAGAATTAGGAGAAGATGGATGGGTAAGAGTTGAATGGGCAAACGGAACAACAAATAGTTATAGAATGGGTAAAGAGGGGAAATATGATCTTGCTTTAGCTTCACCTCCATCACCAACAACAACTGAATCAGAAACTGATGATATAACCGATAAAGGTATTCTTATCTAGAAATCATTAATCATGTAGTATAAAATTGTCAAAAATAATCTTCCTCATAACTTAATAAGTTTAAAAGAATAATGGATTTTTTAAAATTATTTATAGGTGATCTAATATCCAAGGAAAACCACCCATATAAATTATTACATTCTGCTTGCATAAATCTTCTACGTAACATCTCATTGTGCACTGGAACATCAGATAATATGGAATCTGGTGCACTCCATAATTTGACAGGATTGTTCAGAAATATATTAAACGTTGACACTAAACATATTTTCAACCGTCATGATTGGTGCACATTGAGTTTGGTTAGAAATATTGCAATTACTCAACCTGTCTGTAAATCTTTAAGTACAAAACCTTGGATTGATATACTATTAGATATTGTTGGCCATAATCCATATGTTGATCCCAATGTGACTTTACATAAACAGGTAAGTTTTTATATTACAGGTTTTATAATTATTCTGACATAATATTCTAAAAGAATTTGTAGTGTCCAACTTAATTTTATTTTGTAAATTAGTCACCTTTTATTTTCGTTTCTACTTCAATTTTGTCGCCTTTAATCCACAATTTTGCACCTTCTACTAATTGTGATGACCTTTTTTTGTAATAATTTTATATTCATAGCAAAGTGGCATTCAGGGCGAACGCCCTCTTTATTTTCCCCCCTTTACGGTATGCTATTGTAATGTATGTAACTTTTTGTTTATAGATCCAAGCTATACGAATATTAAAAAAAGTTCTTCCCTTCTGTGAGGATAACAATGTATATATAATACAATTATCTGAACAATTACTGTCTTTAATCGGCAAGACATATGTGACATGTAAATATGAGCGTCCTCCATCTAACGATTCTCACTCAATGGTTATGTTGACACAGTCATACAGTAGTACTGTATCAGAAGAACTGATTATTGTTCTCCGCTATCTTTATACTATACCAATGTGGAATAATGCTTTAAATACACTACTACAACAAAATTTACAGGTATTTAGATTTTATGGCATTAAAATATTTTTTATGTATTTAGAAATCTAATGTAAACAAATGTTATTTTTGTTATGTATTTCAGTCTGCAATAGAATTATACTCTGATATTTTACTCAATGATTCATCAGACACTGACATTCGTCTATATTCAATAGTCGCTTGTCTATTTATGATTGGTACAGGTGATATAAGACCGAGAATAGGTGCAATGGTAGATGTTGAAGGTTCCGTTAGTACAATAGCAGCTATTACAGCTCACGGAAAGTTACTTGTACACGTGCATGATACAAATGTTGAACGTAAATTACCAATGATCAATCTCCGACTTGTACCAGATATCAAGTTTGATTTTGAACGATTACACTTGACAGATGGAATGACCTCAGTTTGGGCCACGTTACTACTTGGAAATAAAAACTATACTAATATTTATGAACGAAAACAAACAAATCTACCCGGTGTGTAGAAATGATGTATTAACTGTTCAGAAATTTAAGTTACCAAATTCACTTATTCTCAATTTTCTGATTTTTAGGGTTCCGTAGAAAACTAGGAACCCTTATAGTTTCTCCATGTCCGTCCGTCCGTCTTCAAAAATTTTGAGATAATTAGATGAAATTTGGTATACGGTCGTAGATTAATAACCCAAAAACAGAAATGATAAAATTTTTGTAAAAAAAAAATTTTTAGGCCCCCTTTCCATAAAATGAAAAGTGTTTTCAAAAAAAAAAATTTCACCTACCCCATTGAGTGGGGTGTCATTAGAAAGGTCTCCTAAAATGCAACAAAAAATCTATTAGAACTTTTTGATTTTAACCCTTTAATCACGATGTATTTGCTCTCCGAAGTCGTTAAAAAAGCGTCCCCCCCCCCTCTATTTTCTAAACTATCAATTTAAAAAATCTGAAAAAATTCCAGAATGTAGCTATTAATTAGTATTTTCACTGAAAATTATAACGAACATTGTCAAAAATATTTTGGACCCCCCTTTTTTAGACTGAAAAGTGAACTCTCATTTTTTTCCCCACTTACCCCATTGAGTGGGGTGTCATTTAATAGGTCTCCTAAAATGCAATAAAAAATGTCAGATAACTTTTTGATTTCAACCCTTCAGTCACGAAATATTTGCTTTTTAATGTCGCTGTCAGAGCGTCCCCCCCCCTCTATTTTCTAAACAATCGAATCAAAAAATCTGAAAAAAATTCAGAATGTAGCTTTTAATTAGTACTTTTACTGAAAATTATAACGAACATTGTCAAAAAAATTTTGGACCCCCCTATCATAGATTGAAAAGTGAAGTCACATTTTTTTCATTTACCCTATTGAGTGGGGTGTCATTTGATAGGTCTCTTAAAATGCAATAATAAAAGCCAAATGACTTTTTGATTTTAACCCTTCGGTCACAAAAATTTTGAAAAAAAAATATTTTTTTATAAATTGTAGTGAGAATGACTACGGAACCCTATCATGTGCGTGCCCAACAAGCACTTGCCCGTTTTATTTAAATATATACATTTAATTACTGAAATAATTAAAAAAAAATTATTTACATATCAATAAATTATTTTCTTCCAAAGTCATTTTAGTTCTGAACAGCTTATATATTATTAGTTTTGTATACAACAAATATTTACTGATTTAAAATTTCTAGGACACATTAATATTGCTAGATTACGACAGCAACAATATATTTTAAGTTCTTTAACTGCTATAAAAGAACTGTGTAATCATCAACGTAAATTACGTAAAATATTAAGATATTCGTATTCTGGAGAATCTATTCAAGATTCTCCGGATGAACCGGAATCACCAATTTTGTCAAGTCTTGTATTGCATAAAGTATTAGCTAAAGCTATTCAACCAAGTCCACTAAAAGTTATATTTAGTCTGCAAGAAATCATAGAAGCTGCAATCAATGTTAGTCAGTATTTGGCTTCATTAACTAACAAATCAATAGTAAGTTTAATTTTAGTACATAACATATTAATTTTATTGTTTAATTGATAAATGATTTAGTTTATTTACTTATTATTAACTATTACTAGAATAATTCTCCTTCAATGTCAAATAAATCTACTTCTACGATCAGCAAATCTCAACAGAACTTAGCTCGACAAGGAGATGTTTGTAATAACATCATTACACCAACTTGTGAAAGTCCATCTAAAGTTAAAGAAACGACTCCATATGATCCACTAATAACTCAACTAAGCGAAATGGGATTTACAAAGAAAAGCGTAGAAATTGCTATAAAAGCCATTGGTAAATAAATCTTGTGATTCAAATTTATTATGATTACTTCAGTATTTTGTCTAATATATAATGATTAATATAATATGTTACAATATTTATAATGACTTTATTTTCTAGGATTGGTCTCAGATATTACTATTAATCCAGAAAGACTTGTTGCATGGCTTTTAGAGCATCCGGAACAGCAAGTTCTTTCTGATTCAGAATCAAACAGCTCTTTTGATGCTGTATCAGATACAAATTCATTCTCTGATTCCGAGGAAATATCTGCTATTGACGGGGTTTGTATATATTTTTCAAGTGACATTTTTTTATATTTTGACATATAATTAATTTTATAGACTGATGGAATAGGCAATACTTATCTACAACGATTTGATTTCTTGACAAATGATGAATATGCTTTGTATGTTAGAGACAATGTTGCTGTAGGAATGTTGGTCAGATGTTGTAGGGCACATGAAGGAGTAGCGCATGGAGATATTGGTCGTGTGGTTAAAATTGATCGAGAAGGTTTACACGATCTTAATTTACAAGTAAGATAAAAAAAAATTCTTGTATTTTAGTTGTGGTTATTAATTTAATTTAATTTTAGGTTGATTGGCAACATAAAGGATGTACTTATTGGGTAAGGTTTATCCATGTAGAATTGCTTGGTTTTCCACCATCATTACCGAGTCCACCGACAATCAAACTTGGAGATAGAGTTAAAGTTAAAGCTGGTATCGCAGTTCCAAAATATAAATGGGGTTATGTTACACATGAAAGTGTTGGTATTGTAACAGGTAATATAATAATATATCATCTTAATATTGAATATCATAATCAATTGGATGTTTTCTTTATAGGAATTTCGACAAACGAACGAGATGTTACAGTAGATTTTCCAAAACAATCTAATTGGACAGGATTGTTGAGTGAAATGGAACTTGTACCTGGAACTCATGATGGTATTCACTGTGCTGCGTGTAATGTTCTTCCTATAGTTGGCCCTAAGTTTGTTTGTAAAACTTGTAAGAATTATAATCTGTGTGAAAATTGTTTCTATACAAAAAAATCTCACAAACATTCTTTCTACCGAGTAGTAGAACCAGGTCAGTATTTCAATAATATATAAACTGTTCAGAAGTAGGAGTGACTACTATCTTCGTATTTTAAGATTTAATAAAATAAATCATATAAATATTTTTAAGTATATGCAAAATTATCAAGAACAGCTTGCATTTCTTTAGGTGCTCCGGCTGTGTTTGCTGGGAAACCTGGGCGTTATCACCGTCAAGATCCAGGTAATGCCGACGCAACATATTTGATAGAAGATTGGAACTCTTGTGTTAAACGTTTAACTGCTTCATCACGAGAAAACTGGCTTCATTGCTTAACCGATGGATCTACAGGTTGTTGGCTCAGTTGTGGCACTCAAGGAAAACATTGGCTACGCTTAGAAATGCAACCAAACATTCTTGTCCATTCATTGTTTATGGCAATTGATCCAGCTGACAGTAGTTATATGCCATCTTTGGTTGTTATAAGCGGAGGAGATTCATTTAGTATTATGAATGAATTAAATGTTATTAATATCAGAAAGACAGATATGATTGTAACTTTGTTAAAAGACATTAAAGAGGTAGTTTATAAATTTATAAAAATGTATTTATTTATAAAATTTATAAAAAAAATTATTTATTTCTATAACTTTTATTTTTTATTTCAGTACTATCCTTGCATTGAAATTGCAATAAAGCAATGCTGGAATGGAGGAATTGATTGTAAAATACATGGATTGACAATTGTCGGCAGACGTAATCAACCAACATATAATTTACATAATTCAGCAGCTTTCTTGGCTTCAGATTGGGATCAGTCTTATGAACAAATTTTACCATATACAGGTACAGTTTTCTCAATATTGTTTTATTTCTATAAACTAATAAAAAAACTTTTTTATACTTTCAGTTCAAAATTCTGTGGATACAAGACAATCACCAGAACAAGTACATGGTTGCCAGGTTTATGTGTGGGGTTTAAATGATAAAGATCAACTTGGTGGAATGAAAGGATCTAAAGTGAAATTACCAGTTTTATCAGATGTTTTAAGTCAGTTACGGCCTATCCATATATCTGGGGGTTCTAAATCATTGTTTGTGGTTTCCCAAGAAGGAAAGGTAAAAAAAGTAATAAAAAATCACCTAAAGAAATTTTGTACTGCTATTGTTTTACGGATTTAGATTTTAAATAAAAAATAAATACATAATAACTGTTTTCTCTTGAATATAGTTGTACGCGTGCGGTGAAGGTACAAACGGAAGATTAGGTCTTGGTCATAATAACAACGTTTCTCTACCAAGACCTATTCCATTTCTCAGTCAATATGTGATCAAGAAAGTCGCTGTACATTCTGGTGGGAAATATGCAATGGCATTAACAATGGATGGAAAGGTATTCTCATGGGGAGAAGGTGAAGATGGAAAGCTAGGACATGGAAACAGACTCAGTTTAGATAAACCCCGTTTAATCGAAGCACTGAGATCTAAACGTATACGAGATATAGCTTGCGGAAGTTCTCATTCTGCAGCAATTACGAGTGCTGGAGAACTCTACACGTGGGGACTCGGTGAATATGGCAGATTAGGTCATGGAGACAGTGTGACACAGTTAAAACCTAAATTGGTATTTGAATTAATATATTTGTTGATTGTCTATAAACTAATTTGTATTTGCATTTATAGGTCAAATCATTGTTAGGACACAGAATAGTTCAAGTTGCGTGTGGTAGTCGTGATGCACAAACTCTAGCATTGTCAGACGAGGGTCTCGTATTTTCTTGGGGTGATGGTGATTTTGGTAAACTGGGTAGAGGTGGTTCAGAAGGATGCAATGTTCCACATAACATTGAACGTTTAAATAACTTAGGTATTATATTGATAATATTGTATTTAAAACATGTTTAATATTGGTATTGTTACAGAAGTTACACAAATTGAATGTGGAGCTCAGTTTTCATTAGCTCTCACTAAATCTGGTGAGATATGGACGTGGGGAAAAGGAGATTATTTTAGACTTGGACATGGATCAGATCAACACATTCGAAAACCAACAGTTATAGAATCTTTAAAAGATAAAAAGATTGTTCATGTAGCTGTCGGAGCTTTACATTGTTTAGCTGTTACAGATGTTGGTCAGGTAAGAGATTTATATAATTTTTAAATCACTATTGCCAGCATATAAGAAAACAAAAATAGCAGAGGAGTCTAAAAGAATATTAAAAACTAAGGTGAAACATTGTTTGTTAGGTATTTGCGTGGGGAGATAACGATCATGGACAACAAGGAAATGGTACTACGGTTGTAAATCGTACACCATCATTGGTCCATGGATTAGAAGATGTTAAAATAACTCGTGTTGCTTGTGGAAGTTCACATTCTATAGCTTGGACAAATGGTGATAGTCAAATAACATCGAAACATGAACCTGTTACCTTTGAAACAGCTAAAGATCCATTAGGAGCTCATTTACTAGGTATTTTTTTTATTATTTCAATACAATCATATAACTTTATCTTATGTTTATTTTTTATTTTATATAGGATTATATAATTCTGAAAAAGATACAGAAGAAACTACATCCAATAAATTTACACCACGTCAGTCTTTAACCAGTTTGGTTATGTCTCTGGAATCTCTCGCAGCAAAACAGCATGCTTTGACTCATTTATTGAATGCAGCTCATATTTTGATACTGCGTTCTTGTATTGTCAGATCTTTATGTAGTCACATGGATACAGCTTCATTGATGGATGTGCCTCAACCCATTTCTTCACCGACCATTATGAACGAAACAACACCAGTGGTTAATAATACACCAGTCGTTGATAAATTACAACTAGATATTGCGCAAGGTGGCGGTGAAGCTCCTGTTTCTATTTCTGAAGTTATTGGAATGAATGTAGGATTCATAAATAACTTGTACACATTTGTGCGTGTGTTTTATATTAAATATTCTATTTATAGAGCCCTCATTTGAGTCCAGATAATGATGAGTGTCCATTAGCTATTTTGCAATCAATGACTGCTAGCAGTTGTTCGACTAGTTTTTCATCACGTCAGTCAAAAATGTCCACTAGTGCCTTGTCAGTTATTGCTGCTACCCTCACATCTAATGCTGAAGTGAGTATATAGATTAATATTAATGTTTCTATTTAATTAACCTTCATTATTGTATAGGTTGTTGGTGAATCTACACCCGCAGGCCTTGATGAATTCACATCACTGTTGACTGAAAACGATGCGAGGTTATTGGTTGATTTGTTAAAACTTGCTGTTGTTAATCGTATAGAATGTGATGTTGCAAAAAAGACTTTATCAACTATTCTAATTGGTGAGATATAATGAATAAAATAGATAAAAGTGTGCAATTCAATATTATTTTTATTTATAGCATTAGGAAGTTCTAATTCAGTTATTGGTAATATGTTATTGGAGTTATGTATAACTGAACTTGAAGATGCAGCTTCAAACTCTCAAGCTTTTGATACAAGTCCTCATCCAATTGTACAAGAAACTAGTCATCCATATATTGATGGTATTACATTAACAGGTATGTTTAAAAAATATATATTTAACATATTTATATTGCAATTTATCACATTTACACAAATAAAGAAGAATGCATAATCAGAGGTAAAAAAATTAATATAGCTTATTGATATTAGGTATATTTTTCATTATTTTTAACAGAATTATGTTTACCCTTTTATGTACCTTAAAATCTCGAACTAGAACAAAAAAAGTATTTATCCACTTGATAATAATAAATAAGTTATGAATGCAATATTGTTAATTTTTTTTAATTAGGTCATGTGAAAATACCAGGAGCTGATGCATTAAGGATTGAGTTTGATATACATTGTTCAACAGAAAAAAGACATGATCCCTTAATCCTTATGGATGGATCAGGGAAAATCTTATTTAATAAGTCCGGACGTGATTGGTCTGATTGGTCAGCTCCAGTGAGAATTCCAGGTAAATAATAGTTATCTAGTAGTGACATTATATAATAAAAATAAAATGATATCTGCTTTTAGGAGATGAACTTCGATGGACTTTTACAAGTGACAGTTCAGTTAATGGTTGGGGCTGGAGGTTCACAGTCTATGGAGAGATGCCTTTGACAGATCCTTCTACACGCAGTTCTGATCGTGCAATGCTCAGCAAACCTAATGTAGAGCTTGTCGTCTGTCTTCTAGACCACAAACTATTACAGCTTCTTGATCAAAATCTTGTTGCTCGTTTAGCTGCTTCTCTAGCAGCATGCTCACAACTTAATGTTTTAAGTAAGTGGTTTTGAAAAATAATAATATTAACTTGATTTTAAAATTCATTTTTACCATTTTTTTGTTTAAAAAAAATTTTGCTAATAAAATCATTATTAATGAAGGTATAAAACATACATAAAGATGGGGTTCTAATACAGCTATTTTTGACAAAATATTGAAAATAGGAAATTTTTTAGCTAACTATGATTTAGTATGATTTCCTTTGTACATAAAATAAAATGTTAATTTATATATTTTGTAATTAACATTTTTACTTATTTTTAAGCTCCGTCCCATAGAATGTGGTCATTGCGTATGCTACACAAACTGTTAACACCTGATAAAGATGATAGGTGTATAGTTTCTGCAACTGATGGTATTTTGGCAGCTTTGTTGAATGAACTTCCGACAGCACTGTTACGTCAATATGAATATGAAGACCCTTGTGTGAGATGCGGCATGTATTTAATGCATTCAGACTTCTTTAAGGTGATTATATATATTATTAATAATTTATTGGTTTATCGTAAGATTTTTTAGTGATAATAAATTTATGGTAGTTAATTTATATAAGCGCATGTTACAGTATAGCATTGTTTTTAACTGATACTTTTAAAGTTTTAAGTGTGCTTTTATAATTGGAAGTGACTAATAGCATCATTTTTTATGCTAGCGTCCTTATACACCCAACAACTAATAATCATTCCACAAACTGTTGATTTTTTAATTTTGAATGAATGAAGTTACTTTTCAAAATTCATTTATTAACTAACATTGTCATATTTTTTTCAACTATTTTCTGAAATTAGTAGTTGTAGCCTTAGGTTAGGAAATACTATGGATACATAACTAATACTAGTGTGTATATGAAACTGTTACCAAAACTCTATTTTATTCACTTTCATCATTTTCATGCATATTATTCCAGAGGCGTCAGTTGAAAATTTATAGTATGCAAATATACCTTAAATTACAATTGAATTTGGTATGTAAGAGAGATGATAGTTCCAAATGAACGTTTCTCTGTTTTAATCAATTATCACTGAAATACTTTTAAAGACAATATAAATAATTTATTATTAATGAATTTTATAATTCAAAACAATTGATAGTTATTTTAAAATCTAAATGATACACCAATGACTCGTGGAGCGATATGGTAACAATGCTAGGTAGTGTGGTATGAGTTCTATTTCTTTCCTTATCTATGGTTGTAGCTTTGAAATAAGTATTTTGTAGTGTTTTATTTAAAATAAGTTTAGTGCTAGCTAATTTATTTAAAAATTAAAGAAAAAAGTTTAAATGAATTTATTTTGTAATTGATTATTTTTTAGGAACTTGTATCATTGGCATGTGATCTAGAAGTAAATAAGTTACCAGGAATAGCAGATAGTTTTAAATGGGCTTGGTTCAGACGTTATTGTTTAGCTTCTAAAGTAGCTGATTCGTTGATAAAACGTACCACATTACCTAAACAGTTCTGTGTAGATGTGCGTAAAAAGATCTCAGAAATATCTCCACGATCTGATAGCTCAGAAATGTGGCAACATGAACGACACGATGTATTTAAAAAAGAACATGATGAACAACTACTCACATGGTTAAATAGGTATGTTAAATAAATATTTATATAGGTTGCGATTTTTTTTTTCAATTACGTTATAGCGAGGTATCGCTTACAGAGGTAATGTAAGGCGAAAGTTTTACTGCTGTAATTGTATTTAAAAAATATTGTAGGCGTCCAGAAGATTGGAAATTATCATGGGGTGGATCGGGCACTATATATGTTTGGGGTCATAATCACCGCAACCAATTAGGTGGAGTTGAAGGAGCTAAAGTAAAATTACCCGTACCTTGTGAAGCTTTCACTAGTATTAGACCTGTTCAGTTGATTGGTGGTGAACAAACGATATTTGCTGTTACAGCAGATGGAAAAGTTTATGCTTCAGGTAAATTATTGAAAATTTAACTACCTTGAACATATTAATTATAAATTCTATGTAAAGGTCATGGAAATGGTGGAAGGCTGGGCGTTGGTAGTACAGATCAAGTGCCTGTTCCTACTTTATTAGAGTCAATTGAACATCTATTCATAAAGAAAGTTGCTGTAAATGCTGGTGGGAAACACGCTCTTGCTTTGACAGCTGATGGCGATGTATATTCCTGGGGTGAAGGAGATGATGGGAAATTAGGACATGGCAGCAAAAGGTATTTTAATTGATGATACCTGTATATTATTTATGAAATACAATTGTTGATTATTTATTATAATTATTCAGTTGCTGCTTGAAACCAAAGTTGATAGAACGTTTACAAGGACAAGAAATTATAGACATTGCTTGTGGTGGAGCTCATTCTGCAGCAATAAACTCATCTGGACAATTGTTTACATGGGGTAAAGGACGTTATGGGAGGTTGGGACATGGTGATAGTGAAGATCAACTGGAACCTAAATTGGTAATTTTAAATAATAGTTGTTAAAAATGGTTCAATAATAAAAAGTACCTACTTTAAAATTAATTTTTTGTGTAGGTGGAAGCACTATTAGGATTTCGTGTAATTGATGTAGCCTGTGGGTCAGGTGATGCCCAAACATTGTGTATTACAGATGATGATAATGTTTGGTCATGGGGAGATGGAGACTATGGTAAACTTGGCCGTGGTGGATCTGAAGGGTGTAAAATACCGATGAAAATTGAAAGCCTTGCAGGATTAGGTGTGATAAAAGTTGAGTGTGGATCGCAGTTTTCAGTTGCTCTTACAAGATCAGGAAGTGTTTATACATGGTATGTTAATTTATTCTATAGAAACTTTCATTTATTTAATTTAAAAAAATTTATTAAGGGGGAAAGGTGACTATCATCGACTCGGTCACGGTACAGATGATCATATGCGACGACCACGTAAAGTAGCCGCTTTGCAAGGGCGTAGAATAATTATGATAGCTACGGGTTCACTTCATTGTGTTGCATGCTGTGACCAAGGAGATGTATTTACTTGGGGTGACAATGATGAAGGGCAGTTGGGAGATGGAACTACGAATGCTATACAGCAACCACGTCTAGTTATGGCACTGCAGGTATTATTTAAAAAAATACATAAATCAATGTAGACTTAATTTGTTCATCAAAACATTTTGTTTAGTTTGTTTTATGATGATTTTATATTTATTTATAAATCAAGTTATACATTTTTGATTTATCAATTTTTTTAGGGTAAAGAAATAACAAGAGTTGCCTGCGGTTCAGCACATACAATCGCCTGGTCAACATCTGAACGCTCAACTAATAGTTCAAATGTTCGTTTACCAGTGGTTGCTCCTCTGGAGTATGATCTTTTACAAGATATCACTCCGTCAGTACTACACGACAGGCTTGTTTTACTTCACCATTTTTCAGAATTGATTTGTCCGTGTATAGCAATGTTCCCAATTACTGGTCAGGGTTCATTGAGTGAATTGCGAAGCATCCTTGTATATTCAGTAAGTAAAAATATTTAAATAAAAAAATAAATGTACAAATGATGGCTAAAGAAAGCATTTTAAAATTGTTTTCATTTCCTTTTAATAGGTAAAAGATAATACCTTTAGAAAAGTTATACAATCGACAATGGTTCGAGATAAACAACATGGACCTGTAATAGAACTGAACAGAATACAAGTTAAACGGTCAAGATCACGAGGAGGTCTTGCAGGAGTGGACGGAATGAAATCTGTGTTCGGTCAAATGGTCAGCAAACTTCCATTACTGACTCACGAAGCTTTGTCACTACCTCACAGAGTTTGGAAAGTGAAGTTTGTAGGAGAAAGTGTTGATGATTGTGGAGGAGGATACAGTGAAAGTATCGCAGAAATGTGTGACGAATTACAGAATGGAAGCGTGCCTTTACTTGTTACAACACCCAATGGAAGAGACGAGGCAGGAACTAATCGAGATTGTTTCTTATTGAATCCTAGAGCAAACTCTATACTGCATTTAAATATGTTTAGATTTCTGGGTGTTCTTATTGGTATTGCGATTAGAACAGGATCTCCCTTGAGTTTATCACTAGCCGAACCTGTTTGGAGACAGTTGGCAGGAATGCCTTTAACTCCGGCTGATTTAACTGAAGTTGATAGAGATTATGTTCCAGGGTTATTATGTATTCGTGATATGGATGAAAAGCTATTTACTAGTTTGGAAATGCCATTTAGCACACCATCTGCTTGTGGAAGAGATGTTCCTCTGAGTAGTAAATATAAGAAAATATCTCCAGAAAACAGACACGAATATGTTCGTTTGGCATTGGACTTTAGACTTCATGAGTTTGATGAACAAGTTAAAGCAGTTAGAGATGGAATGTCTAAAGTTATACCAGTTCCATTATTATCTTTATTCAGTGCTTACGAATTGGAAACAATGGTTTGTGGATCACCAGATATTTCTTTAAATTTGTTGAAGTTGGTAGCTACATATAAAGGTATATTTCAAATATTTTCAATTTTATGGTATTGAAGAAATTAATAAATATATATATTTTTTAGGTGTTGATGCTGGCGCTCCTTTGGTTCAATGGTTTTGGGATGTTATGGAAGAATTGTCTCAGCAGGAACGTTCATTATTCCTTAGATTTGTTTGGGGACGAACAAGATTACCTCGAACAATTGCTGATTTCCGTGGAAGAGATTTTGTGCTTCAAGTTTTAGATAAATATTCACCACCAGATCATTTTCTTCCAGAAAGTTATACTTGTTTCTTTTTGTTAAAAATACCAAGATATTCTTGTAAGGTATGTAAATTAAAAAAGAAAATTTGCAATCTGCCAAAATTATCAGAAATAATAATTGTATTGTGTTCTTTTTAGTTGGTACTGCGAGAAAAATTAAAATATGCAATACATTTTTGTAAGTCAATCGATACAGATGAGTATGCAAGACTCCCGTTACAAAGTGATGCTACAGCTGGAGCGACATCAAGTATTTCAGACGTTGACAGTGATCGAGAAATGGATAGTATTGCTAGTCATGACGCCAATTTCCCAATGGCTTAAATTAATTTGAAAAAGACCAAATAATTTTAAAATATTTATTTGTATGTATATTTGAATCTCATTTCATTGTTGTCTTATTGTTCATTATATTAAAAAAAAACTTTACAATTGAAGTTTATAAGATAATTCTAATTATTTGCGGCTTGTAAAATTTGAGATAATTTTGCAGTTAATTGAATCCCTCTTGGATAAAAATACTATAACAAGATATACAGAGTATCTATAAATGTCATATAATATGTTAACTAAATTTTTACTTTTTTTTTACTTTAGTAATAGTAGGTATAGTATGAATTATATGTTTTTAAAATTCAATTTGTACATCAGAGCTCCGGGGGCCTCTGAACAAACAAAAGTGGAGAGGTAAAAGGTCCTTTGATCACTTGCCCCGGGGCCCCAGAGTCTAGTTACAACCCTGTTGTACATTAAACATACCATGTCTTGACTGTAATATTTTTTTGAGGTGATTTTAGGAAAAAAAATCTGACATACAAACATACTATCTAATGACATGACATTAAATAACAATACATATTTTTTGCCAAGTAGTCATAACATTACTTTACTGAGCACTGTTTAATCAAAATTCATCTGTAGAGGAAGAACCAGTCTATAAAACAATATGTACCTCAAGCTTAGATTTATTAACTACATACATAATACTTACTTCACATTTACGTATACTTTCAATTATCATTTATCCCCTAGGCTGCTCAATCGGTTTTGAATATATAAAAGGGAACTAATTATTTGAGCATTTTTAAAAACATTCAGGCGTTACATTGTTGACCAAAACTGTAATATAAATGATTTGACTAGCAGGCATTGTTTTGAATTGGCATGCGTCAGAAACCAAAGGTGATGTAATTTTGCAGTAATACCGTATATTGTTAATAAACTAAGTAATAGGGAATTGTTTAAAAACATCTAATTTCTTTTTCTATTTATGGATATTATATGATTCTTTGTTTATGAATTTTCTATTAAATTTATGTTTTCCTTTATAGTACAATGTTTCTAACTTGTTCCACTGTTCATCTTCAGAGGCATGATATTGATGTTTAATTAAAATGAATACTGAAATAAATCAAAAACATCAATCCAGAATCAAGTACAACATGAATACGAAATTTCATAAATGACGTTGTATTTAGTTATAGATAGAGAGCTAGTGATGTTTTACCCCAATTCAGTTCTTAATAAAAAATTTGATGGGGATATCTACTAATTTTAGGAATTCATGAATCTGGCACCTCCACAATTCTCATGCTTAAGGGCTATGAGCCACTTAAGGGGGGAACATTTGGCAATGTTGTATTTTCCAAACACCTGTCATTTAAACCAGTCTAATGTATATAATATATTGTATATGTATTCAATTATTTCAATATTACAAAATAGTCATATGAGGTTATCCATAAATTACATCACATGTCTAGAGGGAGGGGGGGTTTACAATGTGTGATGTGGTGCGACAAAGGAGGGAAGGAGTTACTAGCTCCGTGACGTTACATCTAAAAAATTAAACAATGAGTTTTATATGAATTCTTACAGCAAAAATTTCAGGAATAATAACTATATTGTCAGTAGCTTGAGGCTGATGAAGAAGAGAGGAAAATTTCAAACGTGCATGGTAAAATTTACCATGTGGCATTTTACAATATTACAAAATGCTACATAGTACCTACTTTGAAACGCAACTGAAAATTTCATTTAATAAACAAAAGAATTTCTTATAAAGAAAAATAATGTATTTTTTTTTCGTTGATTGTCAGTAGCTGTACTGTACAACGTTGTCAAATGTTCCTTTTAAATTTTACCCCCTGTTACATTTAGCAACATTGTAATTTTTTACTCCTTTAAATGTCTAAGTAAGTAGGTATCTCTACCCAGGAAAAAGCGATCAGATCTAATTGGATCAGATTAGATCTGAAATTTGATCCAATTAGATCTGATCAGATCTAATTGGATCTGAATGGGCCAAATTACGGATCTGATCAGATCTGATGCAATTGGATCCAATCTGATCTGATTGGATTCAACCTGATCTGATTGGATCCAATCAGATCTGATCAGATCCAATTAGATCTAATCAGATCCAATCAGATCAGATTGAATCCAATTGGATAAGAGCAGATCTCAAATTTGATCCATTCAGATCTGATCAGATCCGTAATTTGGCCCATTCAGATCTGATCAGATCTAATTGGATCAAATTTCAGATCTAATCTGATCCAATTAGATCTGATTGCTTTTTCCTGGGTATATATAGTTTAATAACCTTGGGTATCTACAACAAAAACTTATTATGAAATGACTTAGGGTAAAAGGGAAAAACTTCACTAGATCTTAGAATATTTGAACTGCAGAACCATGAAGGTTGTATTAAATGACTTTAAATATCTTTTAAAGCATATCAGGTAGATGCTTGATTAATTTTCAAGAATTTCATGTAGTATTATTTGGGACTTGAGAGATGTTAGAATTAGTATTAAAAACATTTTACAAACATTATTGAACATTATAAATAATTAAATTTATTTAGGTATCTATTATAAAAAGAATTTTAATTAAATCAAATGTTTGAATAATTGTTATGTTAGAAGTAAGTATCTTTAATTAAGAAGTCAGAGAATTTGGTAGATATCTCACAGGCGGTATTAATGAAAGTAATTTCTTTTTTACTTTGATAGAGCATTATTGCTAGAATAGTGATTAAGCAATGAATAAAATGTTTTATGTTCAAGTCCCTGCATTTGAAGTATTGGTTTTATTATTTACTTTATTTAATAAATGATCTGTGATTAGAGCATTGGGCTTTAAAAAGAGGACCAAATACTTCGAACATATGAAGCAGCTATTTAATTTTTTTAATCAATAAAGGTTTTGACAATGCATTTTTGAAATTTGCATCTACATATATGATAACAATAATTAAAGTTATTTTATTTTGTATGAAATGTATGGTCCTCTTAGCTTCATAGTATTTAAACGCACTGCAAAATGGTTAACGCTAAATAATATCGTAATATGTTTATCGGAAATATAAATTATCACATATTTCATATAAATGTGAATAGATCGAGTTATATAACTGTCTCCATGAAATAACTTTAAAACAATATTACTTCTTATTAATATATATACATATTTAAATTGAAAATAACACAATAATGGTTTTATATGAGCCGAATAATAAAAAAATTAGCTGTTTCAGCAAAAAAAAAATATATTCAAAAATAATTTTGCACTAAAAATATCACTTTTTGTTTTTACATTCCAATACCATTTTAATGTGTCAACTTTTTCTATATTATAAAGATCTTTTGTAATAATTTGGAAGGTGTTTTTTTATTACAATTTTTGTTGTTGTAAATATTGGTGCTTTAATACTAATATAACTGTTTATTTATGTTTTTTATTGATAATACTGAAACATTTTTATACATGTGTGCAATATAGAATAAATTAAAAGCATTTGTCATTTCTTGTATTTACATTTTCCTTTAACTGAATAGTGAGCACCTTATCCAAGATTTTTCCATCTTTTAATATAAAAAATTTCAATGGAATTTGTCAGAAAATTCTTATTATTATTTAAAACTTTAAGAAATACCTCATTTAAATAATAATACATCGTGCTATATTCAATAAGAGCTACATAATATTTCAGTTAATTTTCATACCACAGGATATATTTTTTTACATTTTTAATTACTCTATTTGAATTGCAATACCGCATTGTAAAACGATGATATTTCTACTTCACACACGCAAGTTACTTCTCATAAACGAACCGAAAACTGACTTATATAACATATACAGTCGAAACCGGTTATAACGACATCGGTTAATACAACATATCGGTTTTAACGACTCAAAATAAATGTCCGACTGAATCCCATATAATTAACTTTTTACTGGTTTTTACGACTACCGGCTTTTACAACCTAATATGATTGGACCCGTCGATGTCGTTATAACCGATTTCAACTGTAGTTCTATGTCTATAACCAGAGGTGTGCTGGAGCCAGCTCACGCGAGCCGGTTGTTAAGATTTTTGAAAATCGGCGAGCTTGTTAAATTATTCAACGAATAAAAGTTCGGCTCATTTTTATAAAAATTACAAAAGTACAATTTCAACATTGCAAAATCATAAAAAGTTGTTACAGACAATCTAATCTGGTGTATTTGAGAAGCGTTACTTTTACTGTTCTTAAATAATAAAACGGGACATTGTATTGTTAACAGCTTTTTATGATTTTGTAATGTCGAATTTGTACTTCTGTGATTGTTTGTATTGTTAAAATTGCAAAAAAATACGAAAACAATATAAATAACACATGTACCTTAGGACACACAAAATATGCGTTTTTTTTTTTTTTTAATAGCGAGCCGGTTGTTAAATGTTTGGCAGAAACTGTGTTTCTACAAAATAAAAACGTATATTGTGAAATATACGTTTTTATTTTGTAAAATTCACAAACTGTCTCAGTTTTTGTAAGTTTTACAATTTAATGATGCGACACAACACTGGCCCGTGTCACATTTTAAGCTGTTTTTTTCCAAAAAACTAAAAAAAAGCAAAAACTTTTTCAAACAAAAGTTAGTTTGTCAAATTTTCGACAATTTTTTCTATATAATATTAATTTTTACTGCATCAGCGCATTTTATGATAAAAAAGAGCTGATGCAAAATCGTACTGACCAATTAGGTAATTTTTAAATTAAAAATATAATATTAAAACATAACGTTTATTAAAATAAAAATTCCAACAAAAACATAAATAAATTTTCAATAACATTAAAATATTTACATAAAAATGTACATTACATAAAAATAACCACAAACTTAAATTACTATTTATTTATATAATATGATATGCATGAAAAAATGGAAACTTTTCTAAAGTATGTACATAGGTATAAAATATTGATGTAAATTCATACCTATTATAGTAAAATCAACGAAATATGTTTTTACTATTCAAAAATTATTAGTGATCATAACATTCATAACATAAGAGAATACATATATAATATAGAAATATATATGTATAATCTCGCGTTATTACTTACATATATTTAGAAAAAAACATCATAGTTTCCATACAGAGGCGTCCGCAAGAAAATTTTCCTAGAGAAAACAAAGCTTGTAGAGCTTGAAGACATAATTATATCAGTAAACTTATTATTCAATTTATTATTATTCAAGTAAAAGGGGAAATGTCCTATTTGTTCCCTTCTGCAGGCGCCCATGATTCCGCTATATTTGATTTATTAGGTAGTAAATAATCAGTAACAGGGGAGAAATGATAAATGATACAAATGACTTTTATACAGTAATATGAAAAATGAATTTATCAAAGAGCTGGAAAAAATTAAATTATACAAAATACCTATGTATTGTATAAATTCAAATAAAAAAATTAACTAACCTAATGTAAATATCTTATTTAAAAATATTACTGCATGGTACTACAGTACAAGACCGTTCATCTAAAAAGAAACATTAATTTTTTGTTGAAATATGATTTAAATTTTATTATATCGGATAAAAGGCCTAATACTGTATTTTAACTTATTCCTATATTTAAATCATAGAAGGAACTAGTAGCTGCAATCTTTTCTATTTTCATCGTTTGGTAGAAGATGTAAATAAATTTTAACGTATTTTTCAATTTTTTTGGACAACACGTTTTTTCAATTTTTAGTTACAATAAAAAATAATCTAAATATATTACTAGAATATCGGAATTATAAAGCTTTATACTGTTTAAAATAGTGATGTTAACTTAATCGAATTTCTATAAACGATAAAAATTAGATTGTCTTCAAATTATGTAAATATAGTTTTGTCTACTATGAACAGTAGGTACGAAAATTAAAATATCTAAAATGTTATTTGATAAATATACATTAGTGAATGGCAGACAGTAGCGCAAGCGAAACATTTTTACTTCAAAAGATATCAAATTAGTAGGTAGTACCTAATTAAAATACAGATTCATGTATTTTTAAATATTATTTTGCATTACCCTCTGTGTCCCTCCCAGTTCAGCCGCCACGTTTAATTAAAATAAATAAACTTAAAATTATAAATTTTGAAAATGTTTGTAAAACGGTTAATCAGCAGAATCAATCTAAAATGATGACCTATATTATTTACGTAATTTAGAGACCATCTATACATTTACAAAAGCTATTGTCAACCATCTTTCCTATATTTAAAATTATTTGTGATCTTAAAATAACGTATCACATATTCATATTTAGCACAATCTTCTTCTGAAGAAATCTGGCTATATTATTGTTTGATTCGATGTTTTAGTTGAACCAACTTTTTCATCACTATTTTAAAATATCACAACAATTGGAAACGATGCGGACGTTATCCTTGCCGAGGATAATCGAACTTCAATCGACGACTTCTGCCCAAGGATGATCTATCTGGCCGTACTGAATGCCGCCAAGTGTTTCTAGGAATCTTTTGTACAATGGTTCTCTCTGTTCCAATGTTGGAATAAACAGAAGCTCGTTGAGGTATTCTATTGAGTCGATGGGACTCACTATGCAGGCTGTACCAGCTCCGAATATTTCTAGTAACTAAAAATAAAAAAAATACTTATATTGGTTGTGTTTTCTTTCGTGTTACAATTAATCGTTTGAAATAATCAGCAGAGTACATATAGCGAACGAATTCAGTTAATAGCGGTTATACAATCTGCAAAAACTTGAAAAATTTAGCTCCTCATACAAGGATTTTTTTTGTAGTAGCTTTTACAATTAATCTTTATGATTTTTCAGAAATTTATAACTTCCGTCATATATTCAAGTAATATTTGTTAACTTGCTTGGTATTAGATTATACAAAATATTAGGATTTATTAAATTGCCAGTGATCAGTAGTACTTACTACAGTAGCAATAACGGCGTTAAGTAAAAAACGTCGACATATAATACGAAAATAATAACACATTTTATAAATGTGATGTTATTAAAAAGGACATAATTATATTATTATATTGTTATTGTTACTATTATTAATTAATAAGGGTAAATATTCCCATTACCACTCTGGATTTGCTCTTTAAACACATTGATTAATATTTTTATAAATGAGTTTGATAAATAATCTGGAATTGATAATAGATAATGGAAAATCACTGTACAAAATACATTGGAAAAATGTTAATTTGTTTATGTATCTGGAATATACAAACTCATGTCGTGTTTATCTCATATAGAAGCTAATGGAAAACATTAAACACAAATGTGATTATTATTACATAAAATACAGTACTCACTCTATTTTTGTTAAGTAAATAAACGATATCCGCCATGTTTATTGCCCGTTCGGATACTTTGAATTCACCCCATTGTTTGGCTAGTTGTAAAATCGAATGACGAGTGATTCCAGGTAATATCAGACCATTCAAAGGAGGTGTAATTAATTCTTTTTCTGAAAATAAAAAGTAAATTGTACTTCTAAAGATTCAAACGTGTATGTTTAAATAAAAATCATGAAAACGAAATTTTAGAGTACCTATGCAGCAAAATTTTTAAATTGTGTTTTTTTTTGGCTACGAGAGTATATGTAATTTTCCAGAGGCTCTTAATCAGTACTTACGTCGCTTCAAAATATATGGAATTTTATTTATAACCGGAGAGCGCCCATTAATTATGTAAGGCTTTGGGGGTGGGTGGGAGTTAGGTTTCGTAAAACTTTACGTGAGTAGAGAGAGGGGTCAATGTTTTTAGGTGTACAACATATAATTTAATTATTTTAAGAATGCGATTTTTTAATAGACATAAAATAATTAAATTCTTCATTAACTATAGGTGGCGTATAAATATTTTAAGCAACTGCCACACCAAAATGCAAGATTAAATCTCCAAAATTAAACCCGAAATGTGTTTTTCAAAATAATATCTAGTTGAACACCATTAAATTTAAAAAAATATATTTTTTATCTTACTAACCCATTTATCATGTACCTTTATAGTTAATATTCTCATTTTTATAATTTAAATCAGTGATGTCCAACATTTTATCTTCAGTTTCATTTGAACATAAAAAATGAATACACACATAAAGGCTGTATATAGTCTAATAGAACATGTTACTGGGGTAGAATTTTAATAAAATATTGACCGGCGGGAAGGAGACACTTCAAATCAAAAATATATGTTATAAACAAAGATTTAAGTGTACGTTTTGTTTGGGACACATACCTCCATTATCGTTGACGCAGAAAACAAATATATTCATTGTTCCGACTTCCGTAAGCTGGTGGTCATCTCCATACAACCAGACAGGCTGTTGCAGACCCCGTCGTGACGCTTCGCTTTGCACGCGAATCGTAGGCCCGTAGTTAGAACCCATTTTCCTGTCACCGCAACCACCGGCCCATGCACGCGTGTATCGTGGGTCGGCAAGCAGAGACACTGCTTTCACACCCTTCGCAAAGTACGAACCCACTGGACATACGATCGTGTAGAGGAGGGCAGATTCTGATGAGGCTACTCCTAGAGTTCCCTGAGGAGAAATATCAAATGTACTTATTCATCTTAAAGTAACAATATTGATCATTGCACTCTTTATGAAAATAACATGCCAACGAAAATGGAAATTTGAAAAATTTGGATTTGATTCTTTTCCATTTCCATTCTTCGATTGTTTTCATGTCATTCACTTACGTCTATTCCAATCAGTGTAGGCCTGATGTATAAACTTGCGTTTTGTGCATGAGGTACCCATTCTTGGTCGATGGAGACGAGTCTGCAGAGAAGTCTTGCGAGCTCCACCCCGTCAAATGTAGGTAACCCAGAGCGGACCGCCGAGGCATTCATCCTCTCCATGTTCAACAGTGGCCGGAACAGTCGTATCCTTCCGTCGCAACCTCTGTACGCTTTCATTCCCTCGAATAACTGTAATATATTAAATTTCTGTTAGAACAAAGCATTGAACAAGTAAAGAAACGATACTCCATAGCAGAATGATTACGATTTAATTGTCTTTTGTATATAAAATCTAAACTAATATAATCGATTTTTATTGGTAGGTATCTCTTAAAAATGTAACTCGAGATAACTATTCTTTAAAGTTATTTATTTGAATAGTAAACAAATTATTTAAATATACAAGTTTTAGTTTATGAATATCGTATTTAGGTACTTTTATTACCAAATCATTTAATATTTAATTTACCAATTAAAAATTGTTATGTTTCCTAATGAAGAATTTAAAATTACTATTTCTATCATTTTACAATTATTTTTTAAATATACTAGAATTTATTTTCATTATTTTTAATTCATTCACGCCATAAAGTATATCGTATAGGGACATAATTTATTTTTAACTGAAACAAATATTATATAATATAATTACAGAGTATAATATATTCTTTAAATTATTTTTAATTTACATATTATGTTAATAGAATTTCAGAGTATTCGTGATAAATAACTAATTTTAATAAATAAATCAATATTTAATACATAATATAACAGTACGTCCTTGATTTTTTATTAGATTTTCTAAATCATTATAAATATATATATACATATTTGAAGTATGTACCTATATGTATGTATCAGGGCAAATTGGTAAACCCAGGTACTTTTCTTGAAAGCATTGTATTGATATTAATAAATAAATATTTAATTTCGGGGCAGTAAAAATGGAGGCTCTTGGATATAACGAACATTATTGTCATTATATTAGCAAATATAAAAAAAAACTGTTTTGTGAAGAGGCAACTGCCTAGGTTTATCTTATGGTAAAAATAGCTCTGTATATATGTAGGTAATCTTTTAGTAGATAATATAAATAATTAATATAATATGATATGGTTATATATTATAAATAAATAAATTATTAATGGCTGAGGTGGTTAGCCGGATGATACAATAACATAAACTTAAAAATATTTAGTGGCCTAGTTTTGAAATTAAATTCAACATAATAATGCGATAATACTCAAAAATATTTATATTTATGTGCAGAAACATTTATGAAGAATTAACATAAAATTTATTTTTGTAATTTAATAACAAACAGTTAAACATGTGATAAAAGTGTTGATGAACTTTCCATAAAGTTTATCTTGAAAGCTTTAACAATGAAGGACAATTGCACAGAAAAAAGAAACGCCCATCATAGCTGTAGATTGATGTTAGCGAAATAAAAATTATCAAAAAAAACATGAATAATGTATTTGCCATGACATTCAAATGTCAACAGATAATTATGTTTTAAAAACACTTCTCAAAGTGTAAAATGTGTGTGTATTTTATTTTATTTCAATAAATTATTATTCTGATATGTACCTACATTATCTTGTCAGGAATATAAATTGTTTTCATAATTTTGTTATCAGGTCATTATTTTGAAAAATGATAAAAGTATTTATAATTTACTTAGATAGTTAATATAATATTATACTTATGTTAGACATAACATTTTTTGATAAAATTGAACGTTTAAAATAAAATAAAAGTATGTAGGTTAAGCTAGGTAATAATATACATATATTTAACTATTTACAAAGGAAGGTCTCGATGAGTTAAATCGATTTTATGTTTATTTAGTTAGATAATGTAATATTAATAGCTATGTTAGATATAACATTTTTTTTTATAAAATTGAGCATTTAATTTTCAAGGAAAGGTATAGTCATAGGTGGGCATTAACTCGTTAATCCGTTAATCTTTAATTAACGAAGTTAAGAAAATGGTTAACGGATTAATGCTTTTGTTAACTTCCGTTAACTTTAGTCCGTTACATTGGTTGTTTGATGAAAAGTACATAAGAAAGTTGTCGAAATAGCAAAAAAGAAAAAAAAGGTTTTCAAACATTTTGGATGGTTAACTTTTTAACGATTAACTTTCTTTAAATTTTCGAATTTTCGGTTAACTTTCCGTTACATTTTCGGAATTTTAACGCTTTAGCGGTTAACGAAGTTAACTTTTTTATTAACGGATTAATGATTAACGATGTTTACTATTCGATTAACTGTGCCCACTTATGGGTATAGTAAGAGTTTAATCGTTTCTGAGTTAAAATCAGTACCTACAAAATTGTTTTTAGAGGATCCACCTATTAATTTAAAAAATAGTGCATAATGAAATTGATAATTTTTGTCAAATCAATAACATAAATTAACAATTTTTTCACTGCACTAATTTTATTTGTAAATTTTTGGTAGGAATTGTTATCTACAAAAATATTATAACGCAAGAAGTACTATGTACCTATATTTGTATGAGATTTTGCTGACAATCTACTTTTTTCATACAAAAAAATACAGGAAAAATTAAAAAATATAATATTTTTGTAAGAAATTTGGTATCTTTTGGGAAAAATAATTTATACTTCTGTAATTTTCAATGTTTTAAAAATGTGTTTTACATTGTTAGTTGTTTTAAATTCCATTTTATTATTTTAAGGAGGCCTGCCTAGTTGTTAAAGTAAAAAATTCAATTTTTGGGTCACTGCATTTTTATAGTGCATAATCTTAAAAATATTTCTTAAAACTTTCAAGTGAATCAAATTAAAATTGACGAAACTATACGAAATTAAGAAAGTTATACAGTGGTACCTCGACATACGAGTGCCCCAACATACGAGTTTTTCGAGATACGAGCCGGCGAGCGAGTGATTTTTTGCTTTGAGTTACGAGCGAAATTCGAGATACGAGTTCGGTAGTTAATTTATTTTTATAACCATGGATCGGAAGAAAGTTTGTGAAAAGTCAAGTGCTAAGAAAAAGATGATGAGTATTGAATTAAAACGTGAAATTATAGAAAAACATGAGCAATTGTTTTGTATGGGGAAATTTGCTTCGAGATACGAGTAATTCAAGATACGAGCAAGGTTGCGGAACGAATTAAACTCGTATGTCGAGGTACCACTGTATATTCATTTTTATTTTAGTGCAAACTTTATCTGAAATTTTAATTGCGTCTATCATAGAATATTTTTTAAAAAGTATCGCACTCGGTGAGTAATGAACGAAAAAACATTATATTATAAGTAAAGGTAATTTTAATTTACACGACCGTTTTTTTGCCCAGAATCATTTTTTTGAAAAATCATTCGTTCACGAAGAAGGTATACTCATTGTAGAAAAATAGAATATTTTGGTCTTTTTGATTTCAGATGATGCAATTTAAAGTGTCAACAAAAAAAATTGCTTTTGTGAGAATTTAGTTGTTTTGTATTTCCATATAAAAAATTGTTTGTAAAAAAATCTTGTCCAGAGTTAAAAAGAAATCTATTTTTTCATTAGACAATTAGGCGGGCCGCATTCTAGGGTCTAACGGGCCACATGTTTAACACAATTGCCCTTCTGTATTGATCTAAACACGAAATTGATTTAACATCGCGGGAATTTTAATTTTACGTTTATTAAGTCATGCACTAAAACAAATTGAAACTTTCTTGAAGACATTGATCTTATAAAATTATTGTATCTATATAAAAAAACTGCATAAATTACATTAATTTAGTAGTTGTATGATATTTAAAAGTTGTTGTATAAATTTTTTTATAACTGACACACCTCCTTATTTTATTTACTGTTAGTATGATAGTAAAACACATTCCTTGAATTAACAGAAGTTCCTCATATTTATTTTTAAATACACCTTAAATATGCAAAACGATAATACTTTTCTAGAGATGTAAGTACATAAAATACGTACTTAAAATAATTTGCGGAATTGAACTTATAGTATTATCAATATTGTGATAAAGTAATTTATATTAAAAATAAATTTAATTATAATATGAGTATTTTTTGTATGATAAAATATATCGCAGTTGACATTGGTTTATTAATATGAACACCTCTACAATTTTACGTCAATATTTTTTGTCGCTAATGGCAATTAAGTGTTGTCTAAATAAATTATATAATGTAATTAATTGACATTGAATTTACCTCAACGGCATAATGTAAGACTTTAGCTGCAGGATGTAATGTTATATTTTCGAACGGTACAATCTCAGGTTTTTGCCATCCACCTAAAGATTTGTGGTAATATATCTTGAGCATATGGTCTGTGAAAAATTTCCCGAACTGCAGATCTGCGACGTCAGGTTTGGCCCTCAGTTGGCCCGGTCCGGCCAACGTGACTTCCAGCTCCTCGTACTGGAAGAAACGAAAGAAAAACTAGTTAAATAGTTGTTGTGTAAGTTTGTTAATATATTCTTATGGTCTGTACAGGTTTGGCATATTTTAAATACCTGCCGATTATTTTTTCTACTTGGTTTCTAGCTTTCACTTGGAAAAAGACATACAGGGTGTCCTTGTTATGTATTGGTTGGTTATTGTGACAAAAAACTATGTTTTATGAGCGTGTTTCAGTTGAAAAAATAGCGAAAGGTATTATAAACTTGCAAAGATACGAAACTTGTAGATAGAGAAAAAATTACTGCGCATTAGTTTTAGCGGTATACGGTTTGAAACAATGATTTGGAAATAATTTGCATATACATATTTAAGTTTCAAGAATACAATTGTATTTGTTCATGTTTTATTTATTTTTTCAATCAGTATGTTGTTTAAGGATACTTTTTATGACGCAATTGAAAAGAAAACAGCTATGAAAATATTAAACGTGGTTCTTTTTCACGACCTTCAGCCAGAAACTAGAATAAACATTTATTTTTCTAGATATCATTATTGGTATTTTCTTTAACTTTAATTATTGATTAACTTTCAGTGAAATGAGTAAAATGTAGCAATGTCATTTAATTTAATTATTGCTGATACCGTTGAGATATGAATTAATTAATATTATTTATTTTAATAACAATAACAATAAGCATTATACTCTATACCAGCAGGTTCTTAAACTTTTATTATCCCCGACTCCTTTGAAGTTCTTTGCCACTTACAGAATATCATCTGGTAATACGATCGGTATATTTTTCAAACTTCCAAATATATGTATTATGTATTTCATTAAAAATACATAATACATATATTTGGAAGTTTTAAAATATAACTCCCTCCTTCAAAATGTTTAAGGTATCCATAGTTTAAAAACTATTGGTTTGAAGTATACTTTTTTAAAATAATTTTATTATTTTGATAAAATATTTACATATTTTCTAATTAAAATTGTATAGATATGGATATTCTACAATGGAACTTCCAAAGTTACCTGTGAGGTACGCATTATGATTTTCATTTTTTGTATCTACCCATGATGATAGTTTCAGTTAAAAACATAATATATTTTTAAGGAATTTATTACAAATTTAAATAGTTAAATTTTTACATAGAGCGATACCTAATTGTAAGTTAAATATACGCACTCTTATGCGGTGTTTACACCGAGAAAACAAAACAGAAACACGGTGTTTTTATGACAAAAAGCAATAAACCCTATACATTTTTAAATACGAAGTATTTTAAAGACATGATGTTTCTGTTTTGTTTTTTCGGTGTAAACACCGCATTAGAACATACATCCTTAATTAATATATATAAAGCTCAACGTCTCTCTGTCTGTCTGTCTGTCTGTCTGTCTGTCTGTCTGTCTGTCCGTTAGTGCGCTTATCACTCGAGAACCACTTATCCGATTTACGTGATTTTTTTTTAATTCATAGGTACATTCTCAGGCCAGGTTATAGGCTATATTTTATTACGTTAGGTAACATAACAACTAAGCAGTGACGATATTAGTAAATCAAGTCGGAAAAAAATTTACCGACGGCACGCTGTTTTGCGATACGCTGCCTAAACCGTTGAATATAGAACAAAATAATGTATTAAAGAATTGTGTAGAATCAAAAGTGCTACAATAAAGTCCGCGACACCATATGTCTAACTTTTATATTTAAGCCACAATGACTGCTTTTATGTAACAAAGAAAATATAAAATATTTGGGTTATGTTTACATGGACTTATGACCTGCAAAACTTTAATCCTTATTGAAATAAATTATTTCATCGTCATAAGTACTTAATGTAGATATAATTTGCCCTTTACAGCATCCAATTTGGTGGTATAGTTTAGGAAATAACATTAAATAAGTTTTATACGGTAAAATATTATTAATAACGCGCGAACTAAATACGCCGGTATTCGATCTCCCTCGGCTCGGCCGTTGTCATTTGACCGTCAGTTTTGTTTCAATAATTAAATTTAAATTTAAGTGTTGTTTTTATTATTACAATAATAACTAATCGTGTTTGTACTTAATTTGTACTTAATGCGAGCGAAGCCGCGTGGGTACATCTAGTCTTTTATAAAGACGTTCCGTACTATATACACAGATGCACCAAATCAATTAACTCAGGAGGGTCAAAGACGAAGGTAATGTTTGTCTAGAGTTTCTAGGAACATGTACAAAAAAGGTCACCTGGAGCTAATAGTATAGTTTCATGGACACACATCGGGAACAAAGTGATAAAGACAAAAAACTGACTAATAGTCATACCAAAATGTAACAAAATCACTTACTTGGAAGGAACGTTGCATATTGACATAAGCCTCTTCGATCCTGTATTCTGGATCTGGATCGAAGGTTTTAGTGGCGATATCGTTAGCTGGTGCGAACACCCTGGGTTTTCGTGGGGGCTGTGCGGGTAAAGGCCGGTGCTGAAGCTCTTCGGCGTCTAACAACGGCGGCAATTCCTGCACAGCAGCACGCGCGTGGCATAGTCTCACTGCCGCGCGCAGTTTGTGCTGGTGTTCTAGAAGCCATCGGCAATCGAACTGTAAATGATAAAATTTCGTTTAAAGAAATGATGCAATGATAACTACATATAATAAAATGAAATAATTAAAATTATATGATGGGAATCTCTGAAATTGCTTAAAAATATGTATTTATGCGTGAAAAATAATTTTTAAAAGTTATAATAACTAAGCTTTTTTGCATTTTGTAAATACAAATACGTATTTGAAATATAATCCTGACACGAAACTATAAAGCTATTAGGTAAATTGTGTTGTCTCGCTACGGTATTATAACATACAGAGTATCATCTCGTTTATGTAACCAAAACCACGACCTAGTCAAGTCTTTTGCGAATAATTTATAATTTTCTTTAATTAAAAAATATATTTTATTTCTACATTTAAACGATGTGAAGCCCTAGTAAAATCTGCAATTGCAATATTTGGATTACAATTTAAGTTAATAACAAATTCAAACTGTATTTTAGTTTCAGTAAGATTACAAGCCATTTATTTGTTTTGTCACCAGCCAAATAAATTTGATCATCGTGATTGGTTGTGTATCGCTAATCGCTAATGAATGAACAATTGTTATTGTTCATTTGTTAATTTAACTAATTATAAGTATACATTCTAATAATATTTTTATACTTATCATATCTCGCAACTAGTACACATGTATACCTACTCATAAAAATTTTCTTTTTATCAAGTACTTTGAAAACACTTTTAATAATCTTGTGATTTAATTTACGGTATTTTATCTTAATTACATACATGTAGATATGAAGCTGGCATTGATTTTTTATATATTTATATTATATCATAATAATTGGTATGACGAATAAATAGTTATATAATATCTTCTATGTTGTTTTTTTCTTTAAGACATAATTATTTTACATATGAATCCAGTAATGGATTTACTAAATTGGAGGCCACATGCGACAAGTGATTTTGGTCCTTGTAACTTTTCCGGAAAGAGCTTTTTTTTTAATCGCCTTAAACCATTGAATATTTTGTTTTGAATTGCTTGTGGAACTTGGGGCGACCGCTTTCACCACCTGTACGGAAATTGTCATATATACATGTTTTTTCTTCCGTTATTTATAAATTTAAAACTGCTGGTTTTTAATGATATTATCAAAATTTAGTATTATTAGGATACATTGTCTGTGGTTATTTAAAGCAAGAGAAAATAGTTGTCTTCGAAATATTGTTTAAAACAAAGAAATTATTGTTTAAAGAGAAACACGTATATAAAAGGTAAAAGTGGCGATTGATAAAAAAAATCTTTCATCACACCTGACACTTAATCATTATTAATATGAAGAACTATCTCACATGATATGAAAAATAGTTTTTTATTGGAAATATGACGATGATTTCTTTGTCAATGCCATATGTGATAACATTATTTATTTTATCTTTGGAAGGCGTGTCACCTGGTAAATCAGGTGATTGTCTAAATCAGTAGGTATATGGAAATAAGATAAACGTTTATATGAAAAGGTAATTGTTCAATTAATCACATATAAAATATCTATATTATCATGGCCTCTACATCTTAACTCGAACCTCCGAACCAGAATTTACGACGGGCATCCTTTTGATAAAAAACCTAAGACATTTTTTTTCTAACGATAAAAAAATCTTATTGACTCGAATATAAAACATTAATTCATAAAAAAATTATAAAAGGCACGTAGCAGTTTATAAACAAATATTTTTTATATCATAAGTAATTGATGTAGGTATATGCATACTATCCCAAAATATGTCATATCAATTATTTACTTAATTATATAATAAAACAAATATACCTATAACTACTTGTTTTTTTTCTCAAACACGAGCCAGATATGTGTAGGTACATATGTGACGAGTGACGAATTGAGAAAATAAGTAATATGACAGAGTAAGGAAGCATTACCTTGAGGATATCTAGATATTACAGAGTTTTCTTATCAAGAAGAGATGTTGACCTCAAATATATAACAATAATACAGTTTTGGACGTCACATTTTCTATGTCATGCAGTATTATTTATGTTAGATTGAGTTATGATATTTTTTCATTGCAATAAAACATTGTGGTTATCTTTTTGATGTGCGAAATTACGCACAATTTTTTTGTTATTTATTATGTACGTATCAAGATAAATTATAATATATGTTTTTCATATCTCATCATAAAATACGTTATATTATTTTATTCAGTTGAATTTTAACTTAATAAAATGTTAAAATTTGTCCTAGTCTATAGTGAAAATGTATAATTATAGAAACATATAATAAGTATTTTTTTCCAAAATTTAGGGCCACAGTGGTTTGAAAGTACCTATACATATTTTTATATAGTTATTATTTTAGGTAAATAATAATAATAAATAATGAACATTAAATTTAAAATGAATAGTATTATATGTATTACCTATTGAATATAGGTATGTTAACAAATATTTTTGGTAACAAAAACTTGTATTTATTGTATTTAGTTGTGTGGGGTGACAAAATTGAGTAGAAGAACTTTAAGAGGCATCAAAAACAATATATTGAAGAAAATGCTTTACATTAACATCAGGGGAAGCATAAAAGTCTGCTTTAAGGAGCGCTTAAATCGATATGATAAAAAAAAGTTCTCGCGAACACCAGTATAAGAGAGCTTTTTTCAGTTTTCGCCGGAAACGCAGCGACCTCTAGCTATGTCTCTGTTTAATACTACAAGTATAATAAAAACTTGTTAATAATAAACAAGGTGAAAATTCGATATAATTAAAACTACGATAATTGAACAAATATAATGTTGAAAACAATACGTACTTATTTTAGCGAGAAATTAGGTTTTTCAAACAAAAACATAATATACGAGAATAAACAATGATGTTACGATATTAATTTAATGAAATTTACTATTTAAATATTAGAAATGTGATTCAATCTTTGTTAGATGTTTATTATACAAGTGATTACTTATCTTTATTTTGCTATCCAAGATGAAGTTAATTAATCAAAAATATATCAATAACAATAATATTTAATTTGGTTTGCGTATGTGGTATGTGTAAATAAGAAAATACAGATCTGTATAAAACAATCTATAAGCAGTACCAGATTGTCCTGGTTTTCATGAAAATATATAGACATCTTAAAATTTTGATAGGTTTGTAAATCTATATCTATAAAAGAGTTTGTCCTTAACCACTCACTCACTCATTCACTCACTCACTCACTCACTCATATATCAACGTACAGCCCAAACCCCTGGACCTAGAAACGTGAAATTTCGTAGGTGCCTTCCTTTTATGATGTAAGCACCCACTAAGAAAGGATTTTTCGAAATTCAACCTCTACGGGGTTAAAACAGGGTGTCAAAGTTTATATATTTTTTTTTTGTTCGCATTTAATTGAAACTTATCGAACATACTCTACAATATAAATAATGAAACATTTATTTAAGCACTTCCCAAAATTTTACCCCTAAGGTGTTAGGGGGGTGGAAAAAATTTGTAAAATATTTTTTTTTGTATTCACCGAATGAAACATGGCACAAGTCGGTACTATAACAAGACAAATATCAGTTACGAAAATTCAACCCTTATGGGAATGGGGGGGGGGGGGGTAAAATTTTGATATATTTATCTTCATAATTGTTGATGATATTAAAGTAAATTCGGACAAATTAATATTCAATTAAAAATGAAAGTTCGATATTCAGTTTGTCTGTATACCTGCTTTACTTATAATGGTAAATTCGGGCAAAATAGACATCTATTAAATTTTTTTTTTCGACATTCAACTCCTAATGGCGGGGGTAGACAGGGTCTGTATTTTTGATATGTTTATCTGTATAGCTGCTTACGTTATAAATTATAATGGTGGAGTCGGGCAAAATAATCTGCAATAAAAAAATTCGATATTCAACCCCTAATGGCGAGGGTAGACAGGGGGTTAGTTTCTAAAATTTTTAACTAAAATTCGAGATATTTACGTTTTTTTATAGGTAATGAATAAAAATCAATATAAAAAATATGTCATCCCCTATCACGTATGGAGGGTTCTAATTAGTTTAGAAGTTTACGCGGGCGAAGCCGCGGGATTCCGCTAGTTTAAAATAAAATAAAAAATTAAATCTGATTTATGGTTTTAATGCTGATAATAATTGAGGTGCAGTATTTCAAAACCCTACAAATCCAAAATTTAAAATTTTCAGAATCTAACAAAAACGTTTAGCTACTGTAGTATTTATCTGATGTAAAAAAATTGTTTTGCTAAATTTTGGTTTTTCTTATGTAATATTAATACCTCTAATCATATAATGAAATAGTTATTATCAGATGTTTAAAAAAAATCATGAAAGTTATCAATTTTTGCAAAAGTTTTGAAAAACCGCCTGAACTTTACCTTTAATTTACTACGGGATTTGTAGTGTTTTGACAAACCGTAATATCACCATTCGATTCCTGGTGAAATTTACTAACAGAAACGGTTAAAAAATGTATTTTTTCAATTTTGGCGTTTGTCGCATTTTGCAAAACCTTGCCTCAATTACTTATTATTTTACTTTAATTCAGTATTTAGCATAAAGAAACTTAAAAATTCCAATATTAATCTAAGTTTTATAGTAAAAATAATTTTTTAAAAGAATCTCTTTTTTTAAGATTTTTTTTTTGTATATAAATATGTAACCCTTTCTGTTTTGTACCAAAATAGAAAAAAATAAACTTATGGAATTAACCTAAAAAGCCAAGATTTAGCATAAATATAGCAAACTGTGGACCAAATGAAAGCTGGTAATTTAAAGAAATTTAAATATAAGTATAAACATTTCGTTATTATTAAAATCTTTGTTTAACAAAAAAGAATCATAAAATAGTTTGCTCTCTACCCATATCTCCGAAAGTAATAATGAGAAAAATCTGAAAAAATGGGAGTACGTATAATGATGTCAAGTAAGATCAAAAGACAAATATTAACTCATCTAATTTGGTTTAATTTTCTAATACTACGGTTTACCGTTCAGCAAAACTAACACCCCTAAGTTATGAGAACTTTTTGATTAATGTTTTAATTATTTTATTTTTTAATTGTCTTGTAACTATTGTGAAATAATGTTTAAAACAAAATCAATATATGTAACTACTAACTACGTATGTATCTACACTCAAATTTTAATAGAGGTAGGTCATAATTGTTTTGATAGCAACTATTATAGGTATATAATACGATTATATTTATATTTAACTTTCTATTTCCAGTTTTTAATCATGATAAGAACAATAGGTTTTCAAAGCGAATATAGGTATAGTAAGTGTAAATATTTTTAAGGTTATTCAAAACATTTCATTTTATGAAGTCATTGGCAATTTTAATATATTAATGATGTTTAAATACATGAAGTCGATAACTATGAAATTTTGTTTTCTTAATAGTCACGAAATTCTGTATAATATGTGAAGTAATATAAATATTTGAATACATTCAATGATACCCAGGGCCGGATTTTGAAATTTGCCGCCCCTAGGCAGTTGCGAAAATTGCCGCCCTTATTGAACTGTTTAGAAATTATTATAATCCATGTAATGCCAATCAAATAAACATTATATTATGCTCACTTATCAGAAGTAATATTTTTATCATTCATATTATATGATTGTTGACATCAACAAAGTTATATTTTCTTCTGGAAATGTATAATTGTTTTCTTTCGAAACGGAAAGAAAAAAGGGTGTGTCATGTTTTTGTTTATCAAACTTTACAATACACGTGCTTTGTTATTTCATAGGCGCACAGAGACGTTTGCATGGAGAAAAAAGCAACTATTTCCAACTATCCTCAGGCCCCACATGTTTTCTTGATTTATATTGTTGTTAATATTTTTGGCTTCACTGCGAGAGAGACAGTTTTTTTAGAGGGAACCCAGACATCTCGTTTTTTAACATTCCCACGATTCCGACTATCTCCACAATCCTTATTTCGTATTTTATTAATATTTATGTTATTTTTGGAATGAATAAATTATTTAAAAAATGAGAAAATTTGCAAAAACTTATACATATGATTATTATTAATGTTTGTTAAATTGATATTTTCTTTTAATTTGTTTGAAATAACATAACTATGATGTATATTGTCCGAAGAAACTATTATAGGTGAACATACGAGTATACAATAGAAATGGTTTTATTTTATGTAAAACTAATTAAAAAATTATATTGGTATGTAAATTAAACAAACGGCTTTTTTAAAACATAAAACATTATCTCTCAATGCTTTTGTGATGTAAGTCATCAAAATAGGGTAATAACAAAATTAAAAAATATTATTCGTTATTTTGAATTTTTTATTACATATTTTTATCATATGTAATGAACTTTTGGGCAGTTATTATTTAATTTTTATGCGTAATTAATTTGCAATGATGTCAATTAATAAATAGTATTTACGTAAATACTAATATATTTATAGAATAATATTTGTTTTGTCTCTTGTTCATTAATATACATAAATACATACCTATTTTATCTGTACTGTATTTTAGTATAGCTATATTTAATACCTATACGAAAGTAAAATTTCGGTAGAACATTTGATATTTACGAATTTTAAATTACAATTTGATAAAGACTTAAGAAAACTGGTATGGATATAATTTTAAGACAAAAATTTGAATATTTAATTAATTAGGGAGCACTAATCTTAAAAAAAAAACAAGAAAAATCTGAAATTTTTTGGAGTTAATTTGCATTTACCAGAATATTATGAACTGCTGTTTTTTTTTCATTGACGTATGTTTTGTCTATCGTAGGAAAACCTGTTTTTATTTGTTTATTTATTTACATATTAAGTATACTATATTTTGCATATAATACTTGTATTGTGTTGATAGCAGGACATTCTGGTAAATTTAAATAATGCGAATAATTAAAATCACATTGTAAGTCTGAGAAATTGAATCGTTCGGTAATCGAAGTTTTGTATACAGTAGACATTTCATATTATGAACCTGATTGGGCACTCTTCAAAGTTCAACAATCATTTATAATATTATTATAACTTATTGCGTCAACTCTTTTTGCAGAATTTAGTAAAAAAAAATTCTTACATCCTCTACGACTAAAATATCGATTTTCTTAAATGTTTGTTTGATGATATTAAATAGTAATCATTTTGTTTATTTCAAAATAACATAAAATGTCGCATTATCTTATTGATAAAACCGTTATGACGCGCGAACGGTTATTACAATTCCCTCAAAAATGAAAAACATTTAAGTACTTTAATAGGAGTGTTTCGTGGTTTTTAGAACCATAAAGTTGCTTCGAAAAACATTATGAAACAAGGAAATATCGATATTTAGATTATTTCATAATTACAATAAACAATAATATAGGGGTTGAGGGAGAATGTTGTTTCATAAGAGAAAAAATTCAATATACACTACCGTACAAAAGTATTTGTACACTCATTTTTTTGCGTATTGTAAATATAACACTGCAAAAATGGTTGATAAAAAATCTTAAAAGTTGATAAGAATACTTAATTACAACTTTTGTAATAATCCTAGCATATCTAAAATACAGCATTTACAGTTTTCCATGTTAAGGAAATTTTTTGAATTATATGCTTGAAAGGTCAGGTTTACTCAAGTTGAAAGTATTGACCCACAGTGTCTTTCAAACTAACGAGAAATTGTTTTTTTTCTATTTTGACTACCTACGAGTAAACATATTCTTTTCGCTATTTTGGGGATTTTTATTGACTGAAATTTGTATATCTACACATTCAAAATCAGAAGTGTCCAAAGACTTTTGTATATTTACCAATTTAACTTGAAATTTTTACAAGGATTAAGTATAATTGCAACATGTTGTTAAATAATACGTTAATATATAATTTTAAAAGCCATTGTATTAATCATTTGAGGTCATATGAAAATTGTTTTCTAATAGGGCTTGCGCCTAAGGCCTCCATGACACAGCGCTTATTAGGGACCTATATAGGTATGTAATCATAACATTAAACTTGTTTTCCAATAATTTTTATAATAATTTAGAATTAATGCGTTAAGATACAATAATGGTAATTAAAATTTGAAATGTATGTTATTATTAATAAATTATTTATAATAATAAAAAAATAAGTAATTTTTTGTTCAACATTTTGATTTTAACAAACACCATACTTGGTCCCTTGATTATTACGAACCCTTCTGACTAACGTGAATGAATTTAAAAGAAGAGAATAAATGTATACCTAAATCTTTATAAATAAGTTAAAATAGATAATTACATAATAAAACACTTAAAATATATTTCTAATGCGCGCGTGTCGACATTAATATTTATCAAGCATAGTGCTTTAAAATTAAAAATACTAAATATTTTTGACGATAAAAATATTTGTAATATATAATTTTTAATGATGCTATTAAATTATATAACCTTTGCCATACTTGACCTAAGGTCATGCTAAGAACTAGTGTTATCTAGTTTTCATTTGCAGACATAAAAATCCCAGTCAAACAAAAAAAAGTTCCAAACCAGTTTAATTTGCTAATAAATAGGTTACAAGATCAAGAAATATACCTTTGTATTAATAAAGTGCACGTGTCATAAATAATACATTTTTTAGAGTCATAATTATTATATTTATTTTAAAATATATAATTTGTGAACTCTTTAAATACAAGTAAATCGTTATTGACTTATATTTTGACTAGCGTATTGGACCTGGTATTACTCGGGAATATAAATTTTATCTGTAATAAACCTATCAAACGTTGTTTTTACTTATAACTAACTATATTTACGCAGCGCTAGCAAATATACATCTCTGACGATTTTTTTGTTCACAAAATATCTACAAATTATACTATATACCTTCTCTGTGAAAACCGTAATAAAATCTGTTCAGTAGTTACTTATTGTGCACAGATAGACGCGGCGAGAAATTTGTTTTCTGTTATTAAATAGATTGTAATATGTATAGTTAAACAATAAGTTAAATATATTGTTGAGCTAAAATATACTTCCTCAGTATTATTATGCACAGGTAAAAAAATGTACTTAAGTATCTACAAAAGTACAATTACTCTACAAAAATATGTATTTAAGTATAAGTACATTGCCAAAAATATATTTAAGTACAAATACAAATACTTAATATTTTTACAATAATACTTAAGAACATTAACAACAGTAATCAAACTATAAAAAGTACTTTGATTACATTTATAAGTTTTTATAAATACAAGAACAATTACTTTTCAATAAATAAATATATCGCTCATTTGCTACAATAATGCCATAACTGAAATTGCCATTTTTGAGTTGTTTATACAGGAAAAATATTCGTAAATGTACTTTTTACAGATGAACGACATATCTTGGCTTTCTTTAACTAACTACGTGAGAGCATAAATATATTTAAAAATTATCATATTAAAGTTATACCAATTCAAAACTTTAAACGTGTCTCCTTAAAAATCACAATTTTTGAGTTATGTCAATGTTATAGCAAATGAGTGATATGTATAAAGTACATTTTGAAAAAGTATTTTATATTACATTAAATTAACATCTATATCGAATTATAACGTATTTACAAATACAAAGCGCAAAGAAGCCACAATTTTGTAACTAATTGTAAGATTTAAGATTAATATTTTTGTATTCCGAAGTTCTACACGGATTTTTAATACCTTTCCGAACTTTATCTTATTTAGCACTATCTATAAACATTTTATTATATTTTTTTTTTAGTTTTCAGGTTGATTTAATTATTAATCAAAAACGCAAATTAATACAAATCTGACATATGTTTTTAATTATTTCGAATTGAGATTTGATAACATTTTTTACTTAAACACATCAATTAATTAACTGTTAATGTTTTCATTATATTTAAATAAATAATTATTGTATTAATCCGCACCTGTGTATTTGTTATTCATATATTTATTTAATAATTCTTTACTTCTCATTTATTTAAAAATGTATGTTTTGCACACAGAGGAAATTATTATACATTTATTGAAAGGTTATCTTATTTGTCTTCGATTTAAAAAGTTGCGAGGTTAGTAGGACGTTTAATAATACATTTAATATTGCAAATATAAGAAAATATTATCACAAGAGCACATTAAAGGACTCGTTTTAACTAATCAAAAGTTTAATTTTATATTAAACTTATAAATATATTTTATTGATTAAAAATATTGTCATATTACGCACAGAAACGGATTGGCATCGGAGCAGATACCAAGGGCGTCAGAATTACACGGCGGTATTGGGAAGTATTACGAGCTGTTCAACAATATCTGACATTTATGACTAAATTAAAATTGAATGATTAACCAACCGCGGACTATTCAATTTATCTTTGTATTCTTTATACTATGGTCTTTATAGGAGACGAGGGGGGGCTGACAGCGCTCTAATCTAGAGGTAAAAAAATCTTAAGTTACATCGCTGAAGGGGGCTCGTCAAAAATTCTGGCAATAGGATGTAGAGGGTATGGTTTATACCGTTAAGCGTCGCGTCGTGACGCGCTATGATTATTTCCTTTTTTTCACAGGCATTTAGCACAATTGTACCACGAATGCCATTAAACAGATTTGTTGCGCAATATTTCCAATTTCGTTCTTTTTTTTTCAAACAAGCAAATAATTATAAATATACCAAGGGTTCCAAAAAAACCTTATAGCTACACCTCTGACTATGCAAATGCTTTGGGAAATATTCCTCCTTATTTTTATTTATTTATTATGCAACGGTGTAGGTACTATATCTGTAGTCTGTATATAGTTATTAAAAAATGTAAAATGAAATAGATATTTGCTCAACTGCTAGTATCTTTATTTTTTTATTTTTCGTTACTGCAGTTTTCTCAATGTACTATCTACTAATTGAACTGCTTTTGAATTAATGGAGATGACGGAGATGACACTTATCAGTGGCGTAGATAGCTTTTTGTGATGAAAACATCATGGGGGGGATATGACAGTATTTAATCATCTTTTATATGGTGAAAAGTATAAAATTTGGACCCCTATCTACGCCACTGACACTTATCACTATCCACGCTTAAGATATCAATTAAACCAACTGCGCAAAATAATATTTAGTATATTTTTTTTACATTTTTAACTCTTTGAATATTTTTTTATATTTAGATGTAACAGAAAATAAGATAATAATTTGTAGACATATTTCTTCAATAATAATGAACATCATGTCAGCAAATAAAGAGAATGTAATCAGGTTTTGAATTATCTGATTACTTTTTCCAGTTTAATTAAAATATTTATTATTTTCCATTATTAAATATTTTTTAATGTGGTTTATTATTTAAAAATATATAATCTAGGATTTATCTTATTTGATTCATTTAAATCCAATTAAAGTTATATAAGATTGCAATAACGAAAATTTAAAACAAGCAGTTTTTCGTTTAATTTAATTTTATCTGAAATATTAATACATCATTAATTTTATTTAAAAAAAATCACATGTTTTATATACATATATACATAATTTAATCTGAAACAGATAACCTAAAAACCATTGCATTATTTCAACGAAAAGATAAGTATTATAAGTCAATTATATTCAACAGAAGAAGACCAAAAAACAAATCTTACTGAACCGTAAAAATTATCTGAAATTTAGAAACTATATTTATAATATTTTGTTGTTAAAGCTATCGATAAAACGTGAACTACTGATCCCAATTCTGAGATAAACTGTTGGTTAACAATTTATTTGCTGTATTGGAAATGTAACATTTACAGAAATTACATTATATTTCATATATCAATCCATTATCATTCATACATGAACTGGTAGGTCACTTTATTGAAAATGTAATATAATACAGTATTACAGAAAAATGTGTAATAGTATGTATAATGGTAAAAGCATTTATTTATTTCAACTTTATGATTTATTTTGAAAATAAGGGTACTTTTACTATTGAAAATATCAATTCAATTTTCCTTAGTAAGGGTTGAATCATGTCCTCCCCTAATTTAAACAATCTTCGAGAAAAATTAAGTTTAATTAGTAATTAGTACGACCGGGGTCGTTCTAAGACATTTAATCTTGGGCTTCTAACTGCATCGCGGTGGCGCCCAACGTCCGATAACTGCAGAACTATTAGCCCAACAATGATCAGGGTGGGCCTGAGTAGGGGAATAAATTAGGTGTTGAAATCTTTACACAGTTTTGTAACTGCTAGTTAAAAAATTTGAATATAAACCAGTGTAAATAAGTACTGATTGTATAAGTAAGTTTATTTGAATAAATCAAATAGCATTCAGTAAGATAATTTACATGTACAGTATATAGGATATTTTCCATACACTTATTTACATATATTTCTATATTATATACAGGATGTTGTTAGCTAGCAAAATCAAAATTGCATTTTAAACCATAACAATACACATTCTCAAATAAATGTATGTACTACGTATACATATAATTGAAAAAAAATCATATAATAATTAATAAATCGAGGTATTAGTTTATGCATACGCATGTAATTATTCTTTTAAACGATAATTCTGAAAGTGGGGGACGGGTTTATATTTAAAAATAAAAACGTATGTATTTAAAAATTATATTATATTATTTTTCCATTAAATTATGAGAGAGGGGTGGTGGTAGAATATAGATATGTATTCATGTTTTTTTTAAATCACTATTGTTGATGAGAGACATGTGAACTAAATTACTTTACAATTTTTTTAAATGGTATTTTTCTCTAAAATTAAAAAAAGATGCTCTATTGAGTCTATTGAATTTAGTGCGCGCAGTCAAAATACAAAAAAAAGTTGTACTATTTTTTTAATACACGATTTTGAAAAAAAATAAATTAATACTTACTTTATTTCTGAATAATTTGATAGATCCAGCCATTTCAGTTGTAACCTAGATTAAAAATTAAAAATGAATTTAGACTACACAACACGTAACAACAATTAAACCACAATATTAAAAATATCACTTGAAACACAAAAGCACTATTTTTTCCAAAATATTTTTTATAAGAATCTCAGACAACGTCGTCTTGTATTTAATTATTTTTAAATTAAGTTACTTATATTTTATGTCGCCAGTGATCGTTGAAAAGAAACTGGTTTCTTAACGTTGTCTTCTTTCAGAGTACGAATTCGAAATGGCAATATATATACTCATGTGTATCACCCTTATAAGCAACAAGTATTTTCCAAGTTTATCATTTCTTAAACAAAATAAGAACATATAATCTTATTTTCGTAGAGATAATAAATATTTCAGGGTCGGAGTATGTTACTGTACATTAATTTTTTGTGTATTCTATATTGACTCTAATCTTGATACATTTACGTAAATACATAGTGAAAATGCGAATAAATTTTTTCTACTTCATTATAATAATTTACAGTACCGGTCTTAGCTTTTGTCAGATAGGTTGCAATATTTTTTTTTACTAAATTAATGATTTAGTGGTGCAACGTGCACCTAAAAAGACGTGCACCCACTAAAATACATGAAAAAATATATATTTTTCGTATAGTACGCTATTATATATTAAAATATTTGATTTAATTTTGTTATAAATTTTATATATTGGTGTTAAATAAAAGAAATGTCTACAATATTATTATAGGAATTTTGAGGTAGTCGCAGTCACAAAAAATACATTATGTACTTATTCGTAATTTTTAAATATAGAAGAATTAATTTCGTTAATCCGATTCTGTAAAATGATAATATTTCCAAAAATCAAAGTAAATATTATTATAAAGTTTAAATGTATTTTTGAAGTTATAAGCCATGTTATAAACAAAATTAATCATAAAATAATATATGATAAAATGTTGATGATGTTGATATTAAATTTAAATTTTCATTGTTTCATAAATATGTATTTCAAATGTCGATAATACAGTGTTCTACTTTTAAGGTTAATATAGAAAGAGACCTCTATTGAAAACTACTTCAATTTCAAGGTAAAAATAAAAAAAATACATATTTAGAGGAAATTCAAAAAGCAAGAAAATTATATAAAGAAATCAAACGACGATGTCACGATTCGGAATTATAAGTTATTTTTCTTCAAAAATTTTCAATCCAGTAAGTGTATTATTGTTTATATTGATTGTATCTATGAATGTCATTCATTTAACCTTACATTATTTTATAGATTCGAATTCAAATTGTTAATCGACCATTATCTACATCAGTTTGCTGTAAACAAAATACAACTATTATTGATCGAGAAGATGATCCTTCAATCATCGTACCAGAATATAAACCAAAAGAAGGCGAGTCGTTCAAAATTAAAAAAGCTCGGTAAATAACTTCTTACCTTCTTCTTAAGGCCTCTATACACCACCCAGTTTGACATCTATCTGCAGGGTCTCTGCAAGTCGGGGTGATTATATATACAAAAACACTACTTACTATAACAGTACTCGATTTACTCCTACTCTACCTTCCTACAAATTGGCCCTGCAGATTTAGTGGTGTATAGAAGCCTTTAGACTACAAGTATTTTAGATATTCATATTTTATGTAATTTTTTCAGAGTATTATATCAGTCTCGTAAACGTGGAATGCTTGAGAATGGTATATTATTAAGTACTTTTGCAGCCGAGCATCTTGACAAAATGAATGAAAATCAATTGGACTTATATGATAAGTGTGTTTTTATTAAAATATAATTCATGTTAACAGTAATCAGTTAAATGATTAATTGCAGTATACTAATTATATAATTTATTGATTCATTTTATATTTTATGTTTACTCATTATCTTAACAGGTTGATAAATCTTCCCTCCAATGATTGGGATATATACAATTGGGCTATAGGAGCTAAACCAACACCTGATGACTATAACAATGAAATTATGGACTTATTGAAGAAACATGCACAAAACTCAGACAGAAAATTACGATTAAGGCAACCTGATCTGTACGAGTAAGATAATGTTATACTTTATATCTAATAATGTTTTTTGTATGATTTGTATTAATAGATGTAGAATAATGTATATTAAAAAGAAAATATAAAATTTTTGAATTATGCTTAAATTTTGAATGTTATTTGATTTTTTATTAGATTTATTTAATCGAATAATTATTTTTTATAAAAAGTTTATGTACCTTAATGCGCAGTACAATCTCTTGTAAAGTATGCTCTCTGAATGTATAATTATCCTCTCATAAGATACAAAATTTACAATGTATATTTTCCCTTGTTTTTCTCCACCACTATAGACACTAGCTTAAGGTTATGTTTTACTTTGAATTGTGTTTGTATTTACATAAGATTAAATCTTGAAATGAAAGAACATACATACTATTTATATAAAGAAAAACAATTTCATAGTTTAATTTGATATCGAATGAATTTTCATAAAGTAAATTTTACTACTACTTATACTAGATACTAGTATGTAGAGTTGGAAGAGTAATCTACTTTTAAAGATGTAGTCAGATCCTAAATGTATACATTAAGCTCTGTTGTACGTTGTATTCTATTTAAATTTATTTTATGAAAAATCATAAGTTCCTTATTATTTTTAATGAAAATATTTTATAAAGTATCATGGATAATAGCATTAATAGCATATATTAATCTACAATTAAACAAATATATGTAACTATGTATTATGATTAATACATATGTAGCATAAATGTTCAACGTTGTTTGACACATGCGTTTAAAAAGTTGCCTACTTACTCAGAATTATAGTAAAATGATTTATGTAATTTCGTTGTTTGTGAACATTTTTTTATTATAATAATGGTGGAAATTTGTTGAGAAAAAAGGCGTAGGTAGTAATACAGACCCATTATTACCAGTAGTGAGCTATGAAAAGTTTAACAAAGTACTTTTTCATAATTAAATTAAAAATAAATAAATTGTATGGTTTATTTATAAAAATAATACAAATACGTATTTTCAAAAGACTCGCGTGAGCTCCGTGACCCCCTTACAGCTCACTACTGACTATTACTATTTAAAATAAACATAAATAATTAATCGGTAAACATAATGTTTTGTTGTGTATAAAAATCAACTTAATTCAATAAAAATAGCTAGCAAATCTCATTTATCACAAACAAAATATTTAACATGTTCATAGAGATTGGTGAAACCGGCTCCCACCTGAGCCGTAGAGGCTAGGAGGCTTTCCCAAAGGGCACAAGCCCTAGCTACCCATCTGCATGCTGACCATTTATTAAATTATTTACTGAAAGTAATAATTTAAATAATTGCAATTTAATAACTAATGGGGATAACAGTTGAATGCTAAATATAAAATAAATAAGTATTTTATTCTGAAAATAGGGGATCACCATACAGGTACATCTAGATCCACTCTTGTCTTATATTTAATTCGTCTTTTAATAATTTTTTATTTAATTCATATCTATTGCAAAGGTAATTAAACAAAATATATGCATAATTAATTTAAAAAAAGTACATGTATTCTACAAAGAAAATAGATGATTTTGCTAGAAAATAAATATTGTAAATGCAATCATATAAATCACATATTTGGGTAGTGGCCAAAAATCTAACAACTTACATAAACTACAGAATAAAAATAACCCAGTGCTGCAGTACATAAAAATAACAATACAATTTACAATAGAAAAATCTTATACAAACATTTTCTGAAAAACTTTTTAATAAAGTGTTTTTTTTACAAATTACGAAATTGGTTTATATAAAGTAATTACATATTCTGCGGTGACCAGCAGAAGATGTTATAGTACATACAATTATAGTTGTTAACTGTGTACTACTTCAAATTAATAAACTTACTGAAAAAATAATAATTTTCTTGTACATATCAGAAACAAATGTAAATATAAGTATGCAATGGACTTAGCTACCAGCAAATTTTCAAATACTGAAAAACCAGCTCTCACAAATCAAGTTCCTTCTTTTGAAATGATTTGTCCAAGGATTAGTAAGCTAATTAATATAAATTGAAACATAAAGCTTTCGACAGTGGCGTCGCTACGGGGGTACCTAGCAGGGAGATCTAGAATGTCACCCCATGGAAAAAATGTTTTATTTTTTGCACATTAGACGGATCTCACATTTCACATGTAAAATTTTAACAACCCCAAAAAGGTAAATGGGCTCTTATCTTATAAATTATTGGAATGCCACACTTTATACATATAAAATTTCAATTACATAAAAAATCAATTGGCTCTAATATACACATAGGTATTTATTACCCCCTGAATTACTTTAATAATTAAGTTAATATGTATATTATAGTTTAATGCTTGACATTTAACACGAGTGACCCCCCAGCGATGCAAACGGTGCCGGGTAATGATGATAAAAGTTCAGATAGGATAGTCATAGGATAGAATGCATTCAAAGGGTTGATATGATTTGTTAATAAAAAAACACCGTACTTTTTTTGATAAGTTTGATGTATGTTAATGTAAGTAAGCATAAGATGTATGAATGTACTAAAGATAAATAATTATATTTAAATACGCCGATAAAAAGATGAATTGTTATTCAAGTCTTCGTCATAAGTAAACTCCATCAAAATTCAAATCAAATTTTTATATTTACATTTTAAAACAATAGGTATTAACTCTCTGTATTCACATGGTATATTATTATAAGTAATTGATATTTGATTAATTATTTATATACAAAAGCAATGAGATTCTCTGTCGGTGATTTATGTATAAATGTACATATGAATCAAGCAAGCTTCCCACTTGTTTATACCATTTCTGGTGTGGAGAGTTCTAGAACAGGTTTTGCGAAATTTGGTTTATTCCATGATAAAACTTATTGTTGAAATCTAATTTTAATAATATATTTTAAGTATTATTTATTGACAAGCATACCTATAAACATATGTGTTTTGGTTAATTTAAAAATATTTTTATTTTATATTTTATCAATTGCTTAAAATGACAATGGTTGGAAAATTTAATATACATTTGATATGTAAATATGTATTAAATATAATAGTATATTTTATTTATAATTTTTTGATATATTTTAGGCATTTGAGACAATATTTTTACTTGCGGGCTGGGAGACTTTATTTTTTACTCGCCATATATCCCAGGGGTTATTAGAGTTTGAAGCTCTAGCTTGTTTGTACAGCTCTGAAATTGGAATGTGCAGTCATGTTATGCAGTGCTAAAGAATACATCAATTGCGCCTCAAATTGCGCAGTTCTAAAATTTCCTTTAAATGTTCCTGATATTTCCTATATAATAAAGTGATTCATAATTTGTGTCTAACTTTTTGTAATATTGTTTCTGTATTTTTGGACGCAGAATATGAAGATTTTTTAATTTTATTCATAGAAATGATGCATACACGCATAAATAATTAAAAGTATATAGATAATTATTCTGTTTCTAAGTCGAAAATATTATAAATATTTTAACACATTAAAAAATATTCACTATGTGTGAAATAAAAAATGGTGAAGTAATACTTTTCACAGATAAATTTAAATAAGACATTACCAATGTTTTGGCAAGATTTTGTGAATTCTTTTGAACACCGTGTAACTACTAATTCTAAATCATTACATTGTAGGTTCCTGTGCCATAGTAATGTCAAAAATAATTCTTAATTGTCTTTTTTTTGGCTTCTTTACAGGTAGCTTAAAAAACAGTGGAGTAATTAAAGAAATTACCCGTAACCGAAATATATTTTAAAATGTTAACTTATATTTTAATTTTTTAAATGTTTACTATATATTGAATAAGATAAGATGAATCTCTTCTTGGATAATAACCTAATGGTTTTCATGAATATAAAAATCAAATACATAAAAGTAACATGTATCAACAATAATAACATGCATCTTGATTAAAAAATAACTTTACTTTGAGAAAAAAATGTAAGAATAACTTTTCATTACCTTATTTGACTGTAAACTGAAAATTTGTTTCAGTACAAATTATTTAGGTTCTACATATGCTATAAAAAATATTATATTAAACAATTATTCCTTGAAACCCCTAAGTTCTGGGTCATGTGCAGTCGCACCATCTGCCCCATGAATGATACACCACTGATTTTTATATGGATTGTTTTATTGCAAGAAAAACATCACATATTTATAAGTGATTAAATTATTTAAACAATGGTTTCGGTATATGTTATAAATTCCGCATATAGTAGCATAGTTGTATCAATATTAACATTCAATATTAATGTCATCAAACATCAAGTTATTCTCAATTCCAAAGTCATTCACAATTTCTAAGAAGCACGTTTTGTATTGATGTAGTCAATACATAATAAGTAATTGTTTGTATGAAGTATAAAATAAATACAATAGCTACTGTGTTATTAGATAATAAAGGCTAATACTTAAGTATTATTAAATATAATACCAGGAACGTTATAAGGGGTGAGGCAAAAAAATACATGCAGACAAAAAATCCAAGATTAGTTAATTTTTTTTTTAATTAATCAATAAATATTTATTGGGTATACATAAAATTTAATGTATATAGTTAAAGTTAATACTACTTTATGATTTTATTTTATTTTAGAGGGTGGAATATTCAGCCAATAGAATAATATAAATGTATTGAATACATTGTCTGATGATAAATAGCCGATATAAAAATTAAAAATCTGAAATGTCGTAGTTATATCAGAAAGCTGAGGAAGTCTAATAAAAAATCATTGCAATAATTTTTTTTAAATATTCCACTGTACGTAATAGTATATAAATAATTTTCTATTAATAATGATTCTGTATAGAAAATTCATGTTTGCGATGAATATTTAAGAAAAAAACCAACTGAATTGTAATAAACAACTTCTTGTTAGATATACATAAAAATAATATACCTAATATATGACTCGCATGTATAACCGATATGAGCAGAGATTTTAATGACCGTATTTGTCCTTCCGATACTCTCGTATTTACATTTCGATCTATCGGTGCGGTATAAGAAACACGTGGGTGTGTGGCTACGTCACATACCCACCCACGGTTTACACATACACAACTACCTACACGTAATAAACACTCGTGATTACCAGTAAACATTTTTTTTTTTGATTTTAGTATTTTAAATGTAATTTAATTATTATAGTAATTATTTATTTACCAGCTCCTTTAGATTTATATAAGTAATTACAGATAATTTAATTTTAAAATGAATTTTTGAGTGATGGCTTACTCTTACACATTGCGCTAACAAAAAGTCACAACATAATTATTTTTATAGGTATATATTAAAAATGTAGAGAAAATAATATTTTACAAAAATTAAGACAATTATTTGGTCTATAAACCAAAATCTGACCCACATTTCAATAGAGTATCGATTCAAGAGGTCTATTGGGAGTCTATGATAAATTTTTCTGTTTTAAAATTTTGAATTACAATGTATTTTTTTGCTTTTCATTTATTTTTATCGATATATAGTTGCTTGTATTTGCTTTGTATTGCTTGTACTTTTTCGACAAGATTGTAGTATGTATATTTATGTTTTCTAGAATCTAAAAATGTAAGGGGGTCTATAAAGAAAATCATTCTTTTAAAAGGGTTCTATGTAAGGTTGGGAATTAGTAATTTATGATTTTTTATTTTATTTTTTTTTTATCTTAAAGTCGATATTTCTATGACAAATTGAAATTTGGTGCATGAAAATTACTATAAAATTTGGAGTTTTAGATTTCGTTTAAATTATGTAAAATGTATAACAAATGACGTGAAAAGTTGAAATTTTCAAACCGCAGTTCAGTATTTCAAAACGTTCTTTTGAATGTGTGGTCGAATTTAATTTTTGTCGACGAATTTGAAATCAACGTATCAAAATCTATCTGATGAGATGTATAATACTTTAAAATTAAAAAAAAAATTTTTGGTCAAAAATCGACATTTTTTTAAGGTTGGAACTTTTTAGATTTTTCGCGAAATTTTGAATGTCAACTTTTGAGGCGTTGTATACATGCCATTTTATAGATTTTGACACGCTGATTTCAAATTCATCGAAAAAAATCAAATCCGACCACACCTTCAAAAGTTACGGTCGTTTTTCTCCAAATTTTTAAAAATTCGAAAACTTTGATAGGCTCAAAATTTTATAGTCATTTCTATGCACCAAACATCAATGTTTCAGAGAAATATCGAGCTTAAGATAAAGAAATAAAAAGGAAAGTCATGAATTATCTAAAAATGTAAAGGGTCTATAAAGAAATTCATTCTTTTAATATGAATCTATATAGGAAAAAGGTTGGGAACCCCTGCTCTAAAGGCTAATTCATTAATAGATAGATACCACACAACTGTCATTTAAATTTGATACCCTGCAGAAAATGTTTGGTCTGGGAGTGTCTGGGACCAAACTTTTTATAATACCGGTTATCAAACTACATATTAAAAATAAAAGTTTGAATACATGTTTTTAATTTCTTTCTTTATTTTCGTATATCTCCGGAGAAAAATGAGATGTTTTAGAAATCACTGTTTATCTCATGTCTAGGGTAAATAATTTAACCTATTGTCTTTGGAATTAAACAGACTCTATGTACAAAATATTTATTTTGTATTTCAAGAATTTCTATAAACATTCCATTGTTTACGTCACGCAATACGCCGAACTTTGTTGTGTTTATATGGCAACAATCGATGCATTTTTTTAGATATTAGATGTACATTGTACATTCTAGTTAGCTACCTATTATGATATACATATTTACGTACGAGTATTTATTAACATTCTTATGGAGGAATCTTGATCGACTTGACTTCCCGTGTTCGAGTCATGGGTGACGTCATAGGTATGCAACGACGGTTTTTATTAATACGTTATTTGCGTGTTTTGTCTATGTGTGTGTGTCTCGCATGCTGTTTATTTTACAAATATAATTCATATACAATTTTTATATGTATTTGTTTATGAATTTTTATTAAACTGGATAGCTCGTTGGAACTTAAAGCAAAAATCGAAATGAATTAGCTATTATCATTATACTGGATTGCTTTTTCCGAAAGGAAAGGGAAGTTAGCCAACGTATTTTCGTTAAAAAAAAGATTTTTATGTTTAATTCGAAGACTACTAATGTTTGTCTTTTTATGTATTTTAGTGTATTTTTTACATGGTGTGAAATTATATTTGGCACTTTTACGAAAATAAAATACATAGTTTCATAACATACCAAATACTAAAGATAATTGTCTATTAATGGTTTAGTGAAGTACGAGCTACATTTTTTGTAACGCATTACTATACATATACTATTGGGAATGATCAATTTGATCAATGCTCAATAATGGATTAATCATGCTTTGTTGTAATATGTATGTAAAATCGAGTTTCCTCATTAAACAGTACAATATTTATTTTTATTAAACAAAAGCAGTTATAAGGTATTTGTATAATTCTAAAAATAGAAAGATATTTAATTATAACCTTGTACTTTTTTTACGGGGTATCAAAATTAGTATCGTAAGATGATATTAAATTTGAAAATACGGTACTGTAGGTACTTATTTTGTATAATTGTTATTTTTCATTAAAACTATAAAAATTGATTTATTAAAACTTTCTTGAATACATGCTAATTACGTTAATGTAATTAATTTAACTAAACAATTGTTATTTGAAGTTTATTAAATGAATAAAGATATTTTCATAGACATGCAATAATATTTTCACCAAAAAGTACAACATACAATGTTTACATTTAGATTAAACGAGAGGTTTTATTTTTTTCTTTATTTTTTTTTAGTTTTAGATTACAAACAAATAAATATTTATCAATTTGTGTGCATGACAGATATGTTATATGTTTAATATGTTAACCAAATTGATGTAATTTTTATTTAAAAAATATATTTTGAGATGTTTACTTCGAAAAGAATGTTTGTTCATTTATTTTTAAAATAAAATACATGTAGTATTTATATATAACATCGTATTAAGAAATAATAATTGGCAGTTTAAGTGCCAATAAACAAGAAGACATTCTTTTATAAGCAGAGATTATTTACCTAGTTCATAATACTTATTAAAAAAACATAGTAAATTTCCATCACATTTTTTAACCTTTTTTTAAATTAAAATTTTAGAATGGCTTATAGGCAAAAATAGTTCTACCCTAGAAGTTCTACAATTATTTTATTATTGTCTTTACATTAAACTTATAACGTACATATAATCGCAAACACACTGAATTAACATTAACATATAGTATAAATTCTCTGTCTAAATACTACGCGATTTTTCATCAAAATTCGTAATAACTTACTCATGAAAATAATCATGAATGAAACATAATTATAATAATTTGTGAGCCATTGCCGCCTTCACCTGAGATGACACATCGGCGTGGCACGCTAGAAAACACGCGCGGGCCGCACAGCCGAGGGATACCCACATGTGATCCTGTGGGACAACTCATATAACCAAAATAGAATATGTATGTACAGTATACGTGCGTGGAGACGCCAGAATTCTGTGTTGGCGTTTCACTGCTGAATGATCTAGAAACATCGGTGATCGCCAATTGGCGGACTGTTGTTCAGGATATCTCAGCGTGAGTGGTTTGAACATAAACTTAAAATGTACTCGTATACATGAAGATGTAATGAAATAATTTTATACGGAATTTAAAACAGATGTTTAGATGACAATGCGATTCCTTAAAATAAAATTGTAGACTTAGGTTTTATGAAACAAAAACGTTGTTTTAGAATGACTGATTTTATTTTAATAGTAATTTCGTATTTTTTCTTTTTTCGTTCATATGTTAGCTTGGGTTTTGGAATGGAAATCTACGATGCGTCCTTGGTTTAACCTAGAGGTACTCATAGTAAGAGTTCTGACAACTCGAATGGATTGTAGCCAAGTCTCATTCACGGCCATTTTTCTGATTTTATTAATCATTATTAGGTATTAAATATACTTCATATTATTACATTATGTTCAATTTTAGTACTATTTTTTATGCTTGTTAAAAATAATATATATACATTATACATATATTTTTGAATAAATCGCGTCACCGCCAGTTTTGCTAAAAATTAATAATCTTAATAAAGTATCTATAGTTTACCTTAAGAGCATTAATCAATATATGTAAGTCTCCTTAAAAATTTTAGAATCACTTATGAAGATTTGAAAGAAATAGATATTACAAAGAAAATGTGGGTTTTATTTAATTTTATTTTCAAATTATAATTCAAGGTCTATTTACAAATATTATTTAAAAAATAGATATTTATCAGTTATATTATTTATGTTCACTGGATTTTTAATGATAATTAATAACTTCTTTATTCTACATCTTAAATGTGTGGGATTGTATGATATACCTACTTTCCTTCAAAAATGCTGAAAGTGATATTAAGATCGCAATAATTCAGTGCCGTCAAATGGAGAGCTGTTCGGTGCAATTTGGAAGAAATTGTATGGCTAATATAACTATCTCGAAAAAAAAAACTTTTTGATAAAAAAAAAAAATTGTTTAGTTAATACTATATTTTTTGTATTTTTGATTAGAGTTGGAGCATTTTCAGATATATGAGAAGCATTTAAGAAACCATTTTTTGAGCTATAAAAAAATTAGTTTCCAACATTGCCTTAAATTACTATATACCTACCTAAAAAGTCACGTTTACAATAAATATTAATAATTTCGAAAATCTCAGTCGATAACAATTGATTGACTATAAGAATCCTCCTGAAAAACGATTAGTTTTTGAAAAATATCATTTGACGATTCTATTTTTTTGGTTGGTTAATATCTTTTTTTAATTTTTTATCACAGATGAAACAACTTCAGGTAAGTGAAGAGCATTTAAGGAGCAATTCATTGGGCTATACATTTTTTTCCATGAGTCCATGCTAACTTCTTCACAATAATGTTTAATAGTATTAATATCTAATAATATATTAATGATGTTTAATAAAATGAATTTCTAACTATTAATTACTATTATTGTAATTATACAACTACGCTATCACAAAATCATAAACTATAAAAGTATACCTAGACTAGCTACAATTGTAAATATAAGTAGACAAAAATGTATAATATATAATATCTAATAATAAGTTTTATGTTTTATTGTTCGTTTTCGTAACTTTTAAAGTCAACGTTTTGCTGCACGAAAATCTAATTTTAAAAGTCTTGGAGATGTCAACTACAAATACCCAGGGCCGCGCCGACCCTCGGCAGCGCCTGTGTGCGAAACCTATGAAGCGCCTTTTTGTTAGAGTTCCGTAAAAAACTATAGGAAATCTTTTGGTTTTGCTTTGTCCGTCTGTCTGTCTTTTAAAAAAATATGCATAAGATGAAATTTGGTATACGGACAGATATTAATGACCCAAAAACAACAATGATTTTTGAGAAAAAAAAATGGTACACTTTTGGTGAGATGCAATAGCTGGATGCTATAAACCAAGCAGTTTTTTAGTTTCTAAAACTAATTCTGGCCTGCTGCTTAGACCATTTTGGCATACAAGTTTTTGTGAATATCTTATAAGGAAAAAAGTTTTTGGTTCTCATTGCGTAATGGTAGCTTAAAACGCTTAGGCAATTTTAGTTTCTTAAAAATTGGAAATTTTCGGTTAGAACAGTATGTAAAGCTCCGTTTTTTTCAATATGTGTGGGTTAAACTGTTTCAGCGCTAAGGGCCTGATATGTATATTATATTTTGTAAAAGAAAGCAAAAATAGTAAAAAATAATAGTTTCGTGTATATCTACGTGCTCAATATGCCTCTCTATAGATATTGTTGCTAAAGTTAACCTTTTCTGGCTCATAGTTGAGCGCAGGTAATTTTGTATCAGTTTTAATTTAGAAAACGACCTTTCTGCGCTTGCTACTGCAACTTTTCACCACATCATTATTTAATTTAAAAAAAATCGATACGATATAATTTTTTTTCTTTTTCTTTCAATTCATTTTTAATTTTAATGATTGGCGCTGGTATTTCATTAAATCCAAAAGACGACTCGCGGCGCCCCTGATGCTCTGGCGCCTGTGTGCGCCGCACACTTCGCACATATGGGCGGCGCGGCCCTGCAAATACCTACCTATATCATATCACAAACTCCAAACTTGCACCCATTACATCCAATTATTTATTCCATATAAAAAGAAGAAGTAATATGTTTAGTCATAGTCTCACAAACAACTACTGCCATTTGATTGACAAACAAACAAACAAAAAACCAAACAAATTGCTAATGTAAACGGTGTAAATTCAGCAACGTACGGTCGTATAAACTGTTACAGACGTCGCGTGATTCACCAACCCCCCAATGGGGGGGTTGAAGGTGACCCATTTATAAAACACCCACACACACACATATTCGTCCCGGAAGTTGGTCGGTTCAATCAGTTGTGACGTTGATGGAAAGGGTTAACGAGGTTGAAAAAGGACGTATGGGGTATATTGACATTTATGTACATTAATCTAGAATCTAGAGCATACTACTGATTAGAGTAGTTTAAATTGGTTGATAATTGGATCACAATCATAGGATAATGAATATAAACCGTGTTTATGTTGAACTAGCTATAACAAAGATGATTTTGTTAAAAATATTTGTTTGAGTTTTAAAAAAAAGTACCTATAGCAATGTGGTCAGTTCTGGGACTCCAATTAAGTTATAAAGGATGCATGCAGTCAGTTATGGTGGTTGGGGGTTGCTGGTAAAACACAAGTTTAAAAAAATGTTTTTAAAAAAAGAACCACATTTAAAAAAAGAGCTTAAGTTACCATAATAATGTGAGATTTTCTTTTGCACTTTATACATAAATCATGTAAAAATACGTAGGTAACAAAAAGTTTTTAACTGGCTAGTTTAAATTAAAGCATCAGTTAAAAGTAAAATGCATCTTATACTTGTATTACCAGAAAATACAACCTTCTCTGGAGGAAGGAGGAGAGGGAGTTTTAGTAAAGAACACCAAAATATAAAGCGTTTTTTCATAGTCATATACATAATTAAAAATTTCATGATTTTGACGCATCTGTGATACCCCATTTCCTATTACAATAAAATTGTAATCTAAACATGTTTGACGAAACCGTAGTTTTTATAGTATAATGATTTTTTAGATTTTATCTATAAGTACTTTTTTACCGACTTGTTTGACTTATAAATATATAAAAGCCACATAATTGTTGTAGTCTAGGGTCTTGAATTATCTAATTCTGGGCCTGGTTTTGATAATGTGTATATTTATTAAGTAGGATCCAACACCTGTTACATTGAAGGACTTATTCTAATAGCTAAAAAATACTATCCAGCATTCGATTATTTCTGAAAAGTATCTACTTTTTCATGGGAAATTCTAAAAAAAGATATACTAATTGGTAGAGGGGGGGGGGTAATGGTAAAACTCTATGAATTTTTGGTAGAGCTATGATTCAATAGTCATGATTTTACTTTACTCCTTCAACCTTGATCCTGAAAATATTGTATATCTAAAATTAGAAAATGCGTCCGTAAAATTTAATAACAAGTTTAATCATATTAAGGCTACTTAAAAACAAATGACTAATACCTGCAGCAATTCTGTTTACAATTGAACACACGAGAGAGAATACTATTACAACAGTCAACAGCTTCAGATAAGCCGATTCAACAGACATGCCACGTGGGCAGACTACGTCGTCAATATAATAATCTCTTTCTCTGACACCCATTCCCTTATTTGGATTCTTTCGTTCGGACACACACATACATACATACACTCACGGTGGGTACCTATGCATTTTTAAATAAAGAGTAGGTATTTATTATTTAATTTATTGACCTTCGATTGACACTGTCAAAGAATCTGACTGAATTTTGATTAGGTAAGGTGATATATGATGCATGGCAGAAATGGTAAGTATATACGTATCTATCAGGTCAGTCCATAAGTTCGTGCGTATTATTATTTAAAAATTTACCAAAAAATACGCACGAACTTATGGACTGACCTGATATATACATATAATGTACTAGACATGGCCCCACATATTATCGCGGGACCTCATGCAAAGATTTTTGGTTGTCTCAATTTTGTTAAAAAATCTAAAAAAAATAATTAACGACGCGTCGAACCCCTGCTTCTAAGCCTTGTTTCACACATACGCGGTTCCATTCGGTTCGGTTCGTTTTCGGTTTCAGCCGAAAACGAATCAAACCCTTTCACACATACACGGTTCTCATACGGTTCATATTAGGTTTTATTTTTTTCCGTAAACTCAGTAGTTATCATGGAGAGAAAGCAAGTTGTTGCCATGTTGTTTCTCTATAAAAAAATTAAAAAATGAAGGAGGAATACTAGAATTCATTGCGAGCACCCTCTCATCACTTTACAGCAGGAATTTGGAGCATTCTTCACTATTTTCCCGAAGCTAAAGAGCATGAAGACGATCCACATCAACATCTAGAAAACCGCTCATTTTATTAGAAAATCCGCGACAAAACTTAAAAAAAAATAACACTCGCTATCAGGTTAAAACCGAAACTAAACCGAGTATGTGTGAACGCGTTCATTGCTTTGTGTTCCCTGGACACGAATTGAAACCTGATGAAATCTGTCCGTGTGGAGGGAGTATTCAGTTCTGTACGGTTTCTATTATGTACCGAATACAAACTGAATCATCGTTTCACACTTGTCGGCAGCGACCGAAAACGAATCGAAAACGAACCGAACCGAATGAAACCGTATATGTGTGAAATAGGCCTTACTCCAAGCCACCAGACTAATCAGAAATTGTTAAACTTTATAGAGCAATTTTTCTTTAAAAAGGAAAATGATATCAGAAATATTCTTTGAAGTTTGACGTTAAAAAAGCTTTAATAAAACAAAGGTTTTATTTTGAAAATTTAGCATCTGAAGTGTATTTTGTAAATGTTGCTCAGAATGAATACAGCTCTGGGTCAGTCCGCGGTAATCGATACCAGATAGTTAAAAAAATATTTTACGAAAATGAATACTAAAATATAAAATTAACAGGCTATTTAGCATCAATTTTCATAAATCTAAAGAAAATTAGAAACATGTTAGTTAATTTTCAAAATATTTCCAAAAAAATTCAAAAAAGACAACAAATAAGGTGAAATCATAATAACTTACTTAAGAATAAGTGATAATCGTGGCAAACTATTAAAAGTCTTTGACAATTATATATCAAATGTGACGTTTGACTAAATTAAAAAAAAATTACCCTCACCAATAATAATGACTAAGGGTGACCGCATTTATTATAAATTTAATGAGTCTATTGATGTATTTGATAAAAAATTGTTATAAGTATTAGTTAATAATATCAATAAGTAATTAAACACACAAATAGTACTCTTATTGTAACCTTTTATTCAACGTGTCACACTCGTCACAATTTTCTGTCACACCCGTCACAATGTTTATTGAGTAAGAACCAGTTAAATATGTTACGTATTTACCTGATGCTCTTGTGTTACTAAAAAATAATTTATTCGTAACATATTAAAGTATGATTATTATAAAGTAACTTCAATATTTTCGCTAATATTTTGAGATTTTGAATAGAGGTTGCGAGACTTGCAATAGTTAGTGTCACACCCGTCACAGGGCTTTAAACGCTGGCATTTTTTTTGTAAAATAATCGTAGGCCTTTTATTCTTTCAATATATACATGTATATATATTACATTAAGATCTACAGAAAAATGGTAAAACCATGTTATTAACTAATATTATTTAGAAATGATGAACTCTAATCCGAGTTGAAATGTCACACCCGTCATCGCGGACTAACCCCTCTTCAAAACATTCATTTCAATGATTTACAAACAAATTCAGTATAAACTGAAGGCAAAATCAGTTATCAAATATTTATGTTATAAAGATGGACTAATCAACTATATAGATTAGTCTGAAACTATTAGGCTTGTGATGAAGACTTATCTTGTGAAGTCGAAATACTTGTTGAGTGCCATTGTTAATACGTTACAATTCATGGCTTTAATATTATAATTTTATCACATATTCCTTACAATTTATTGTTATGTTAATGTTTCTGATAATGTTATTTTATTTTCAAAAGTTTGATAACTTTTCATATCCTGGCAGATTTAGTTTGTGACGTCAGATCTTTTATATGATAATAATTTCAATCCATGTTGTCTATTTATAAATACCACAGATATATTTTTGAATATCAGGTCACGTAGAGAGAGAAATAAGTGAATATTAATTGTAATACGTTATACTTATGTGATAGTATTTTTAACATCGCAAATTGAATTACAAATTTATATTGGCTTTTTCATCTGAAATGTAGTAATAAGTTATAAAATTATTTCAGATTTTGGAAAAAAATATTTAAAATATACAAGCATGTAGAGCTCAACAAATCCGGTTACCCTGTTTTTTTTAGCTTTTATAATACATGTATATTACATTTTCTTTATTGGTGTTGAGTATATTATTATGAAAATATTTAGTCACTTTAAAATAAATATATCTATATTTATCTATATTATCAATTATTATTAAAATATATACATATATTTTAATTTGGATATGTGAAACTTATAAACATATTGATAATATAAATATATGTATATTTAATTTAATTAATTCACAGCTTAAAAAGGGAATATATACTTGATATACATACATATATATGATAAAACGAGTATAATTATTTTACTGTAGAAGGTAAAAAAGACTTAATCATTGTATTGTCGGTTGTCATGACGACCGCCGATGACAACAAAACTGTAAATGGAATTTCTTGGAAATAATAATCAAATATTCAGTGCAAATACGTTTTTGTCGAAATATTCCTTTTCGCTTTTCTAGAAATAAATGCGAATATGATAAACATCAGTTAATGCACATATAGTAAAATAATTATATTGTATATTAATTGAATTTGGCTTTCTAGGTATAATACCAGTAATACTCTTTCCCTCTATAATGATATTTTGTATACATAACGAATTATGGTTTTAAAGATTAGGTTTATATAGTTCTATATATAAGGCATAATCATAGGCGGGCACGTGTATTTTGTGAATGACAATGAAGGATTTTGAGCTGCCATTGGTTAACAATTTAATTTTTGATTTTATTAGAACGTATTAATTCATTTTTTAAATATGCGTCTAACTAACGAATAAACACTTTCAACGGGATATTAATTCTGTGATATTATCTATGGATTGGTTTTGGAAGTTGGATACTTCAACTTATTACCTATATAACACAGATTGGACCGTATAAGAAAATTTTTATTATATCACCACTATTATAATACTTTTGGTGTTTACTTACGGCGCGTGCGAGAAATTTTTGATACCCGTTTTGAATGTGCTTGTTTATAGCTAATAATTTTTGTTTGCTCCTTTATAATACAGGATATTACTTGAAAAACAATTGATGATGGTTTGGATTTTAGGAAGTGGATTTCATAAACCAAAAATAATTACGATGTTAATCAGGCTGATTCTAAACCATCAATAATGTTAATCGCGCTTGTAAGCGCTTGAAAATACTTGTAGCGACATTCGCGACATCTCACAAGTTCAAATTTCTTAAATTTTATTTTTAATATTTCGTACTATTTTATTTAAGTTTGCCGACAACTTATTTACTTTTACAACGTGTCTAGACTTTTACATTTTTCAGCAAATTCTTTAATCTTTCTTAATCCTCTGTAGTTTATTAGTAACACGTACGCTTGGGTATTTCCGGTCGGCTAACGTCTAATTTATCCTAAGCTCAGTAGTGATAGGGTCAAAGTAGATGCCGCCTTTTGGATTTCCCCAAGCAAACCACTTTCTATTTTTCCCCTTCTCTAAATATCTATCGCTATCCTTGTCTACCGATTCTAAGACAGGATAGTTCATTTTTCTAAAACAGTTACTTGGTCTTCGCTCTTAAGACAGTAAACATCTCGCTGCAGTACTCTCGCGCTCGCTACATTACAAAACATTACATCAACTTACAACAATCATCATTGTACTTTCAACAATAAATAAATATATTCAAAACTACAAAGTGTTTTAAGTTTATTAATATCGTTTGTCCCGTACACCAGTCACTAAAGTGGTGACCCCGACGTGATTTGTCCGCGCACTACGTGAATTTATCCGCGACCGACGTGAAACATAGTGACGTGTTGTGTTTTTCTCGCGTGTTATTGACAATTCACAGTGCTATTGACAATTAAAAAAAGTGATTTGTGTATTCGACAAACTTCTATAGTGCAACTGACAATTTTTTTTAAACGGTGTTTCGTGCCATCGACCAAGTGACAAGCGAGATGAACAAAGATATGGCATCAGAAACAACAGTGAGTGCTCTCGCGGAAACTGCAACAAAGTGCTTAACAACAAGTTCGATACAACAATTTTACGGCCATGACTCATAAGTGGCACTACTACGGGCAGTCGTTAATGGCGACAAACGACACCTACCCTTCGACATCGCGCCACACCATCATCACGAACACGACTACCAAGACGCAATTCCAGTGAACACGCGAAAACAACGACTCACGGACTTACCTACCCATATCACCTCGCAAGGACAGGTGACTGAGTTTCAAGTCTCAAGAGTTCAAAAACATCTCTGGTTATCACAATTGGACAAGCGGAATCACCGACTCCTGGACCTACTCACCCATATCACCTCTCAATTGGAGATGACTGAGTCTCAAGTCCTAACAGTCACGGTCGCCTCTGGTTCATCGCCACATATCGAGGTACTTCCCAAGCTTCCAAGCAACACGACCAGACGATACACCAAACGCAGTTCACCAAACAACCAGGTACACCATTCTCTGATTACACACGACTACGATGCATTCATCGCAGCACGCGCCGCCAAGGTTGTTGCAGTCATCCGAATAGTGATCCACGACTACGATGCATCCATCGCTGCACGCGCCGCCGAGGTTGTTGCAGTCACCCGATTCGTGACCCACGACTACGATGCATCCGTCGCCGCACACGCCGCCGAGGTTGTTGCAGTCACTCGAATCGTGACCCACGACTACGACGCAACCACCGTCGTACACACAACCCAGGCTTTTGCGAACAAGCTCATCGTGACACACAACATGACGTATACGCCGTACTATCTCGCTTTGGCTCCCTCAGTCATCATCACTACACCTGGACAACCGACAAACAAATCGACAAGCAACCAACAAACAAATCGACAAGCAAACCAACAAGCACTCTAAGAATCGAACGAACAAATACGCAAACAACGACGAAGAACGCAATAAAGAAACAGACGACGCATCAAGAGCTCCAGTCTTTCCCGCCCACCGGCCCGAAATTCAGCCAGACGGAGGACGACGAACACGGCCAGGTAGACGCGTCCGCTTCACGGACCGTCTACAGATAGGTTTTTCGTGATTTAAATCACTGGCAGGGGGGTACTGTAGCGACATTCGCGACATCTCACAAGTTCAAATTTCTTAAATTTTATTTTTAATATTTCGTACTATTTTATTTAAGTTTGCCGACAACTTATTTACTTTTACAACGTGTCTAGACTTTTACATTTTTCAGCAAATTCTTTAATCTTTCTTAATCCTCTGTAGTTTATTAGTAACACGTACGCTTGGGTATTTCCGGTCGGCTAACGTCTAATTTATCCTAAGCTCAGTAGTGATAGGGTCAAAGTAGATGCCGCCTTTTGGATTTCCCCAAGCAAACCACTTTCTATTTTTCCCCTTCTCTAAATATCTATCGCTATCCTTGTCTACCGATTCTAAGACAGGATAGTTCATTTTTCTAAAACAGTTACTTGGTCTTCGCTCTTAAGACAGTAAACATCTCGCTGCAGTACTCTCGCGCTCGCTACATTACAAAACATTACATCAACTTACAACAATCATCATTGTACTTTCAACAATAAATAAATATATTCAAAACTACAAAGTGTTTTAAGTTTATTAATATCGTTTGTCCCGTACACCAGTCACTAAATACTTAACTAGCTATGCCCGCGACTTCGTTCGCGTGAATTTCGAAATTATTGTTTAGGATTTTTGAAAATTATAATTGAATTATTCTACACAATTCCTTACTACATCATATTGTTCAATATTTAACTGTTTAGGCAGCGTATTGCGTAACCTAACGTAACAAAATGTATACTTAAAAATGGGTAAATAATATATCAATGAACTTAAAAAAAAACACGTAAATCGGATAAGTGGTTCTCGAGTGATAAGCGCACTAACGAACAAAGATACAGACAGAGAGAGAGTTGCGTTTCTATAATATTAATATGTAAGGATAACACGATTTATACTGTGATTATTTTTTCTTTACATAATTCATCATCATAACAGCATCATAACGTTCATTCTAAACGTAATGATGGTTAAAAAACGGATGATTAACTAATCATGATTAATTTTGGTTTGTATAACCAGAGGCGGCTAGAAGTCGCTACAACCCCGACTAAAACCGAAAGAGCGCACCCTAGTGTTAGCGAAGATCTTTTTTCGTCCTCTTATCGGTTTTCGCGCCTTTTATAGCTCTTTAATTCCATTTTGCTGCCCCCCAAACCTTACGCCCTCGGCGAGGGCCAATTTCGTTAACCTCTAGCAGCGCAACTGTCTGCAAACCAAGGTTAAGCTTACACGAGATAGTGTACAGTAGAATTCGGGTTGCAAACAAATAAAACAAATTCAATCAAATGAAGACATTATTTAATATTCTTTAATAAATCGGACTACGTTGAGTTCAGCTAATTTCCATATTTGTTTGGGTCGCCCACGCTGTGGCTCATGAAATACAAAGTACAAGTTATGACCATCAATGTAACAGCAGAAAGACGTTGTGCAACTTGAAAACCTTGCTCAAACACACAGGCACACACATTAGGGTCACGCCCACCTTTGCATACAACGAACCAAAGATTGTTGCATCTAGATTGTTCACGAACGAACATAAAGTCTTTGAATTTCGATTGATTTTGTGGTTGTTTTCATAGTTTGTGATATTGCAGTGGATAAGTGGATTGAACTAACAATAAAGTTATGCATCTTAATTGACAGGAAAGAAAACTATTATTTTAAATTATTGCTCCATGATAAATAAAAATCATTCAAATTTTGGGTATATTAAATTAATAATAGGTACTTATTCGTTATTCCTTTCCTTATTTAAAATACAAATTGCATAACTACATAAAATGCCATTTATTTTGAGAAAATCTGTAATTTTAATTTATTTTGTTTTAGATCAAAAGCAAACTTTTTTTAGATCTATTCTGACCAATTCTGAGATTGACATTGATCAAATTGAATTTCTTTGGATCTATTCTATTATTTTATAAATATCGAATATAAAGAGTACCTATAGATCTCAGCAAATCTCACTAAATTAATATAAATCTGAAGTGAGGTATCCATAAATCTCATTTAACTTTTTAAATCTTACACACTTACACATAGGTACATTGGATTATTAGATAGTGATAGTATCGCAGCTTACAAATAGTTGCTTGAGCTTGATTGAGCCATAAAGCTTCCGGCATTAAGAAGAACATGCGGTATTTCCGGTATTTACCACACTTGTGATAATTTATACTAGATTTGATTTTTTTAGATCTAAAACTATTTCAGTAAAAATTCTAGAACAGAACGTCAAGGTAAGAAATACGACAACGTAGATAACAATCGAGAAACCAAGATCATTCTGTTTTGTTGTTTTTGTATCCATTCATGAATAGGTATTGTGGGTAATTTTTTTTCCATCATTGAATTTTATTTATTTAAGAAACTTTAAATTGTTTGTTGTGTTAAATATGTCATAGGTATAACGGCAAATAAATCATATAAGCTGAACGTATATTAAAACATAATAGAAAAATGAATATGTGATAAATACAAATAAAATTAGGTATGATTTTTCTAAGAAAAATTAAAATAAATATATTTATAATAATGTTTGTGTAGGTCAGTATTTCATACGTATTCTTCAAGGTCTTTAATATTCATATAAGTACACGAATATTCCTAAAATACCTAAAATAGCAAAATATGACTAACCTATAAACTACGTCATTCTTCCGCCAAAAAACACCTACAATAATGAATAGCGACTTCTTGCACAACAATATCATAAAATGTGATCTAATAATGCGCATGCGTCAAATAACATCTCAAATAATAACAAAGATAGCGTATGCATATCAAACACATTGTAGTATTTTCTCCTTTCATTGATAGAAGACTTCATGAATTTATACTATTGAAACATCTCATAAATGGAGATGGATATACACATTAATATGTATTTTAGATAGTCTATCTTTGCTAAAAACATAACATTAAAAATTTCTCGTATACATTTTATTTAACGTAATCAACAACAGAGATATCATATCTAAATCGCATGTTATTTTATCTATCTATCTTTATTTATAAACTGTATACGTGAAACATTTATTTGAGTAACACATGAAAGAGATAAATATATACACTATGCTTTATTTCGTATGATTGATCTTTGTTTTTTAAACGCCCGCAATATTTTCGCAGTGAGCATGATCGAATGATGCTATTTAATGTAGCCCCTTACATTTGCAGCTTCAGATCATTTGAGGAACCCGTTGGTGACAGTAACATTTCTGTGTGATTGTGTGATATACTCTGTGTTTGTATATTTTCTAATTGTTGTGTTGTATTCTGTATTAATTGTTGTACAAAATGGCTGACGGTGGTATCAAGCGTAATATTCCAATCAAACTAGGAGATTTCAGTGTTATTGATACTGAATTCTCCAGCATTCGGGAGAGATTTGATGCTGAGATGAGGAAAATGGAAGACGAGATGTCCAGATTCAGACACGAGCTAATGAACCGGGAAAATAACTTCTTCAAAAGCACAACCAGGTATGTTCAGTTACATTTTATTTGTAATTAATATTTGTATGCTTATTTCTGTTTTTAACATAATTGCTTTTGATAAAGTGATGCATAACATTTATTTTTTCAAAACTATAAATAAATAACAAATTATTTTTATAGAACAATTTACATTATATTTTATTACTCTAGATAATAACCCTATCTAACAATTATTATCATTATCTTGGGCTTGGTTTCTACCTATATTGTCCTATATTTTATTTATATACCAAAGTAAATAAAACAAATTATAAATTTGCGTTTCTAATATTAAAATTTGTAAGTACCAGAAAATTTGATTGACTTATTTATTTCAATTTATGTGGACAATTCAATTAAAATGTTTCATTTACCGGTGCAAAAGTTTAAGATAGGTAACCGGTTTTTATTGTCAAGTCCATAAAAGGTGTTGATTAATTGTTAATTCGTTTGAAATATTAGTTTAAAAATACGGGATAAACAAATAATTTATGTGAGAAATATCTCACTACAAATTGCTGCAATTAATTAACATTTTTATTACGAATTAATTTTTATTAGACATATTATGGTTTATTTAAGTCGTGGTATAATTTTAAGCCGGTTATTTATAATATTATTCTTTAAAATGTCGGTTAGATATAAAAGCAAAAATATTAAATAAATTTCATTTATCCTTATCAGTTAATATAAATAAAAATAAATAAACACCTAGCACTTGTGATGTAGCTATTGAGTATTCTTTTTTATTTATTTATCTAACTATATTTTTATGATGTTATCAATTATTTATTTTTATTTGCTTTTAACTTGATAGATTTGAGAATACAGATAGTTGATTATGTTCTTAGATTAAAAAAGTCAAATTAAATACATTTGTTACTATCGAATTATTAACATATTATTATACTTTATTTTTATATTTATTATACTCATATGATATTTTAGAACTAATTCAATGGTCTTGAGTCATGTATAGGATGATAAATTTGAAATGTTAAGGTGTACCTTGTTTTCTTCAGCTATATATATCATTTAATTACCATTTATTTTAACGTATTCTAAATTAATACAGATATCAATAATATATCAAATAAAAGAACACAAAAGTAATTGTAAGTCGGAATACGTGTTTATCAGAAAATGACCAAAATGTCAGTTATCATGTCTGTGATGCGTCAGAATAATTAAATAAAATGTTTGGCTCATCAACAGATAGAAAATATCCAGTGAAATTATAAATAGAATATATAAATTGCATTACGTACGTAGGTACTAGAAAACTACCCAATATCGATGAAAGTCTTTTCTGAAAACTTACCAAAAACCACAACGATATTGTACATTTTTTTTCTATTACGTATACACACGCTGTTTCCACCGTCATGTCAGTTCTATTTTTGCTTCTTGTGATTATTGGCTCGCAGCCAGACCATGTGCTATCGCAATCACAACGTCTAGAAACATCGCACAGGCGAATATCTCTTAAAATGGATCATGAAATCTAAACCGATACAAATAAAGTGTAACTCAAAACAGATTGAATGCACCGATAGTGTTGCGCATTTTAATGTCGAATTATCAGTTTCGTGGGATCAAATTTGAAGTAGTAAAAAAGAGTATAGAATTTTCTATGTGCAATGATTTTAACTAGAGTAAATGTATTTTTAATCAAAAAGTAAGATTGTAATTTTTGTGTAAGAGATTTTATTTACATCAAGGCCAGTAGTTTTCCATTTTTTTTAAATAGAAATATCGTAACACCCTTGTAGGTACTTATATTTATGCAAGTGGTTTGTTAAAAGTAAGAAATAAGGACAGTAGTTTACAAAATGTTTATCATAGTGAGGTTAACTCGGATAAGTAGTTTTGGAAATATTCACAACTTTGCACAAAGTTTGTACTTATAACAATTTTTCTGGTTTCGTTAAATTTTTGTATCCAAAATTATAAAAAAATAGATTATGGAACATGGAAGTCATGTATGACTCTACAGCTACACCGATAATTTTCAACCATTTAGAATATTTAGCTTAAGGTTTTTTAAAGAGCTCTAAATTCGATTTTTAGAGATACAAAATCGTTAAGATTAAATTTTCGTCGTATTCTTTCGACGCATCTGCGGTACCCATACTTTTTGAGAACCACTGATCTAGGCATTGCTTTTAATAAACTAAACAGTACAAATGGATAATATTGTTTAAGAAATAATATAATTGACATATTGTCTATACAACACCCAAAAAAGAAATTAGTAAGTATTACAGTGCGGCATGTTACAAAATCGCTTCGAACCGTCAAATTGTAAAATTTACAAACTATTACTAATGAATCCGGCCAAGTGCTAGGAAAATGAGCTAAAATTACAATGTAGATACTGTATCTACTGCTTATTTTCCTTGTATTTACTTGATTTACAAGACGAAGTTGTAATTTTTGCTTAATAGTTTGTAAATTTTACAATTTGACGGTTCGAAGCGATTTTGTAACATGCCGCACTGTAATACTTACTAATTTCTTTTTTGGGTGAACATTGGTTAAATATTGAAATAATGTTGGCACGATTTACCTATCATTCTTGCATAGCATTAAGATTTATGGAAAGTTTGTTTGACATTATATTTTCAATATTAGCATTGCGTTAAAATATTTTTTTTAAAGATTAAAATATACGAGTAGGTATAAAAATAAAAGTAATTTAAAATATTCATAACTTAATTAGTCGAATGTTAAATAAAATTATCTTTATTTTGGACACTATTCGATAGTAGATAATATCATTGCTTTACCTTTTTTCCAATTTAATGTATTTTTTATTAACTTGTACAACTACGTATATTGAAAAGCTTTTTATGTAAGTATTCGAGAGTAGTTAACGAGCTTCTGTATTTTTGCTTGAATAATGTAAAATAATAAAATTAAAGTTGTTATATTTTTATAGTATCTTTTGATATTATATTCACTTATAAGTATTCAATTCACCAGGGAACTAAATGTTTACGGTAATTTTCTGTTATAAAACTTTATAATAGTTTATAGTTTATGTGAAAATATATAAATCAGTTGATTGTTTTCAAATGGCATGTTCACGCACAGGAGTTCCATCTTTTGTTTTACTGTCAATTCACCAACCACAAATTTCCCGCATTTGTCTTTTGTGGTGCGGCACACCTGCCTGTTAATTATGCGTATAAAAGTGTGTGTTACAAACACCAGGACCGTGACGATCAATCAGAATAAAGGGGAAAGAAGTCCCTTGTAGTGATTTTAAGATTAAAAAATCTTTATTATTGTATACCCAATATGTATAAAAATGTCAAATAATTAAGTATTCTTGATATTTGGTCGCTGAGAAACTAAAGCAACTATTTGCAAGATGACTTTTTGTCAGCGTTAAAATTTGAATTATAGTAAAGTATATTTCAGAAAGGAAAATAATTAACTTATTTTCCATCGTTTGTTGTTAATTTAATTAATAAATAATTTCGTTTGTATTGTAAATATTCCTTCAATTTGAAAAATAATATGTATTTCAAAATCTGCATTATTAATAAGAAATGAAGATATTCAGTTAAAGGGTTGATGTATAGTATGAGATTACAGATTTTAACAGTATGGTCTAAATTGATAATTCTTATTATGGGATATGTTTTATATTTGTCTGTTCAGTCTCGCGTGTCGTATGACAACGCGTCTCAAACAAGCGGAACAGGAAACACACGTGTTCATTATAGTCATATCCGCCGCCACTGTCACTTATGTCTATCAGTAGCGTGCGTCAGTGCATAAAATTATTACATTACATCTTGTTCTTAACTTTTTTTTCCATTCCAATACGTTCGTTGATTGACATGTACTGACTTTTTAAAATCTTTTTTTTCTAATTTAATTGAAATCACATTAATACGATCAATTTTGTCATAATATTTACTATAAATAAAAACATGGTTTATAAATTAAAATACCTGAATGTATTAGAATATTTTTATAAAAAAGACTATTACATAAAGCACTTAAAATCTAGTGGAGTTTGCCAAGAATTATATAGTTAATTTTCTTCCCATTCAGGGATGACCAATATACATATATACACATCATGCTCTACCTTTATTTCTATGAGTAAAAACATTTTGGTTTGAATGAAATTACACATTATTATATTTTGTTGTGTTTGGAACTTGTAATTAACAAATCGATTGCACTTTTCTTACTCCCCTTTTAATTACTATATGCATTCAACGTGACCTAGTTTATATCTACACAAACTAGGAAACTTTTGTAGACATAACCTAATTAAGTACACCTGAATCAATTAAAAGCATCGGAGCAGTGATTGATTATTTCTTTAGTAAATATTGTACATCCTGCATGTTTTCTTGCAGTCTATAAATAGTTGGTCATATAATTTTCTTAGGTGTGCCTTTAGATAAAATTAGAACGAAATCAGATATATAATGTCTACCTGAATTTTTAGATAAAATAAATGTTGTAAGAATATAATGATAGGGTGATGTAAATAAATTACATATCAAAAATTATATGTTATGTTATAGAATTAATAAAACCATGAGTTAATTTCAGATCATTAAGATATATTTAGTAGGTATCTAATATTAAAAAAAAAGAATTAAGTGTAGTTCTTTTTTATTAAATGATTAATATTGACATTATTCATTAAATATCTTTTTTTTCAATATTTGTATAAAGGCATGTAAAGATTCATTTTATACCGATTTTTTTTTACCATGTATATAATTAAAAGTTTGAGAAATGGCACAATATAACAATACTAAACTTTTTGTTTATAATTTATAATATATGAAATGAACATATGGATAAATGTATAATAAATTATAAGTAGATACATTTAGGGTGAAGTAAAAATCGTCACCTATTACAGTTAAAATATTTGTTATAACCCGGGAAAAAATTGTAGATCTGCAGAGATCTACTCAGATCTCGACAGATCTCTATTTTGAGACAACATGATATTTTTCACTAGTTTTCGATCTATGGATACTTGCAAAGATCTATAATGACCTACAAAGATCTAAAAGGATCTATAAATATCTCTAAAGATCGTTTTGGATCGTAATAGAGATTAAAACATTGAAAATTCATGAATTTTCAACGTTAGAATGATCTTCAGAGATCTTTGTAGATCGTTGTATATCTTTGTAGATCATTTTAGATCTTTGTAGACCGTTGTAAATATTTTCAAGTCTCCACAGATCAAAAACCAGTGAAAAATATGATGTCTCAAAATGGAGATCTGAGTAGATCTCTGCAGATCTACAATTTTTTTCCCGGGAAGTTATTTGGGTACTGAAAGTATGTGGTTTATATTTTAATACAAACTAAAAATACCGACCATTATGTTTTTAAAATTAAAAGAATACTACTTAAACTATATTTATTTTACAATTAAATCAAAACCAATTAACTTCTATAAACTAGCGTGTGTACATTGAAGAACTCTTATACACCCTTGAGATATTATTTAAAGTACTCGACATAAATAAACCGTGTATTAAATGCAGAATCCACTTTGACGAATCCAATAATAAACAAATGCAGTCAATTTGTGTGCGCGTATGTTTGTTCGAAGACCCTTCCAATCAATGTGTTTTGGAAACACGTGGTTCTTTTCATTACACCCTTCTGTCTGTTACTATATTTACAATCGGAGATCCACCCCTTAGTAATTCCTGTTGTTATTTTTGTAAACGTACAGTTTGTCGCGTGCCCATTGATTTAATTGAGACTGAAAAGAAACGTGTAGAAATTTTATTGTTTTTCCTTTTTTTCGTATTTTTTTATCTACCTTAAGTTTCAAATGTTAAGTTGTAAGTAATTCAATTATTTATATGCTAGATATTGAAGTATATTTTAGTACTGCTACTGTAATATACAATAAAAGATTAGAAATTTCAAATTGTGTATTTATTAAATACATATATAGCTCATTCCGATAACATTTAAATTGATATAGATTTTATAGATAATAGTTAAATAGATAGTGTTAAAAATTATAGCACATTTTGTTATGTTTAGTTCGATATTTAGCTAGCAATAAGTGTTATATTTGATTAATAAAATCCAATTTTTAAAATACTTATAAAATTGTAATTTGTATATATTTTCATATGTATTGAAAAAGGTTTGTATTAAAAATACATTTTAAGATGTAACTCACATTTACATATAATGATTATCATGGCCGTATATGCAATAATTTTTCAAGAAGGTATTGAAATCATTGTAAATCATTTAATAATAAACAAATCTACACGATGAATACAAGGGATGCTTGTAAACTCTTCTAACTACGCCTATGCAATGCACTTATTCATCTACCTGTAATTTTGCAATATCTCAGTTCAAGGCTGTCAACTGTCAACTTTGAAATAAATGTGCTAATATTTACATGTATGATATCATTCTGTAATTTAATTTGTGTAAATATAAAGTGATATAAGAATGATTTATATTTAAGTTTAATATGAACCTATTGTATACTTGTCATGATTTAAAAATGAAGAATTTACTACATTTTCTTCTCGTTTTGGTTTCGATGTATATTTCAAAATTTCAAGAGACAGGCTTATTTTTTTAGAAACGCGACGGCTTCATGTTTCATAAGACGAGATCGAGATGTATTTATATAAATTTCGAGACTTCAGTTACAAAAATCGAGATGAGACGAGTCTTACCTAATTCTTATCTCGAATCGTGAATTCTATAGAGAATATCGAAACCGACTACTGTATATTTAAGATAATTATACAGATATGCTTATATTTTGTTATAATATCAAGATTAGATATACAGGGTGTCCCAGGACTGTGTCAAAGCTCAATATTTCATTTATTATAAGAATTAGAAGAAAACTTTAAATGCAAAAGTTGTCAGGCTAGAGGAGCGACATAATTTAAAAATAGTTACATTTATACAGAGTGCTCCATAACTGCGTTACAAACCAAAGTTATGTTTTTTTAAATACAAACTATATATTTTTATTTGATAATCTAAAAGCATACATTTTTCTGAGTATTTTGATGTATCAAGTATGGAATTATACAGAGGGGTTTAGAAATAATTACCAATTTTGTAAGAAAATAGGAACATTTTCAACACCTTGTAATTTACTAATTACAACAAAAAAAATGTATTCTCTGCTGAACGTAGTTTTGGTATATTCTCTATTATTGCGATATTATGTCAAACATTTACAAAATTGTATTATTTGTACAGGATGTATCAAAACACTGAACTTAGTTTTTTTCAAACTTTTCAAATGGAACACCCTATATATTTTTACATTTTCGAATTGCCTGTTCAATTCTCAACACATTTTACAAACCCTGTTCTATACCTAAATCCAGCCGTTAATATTTTATTAATTTTATATTAAAATCTTAAGATTTTTTTAAAAACAATACAACTTTATTATATTCCATAAAATAATTAAATTTTTATGTTGTTAAAGTTTGTACGTTCTATTAGTTTGTTAAATTATTTTTAAGAGAACTATTTTATTGATTATAATAAAGTTGTATTGTTTTTATTAAACATCTTAAGATTTTAAAAAAAAATTAATAACTTATTAACGGCTGGATTTAAGTATAGAACATGGTTAGTAAAATGTGTTGAGAATTGAACAGGCAATTCGAAATTGTAAAAATATATAGGGTGTTCCATTTGAAAAGTTTGAAAAAACTAAGTTCAGTGTTTTGATACACCCTGTACAAATAATACAATTTTGTAAATGTTTGACATAATATCGCAATAATAGAGAATATACCAAAACTACGTTCAGCAGAGAACAAATTTTTTTTGTTGTAATTAGAAAATTACAAGGTGTTGAAAATGCTCCTATTTTCTTACAAAATTGGTCATTATTTCTAAACCCCTCTGTATAATCCCATACTTGATACATCAAAATACTCAGAAAAATGAATGCTTTTAGATTATCAAATAAAAATATATAGTTTGTATTTAAAAAAACATTACTTTGGTTTGTAACGCAGTTATGGGACACTCTGTATAAATGTTACTATTTTTAAATTATGCCGCTCCTCTAGCCTGACAACTTTTGCATTTAAAATTTTCTTCTAATTCTTATAATAAATGAAATATTGAGCTTTGACACAGTCCTGGGACACCCTGTATATTTTACACATATTAAATAAAATATATCTTAACGTATAGATTAGCTATCTAAAAATAAAATATCCACCGTAGTAGTTTCGTTGATAAAATGTCTACACATATGTCGAATCCATTTATAATTTAATTACCCGATTTAACCGAAAATGAAAGAAGAAAATGAATTTAGAATGGTCAGTGTTTCACAAGTGACCTAATTGATGGGGTAATTTGGAACATATGTCAGAATTGATATGATACGCTTTTTATAAGAGTTTTAATTTCTCCTAATGTTATCTCTACATTAGCGCACATTTATACTGGACGTATCTATGTCTTATAGAAGTGTTGATTAATTGATTGAATTAATTTTGTTTAAATTGAATTTTTTTATATGTTGAAATAAAATATATGTTGTTTTATAACTTTGGTGAAATTATAGTTCTTATAAATCTAAAGATTCTGTCTGTATAATGTAAATATTTTGATTTTTTGAGTCCATAAGTTGTTTTACAGACAATACAATCAATATAATTAATTATATTAAACAAAATGTCTGTATGTTAGTTTAATTTGTTTGTTATGGCTTGGGTAAGAAAAGTATAATCGATTTTGATAAATTTTTTAATAAGTTAGGTTATATGGTAATTGAGTTAGAGCTGATTGAGCAGACCCGTTTTAGGAAAAATCTAAAATTATATTTTAAATTGTTACCATATAATATTTTAAATTATTCAGTTCTTCAAGTATTGTATGCCACGTTTTGTAAATATTATATATTTAATGTTTGTTGATTAAACTTCCATAAAGATTTACAAGTAATAAATAAATATTACCTATATTAATTCATAGACCATAGTACTTTCTATTCCATGACAACTGACAAATTGATATTTTCAATACATTTTTTTAGTGTGACGTCATATATGCAGAAACTGAACCAATATTTATTTATTTATTTTTCCTGTGGGTATATACAGATCTTAAACAAAGAATGTTACCAAATAAATCTATTTGATCGACGTGTTTTGTCTCGTAAATTCTCTCCAGGCTTTATAGTGTAGCGACATTCGCGACATCTCACACGTTCAAATTTCTTAAATTTTATTTTTAATATTTCGTACTATTTTATTTAAGTTTACCGACAACTTATATACTTTTACAACGTGTCTAGACGTTTACATTTTTCAGCAAATTCCTTAATCTTTCTTAATCCTCTGTAGTTTATTAGTAACACGTACGCTTGGGTATTTCCGGTCGGCTAACGTCTAATTTATCCTAAGCTCAGTAGTGCTAGGGTCAAAGTAGATGCCGCCTTTTGGATTTCCCCAAGCAAACCACTTTCTATTTTTCCCCTTCTCTAAATATCTATCGCTATCCTTGTCTACCGATTCTAAGACAGGATAGTTCATTTTCTAAATAGATACTTGGTCTTCGCTCTTAAGACAGTAAACATCTCGCTGCAGTACTCTCGCGCTCGCTACATTACAAAACATTACATCAACTTACAACAATCATCATTGTACTTTCAACAATAAATAAATATATTCAAAACTACAAAGTGTTTTAAGTTTATTAATATCGTTTGTCCCGTACACTAGTCACTAAAGTGGTGACCCCGACGTGATACCTACATAGTGACAGCGACAATAAAAAAAGTGACTTGTGCATTCAACAAACTCAAACTATAGTGCAACTGACAATTTTTTTTAAACGGTGTTTCGTGCCATCGACCAAGTGACAAGCGAAATGAACAAAGATATGGCATCAGAAACAACAGTGAGTGCTCTCGCGGAAACTGCAACAAAGTGCTTAACAAGTTCGATACAACTTTTACGGCCATGACTCATAAGTGGCACTACTACGGGCAGTCGTTAATGGCGACAAACGACACCTACCCTTCGACATCGCGCCACACCATCATCACGAACACGACTACCAAGACGCAATTCCAGTGAACACGCGAAAACAACGACTCACAGACTTACCTACCCATATCACCTCGCAAGGACAGGTGACTGAGTTTCAAGTCTCAAGAGTTCAAAAACATCTCTGGTTATCACAATTGGACAAGCGGAATCACCGACTCCTGGACCTACTCACCCATATCACCTCTCAATTGGAGATGACTGAGTCTCAAGTCCTAACAGTCACGGTCACCTCTGGTTCATCGCCACATATCGAGGTACTTCCCAAGCTTCCAAGCAACACGACCAGACGATACACCAAACGCAGTTCACCAAACCACCAGGTACACAATTCTCTGATTACATACGACTACGATGCATCCGTCGCCGCACACGCCGCCGAGGTTGTTGCAGTCACCCGATTCGTGACCCACGACTACGATGCATCCGTCGCCGCACACGCCGCCGAGGTTGTAGCAGTCACCCGATTCGTGACCCACGACTACGATGCATCCGTCGCCGCACACGCCGCCGAGGTTGTTGCAGTCACCCGAATCGTGACCCACGACTACGATGCATCCGTCGCCGCACACGCCGCCGAGGTTATTGCAGTCATTCGAATCGTGACCCACGACTACGACGCAACCACCGTCGTACACGCAACCCAGGCTTTTGCGAACAAGCTCATCGTGACTCAATTCATAACGCATACGCCGTACTATCTCGCTATGGCTCCCACAGTCATAGTCACTACACCTGGACAAGTAACCGACAAGCAAACCAACAAGCACTCTAAGAATCGAACGAACAAATACGCAAACAACGACGAAGAACGCAATAAAGAAACAGACGACGCATCAAGAGCTCCAGTCTTTCCCGCCCACCGGCCCGAAATTCAGCCAGACGGAGGACGACGAACACGGTCAAGTAGACGCGTCCGCTTCACGGACCGTCTACAGATAGGTTTTTCGTGATTTAAATCACTGGCAGGGGGGTACTGTAGCGACATTCGCGACATCTCACACGTTCAAATTTCTTAAATTTTATTTTTAATATTTCGTACTATTTTATTTAAGTTTACCGACAACTTATATACTTTTACAACGTGTCTAGACGTTTACATTTTTCAGCAAATTCCTTAATCTTTCTTAATCCTCTGTAGTTTATTAGTAACACGTACGCTTGGGTATTTCCGGTCGGCTAACGTCTAATTTATCCTAAGCTCAGTAGTGCTAGGGTCAAAGTAGATGCCGCCTTTTGGATTTCCCCAAGCAAACCACTTTCTATTTTTCCCCTTCTCTAAATATCTATCGCTATCCTTGTCTACCGATTCTAAGACAGGATAGTTCATTTTCTAAATAGATACTTGGTCTTCGCTCTTAAGACAGTAAACATCTCGCTGCAGTACTCTCGCGCTCGCTACATTACAAAACATTACATCAACTTACAACAATCATCATTGTACTTTCAACAATAAATAAATATATTCAAAACTACAAAGTGTTTTAAGTTTATTAATATCGTTTGTCCCGTACACTAGTCACTAAAATAGAAATTGATTTATCATTTATTGTTTCAAAAATATATTTATTAAAATTATAATCTATATACAGGATGAGTCATATCTGGTAGAACAAACTTGAACAATGTATTGAGAAAAAAGTTTTAAGAAAAAAAGTTCATATAAATTTTTTTTTCCATTTAAAATGCGATCGCAAAACTTCTCGTATCTTCGATAATAAAACAACTCATAACAAAGATATAACTAATTTTATTCATTATTGAATAAAAAATCACAATTGCCATGGAAAACTAAAATGTGTTTATTAGTCGAAAACTAAAGTCAAGTAAGCTTTGGAAAAAAGAATGGTTGATGTTTAAAATTTTTATATTATTTGTTAAAATTCGTTGTTTATTTTGTTAATGTATATAACAGCAATGATGGTTTTAGGGAGAGAGCTGATATGACTCACCCTGTATAAGAATTATTTTTCTAATTTATTTATGAATTAAATATTTTTTGAATGATTATAAATGGACCTAGATATTTTTGTTGACACCATTATATTATTTACATTAAAAAACTTTACATACATATTCAAAAAAGGAATTATTGCACAAAATAAGTAGACATTAAAACCTCTTTTTATTTGACTGCATTTGTACAACTTGCGAAATATGTCAATCACATTTGCGACATGTGAAATACATATGTGATTATTTTTTTAACAAGACGTGTTTGTTGGTTTTATTCGTTGCGCGACAGAAAAATCAATAAACCACAGAAACCACACACATGCACACACATACTCACGCATTCAGTAGCTATATTGACTGGCTAAAAGTATGCGTGCCAATTTGCTGTATCTTTAATTTAATGATTGTATGGCTTTTAACCGCTATACCTCCAATTAGGGACACAAAAACCAGCCGTTCTGTCTTTAGTGTGAATTAATAGGGTATTGGATTCGTTAATGTATATTTTAGGTAGTTTAATCACGTTCAGTTTAATGTTTATTTATTTATATTAACGCCTTTTTTGATATAGTACTTTTAAGATCAAAACAAGAATGTAAAAATTGACTTTATCAGACTTTGTCGTACATAAATTATTATATGTTTATATAGTATGTATATATAGTTTATATTAATCTAGGGTTCTCAATATAGGTGGGTACAGTTAATCGAAAAGTTAACTTCGTTAATCGTTAATTCGTTAATAAAAAAGTTAACTTCGTTAATCGTTAAAATTCCGAAAATTTAACGGAAGTTACAGTTAACCGAAAATTTAACGAAAGTTAAAGTTAACCGTTAAAAGTTACCATCCAAAATGTTTGAAGACCTTTTTTTTGCTATTTCGACAACTTTCTTATGTACTTGTCATTAAACAACCAATGTAACGGACTAAAGTTAATGGAAGTTAACAAAAGTGTTAACATTTTTTTGAGTTAACTTAAAAGTTAATCCGTTAAGCATTTTGTTAACTTCGTTAATTAACGATTAACGGATTAACGAGTTAATGCCACCTATGGTTCTCAACAGTGAAAGTCACATCAAAATCGGTTTAGTAGTTTATGTACCAAATCGGCAAAAAATAAATAAGCAGAGACAGATAGACGTACAAAATTAATTCATTTTACTATCAGGGAGCGTCCATTAATTTCGTAAAGATAATTTTCGAAATCTTCCCCTCCTTATAAGGGTTCGTATTAGATGACTCCCTCTTTACTTACGTAATGTTTTTTTTTGTATTCGTATTGTGTACAGTAAAAACAAAAAATAGATCTATTTGGTAAAAATTTGTCTACATGTACATTTCACAAAGAAAATTACCCTAAAAAAACAACAACGTAAATTAGATTAAATAACTGGAGCGGGAATAATGTGGCCTTATAAAAAACTTAGAATTTAGCATAAAAATTAAATGACTGGGAAAATTTACGTATACATAATATAATACATTAACAATAGATATGTGATAAAAACTTTGTTCCACTGACCTACTTGACATCGCATCGCTTTTATTGGGGCTGCGAAAGGGCAGTAGCATTTCCACCTCTCCCTTGTTGATCAAAACACTACTACTATATCGAGAACAGATGCGTAATATTGGATATGTTCTTTCATTTTATATTATTGCGAATACTAAAAGTAATGTTAGGGGAGGTTTTATTGTATTAGTCCATTGGCAAATGTTATTTCTGTATTTATGTTAAACTCTTGTTTTTGTTGTGTGTTTATAGTATCTGTATACAGTTTAGATTTAAAAAAATGGAGGGTTGTCTATGAAACTTGTCGGTTTAGATATACATTAAAATAATTGATAATTCAATTAGTTATATCTGAACAAAACAGTACACTTTTAACTTACAAATAGATTTTCTGAGAAATCGCATTTTTGACCTAAGACCATCGAATTTTTATATACAATATTTATTTAGTTATATTCAAAAATAGTTATAATACTCAGGGCCGGCATCAGTCTAGGCTTCGGTATGTCGTACTAGACACTCGAAAAATTTGCGTGTATCGAATTACCCACCAGAGATTGGAAAAGTATTTAAATTTTTGTAGGTTCTGTTTATGTGAACTTATTTATGACCTGCAAATCATTAATCCTTATCGAAATAAATGATTTCGTCGTCACATGTACTTAGATAAAAAAAACCTTTATAGCATCCAATTTGGTCTTAAATAATTGAGCCAGATATTATGAATAAAAAGCTAATTTGAATTTTTATTTGTAAAACTATTGATAATTTTTAATGTTTCAAAAACCATATTTAAAAAAAACTCCAAATCCCCCCCCCCCACTTTTTTACTAGACACTAGAAATTTATCTGTTCTGCCGGGCCTGATAAAACTAGTATTGTTTTATAATTTTATCAGACAATATAAGTATTATTATTATAAAATGACCACGACTTTTCTGATTTTCTATTTGTAATACCTAAAAATTTATTTCACAATATTTCATTTAATTGTTTCAACAAAATTGGATTTTTCTGCAAGCAGTTAATAGAAACTCTTTTTCCTAGGTTGTTTATTTTGTATAATGACTTTTGGATGGCTAATTTATTTTTATATCCGATTTAAGTGTAAATAATACGATAATATTTTTTTATCAATTGGTTGTATCGATTAATATTATTTTACTGAACTGATTTAAATGATTGATATCACTAAAGACTCGAATTTCCTATTCTTACGATACAATCCATTTGTAACATATCAACTTTATATAAATACATATGAGTGTACTGTTAAAATACATTATTGTGTGTGGTTTAACACCTATTTGGAATATGATCAATATACACAAGGCCAAAACGTACATGCTACACAAAAGAACACATAATAATATTGGTGTTAATTGAAAAAAAATTATTTGTTAAACATTCTACATATAATAGTTATTTGGTAAATAAAGCATGGATGAATAAAATGTTTATGATTAAAAAAATTCTTTTTATCATTTTATTATGTTTGCTTACTTCTATTATTAAATAAGAAAGAACGTTTTTCTTTTGTTACGCATTGCGTACGTCATGAAAATCATTTGAATATTTAATATATGTATATTTGTTTGTCTGTAAAATAATACCATTTGATAAGAAATATTTCATTCAAAATAATTTGAATACAAAATATTTATAAAATTAGTATTACATATTTAAATTCCTTACCCGAGTACGTCTGGCGCGCCTCCACCATAATAATCTGAATATAAAAAAATAACAGAAAACGCAATACTATAACGTTTGTTCTATCAAATATCCTCGTTACTCCAAAATTTACATATTGATAAAGTCAATTGTTATTTTTGAATAGGGATTGGGATCGAGATTTCTTCCAAATGGAACCCATGTATTTTGATCATCCAGATCCAGATTATTTATTTTTAACACATAGAAGGAAGCCTCCGAAATTGTTAAGGTATATAATACAGTTGCAAAAAAATCTACAAGACAATTTATATTATTTGTTTTATTTTAATTACAGTTTTGACATAGTAAATAATTTGTGAACTTTTTTTTGTGATAACTCCACTGTCTATCTTCGTTTTTTGAGTGTTTTTATCTCTACAGGATAAAGTGGTTTAAATGAATTGATAAATTATGCATTACTGATTGCATCGGTAATCATTTTATATTAAAAAATATACAAATAAAAAAGCCACTTTTTCTTATACAAGTTTTTATGAAGCACTTTTCGTTTATTTTAATATATTTTTGTTAACTTGCATGCATTTTTTTATATGCATACAAATGCATATTTTTTTCTATAAGTAAGTAATACTCCATTTTGTTTTATAATAGGATATTACTGTAACTGGTAAATTATATACCTGGTTGAACATTGGGCTTTCTTTCTATTCTTAATTTAGTATATCATAATATAGATACCATTTTTATTTTGATGGTTGATATATTTTTACAAGAAAAACCGATGTAGGTATTTACCTTAAAAGCATAAAATCGACGTGAATAAAGTATTTATCATATTTTTCAAATCAGTTTGGATCAACAAACATTTATAATGCAACATAAATAACTTTTACATTTACTAAATTACGAATATATATGAAAACAATACCTACCTATAGTTGTGGCTGGAATAAAAATAGATGATGTATTATAAAAGTAAATAAATTTACATTAACCTATTTCGACATAATCATGCAACAGAAAGATACGTTTAAATTTTGTATAAATATGTACATTATTTGTCAAAAGTTTTTGGGAGGAGCAAAATTTGTCTTTAATAATATGTGAGGTGATAATAAAAATATTAAATATTTTTTATATTAATCTAATTAATTGAATTTGCAATTAATTAAGCAAAATCTAACAAAAATGGATATTGTATATTTCACTTTCAGTGATTATTCTATTAATATTGGGTATTTTAGTGTCCAGTTTATTATTTATTATTGTTTTTAATAATGAATGTCGAATAATTTGTTTATCAAATAAACTTTTTACTGATACTGTATATTTATATAGAGGTAAACAAATATCATAGGGTACTAGATGTATAAAGATATTTGTATAACTATAAATCTTTTCATGTCGTGTAGAGGCTTTTATTGAAACCAGCTGACACAAAAGCTTGTACCATCAAAGGAATATTGGCTTATAAAATATGTCGTTTACATACAAATATTTATATTCACGTTTAACATGAGTTGACTTTGGTGCAATGATTTTTTCTTTGTATAGGGGTGTATAAAATTATTATGTATTGTAAAACAATATTTTTACGCTTATTATAATTATTTTTTAAATATTTAAAGCAGAATAATTAGTTGTAATTTTCTTGATCAATTATAAAATGTATTTTATTTCATAAAATAAATTTTCTACTTTTGTGCACGCCACTGATATATTTTAATATATTTAGTGAATGGATATGGTAATCTATATACCAACTGAATGCAATGGTTAATCTACAACACTCACAGACAGATATACATAGAATATAATGGGCTAATGAGTGAAATTACGTCATTTTACATTAATGTCAATGATGTCACCGTATTTTTTTTTTACTTTTCGCTCTTGCAAAGTCCATGTTTTATGTTATTAATTATTCTGTACAGTGTGGTGCAACCAACGAACAGATTAAAGAATATTTTACATAAATTATTTTTAAATGAAATATTGTGATAGTTCGAAAACACGCAAAATGACAATTATTTGATTTGTATTTTTAAAAGTAACGGTAATGAATAAATAATTGAGTTTTAGAAGTTTAAATGACGTCCTATTTCCTATAAACTCTCCACAAAAAACTACCCGGTTGTGCGAGTGGATCTAGGAATGTCACCAAATTGTATCATGTCACCAAATTGTAAAAAAATTAAAAATATACGAATAATTAACCAGGAGCGTACTAAGAAACAATATTTTTTAGTAAAATTGTATAAAATTATGTAAATACTTTATATTATCAGTGTTTACTATGTAGCGACATTCGCGACATCTCACACGTTGAAATTTCTTAAATTTTATTTTTAATATTTCGTACTATTTTTATTCCTTTATTTAAGTTTGCCGACAAATATTATTTACTTTTACAACGTGTCTAGACTTACATTTTTCAACAAATTCTTTAATCTTTCTTAATCCTCTGTAGTTTATTAGTAACACGTACGCTTGGGTATTTCCGGTCGGCTTATCGTCTAATTTACCTTAAGTGCAGTTTTACAGTAATCAAAGACAAGCCGCCCGACCCTTTCTTTGGGTTATTCCAATTTCAAGTTCACGCGGTATGTTCCCCTTCTCTAAATATCTATCGCTATCCTTGTCTACCGATCCTAAGACAGGATAGTTCATTTTCTAAAACAGATAGTTGGTCTTCGCTCTTAAGACAGTAAACATCTCGCTGCAGTACTCTCGCGCTCGCTACATTACAAAACATTACATCAACTTACAACAATCATCATTGTACTTTCAACAATAAATAAATATATTCAAAACTACAAAGTGTTATAATTTTATATATATATCGTTTGTCCCGTACACCAGTCACTAAAGTGGTGACCCCGACGTGATTTGTCCGCGCACTACGTGAATTTATCCGCGACTGACGTGAAACATAGTGACGTGTTGTGTTTTTCTCGCGTGATATTGACAATTCATAGTGCTACTGACAATTAAAAATAGTGATTTGTGTATTCGACAAACTTTTATTGAGTACAACTGACAATTTTTTTTTTGTAAAAATCGTGCTTTTCGTGTTTTGTGATTAACAGAGAACTTTTTTAACATGGCGTTACAAGGTACACATAATCTCGCAGAGAACGAAGAGAGTGCGTTAGCTATCAATCGCGTAACCGTCCGTATACCGCCGTTTATTCCATCAGACCCAGAACTTTGGTTCTCGATGGTGGAAGCGAATTTCGCGAGTGCGGGCGTAACGACCGACGCTACAAAATTCGGGTATGTGACGAGTGTATTAGAGCCGCGATTCGCGCTCGAAGTGAGGGACATAATAGTGAGTAAGCCAGCAACAGATGCATACGCGACGCTTAAATCGGAGTTAATTAAGCGCCTCAGCACGTCGCAGGAACAAAAGACTCGCCGCTTTCTCGAGCTCGAGGAAATGGGTGACAGGAAGCCGTCACAGTTTCTCCGCCATCTCCAAGGACTCGCAGGATCATCGGTGCCAGAGAGTATGCTGCGTACTCTGTGGTGCGGGCGACTACCCGCCAACGTGCAGGCTATTCTCGCTGCACACAAAGACCTCAGTCTCAACAAAATCGCTGACTTAGCAGACTCTATCATGGAGTTAACATCGCATCGACCGACGATCGCGGAAACCACAACCCAGGACGCGAATATAGACCTTGTATTAACGCAATTACGGCAACTGACGCTTACATTCAATCAAGAAGTTGCTTCGATACGGAACGAAGTGACAGAGCTTAGGAATAACTATCAGTTCCCGTATATGACCTTTGGTTTACGCAACGCGGCTCAAACATTCCAACGTTTCATCGACGAGGTGCTGCGTGGCCTAGACTTCTGCTATGCTTACATCGACGACATACTCATAGCGTCTTCGTCGGAAGAAGAGCACCTGGACCACCTGCGGATTCTTTTCACACGCCTTCAGGAATACGGCGTGGTTGTGAACCCGGCTAAGTGCGTGTTCGGTCAGCCTGAAGTGACATTTCTGGGCTACCTTATTTCAAGCGCAGGCACACGACCGCTACAGGATAAAGTTGAAACTATACGCAATTATCCGCAGCCTACGACCGTGAAGAAACTTCGTCAGTTTTTGGGTATGCTGAATTTCTATAGGAGATTCATACCCAAAGCTGCTCAAGTCCAGGCACCTCTTAACGACCTTCTCCAGGGGAATGTAAAAGGCAAAGCTCCGATCACCTGGAATCCGGAAACAGAACGTGCTTTTGAGCAATGCAAGGAAAGTCTTGCACAGGCTACCTTGCTTGCTCATCCCAAAATCGACGCACCGCTAGCAATATTCTGCGACGCATCAGATTATACCATCGGTGCCGCACTCCAACAACGACTCGACGACGCCTGGCAACCACTGGCGTTCTTCTCCAGGAAGCTGAATTCTGCCGAACGAAAATACGGTGCATACGACCGCGAGCTACTCGCTATATACTCCGCGGTAAAACATTTCCGTCATATGGTTGAAGCACGCACATTCACCATTTTCACGGATCACAAACCGATTACGTTTGCATTCAAGAAGAAGGATGGTCAGTGCACTCCTCGGCAGTTCCGGTACCTCGACTTTGTGGGACAATTCACCACCGACATCCGGCACGTAGCCGGCCAAGACAACGTTGTCGCCGACGCATTGTCACGCGTCGAAGAGGTTGAAGCTACTCTCGACCTCGAGGCACTCGCACTGGCACAGAAAACTGACGAGGAGATCAAAAAGTTAAAAAACGCAAACACAACGAGCCTTCAAATGAAACTTGTTAAAATACCAAATACTGATGTCACATTACTTTGCGACATTTCAACATCCACAGCTCGCCCATTCGTCACAACGCAATTTCGCCGAGCCGCATTTAACGCAGTGCACCGACTCTCTCACCCAGGTGTTAAAGCGACAGTCAAGCTCGTGACGCAACGTTACGTCTGGCCGTCAATTAAAAAGGATTGCACAATATGGGCCCGTAGCTGTTTAGAATGTCAGAAATCGAAAGTCACACGACACGTTTCATCGACTCCTGGAACCTTCACGTTGCCATCTGCGAGGTTCGAGCACGTGCACATCGACATCATCATCATGCCGAGTTCGGAAGGCTGCAGATATTGCCTTACCTGCGTCGATCGCTTCTCTCGCTGGCCTGAAGCCATACCTCTCGAAAACCAGGAAGCTGAAACAGTCGCCCGTGCATTCTACGCTAACTGGATTGCACGCTTCGGTACACCACTCCGTGTAACAACCGACCAGGGAAGACAGTTCGAGTCATACCTGTTCAAGCATTTAAACCGCCTGACTGGTACGACTCACCTGAGAACGACTGCATATCACCCTGCCGCCAACGGCATGGTTGAACGTTTTCACCGTCAACTGAAAGCTGCGATAAAATGTCACAACGAGCGATGGACGGAAATTCTACCAACGGTGATGCTAGGGATTCGCGCTGCCTGGAAGGAGGACCTCCAAGCTTCAGCAGCCGAAATAGTCTACGGAGAACCTCTACGCCTTCCCGGAGAATTTTTATCAAACCGTCTCTCGGAAAACAATAACGACGACACGACTAATCAATTCATTAAAGACCTAAAACAACATCTAACGACTTTGCGTCCAACCAACGGCACGCAGCATGGCAACAAACGCACTTTCATTTTTACAGACCTAACCACAACGCAACACGTGTTCGTTCGCCATGACGGACCAAAATCACCACTCCAGAAACCATATGAGGGCCCTTTCAAGGTTGTCAAACGAAGCGATAAAACTTTCATCGTTCACATGCGTGGCCGCGACGTTACAGTATCCATCGATAGACTCAAGCCAGCATACATCACATCAGACGATGCAATTGATGACGACATCCACGGCGAGAAGACAAACGACGCAGACATTGCATCTCGAGTTCCAGTCGTTCCCGCCCACCAGCCCGAAGTTCAGCCAGACGAAGGAGTACGACGAACACGGTCAGGTAGACGCGTCCGCTTCACGGACCGTCTACAGATAGGTTTTTCGTGAATTAAATCACTGGCAGGGGGGTACTGTAGCGACATTCGCGACATCTCACACGTTGAAATTTCTTAAATTTTATTTTTAATATTTCGTACTATTTTTATTCCTTTATTTAAGTTTGCCGACAAATATTATTTACTTTTACAACGTGTCTAGACTTACATTTTTCAACAAATTCTTTAATCTTTCTTAATCCTCTGTAGTTTATTAGTAACACGTACGCTTGGGTATTTCCGGTCGGCTTATCGTCTAATTTACCTTAAGTGCAGTTTTACAGTAATCAAAGACAAGCCGCCCGACCCTTTCTTTGGGTTATTCCAATTTCAAGTTCACGCGGTATGTTCCCCTTCTCTAAATATCTATCGCTATCCTTGTCTACCGATCCTAAGACAGGATAGTTCATTTTCTAAAACAGATAGTTGGTCTTCGCTCTTAAGACAGTAAACATCTCGCTGCAGTACTCTCGCGCTCGCTACATTACAAAACATTACATCAACTTACAACAATCATCATTGTACTTTCAACAATAAATAAATATATTCAAAACTACAAAGTGTTATAATTTTATATATATATCGTTTGTCCCGTACACCAGTCACTAAAACTAAATTGTTCGATAATTAATTATCTTTGCTAAATTTAGTATCTTTTATTGCTCGTTACTTTGTTATAAGGGTGGTTTTATTGGAGTTGGAGGGGAATGTTGTATTGTGAGAACTACTTTACTTGATAAAAAAATTTCTTAATCTTACGACTTTTTACCAAAAGGTACATTTTTTAATATAAATCCTGCTAACTAATGACAAAACGACACTTTTCTCGATCTTGTCACATGTACAAGACAAGCCTGAGGCGAGATGGTTTCAAATTTCACGTGACGAGATATAGATGAGACAACTCTGCTTAAACAAAATCCTTTTTTTTCTTGCTACATCCCAGTAATTTAATAATCAAACGGAATGAAATGCCATTCTGTTTTATTCCGGAATCTGAACGTAAAGATATAACAAATTTTCAATCTGAATGACGTTTACCGGATTCAGACGGAATCAATAATGAAAATTGAAAATTAAAAAATAGGTTGGCAGCACTGCAAAACTTCTTCAAACTGCTTGGACGTGATAAACAATAATTGAACGTAATGGAATTATTAGCAGTGAATACCGAATTTTACAGAAACCGGAATGAAACGTCAAAATTTGATTACTTTTTCAATTACTGGTATCATATTATGGAACACATTGATGAAAGTTTTATCCTAATTGGTTTAGTTCTTTCTGATATTAGCGGTAACAAATAAACAAACAAACAAGATTACAAACTTTTCCTCTATATTAATTATATTAGTTTAAAAGGACTAAAAAAATGTATTGTTTTTATATTTACTATTAAACATTAGTACTGAATCTTCCTATGATTAACTATTAATACAATAAATAAATGAACTATTTTAGAATTAATGCGAAGTCGTATTTTAGAACAAAAATTTATAAAATGTATCAAAGGATACGTAGAGTACTCATAAAGCTTATGACAAAAGTAATGAATTGAAATTAATGATTTTTGTTCATCAGTAAAGCAAAAAAGATACATATGTTTGTTGATTAAGGCTTACTTGAGGTTGAACGGGGCCCATAATTAAAAATGGTTTAAAACTGCTGAGAAAGACGGTTTTGAAAATGTTTTAAAAAATGTACATGTGTGTGTGATGATATAATTAAATTTTCAGGTGAAATCTCGGTTCTGTCTTATGCTTTTTAACTATATCTATATTTTTAATAATATTATTTACTAAGATGCCTCTATTTACTTGACTAATACTGAACTAACGTCTAACACAGCTTGTATTTTAATTTGCATGTCTTACAATTATGAGTCTGTTTCATCTGGAGGGTCGACAACCAAAACCAACAGGTTCGTACACCAGTGGTTTGCAAACTATTATCATAATTCTTGACAATATACAGTGCAATTTATGTACTTAGCACAAAGTTATAAGTTTTTTTAATTAGTAATTGAATGCAGAGATAAAATTTTAATTGCTACTTACTTTCTAAAGGTTTCTTTTGATCATTTTTTCATATGTGATGTTCAGAACACTTTTTGAAGTATTAAAAATGTTGATGACTGAAGAAATGACTCACATTCGAAAACCAAGAAGCAATTTTTTATCAGAGGAAATTTGAAATCTGATAATTCCAATTAGAATTATATATTTTTTTTTGTTTGGGTTTGTAAATAATAGATTTCACTGTATATTACAACATTGCATAAAATTATTAATCGTTGCTTAAATTGGAAAGTTCGGATAAGAGAAATAATAAAATCGAGCACTGATTATAATAAATTGATCTTTACTATAATTATTTTCTATTCACAAACAGTGGCATAATTAAGAAATTTGTGGCATGTTTACTATTAGTAATGTCATTGGTTTGAATTATTAGATGCACATAACTTTAGTATGATTAGATAACAGTTACCTAATATAATATATTGTTACTTTGCAGTTCAACAACAACTCAATCCGCAAACAGTGATTTGAGGCCAAGTGGTAGCGATTCTCAGACGTGGCTTGATTCTTTAAATTCGCCATTGATCCAAGATGAGGGAGATAACAAATGTCTTAAGTTACGTTTTGATGTGAGCCAATATGTTCCAGAAGAAATTATTGTAAAAACAGTTGACAACAAATTACTTGTAAGTTTTGTTCAAAAGATTATTATTTTTTACTTATTTTATATCTTCTTTACTGTGAAAATTTATCAAATTTTAATTTTTGTAATAAATTGTCATTTTCTAACAAAAATAATAAATTTGATATTTTGTTATGTAGGTACATGCTAAACACGAAGAAAAAACAGATACCAAGTCAGTGTACAGGGAATACAACCGTGAGTTCCTTCTGCCCAAGAACACGAACCCAGAAAGCATTAGGAGTTCCCTTAGCAAGGATGGAGTCTTGACTGTCGAAGCTCCATTACCAGCAATCGCTGGAGAAACACGCATACCCATCGCCCATCATTAAATAAGACAACTCATACATAATAAATAATAACAATAGTGAACACAAAATTTCTTGCCCCAAGAACTTAAAAAGAAATAAAAGAAATTCACCCTATTAAGAAATTTTGTGTTTTTTTTTTGGATGTAAAATATGTTAATGTAATTAAAATTTTGAATGTAAGTCTGTGAGTTATAGGAAAAAAAATACTGCCTTTTACTGTCAAAACTACACGTTTAGCTTATTGATAATCTAATAAATAAGTAAACAGCGCTTTTTAGGAATATTAAGCCAATTGAAAGTTTATATATACATTTACGTTTTATATTTATTTGTTAAAAGTTTTCTTACATATTTTACAACCATTTTTCCAATACCAGAATCTCATGGAAATGTTCTATCTGATATATTATTGATAAAATTTCTTTTGGTGCAATTTAACCTATCTTTGAAAATATTAAACAATAATAATAATTAAATTTTGTATTCAGATATTATACATAAATCTACGCTAGTTATTTTGATGCATATATGCCTTAGATATAAATGTGATTTTATATTATTTAAATTTGTTATTTATTCAATTATATATGAAAAACAGATTATTGAAGTAAAGCAAAATAAAATTATATGATTTTTATGTGGAATAAAATTTTTAGAAACAGAAATTTTTTTGTTTTAATTTACTAAATTGAAAATAAGATTAACCCTTAATAACCTAGGTGCAGTCACAGAAACCGCAAGCATTTTAGTTTTCTAATAATTATTTAAATATCTGTCTTGCTATTGATTGGTTCTAATTTCTAAATTGATAGATAATAACTATTTTTGTACATTTTCTGTTAAAAAACTTTGCATTTTTTTATTCAAATTACTAAAAATTAAGAAATATGTTTATAATTTTTTTAAATATATACAATGAAAATGTTAATATATTTTTATTATCTTCCCTTATCTTTTCTATTAAGAATTTTTAAGGTGTATATAACCAACGCTAAGTGGTTATGTAATTGAAAAAGCACCTATGTGTTTAAGGGTTAAAAAAAGGATGAAATATGATATAAATTTATTTACATTACAATACTATAAATTATAATTATAAAAATGTATATAACGTTCTTAATAAAATGGATTTGAAATAGAAAAAATTAATTTGGAAAATATACTTGTGATCTTTTTATATCGATAAATAGAATAGAAAACAACAGAGTAAGTGATTCCATAAAATACGACTCGCTTAATGAACTCATTATGTTTTACTTTAAAATTATCTGTTGATATATAATCAGCTGGAGCCGTTACATTTTCTTTAACCTAAAAAAGATGCACGGATAAAATAGTTTATATTAATCATATATGTAATACTCCTATATTGCCAATCGCTATAAGTGGGCCTGGATAAGGCAAAGTGAGAGGTTCAAGTCAAATGGATTCCATTGCGCAGGCGCAGAATCATATTTAAGCGATAATAGAAGGAGGCTTTGGCCAGTTTAAAACATTTTAAATCGTTTAAATGAAATATGTCAGTTAGAAACTGATTGCACATGCGCATTAGTGACCATTTGACTTGAAAATAGCGAGACAATAATATATGTCCACGCCGTACAGAATTATCCTTTTTCGCTACCCTGATTGGCAATATAGAAGTATTACATATATGATATTAATACATCTTTTGAAAAATACCTTTTTATTAACAGCACTAAGTTTGTATAGAGTTTCTCTTATCTCTGCTGTTCTTTTCCGAGTAACCTTTATTTGTTCAAGTAACTGAATGTTTTTTTCTTTAGATAATAAAATCCCGTCATTTGATTTGTTCATTCTCATGAGAATATAATTAAAGCTTCCGTTAATCACAGCTAAATGTTTGCCTACGGTTCCTAAGCCTACCAATCCATCAAATGTACTGGAATAATATGAATATGATATAAAATATTTTTAGTTCATGTAATTACCATGCAAAAATGATATTACCTGAAACCTTCCTTCTTCGTAATAGGCTTTAAGGATTTTTGTTTCCAACTACATGAATGAAATTCATGCACATTTTTAAGAATAATTTTTCTTTCGAATGGTAGAAAACCTAAAGTTTCTAACTCCCCATCAGTCATTGAAAGAAGTTTTATAAAATCTATTTTATGATTGGCAAGGACTTGAATACGTCTTTCTAAATGACATCCAAACATGAAATTACGAACATCTTCAAAGTATACTGGACTAAAATGAATATAATAAAATTAATATTTTATAAAATTATTCTTCTACAGTTACAGTATTAATAATATTTAAATGTTATGATATCTTTAATATGCATTGTTAAACATTTATAAATGTTTACAGGAGGTCTTCATTATCCAAGACTAATAGATCACAGAAAAATAACTTTTAAAACTTAAGATAAGTACTGTCTGTCTAATACGAGCGTGGCTGGCATAACTTTTAAAGTATATATTATAAAAAAATTACATACATATATTACTATACGAGTACTACAATGCTTTTATATTGATAAGTAGTTCAATCACCATTGTTGTCAAAATAGCACCAAATATGCATATTTGTCTGCAGGAGATGGCTACTCATAGAGGTAGATTAAGTAAGTCTAACAGTCATTCATGCCCAAAGAAAGAATTAATTGGAAACACCACATTTTTCCAATCGTGATTCATATTTTCATGTGTCTAAGTTATTTTTTTTGTGACTTTTTTTGAAAAGCAGTTCATCGGTTGATACAATGCCAAAATTACTAATTATAAAGGTGATTATTGCATGTTCTAAACAGTAAATATTTACAAAAATTTACGTATGCATTCATTGAAGGGTTGATAATTGATCAGTTATTAATACCAATAACTCTTAATATCTTAATATTATTGTGCACATTAAAAAAGTTATTTTCTAAATCTCAATGCATCTTTATAGCTGAAAAAATTTGGATAATGAAAAACCCATGTAGGTACTTTGAAAGTTAGAATTTTTAATAAATTTTAACCTTGTCCCTAAATCATGAAACATATCTTTCCAATATAATGTTTGATTTGTACTTTCTATATGTGCTAATTCCATCTCTTCTTTTTCATAATCATCTGTGACTAAGTCCACAATATCCATGAATCCTTTATCTATTGCTAATTGTTTAACAGAATGTCCTCGAACATCAAATATATACATGTCTGCGCCTTCTGATAAAAGGTATTTTACAACTTCATAATGGTTTCTACTGACAGCATGAAATAATGCCTGTAATGATTTTTTTTAAATATTTTTCGGTAAGTACTTGTAGATATTTTGAATATGTACCTAATTAGATTTAGTTAGTTAAAAATGCGGAATTACAGAGCATTCAAAAACAATAGGAATATTTTATCTGATAAAATGTCTAAAAAATATTTAAATCATAACTTTTTGTGTAAACCTTATGTTACAATTTTATTAATAAAATTATTATTAGATTCTTAGTCAACCAGATACAATAAGTATAGAAATTTTAATATATTACCGTCCATCCTTGGGTATCAGTAGCCCCAATATAACTTAATGGAAGTAGTAAACGTACAACTTCTAGATGACCGTGAAGAGATGCATACATTAATGAAGTTAGTTTAAACCGATCTGTTAGTTCTACACTGGCTCCAAATTCTAATAAAACTTTAATACAATTATAAATAACATCTGATGGTTGTGAAGATGTACATACTGCCATTAATGGGTAAAACCTTTCTGTAATATTAATTTGTATTAATAAATTTCCTTTCAAAATATAATTATAATATGATTATTACCTCTATGTGTATTTGGGTTAGCACCACATTCAAGAAGTTCAGTAATAATGTCATAATATCCAAAAGACGCAGCATAAAGTAATGGAGTCCATTGCATATGTGGGAATACTTCATTAACATCAACATCTAAAATAATTCAATATAAAATAAGACTGTTGACCTCTTTATCATACCATTATATAAAAATCTACCTTTTTGTAAAATAGTTTGAACTTCTTTTAGATCGCCTTGACGTATTGCTAATTCTAATTTTTCAATATCACTAACTTCTATTACTTTTTCATTATCAGTATCAGTATAATTATTAAGGGAACTATAAAGGGTATTCTCCTAAAATAATTGTTATTTATGTAAATATAAGATATATAAGTTATGTATAGTTTTAAATTATGTACCGGAATATATTTTTCACAACCATCATCAAATCCATATAAATCGTCATCTTCATCACTTGAGAAGCCTGCTGGTCGTGCATTCATTTTAAAAGTAATTAATTTAACTACTTATTTAGTAAGAAAACATTTTAATAAACATTCTATAAAAACATTTTTACCGTTTATAACCTAACAAAATTCAAAAATATATTTTGTGGGTTGTGATTGAAAATAATCGATATTGTAGATATCAATTCGAAAATGGTAACCGCTTTACAGTTTTCTTTTTGAAGTGGAACGTTTGTTCACGAAATCGCCAATAGATGCTTAAATAAAGTAAGATTATGAAGAATAGTTTCGATAGCCTCGAGCGTCTCTATTCTTCATAGGTAAGATTAAATCTCTTCACGGATTAAATAAAATATGTAAAATATTAATTAAATATGATTAAAGCCATTAGAGAGAACTGGAATACATAACATACCAAAGTATCGATTATTTCGATAAACATTTTATTAAAATGTCTCGACTTACATGAATAATGAAAGTATGTAGATATATTTATTAAATTGTATATATGTAGGTATGTACTTGGGCATATATTTATGTTGGGGCAGAGTTGCGGTTTTTGTATCACAGCAAAATATTCTATTTTCCATTAAAAAAGGTGTCGATATGCAATAGCGGATTCATGAAGCGGATTAAAGGGTTGGGGCAAGAGAGGTCCCAGGTGCTAAGGGGGCCTTGTGCGGTATGGTGAAAACTAAAATAAGTCCAGCGTATTCCTCTGATAAGATGTTTGATAAAAATTTCATTAAATAATACAACTTTTAGGTAAAACAAGCTCTGAATATCACGCCTTGACCTCCCTTTGGATCCGTTACTGCAGGCGACAAAAAGTAAGTGCTTTAGGCGCTAAATTTGTAAATCTGCCACTGTCCACTAAATTTAAATAATATTTTAATTTTTCTTATTTTTTATTTTCTGTTCTACTTTATTAAAGATTACTGAAGGCAGAGAATAAAAAATTAGCACACCATTTATATATATGTACATAATATTGCATGTACCATATACTTGAAAGGTACTCAATTACATCTATGTTGATTACTTTTAAAAATAAACATTAACAGAGGTACAACGATATATTTTAAAATGTAGTACATTTTTTTACAATTAAACTAGATTTTAATCATTAATCATTTTACCATTCAGATGCCAAGCTGACGATTATTAAATATGAATAACTGTAAAATTATTTTAAGGAATAGCAATTTATCATAAAGTATTAACTTACCTAATTTTTTTCCAGATATCACATTTGATATGTGATATTTGATAAAAAAATAAGTCCCTTGTTAATACGCCATAACTCATGGCTAATTATACCCCATGTTCAATTTAATTTCGATAGTTAAATTAAATTAATTTTGAAGTAAGTTGCTATATCATTAACTTTTTACCCAAAAGAGAAGTATAGCAAGCCACCTTTACACAAATCTTATATCATCTCAGTGAAGGTGAAACGTTTTTACTTCAATGAAGAGGCGGGATGGGAAAACAATAAACAATAATTTTTCATCATAATTTGAAATACGTTATATATAGGTACACTTGTATTTTGCTATTTGACTGTCTACGGGGCTTGAAGCCATTGCCCTCTGTACTCTACCCCAATCACCAAATTTTTATATATTAATAATAAAATTTATAATTTTTTTCAGATTGTTAAATCGTAATTTTTGTATGGATTTAGCCAGGCAATTTGGTATCTGAACTGTGCATTTTCCTACAATTAAATATTGAAATTGAACTATCTATAATTTTTATTGTTAGATATATGTGTAAGTCATTTTATTATATACATTGTCGTATGTTATTAACTTTTAACACTTCCTCTCGATGTCTTTCTTGTAGTTTGTTCAATAATTCGGAAGGCGCGGGTGATGGCATTTGATGATTTCTTTGATTTTTCCTTGAACTTTTTATTGATATCTTCTCGTTGTGAAAACATTCACTTTTATTCTTAGAATCCTTGATATTGATTTGTATGCGACTATTGGCTAAAATAATGATAATTTTAAATAAAACATCCATTGCATAAACTGCTTCATCATGCTAGGTCTTTGAGGTATTCTAACTTAAAAGTGCGATAATGACGATTTATTCATATTCATTAGTTTATTATTGAATATGCATTTTTTCCAAATCTTTCGTTCACAGCAACAAATACGTAGTTTACCTATATATATTTTTATCCTTTCCCTTTAAAACTAACTTTTACTTTTGATTATATGATTTTTTTCGCCGAGATAGTTTGAAGTTTTTGTTACATTTGTGTTTAGTATAGTCCAGGGGTCGGCAGTCTTTTAAGCTAGAAGAACCAAGTTGTTAAGGAAACAGGATTGCAAAGGTATATATAGGTTTTAAAAAAAAATTAAAAAACGTGATAACTCCAAGATTTTTATTTAAAATTTAGTTATATAATAAAAGTGCCTCAAAAATGTGTTTCGCGGTCTTGCTTCTTTATGATTTTTTTGGAATAAAAAAGAATTTGGAATTGAATAAATAGTTAAAGTTACTGAAGAGCCGCAAACGCCTGTGCAAAGAACCGCGGTCTGCCGACCGCTGGTATAGTCCATTGTGTCTAGCCTTATTTTGCTTCCTTGCTATATCTGAAAGGTATGAGAAACTTTGTGATAGTTAAAGAGAAAAAAAGGAGTTGATCTGCTATTTCAAAATTTTTACTTGATCTTTCCGTTTCAGGTCATTACAAATACTTTAATTTTTTTTTTGCTGTGGACAAAAACTTTTTTCTGCTTGGTAATATACAGCCAAAGCATCATTTTTGGCAACCAGTAGGTTGGAATATCTCATAAACCTGACGTGATGACTGATAAAGCAATTTAGGTAACGGTTTTGGGTTCAGTACGTCAAAAAACTTTTTTATGTCCCTCGATATTGTAAAACTGTGTAATTGAATTGACTATTTTTAGAATATTCATTAAAAAAAGTAGTATTTGTATTCTTAACCGAACTATTTTTTTACGTAATTTTGAACACCGAAAACGAATTTGACAATAAAGAAGCTTGCTGACTCCCAAAATTTGTTTACTATCGTTAAAAAAATATACAAAATATAAATCAATTTCGAGAGTTTCCACGAACCTTGATAAATTTTTTTAACACACTGTTAACTTTAAACTAGAGACCAAATGATCGTAAAAAATTTCAAGAGGAGATTTGGAAAAACGAATTCTTTTCTAATTACTCGGTCGAAAAATTACTCGGTACAAAAAAACAAATTTAAGAGAAAAGTTTGATCTACAAAAGTCATTCATTAGATTTGATAAAAAAAACTATCATGGCTCGACAACAAAAAATGTGGGAGTCCCGAAACATAAAAACGTCCTTTAATCAAAGAACTATTATTTTGGAAGTTAGTTGGACATCATACTGCTAAATAGACGTAACTCGGGGTAAAACCTTATAATGTCATATTATACAAAAATTGCTACACATGCTATTTTAAAATGAAATGTGTTGAATTTTTAAAGGTCTGATTCGATGTTAAATTTTATTGGGAAAGGAGCCTAAACGAAAGTTGCAGTATTACGGTAACCGATTTTAATCACGTAATCATTGTATTCATATTATATATATATGTATATCATTGATTTAGTGCACAAGAATAGAAGATATTTATCATTCACCTGCTGGGTTCGTTTTTTTCAGAATCGTGACTTGATCTTTCGTCGATGACAATGAGTCTGTGCGAATCGTGCTCGAAGATAGGTGTTTTCTTTGGTCCAGCAATTCTTTTGAATCATGTCCATCTACGCATTTCTTGTTTTTTGTCTTCATTTGTATAATTCTTGCACGATTATTGTTACTAACCGTTAACCCGTATTCGATTTGTTTTTGTAAACGTTTCAGCTGTGAAAAATTAGCAGTTTGTTGTCTTATTTAAATATGAATTAAAGGTCGTTAGTTTTAAGATTTTCATGATCATAGTCTATCAAATCATTACTGTAATTAATTTAAAAAATTGTTGAGATACAGTTCTCTATTATATTTTTGATTTTACTGGCAATAACTCCTCTATATGGAATATACCGGGTGAGTTTTTTAACTTGACACTGGTTAATATCTGGAAAACTATGGATTTTTACTGAAAATGTTTGGTACAAAAGTTTCAGGATTTGGAGGGGCAAAACCAATGGAGGTAACAATTTTATCTTGAGTGGATGTTTTAAGGTCATTTCAGGGTCAACTAATTTTTTTCAAATGGGAACCTATTTATTTTTTTGCAGATTCGTACTTAGCAGAAATAAGGGAGCAACTTTTGTCTAAAAAGTTTTTTAAAATTTTAAGGTCATTTATTTTTCCTTTTTTACATTTTTTTTTGCATTCTAAAATTTTCAAATAATTATACAAGATGTTTAAGAAAAAATGCAGATTAGAAAATTAATTTGAATGTTTTTTATCATTTTTTATAAATTTTTTTTTATTTTCATTGAAAAACACTGAAATTATACAAAATTATTTTTTTTAATCTGTATTTTCTTTAAACATCTTGTATAATTATTTCAAAATTTTTGAAGGCAAAAAAAAATTTTTTTTAATATAAAAAAGGAAAAATAAATGACCTTAAAATTTAAGTTTTTTTTTAAAACTTTTTAGACAAATGACCTTAAAACATCCACTCAAGATAGAATTATTACCTCCATTAGTTTTGCTCCTCCAAATGCTGAAACTTTTGTACCAAACATTTTCCGTAAAAATCCATCGTTTTCCAGATATTAACCAGTCTCAAGTTAAAAAACTCACCCGGTATAGAAATGTAAATTTCATATAAATATGGGAAAACCAGAGAATAAAAATTGGTTAATGATAAAGTTAAATTAAAAGTTTTTAATGTGCATTTTGTTATTTATCAGTCTTTTGAATGGATATAATCAATCAAAATTGTTGAATGATTAATAATACATTTGCAATTATTCATTCATTACTCATTACTTTCATATTAAGAACACTTTTCTCCTCTGTACTTTATCTTCATTTTACCTATTATTGTATGTTCTTATAGGTATATACATATTTAAATAAAATTTTATTTTTAAATATTTATTACTTTATCTACTTAATTTGTTATATATACAGGGTGTTCGCGGGAACCGAGTGATCATTGTTAACTTTGTTATTATTGGAGCTAGAAGATCGGTTAAATGGGCAAAGTATCAGTATTTTTTCCGGGATGAATAATAGCGGTGTCAAAAAAACAATTGAATGTCAAATTTCAGAGATATATTGAAATACAACTTTTTTTTAAATGGAACACCCTATATATTATTACTGAATTTTATAGCTGAGAATGTTTTCTTCATAAAAGTGTTGTACATGTATGATGGTAAAGTTGATAGAAAACAAGTTATAACAAGTATAAAATTAATAGAAAATATCGAAAAATAGTGTGCTATGAAGATTTAATAAAATGCAAACAAAAGATTAATATACATAAAACAATAGTTTCAGGTTTTCATGTCATTTGTTCGCAAATTTTTAATGTTTTTGAATTTAATTGACAACGAAAAAATTATTTATTATAATTAATTATATTTTTTTATGAATAATACTCAAAAACGTTAAAAATCTGCGAAATAAGGCACAAATACTTGAAATATTTGTTTTAAATTTTTTTATAATTTGTTTGTATTTTATTAAATCTTCATAGCACACTATTTTTCGATATTTTCTATTAATTTTATACCTTTTATAACTTGTTTTCTATCAACTTTACCATCATACATGTATAACACTTTTATGAAGAAAACATTCTCAGCAAAATTCAGTAATAATATATAGGGTGTTCCATTAAAAAAAAAGTTGTATTTCAATATATCTCTGAAATTTGACATTCAATTGTTTTTTTGACACCGCTATAATTCATCCCGGAAAAAATACTGATACTTTGCCCATTTAACCGATCTTCTAGCTCCAATAATAACAAAGTTAGCAATTATCACTCGGTTTCCGCGAACACCCTGTATAGTTTTTCACGAGGTCATCTACTCTATATTTGTGAGGAAAATGAAATTTTGTTCCATAATAGGGACTTTAATTAATAAATAAATACTATAATTAAAAAATCATTATTTCATTGATTTTTAAATAAACGCGGATGAAACCGCGGAGAAATTCTAGTAGCCAATACGTAGACGACAACTGACAATGGGTACCATTTAAATAACTTAACTGATTATTTCATATGTTGGAATCAAAATGGAAATCAATTCGATTCTTTAAAAATTAAAACAATTTTATCGAGATTTTTATTAAATAATACGGCTTATTACACGAATTTTTAGACATTATTTTTAAAGAAGAATCTTCTATAGAATAATTTTTTTAGTAATACCGACTGAAGATATTTTACTGAATACATTTTTGAAGCTGACACCAATTTTAGACTCAACCAATAGATTCATTTTGTATATGACCACAACCCAATGACCTACAAACTCTTTCTAGACTCACTGTCTAATGAATATCGTAATATGTTTTATTGATATTTTATGTTTAGAATGTAAGATACGTATGTCTTTTTGAAGTACATATATAGTTAGTATGTTTTTCTGATATTTATCGTATCCGGACCTAATATTATATTTATTAATGTAGGTAGTGTATGAATGAATCGTAAATTTTTATTTCACTTTATGTAGATGGCTTTACAATAGAATTTAAAATTATATTATTTATTTAGTACATAAATTTTACTTTTTTTCTTATTAAAAAATCTACTAGCATTATTATTTAATTTAACTTTCTAGTATTAGCAGTGGCGCGTTATCTTATGGGTAAAAATGAGAATTACTTAGGGCATCCATCAATAAGGGGGCCCAAACCATTTTTTGTTAAGGATAAAAACATTGGTGCACTAACTGTTAAAATTTTTTGCGTGGGGAGGGGGGGGGGGGCAAAAACTACCATTGAAGAAAAATGTCCGAATTCAACATTGCACATGTGGCTTTTAAATTCAAAATTACCTGATGCCCCATGAAATTATAACGCGCCGCTGGGTATTAGCATGAAAGTAAACTAATTGTTAACAAATAATATAAAAAGTGAATTTTATTTATTTTTTATGAACTAGTTCATAAAATTGTAAATATCAAACGGTAGGTATGTAAGTACAGTAGAACCCGGTTATAACGACATCGATTAATACGACGTATCGGTTTTAACGACTTAGAATAAAAGTTCAACTGAATCCCATATAATTGTATTTTTACTGGTTATTACGTTCTTACGATCAATATGACCGGTCCTTTCGATGTCGTTATAACCGTTTTTCCACTGTATAAAATTTGTGATAAAATATCTATGTACAGTATTGTCGTACGACATCGCTGTTGGAGATTTAAAAAAACTTACGGTACTTTACTGTATATAAGATAAAATTCACAAGCAAGTTGCGTTCGGATGATTGACGCTTTTCTGTACATAATTATTTTAATTAACTATCTCGTAAAACAGAAGTATGTAATACCTTTTCTGTAGCATCTTGATGAACTTTCTCAGAACTATTTATAATACTGCTTTTACCGGAGATTGATTTTGGTTTTGTAATTTTTGTCGTATTTTTCATCATGGACTGTTCAGATACACTTCTAAACGGATAATTAGTTATATCTGATCTGTTTATACTTGTAGACGATTCTGATAAATAAAAACCTTCGGACGAAATTCGAGGAATGATAATTCTATTTTGTTCTTTTTCAATGAAATCAAGATAAAAACTGTAAAATATGTACAACATATTATGATCTTCTATTCAAAATTAGAAACTACCAGTATACATATTATGATATTATCTACATTACTATAATGTAGATCAGGGATTCCCAACGGGGTCCAGGTGGACTCCCTATAGTATTCAAGGGGTCTATGATAAATTTTTCTGTTTAAAATTTTGAATTGTAATGTCCTTTTATTTATATTTATCGATTTATAATTGCTTGTATTTACTATGTATCGCTTGTACTTTTTCAACAAAATTGTAATATATTTATGTTTACTAGAATCAAAAAATGTAAGGGGTCTATAAAGAAAATTTATTTAGTAATTTATAATTTTCCTTTTTATTTTTTTTATCTTAAAGTCGATATTTCTATGACAAATTGAAAATTGGTGTATGAAAATTACTATAAAATTTGGAGTTTTAGATTTCGTTTAAATTATGTAAAATGCATAGCACATGACGTGAAAATTTGAAATTTTCAAACCGCAGTTCGGTATTTCAAAATGTTCTCGAGATACGGCTTTTCAAAGTTTTTCAAAAATCGAAAACTATATGAATGGCCATATCTCGAGAACGTTGTAAGATAGATATCTGCGGTTTAAAAATTTCAACTTTTCACGTCATTTTCTATAAAATAAACATAATTTAAACGAAATCTAAAATTCAAAATTTTATAGTAATTTTTTATTTAAAATCATAAATTATCTAAAAATGTAAGGGAGTTTATAAAGAAAATCATTTATTTAAAAGGGGTCTATGTATGAAAAAGTTTGGGAACCCCTGCTATTTATTGTTGAAAAGTTATGCATACATATTCTCAACGCCAAAATATATTGCTATATTTGAGCCTTTATTTATGAAAGTATTCAAATATTAAATTTCGAGATTTTTAAGATCTTGTATCTCAAAATGTATGGCGACTTTATTTACAGCGAAATTACTATCGACTTTTTAGTAGGGTAGTAGTTGAAATGTGTAAACATAATATTTTCATATTTGTTGACTTGTAAACTTTATTAAGCATTATTTACAAAAAAAATATATATTTATTGTTTACTTTGTATAATAGGAATAACATAACTTTTATGTTCTTCCTATTTTATGGGTGTATATTTTATGGGTGAACTGATAATAACTAAAAAATAAAAAGTGATACCTGCTTGTATCCCATTTTTCTTCAACACTTTCCGTATCTGAGTAACACCCACTATCTTCTTTACATCTACTAGTAATATCCCCATAGTTACATCTCGCTGAATCAGTTCTTGGGCCATAACTATCCATTTCTTTTATACCTAACTTTTTGTAATACATCCCCAAATACGTTTTACTTTTGAAATCATGTTGTTTTTCTAACCATCTATCTAACTCATCGGGCTTTTTGTATTTAAGTTTGCTTTTTTCAGGTTTAACTGGATTTAAGCTATCTTTGCTGGTCACATTTGCATCCGATTGCGGTTTTCTTACGTTTTCTTTGTGCTTTATAGTCAGTTGTTTTCGATAGAATGGAATAACGTTACATTTTGAATTTGCCGATGTCTCGGTTTCTAGTGAGTCTACAGAGATTTCGTCGTCGCTTTTGTTTAAAATTTCGCACAAACTGTCAAACATTTTAGTAATAAATAAATATCACTGTTATGTGAAATGAACTATGTTTCCATTGATACAGATTTTTTAATGACGTTTAATAAAACTTCTGAAATGTTAATTAAAAAAAAACCATGCAGCTGCGGTCATGGTGACAGTAGGAATTTTACACCCCATAGAAATATTTATGAGAAAAAATATGTTAAAGTAATGCACGTATTTGCGTTATTATATATTTTTTTTATTTAAAAAATTAACAAGCGTATTTATTTATGTTTTATTAATTTTTAAAATAAAATTAGTTAATAAAAAAGTTCAACATAGTTCATAATTATCAATTTAGGATCAAATGATTTTTATATGAAACCATTTACTATCCCGAGTAAAAATGAAAACACGGCCGCATACCGATATGCTTGCACGACGGCAGCACTAGGTTCTTTTATAAAACAAACACGGCCGCACTACGGCTGTAACAAAGCCATGGTGCTGCCTTTATCACGTACCCGGAAGATGTTACAGATCCGGTGAAGCTGTGTTGCATCTCTCTAAAACTTTGTTGCAGCCGTGGTACAGCCGCGGTACAGCCATGTTCATTTTTACTCGGGATATTTTTGCTTTAAAAAAATTTAGATAGGTACGTATAAATAAAAAAAAATGTTGGAGGGCGTATTTTTAAATTGAAAATGTTTAAGACGTAAAAGAGTGTAAATTAACTGAACAATGTATTTTTTTGTATTGAAAATATATCTAACATCAAGGAAGAGACGAAATAAAAACAAAACTAAATCCAGATTTTTTGGGGAGATAAATTATAATGAAGTTTAAAAATAATTCAAATAACTATAAATAAATTTGTCTGTATCTATAAGGGTGAAATTTCTTTTAAATGTCAAAGTTGAAAGTGTTCCATTCAGCGCATGCGTCATATTGATTTTTCCATCTTGCCGTAGTATTGTTACATACATACATAGTAAAATGATAGAAATTGTGTTGACCTATGTAGAATTTTAACTGTGAATAAAAGTAAGATTAATTAAATACTCACTTTATTATAATAACGCGCATTTTTATAAATATATAGTACTTTTTATAAAATTTACCAAGAGAAATTTGTAGGTTATGAAATTGGTTACTAATATGGGTTTTCTTATATAATAAAGTATGTAATGATTATAACATCATTTTACAGAATAAAATCGCCACTGCCATAATTTGCTGTGATTTATTTCAATTTAATATTAAAACATATTTACAAACTGTTCAGTGCACAAAATTTTTAAAGGATATGGAAATATATGTTTAAGGTAAGATTATATAACATTATTTTAATTTAATTTTTTTGCTAATAGATGTGTTAAACATATGTTTAAATAATAAAATATAGTATTTATTTTTGTATTTATAAAAATAAAAACATTATTTTTTTATATAAAATATGATTGTTTTATAATTAGATTTTGTTATAAGTTAATGGGATGGGGAGGGGCACCGCATTAATAAGATTGTTATATACTAACGAGTGGATCATACCAAAATTTATATTAATTTATTAACTGTTTTTTTTTAAATAACTTATAGGTACATTTGTCAGCAATTATTATGAATTTATAAAATATATATTTTGACTACTGCAAGTGGTTATAATACCTGGAATATGGGAAATAGTCATTGGTGCAAAAAATACTGGTATAACGTATTTCTGATTAGTTATCTTTTTCAATGTTCACAAAACGATTCAGGGGGGGGGGATTTACATACAAAAGTATTTATTCATATAGTTTGTGCATCCCTCTTATACGACTCACATCACTATTGGAGTAGGGAGAGAAGCCCACCTGCCCTTCCCTGGTTACGCCATTGATAAGTAATTGTGGGGAGTTGATTTTTACTCTAAAAGATCTTATTACTATCTAAAATTATATGTGATATGTTATTGTTGTCTTTTATTATGAGATGTTCCCTTACCTGTTTCAATTTTGACAGTAAAAAAGTAAAAACTTTCCCAATCTTGCCCCAGCGATGTAAGTTGACATAATTTTATCTAACCTATTTTTTGGAAAAAAAATGCGTGAAGACTAAAAAAGGTTCCGTATCTCCAAACTATGCTATCCCTTATAAAAAATTTTCTGTGGACGCCTTTGATATGTGTAACTATGTATTGGTATAGGTAGTAGGTATATTAGTAAAAAAAAATCAAAGGGTGGAATAAATAGTAAAAACATTCTTACGAGATGAATATTTAATATATTTATGTACTTTCAAGATTATTTTTTAAACTGTATTTTATCCTGGGCACATAAATCATTACATTATTTTTTGCTTCTTTTTAATAATTGTCTTGATCATTTTATAGTATTAGTTTTAATTTGTTAGTTTTATTAATTTAAACAATATTTACTTATGCTATATGTATTTCATTTTATTTATATTTAATTTCATTTTGATAAGTAAAAATTTAAAAATATAAATAATTATTTCATTTGATTACCTACTCGTACTTCGTCTTACATACACCGCCTATGTCAATATAATAATTAGTATTGTAGCTATAAAAAAGGGACTTATGTATCAATCTGTGCCGCGATGAACAATTTTGTTCCGTTAGTCTGTTTGTAGATGACAGTATGTGAAACCCATCCTTTGTGTCTGTGCAGACACGCAAAGATCCGCATTGAGTGATGCTGATGACAAACGCCCTACCCTCATTTTGAAGAATAGATATTTGTTATTGACTTCAATCTTAAAACCCTTGTTTTAATATTTAAAAATTATTGTGTTTTAGTGTTACTCGTAAATCGTGCACAGCAGAATACGAGATTTTAAATGATTTAAATACTGGTTAGAGTTTGGCGTTTGTAATTAATATTTTAATAATATAATAAAAATAATCAACCATAAAAAATGCTTATTTAATAATCTTTTTGAAGTTTGATGGGTATTGAAAATATAAAATCATAATGACGAGGATCTTTCCTTGGGAAGTAAACTTTGTAATAAACGCCTTAAAAAAGTAAAAAAAATCGATTCCTTTCGTTTACTAAAAGGATTCGTTCAAAAAGGAACGACTCATTAATTGTTAATATAATATTTTTGCTCTCTTGTAAAAGTTAGTGAATTTTTTCAAGGAAATTTTGTCTTGGGGTTTGATCGTCAACAAAAGTCCTTATAAATAATTAATACAAAATGCGATTAAAATTGTTTCGCAATATTAATAGGACAGCAAATGTTTGAAAAAAACATTCAAAGCCTTATACTCATGACAGTCATGACCTATAGTCCTATACGATAGTAATTTTGTATAACCTATTGTTCATTAAAGAAAAATTAATGATTTTCATAATTTTCTAATTTATTTTTATATTATTCTCAACCAATACAATTTGTATAGAAATACGTCATAAATTTTTACAATTTTATCAGTCAAATAAATTGGAGATCTTTTATCAAAATGATATTTTTTAAAACACCAATGGCATTAAAACAGTGGTGATATTATAAAAATTATTTTATACGGTCAGAGTCGCCAACTGTGTTATAATAAGTTGAAGTAGGATCACTAATCTAAATTTCAAAACAAATCCATAGATAATATAATACAAAATAATACCACATTTGAAAGTTCTTGCTAGCAAGAAAATTTTGTTAGTTCTTTTTATAATAGGTATAAGTGTTTTGTTTTATGATATAAAATAATTTTATAATCTTTCTCTGTATTGTAAATAATTTTTATTGTTATACCTACTATCTACTGTTAAAATAAATAATTAGAAATTTTGCGTGTGTTTGTTTGGGCGGGCGAGTATGTGTCGCCATCAATCATATTTATTGTCCGTCTTAGTTTCTGTGTGTACTTTCTTCTAAATCCGTCAATGACTCAGCACGCATTACATATGGTCTAGATTCCTTTATAGATCTTCTGTTCATCTTCTATTGTTGAAACATAGAAAGTTACACTATATAATGTAGTCGTTTTTGAGCTTATATTTTTATAAATTTTGAATTAAAGTCATAATTAATAATAAATTAAATAAATTTCGGGTATGTTGCAAAAACCCTAATAATAATTTAATTTTAAAAATCCTAATTGAAATGTTTGAATTTAGAATATCTAAATATAAGATATTAATATCAAACATACAATTGTTATAAGTATCTTTGTTGTTTGAAGATATTTTGTAGTCTTGGGGCATGTTGGTTTGAGGTCCCCAACTTTTTCAACTAGAATGTTTTGTCGAGTTGTTACCTTAAAGTAGTTTTAATTTACCTTTATAAGATTTACTAGATTTTACATATGCTTATTGTCATGTTGTAATCATAATTTTATTATTATTAAATATTTTGACTACAGTTTAAAAATGTAGTCCTCATGACTCGCACCCTTCGACGTAATCGGGTTTACCCATACGGTACTGCTCGTAGAGTTGCGTTAGTCGGCTATTACACTATCAAATAAATGTCATATTTCTTTGTTAGTGTAATATCCGCCTATGTTAAATGTGATAAAATTTCTTTGATCAAAGAAATATGACAGTGTAATAAGTCATAATATTCATAATATTTCTCTGATCATAGATAATGACAGTCTCAATATTTGATCAAATCTTTGTGAAAGATCTTTGACATATTTGATAGTGTAATAACCACCTTATTTATACAACTGAACAAAATAATAAAAAGTTTATTTTTATTAATATAAAGTTGAAAAGATACCTATAACATTTTATTAAGAGGCTGTTTCTTCTTGTTTTATGCTAGTTGTCAATTTAATTCATTTTTAATTTATTATATTTAGTTATAAAATCTTCGTTTATTTTACCTCATAAGAATCTGAGTTCAAATATGTAAGTGCAAAAATATCCGAAAGTAAACTTTCACTCAGAAGCCCAGATTTAAGTAATTTTTTTTGCGGAAGCTTTACATGAATAATAAAATTATTTATTTATATAATAAACTGAAGAATTGGGAACAAGTACCATAACTAAGTATGATTACTTTCTCATCACCAATGGCACAAATTTTAAAATAATAATATAATCAATTGGTAAAGATATGGCAATGGTTCTATGCATTCAACACACTTATGTCAGTACAACTTAAGTACGGCTTGCCGACTTAACTACGTGCTAAGGCAAATTGTATTATGCTAAACATTTACAGTTAAATATTTACTTTTGTCTTGACTTGAATGACCCCTTTTAATCCTCTAGATTTTTATTGATTTGTTGCAGGGTTGCTATTCCAGTTATAATAACAATGTTTCAAGTTACAATTAAAACTTGTTAATATGACAGATATAATCTCGGTATTCTAAATAATTTGGTCAAGTTTAAAATCGAACTAAACGCCTTTTTAAAGAATATTATTTAAATGATAGTTACTAATCATTTAGCATGCAGTCTTAGTATTGTTTGTAGAAATCAGCGATCGAAAAGCATAGGTGATTGGTGTACACCATAGAAGCGGATAGCAATTTTTTATTATTATAAATTTATTACTACTAGCCAACATCTTTATTAAATCAGATAATAAAGAAATAAAATAATAAGAAATTAAGAATGCATGTCTTGGTTCGATTAAAAAATATACTTATGTTCAAAAAAGTCCTTGATATGTTAACAGTTATAATATTGTTTTTTCAAAATATATTACAAAGTTCATAAGAGGAAGTGACAGTATGTAGTAAGTAGTACTTTCTATCAAGTAGAAACAAATAATTTTAAAAACAAACGGAAATCAGTTGTTTTACTAAAAAAAATCAAATAATTACTTTTGGTTCTATGTACCGATAGTACATACGCTAAAAGTACAGTTATTCTTTCTTGTTAAAATATTTCTTTGTGCTTATAATTGGATAGATTGTCATTAAATTTATTACGGTTGAAGAAAATTTTCAAAATTAATTATTAGATTTTTTAATGATGTATGAAGTTATTTGGTCAAAAGTGGTCTCAATAAACATTTTTTGCAGTAAATTGCCAAATAAAAATATGTTTTCAGATTTAGATACATTTTTATGTTTTTTTAAGTAAATGAGTTCGAAGAAAACAAAATCGTTAAAAGCACATACTGTCATAACCCCTTTCTTGCTTCCTCTTTCTCTATGTATTATTTAGTTTAGGTTCCTGAAAATATTATTTTATTATTTGTTTAGCTACAAAATGTACCTATCTAATTAAAAATATGATCAGTTAAATCAATTTATAATCAATAGTTATTATTTATTAAGTATAGATTCATGTTTGTGACTCAAGTGTATACTACTTATTGGCAGAGCAGGTAAATCACTTAATTTTCTCCAGACTTAAGTAAATCTGCTTCATCATTGTTTGTTATGTCTTAGGTACTGAATAAAAGGAAAAAAATAATCTCTCTTACTATTCCTTTCTATTTACTTTTTTAATTGTTTGTTTTAATAACAGTTTTTAGCAATGACATACCCATCGATTGTTTATTTTTTAAATAGAAATTGGCTGATCTGGAGTACATTTCTAAACTAATGTTTTTGTTAAAAATATTTTGTGTGTGTAAATTACTTTCTTTAAATACCGAATTTGCTTTCTAATGCACAAATTTTAATTAAATTGATCCATTCGATTCGGTTTTCGATCTCCTTCATGGATTTGGCAGGTTCCTTACAAAGAAATACTCTAGTCACGATATGGCGATAGTTGAACCTTTCAAAAAGCTTAATAAGTTTGACAATTAGTTAAAATTATTGTATAGTTTTACTATTTGTATTGGTGTATAAAAAATATTTGTTACTACATAGTCCTGAAATATTCACTGAAATATGCGACGAAAATTAAAAATTATAAATGTAATCGAAGAAGTGAATAATATTTTTTATAGTAGTCAAGATTAATCAAATTGGTGCGAGTTAGTTCATTGCTACTACTGCAAGAATTTTACTACATATACAAGTAGTGTATTTATAATTGAACTAGGTATTTAATTATGAAGAGTAGAAATTAATAGCGATTATATAGTTATAGAAACTGTATATAAACTTTCCTTATTAGTTCAATGTCCTGTTGTATGGTGTTTGTAAATTTTGGAGTATTCTATTGATATTAGCTTCAAATTATATATTTTTGAACATGATATAAAAAATCTAATGGGCTGATATTCAAGTTTAAGATGAACATATCGATTAATAAATGGTTACGAATATAATTAAAGCATAGTAAAACCTACCTTATAAGTAATGTGTTTGTAATTAAAAAAATAGTTAAACGACAAAAAAATGTGTTTTTATCAAGAAAATACTTTGAATATAGGGGTATAAGGGAAAATATACTTCAAGTGTGTACCATATGTAGATGGAATTTACATATAGATATTGTAATATTTTGCTAAACTATACGAAATTATTAATGTTGTTAACAAAGTGATTAATTATTGAATTTTGAAATAAAGATTTACGAAATCACACAGATATAATTCATTTGAAATGATACTTTTCTCAGTCTCGATATCATAATGTTATTGGTACCAAGACTGATATTATCTTAAATAAATAAAATATAATACAAATATAATAAGTCTCGTCCAAAGTCACACTGAGATTTTTGGTTTTATGTAACAGGTTAATAATAATTAGTAAAAATTGAGTATTTGATATTATTCTTTAAATGAATTTTTGTAGTATTATAAAATACATATATTTACTAAGATCTATTATTTAATTATGTTTTCTCAATTATTCATAAAAATAAATGGATAAAGTATAATTTATAAAAAAGTTAAATAAATAAGAACGTTAAGACGCTCTCTAAATGGGTCTAACGACTCGAAGTTCACACATGAAAGAGATTTCATCGGTTTGGTCGTGTACGAAATGAGTTTTAGACGAAAACGCTTTATTTTTTATGAGACCAGACTGAGACGAGACTGCTTTCATTTTCACGAAACGAGACTGTCAATTATTAAATTCGAGTTTGAGACGGGACTTCAGTTCCAAAATCGATAAATATTTGATTTATTTTCTATTAATAAAGAAAACATTTTTATATCTTACATTTGATTACATAAAATTTTTACAACATATATGCTTGTAAAAACATCATTTCTTTCGACTTTTATTGTATGTTCTGTGCTCTTGACTGTTAAGTGTTTATTGTTTTTCAACGACTCATATAAACAATATAAATACGAAATTTATTGTTTCTTCTTCAATTCCGGATCTAAACAGATAACAGACTATATAACTGACGACAATAAGGATATTGTTAATAACAATAGATAAAACAATTACTGTTAATCACTATTTATAGCATAATTAAAACTTTCATATGCTGTAATATTGTTTCTGTTGCAAATTGAATAGTTAATATAAATTATATTATAATAAATATAATGAAAACGTTTTTTTTAATATTAATTAATTTGCATCGAAATAATTTATCTTTATCATTCATTAAAATCACCGAACACAGGCAGCTAACTATTATATTGAATTAAAACAGTAATTAGTATCAGTAAAATCGGAGATACAAAAATATTTTTCAATTTCTTTGTTAGTAATGCTAACAATTCCCTATTGTTATTTGTCTAACTCAGCTGAAAGAGACGTCAAAAATGAGATAGTAACTTAAAAAAGTATTATTTAAAAAAAATGGGGGTGCTCATTTCAGTTTTCGCCAGAGGCGCAATGGTCTCTATAGTTACAACTGTATTTATTTTATTTTATGATAATTTATCAAAGGAGATAATTTAAAAAAGTAATTTTTATTATATAATATAATTTTAGCTATCATTAAAATCACTAAAGACATTATTGCAAATCTGTGTAAATGTGTTAATATGTCATACTTATAGGTATTGTTACTTTGTAATTTGCCGTCGTGAGTAAAGGTACATAGTATCATAGTATCATATTGAAGAGATTCAAGTACCGTATATCTTCGTTCATTATAATTGAATTATATTTTAATTATTTTTAGAATCGATGTGAACATACATGTGTTGGGTTTAAAGTTTTCTTGATGTTTAAAAAAATGCATTGTTTTAATAAATTAAAATATAGGGACCACCCGTTAATTACGTCAGACATTGGAGGGAGGGGGTTCATGAAACCTTACGAATCCATACATAGGGGAGAGGTTCAAAACGTTACTTACGTACATACGTAAGGTGTATCGTCTAATTATTTTTTTAATACGTTAATTGAAGACTTACTTAACCTTTCCTTATATAAGGAGGAGGTAGTCCAAATTTTCGAAAATCATCCTTACGTAATTACGCTTTAAATTTAATTATGTATCCAACTATGTTAGCCCAACTGTCACATTTTTGTTAATTTATTTTTAATATCGGGCACAAGAAGTGCAACAGATGATCTATAAACTGCATTATTTATACTTTCCTCTTACCAAATGTTCGGGTTAATGCGCTGGACACGAACCCATGATCTGGGCGCAACCTTGGCACAGTTTCAAGTACCATGGTTCCCTTCACCTCTCTGCCCATTGCACTTGAAATAAATATCTAATTATCGTATAACTGAACACAGAGGTCCAGTTAATGAATGTTTTTTTATCTGATGGGAGCCGTTGTTTACACGCATGATTTTGTTATTTTGATTGTATTTAGATTTTTCAAATGCAGAATTGGAAAGTTTAAATGAAGATGTTTTTTTTATCTTCAAAGATTTTTAATTTTCTAATAATATTTTAATAATATGATATGAAATATGTAAATTATTTTGTACTATTTATTATTAGATATTTATAATATTGATAGCTATTTTATAATATTTAAAAAGTTTGTTTTGCGTGAAAACTTCTATCGTATGTAAATGATTTTAAAAATGAAGGCCATTTCAGTTCATCTGTACTTAAAAATCAAATTTAAAGAAGATATATTTTTATGATCGACAATAATAAAGTTGATGTACATTCAATTCTATTTTTATTCAATTCTATTAATAAGTGACTGAAAAATGTAGATTCAAATATTCAAAATATTTAAAAAATCTGGGGGTTAATTTCAGGGGGTAAATTGAGAAATGGAAAAAAAATCATGGGCATTGTGTATGGTGTCAAAAAAGCTTATAGTAGCATAAATATTAAAAAAAAAATTCATACAAAAATATTTTTCGGGGAAGATACTTAAAAATTTTTACTCCCCCCCCCCCTTCTAATCAAAAGGATTGCTCAGAAAAAATCTGAAGGAATCATGAAGATTGAGAATTAGGTGTAGATTGGGCTAAAATTACAGAATTGAAATTTCTAGTGCGATCGTTTGTTATAAACTATTTATTTGTTTATTTCCTTATAATATTTCTCACGATGTAAAGAACAACTTTTGTGCATGCACGTTTTTTAAAATGTTCAATAAGTGGGGGGCTGATGGTATGGAACACTATAAGTATAACATCACAAGTTTAGTTGGCCACCCCTGCAGTTTATATTAAAATATACAGTAGAAACCGATTATAACGACTCCGGTTAATATATCGAACCGGTTTTAACGACTCAAAATAAAAGTCCAACTGAATCCCATATAATTGTATTATTACCGGTTATTACTATTGGCTTTTACGACCTAATTTGACCGGTCCCTTCGATGTTGTTATACACAGTTTCTACTGTACTTCCACTTACCTATAGTAAATAACATAACGTATGGTTCAGATACAGTTTTTGAAAATATTTTTTTATTATACCATGTACCACTTATTTTTCATGAATTATATACATATGTAGGCGTGGTCAGATTTATTGAATTATAACAGAAAACATACCTAATTAATAACAATGAATGAAAAAAAAGTAATATTTGTTGGTAGATATAAAATTGTACTACAAAAAATAATGGTTGACGCATCAAGTTTTTAGTATCATTTTATGTTTTATGAATGCTCTAGATTTGTAAAAAAAAATACAGTTGTACACAAAAACAATAACAACCAGTTATAATGAAATAATACATTTTTATTAATGTCATATTTTAAATATATCTAATGTAAATTTTTAGAGATATTGGAAAATAGTGTTTTTTAAATAAAAAAAATTAATATCTTCACTGATCCATGTAAAAAATAATGAACAAAACAAGAAAAAGATCTGTAAAAACATATTTTCACGCATTGCATGTGCACTCATCTATGTAAATGCATGTATGTTAATTTATGATTTTTTATCAGTGTCGTTGGATGCGAATGGTGAAATATGTAAAAAAAGTAAGTAATAGTTTCTAATAGAAGTTAAAAACTGATTTTTCGGACTTTGGTACACGTTGTCGCATTATTTTTATCGACGTTTCGTCTCTCATGTCGGTGTCTTCTTCAGAAGTGTTTCTGAAAGCCTATATACAGAAGAAAAAAAACTAATAGAAATTAAAAAAAAATAGTAACATAGTTTTTTGGGAATTGAGTTCAACCAATTCCGCTTTGTAATAAAAATAATAATAAATTATTAAAACAATACTCGGGAGAAAGTAACGGTAAATGGAAATCAAACATCTGATGAAACAGATTAAATGCAACGGAAATAAATGCAGTTTATAAATGCATATCCGCATTATACACATTCACACACATACACACACACACACACATGTTCACATGTACATATTTGAACGAGTTATTTTTCTGGGTGATTGATTAAGAATGTCACATTATTCTGTTTTCCTATATATGTATTATTATTTTTTAAATTTATTTTTCAATTACTTTTTCTCATTTATTAAATACTTCAAAGAATATCCGTGAAAATGAAATAGGTACCTTACTGTTTGGTTTTTTCATTGTTATTTTCTTATTGTTTTTTTTTTAAATTTTTTCGAATTCGATATTTTGATGGAAATATCCATTTTGACTCATCCTAGCTTTTCCGACAGCTCTTTTGTATTTGTTTTGTGTACTGCATGCGTCAGAGTCTGCTCATTTATTCATCTTTTTGCAAACTAGACAACACAAAACATTAGAAATAATAAATAGTCAAGTTTACCATACATCACATTTTAACATTATAAATTATATAGACCTTGACACGACAAGAAAAAATGTACCGATAAAAACCGCAAATTTAGGTTGTCTTCAAAAACCACAGAAATATATGTTTTGGTTAGATCAATCTTTATGATATAAAATGGCATAAAAACTGAACATTGTTGAAAATGAGTGACCGGAATATATAATACAATTTCTATTGCGTACATAAATTTTCTCTTTATTGAAATATAAGAAAATTTAAATAAAAAATTTGAATTCAAATTATATTATTTTTTGTATTTTATGTTTTTGCGCGCTTTCTAACAAAGAAAAAAAAATGAATAAGTTATAGACAGATTGCAGATAATCCCAAGTTGACTCCTTAATAAAGATATAATATAATTACAATCAGTTCCCAATGTGACTTACGATAAGTTCACAGTCAAATATTTCATTTAATTGTCAATAAATTGATAAACATTTTTATCTATACTATTTATAAAGGACTTCTCAATGACTTATTATTATAACTACGAAATTAATTATTATTTTTATATTGGCTCGCACCTTGGACATAAAGAATTCTTTTGGCAATTAAAAACACATTCAACAATTATGACAATTTTAGTTGATTAAAGATTTCTACGTAAAAAAAACCTTAAGGCATTTTTTTTGCTCATACGTTTGTAAGGAAATAGGTTAGTATATAAACAAGAAATATTAATTCTACCAGTTTTTTTTCTACTGATTAAGTAAACCTTAAATCATAATAAATAATATGCTACGTGAGAAACTCTCACAAACTCGATTTTGCAAGAAACAAGTGAAATCAATATTCATCGTTTAAAATTACGCAGGTGTCAATGTGTTTATTTTTTCGAGTCTTCTCCTTTAAGAGATAGAGGCAATGTTTAAATTTGAATAATATTACTAGTGAATTTATTTCTTATTAAACTTTTGTTTATATTTATTTGTTGTATTTTTGAAAATATTGAGGGGTTAATAAAAAATGTTTTGTGTGTGTGCATTTTTACATATAATGTAATTTAAATTTTAAACTTGTCTTTACTCTTAAATAAGAGATAGTATTGAAGAATTTTACGCTATTGATTCAACTACATATTAAAATATTAATAAGAAAAAAAAATTACGAGATAATAAGAAGCTCAATTCAAAATCCTGAAATAATTCTTTGCTAACATTTCATGGTTATAATGGAGCTTGTTAAAATATTTTTTTAGTTATTTAAAAAATGGACGTATCTACGCTTAATATTTTTTCGAGAAATTTTCCGAATCGCGAAAAAAAATTATTTTTCTATTACAATGAAACCTTCTTGCTTACCAAAAAAAAAAAAAATTGTTAAAGGATAATAATTTTTGCAAATTTACTTTACAAATAAGATTTATGTACATTATTTTACATACAAACTATCTATAAGAATCATTTTTGATGACGTTCTGATAAAACTTTTGTAAATCCCTGTTAACCAATTTCCATACTAACCAAAATCCCACTTATCCATAAACATGCAGTGTATGTGTGAATGTATATATTGTATACTTACATTATACATATGCATTTTTACCTTCTCAGTTTCAAGTTTATTTAGCTCCAGGCAGATGATGTCTGGCTGTTTAAAAATTTCACTTAAATTTCTTGAGAGAAAATATCCGATAGATTTAAAACTAATAAACTCATAATTATTATTTGTCTTTTGTATTAATACTACTACGTAATTTATTATCAAATAATAAATTGAGAATGTAGAAAAAGAGCAGTTATTTTTGTTAATGAAGTTTGTCCCTTTGTACAATATTGACTTAACGGATAGAACTTAAAAACAAACAGTTTAAATAAAATAAAATTATAATATTTACTTGAGTAAATATTGGCAGTAAATACCTAATTAAATATACCTATGTATGTATATACATATTTTTATTTTGTTATTTAGTATGGATATAGCACAGATATATATTTTTATTCTGTATTAAATATGTTTACTTCCTGATTTTTTTTCAATATCACTTGTTATTAAACTGAGTGAAAAATGCATTTGTATAGCTGTTGTGTTTTTTAAAGTTTGTATAAAAATACATGCATTTATTATCTAAGCCTTAAGAAACCAAAGTCTGGGAACCAGTCTGTCTATATTATACATACATATATGTATATTCATTGAAATCTGAATAAACTTTATATATAATTTTAAGTAAAATTAACTTCTTTCTGTGTCCGGCGTGGAGACTTCTTTGACATTTAAATATGGTAATTTTGTTTGTTCTTCAAGGCTGTCACGAACTTTGTCGAGGTCAAAGGTAGATCTCATGAAAAGCGTTCCAAGAATGTGCGTGAAGTTCATGAATATAACAAAATAATCAGATTTATTAATAAATAATAATAATTATATTTTATTGTTAACTTTTAATTCTTTAGCAGTATTTATGAAATAATATTAGTATATTACTAATAATAATAATTTGTTTGAAAATATTTAGTACATTAGACTTGTTGTAATTGTTTATGGTATGGTTAATAATTTACTTGAATATTTTGTTACGTTTATGACAACATAGAAACAATTATTATTAAATAAATATTTAGGAAATTACAGATGTTGGTTAAAAAAAAATGACAATAATAAAATACACTAATAATGATAAATTTTGGCGATAATGGGATTTTTAGAAATTCTATTTTTATACTTAATTAATATTAAAATTTGGTATTAAATTAATATGCAAATATATAATATATTTTGTAGTATTACTCTCGTACCTACTAGTTTTTCAATGAGTTCTTATTTATATTATTTTTGATGAATAATTACCAAAAACATTCAAACTTTCGATTAAAATGTTATTTATTTTTTGTCGTGTAGAAGCGCGCAGCTATACGTGTAAATCCATATAGTGATAGAATAGTTTGTTGTGACTGCCATATTGCTCTGAGCGAGTACCCTACAGTAGACATATTGAGTATCATTCGATAGGTCTTGGTTTTATGTTATTTCTTTTTGGAGTTTCACCCTCTCCCCACTCTTAAGAGTTGGGAACTCTTTTGGTTCAGAAGTTATCAATGTTTTTCTTTAAAAAAATGCTTATTTTAAATATCTATGGGGAAATAAAATTTGTATTAGAAATGAGAGATATATGTATAAGGACGTACAACAGTAAATAAAAGTATGTAAAATGTCATCGATGAATTTAAATGACAACTGATATTTTTCAAATTTTAATGCATACAATATTCAGAAAAATATATTTTTAGTTTCATAATAATCGTAGCCCTTTATTATGATGAAGATTTTCTTTGAATTAATATGGGATTTATATATTATTTATGCCAATAAAGTTGGGTCTATCAAATTGTCAAAACTACGCGTGAATTTTTGGTCTTTTATTAATTTATGCGTTCTTTCAGTCACGTAGTGAGTGCTCACTGGTTGCTAGTATAACTGAATTATTATTTTAATTAATAATTTGTAGAGTTCAACAATTACCTAGATTTAAATCAATCATAGAACAATTAATTTAATCATAATATTTATCATCGATTGTGCCTACTTATAGAGAACTAATAACAGTTTATTATAAGTACAATGAACTGTGGAAAACAACTTTATTTTAATAAACTACTAATTTGTATTATTATGTAATTGAATTTAAATCGACGATCTTATTATGAAATCATGAATGTAATGAAAAAATCAAGTTCAATGATATGTACATTAGTAGTCAGATAAAAATGTGTATAAAATCATTTTACATGCAGATTATACAATCTGTAAATATTTATACCGCTGTAGGCTGTTGTTAATCTTGACAATAACTGAATGTTCTTGAAAAAGACACAATGTCAAGTACTGCGGTTTTTAATCTATACAAAAAAACGACAATTTGAGTGTTATTCATTTATGCACATGTATGTATGTATAAATGTTTATATATACGTGTTTGCAGGTAAAATACATACATATATGCCGATATGTTTACTTACAAACAGCATTGTTTAATTCGTTATTATTGGTGTTAAAAGGCCAGTTAAATGAGCAAAGTATGAGTATATTTTAGGGCGAATACTTATTTTGCCAAAAATCAAGTAAAAAAATACAGAGGTTTATTTTATTCACATCCTGTATATTTTTATACTGAATTGTATAGCAATAAATATTAAAATTTTATGCTAAATAAGTAGGTACTACGTGAAAAAATGTAGACTGCTTTTCGTCGACTTCTTTCGTTTTTAATGTTGTTTTCATATCTTATGTTAGATAAAATGAATGAATGAATATACCTACATAATTAAGTATTGTATAAACATTTAAATTTTTTTATTGAATTATGTATATTTTAAGACTTTATGTTAGTGTTTGGATATTTCTTTGTTTGTGATTTTTTAGCACTTCAATGATATCATAATAGTTTTCAATGTTAATACATCCTATATTTATTTATAGAGATGAAAAATATTTCTTTAATACTCTTAGGATTTACCTTAAGTGTGAACTTTTAAATTAGTTTTTATATTCCAGATATGCAACTTTTTAAACAAAAATACAGTTGATTGATTTCAATTAAATAATCAAAAATATTATTATTTTTTTGAGTAAATAAATCTCACTGTTTCCAAATATCAGAACTGTCTTTTTTATCCGATTTGAAAGGTCAAAATGTATATTTCTGTCAAAATATCTATAACATATAAATATAATAAAAGAAACAAGGATTTAAAAAGTTGTTTATATTTTTTATTGCTTTCACATGCAAAATTAAAAATCTGCTTTAGATATAGAAGTATACTAACACCTTCATATTTTATATTACAAAAATAAAAAAATAACTGAAATATATCAGTGTACTTTTGAATAAAATTAAAGTGAAAACTTGTATTTCTGGTGTGCGTTGACCCACTAACTCAATGTCTGGCGGTACAAATACCACTTGATCAAATTTACTGTGATATAAATTACATTGAATGTAACAACGTGTCTTCCAAAGCACCCTTGGATAACACGTTGTCTAACGTTCAGAAAACAGGTTCTGTTTGACTTCAAATAATGCATAGTACATACATAATATGTAATTATGTTTTCTAAATTCCTTTACATATATTAATAGTTATTGGTAATCTTTGATGTGTTTAGGGTTGTAGGTGTGTTAGTTGCATCTTTGTAAGCGTCGTTGACTTTACATCTAGAAATAGTGATTTATTCAGAAATAAAAGCTGAGGCAGGAAGATTTAACATGAAATAAAATGGTTATTTTGTGGAAGTAGATATTTGGAAGTTACTTTTTTCCAAATTATTGTGTATATTATATTATTATGACTTATTGTTAGGAATAGTCGGTATAAATAAGTAGGTATATTAATGAAATATTATCTTTAGGTCGGTATTTCCCCAAATTAACCTGTCAAAAATAACAAATTTGCACCTCGTGTTGGGTAAATTATCAATACCTACCTATACATATTGAAGATTTTTACTGTACACTCGTCGCTCCGAACAACATAGGCATCGGTAATTCAAAATCTCCTAACAACGTAGGCTTGAGGCATAGTTGGGCACAGTTAACCGAAAAGTTAACTTCGTTAATCGTTAATTCGTTAATAAAAAAGTAAACTTCGTTAATCGTTAAAGCGTTAAAATTCCGAAAATGTAACGGAAGTTAAAGTTAACCGTTAAAAGTTAACTATCCAAAATGTTTGGTGGGTTAACTTAAAAGTTAATCCGTTAAGCATTTTGTTAACTTCGTTAATTAAAGATTAACGAATTAACGAGTTAATGCCCACCTATGGCTACAGGGGCACCCACCTTTAACGTTAATTGGTGAATTTAAATTTCGCGCAGAAATATAGCCGCCACGGTAGTATTGTGGTAGGGATAGGGGAAGGTTGTTACATGGAGCGGTTGGTCAGTCGTTTCTCGGAGCGTACGTTAATAGGATGGTCGTGGTTTAGAGATTTGAGTGTATATTTATCAAAAGTTTTAAGTTCTGTGTCGGATCAACAAGCTGAAAAGGTATAGTTATCCAAAAACATAATAAATTAGTACCTCGTCATATAGTTTTTCAATTTATTCAATTATGTTCATTTAATGTAATTTTAGCTATGTTAAAAACCACCACTTATATTTAATAGTTCGTCTATAGACGAACTATTAAATAATACTATAAGTAATCCGTTTTCTAATATATTAGAAAACGGATTACTTTAAATGTTCAAAAACAATTTTAATTTTGTTGATTCCATAAATGTTTCTTTTTCCAATTTCGCTATGGAACACCTTTACGTTCATTGTCGAAAAATATATTTAAGTGCAAATATAAATACTTTTTTTTAATGTACTGATCACTTTTACGAAAGAAAAAACGACAATTCTTAGTACAAAAACTATCAAAAGTATTAAAATACTATAAAAATACAATGCCTATCAATGAAATAGAAAATGTCCATCAAATTATGTTTTTTTTGCTGCCATTATGCTAGTTTCAAAATATTACATGTGTAAATATTTATCGAAAAAAAAACTGGGGAAAGTGTACATTTTTTAAGTCGTCCCCACTTGTGGTATCATCGTTGACTTATTGAGAAGGCACAACTTCGATAACCACAAATATTTGAAGATACAATCGGCCCGTTGAATACAGGTCAGTGTTGTGTGCTAGTTAGGTGGAGTTGAAATTCGCCCAGGGCAATATAATTGTATTTGGTAGTTTTTCGATTCGTTTTTCAATGCGTGTTCATTCGCACGACTTGTTTTCGATGCTTTTACTTTTTTCTCGTTAAAACAATTTGTTTTCTTATTTTCTTCACAAATTTCATTTTATGCAGTCTGCGGCCAATTGCATTTTAATTATTATAATCAGGGAGTAGAATTGATTTGATTTCCTGAACCGGTTTTGTTCCGGTTAATTTTTAAATTTTTAATTTATTTCGATAACCGGTCTTCCGAATCGATTTTTTTTAAATTTTATTTTTGATTGTAAGGGGAGGGGAGGTAAAAATGATGAGAAAGAAATATTAATATGTGTATAATTGTAGATTTTTATTTTATTATTTTTGACAACAATAAATAAACAGAATTAATGAAAATTGTAAAGGAACATTTTTTTATAAATGATTAAAAATATTTGTTTTACTTATTATTTATTAAGTTTTGACAATAACTTATCAATTTTTGTTTAAAGTTGTCTTTGTGGGCACATACTTAGAATTGATAGTTTGTTAATTTTATTTTAATATTAAATAAATATATAAGAAATAGTTATTACTAATTATTATTATTATTATAACTAACTATATAATATGTATTTTTTTCAATTCTTATTACTGTTATTTTTTTCATATAGTAAAAATAAGAAATAAGGTATTAAAATACTTCAATAAAAAATTTTCCACATCAGTTTTTTTATTCGAGTTTGAATTTGACTCTCCATAATTATAATAATTTAATTATACCTACAGTGCCTTGTGATAACTGGGGGCTAACAAAGAACATTGACCCAAATCCTAAGTGTTCCGACCACTTGATTTTTTAAATCCCAGCTTCCCTGTATATGCAAACCTGCTATGGTCGGTCCACCAGCAACTTTCTAGCCTATCTTGTGTCTCCGCCGTAGTTTCCACTATGCAAACATATAAATTCATTAAATCTGCATAAATTGACATCACCTACTACCGATACATATTTTAATACTTAATAATAAAAAATGAAAACCTGTTGAACTATAAAATTATAAAGATACTTTAATTGGTGTTGCTTATTAAAAATATATTATAGTTTCTTATTACTGAAGAAAATATTTTGTCACACATTTCAGTGAAGTTTAAAATAAATAATATATCGTCTTTGAAAGTGTAATCGGAACATTACAGCCGTTCAATTTTCTAATTTTGATACCAAAATACTTTCTCGATTAGTGAAGTACTTTCAGAAAAAAGTTTAAGTTTTTTTTTTATTAACAATACAATGAAATAACTTTTCAAAATTGTTATTTAACTTCATCTAATTAAAAAATATGAGTTTTTTGTTTTTATTAATATGCGTATTATTTTATTCTGCCATTTAAAAATTAAGTCCTAAATCCGATTCATATTTTCTTCAAATTCTCTAAAACGTGACAATGATTAAAGAAGTGCCAGACATTCATTTTGGTTACTGAAACGGTGTCTTAACTGTCAAGGCTTAAGTTTTAATTTTGATTTTTTTTATTCGCATTATCGTAAAATTCCTAAATTGTTCCAATTTAATATTAATACTGCATACACACATTCCAAACTGCATTCTTAGAATAAAACATATAATATATTATTATAGATATAATTATAAAATATGATATTATGTTGTCAACATTGAACTGTATGTAAATCTATCAGAGAAACGATGACAAGTTTCTTTTTGCAAAAGTGGGAGACACATCTCAATCAACTGAGCATATCATTATCTGAAACTGTTAAGTCATTGGTATATCACCGCGATTTTCTCACATTTCGTATACATTTTGTTGGTAGATTTTGGAGTGTGTTTGTATATTTTTTTCAAATAAATCGATCGTACCCAAAACGTAGCGTAACATTATACTCATGAGCGCACTTTCACTTTCTCCACAAAAGAAAGCTTCGTGTTATTTGCACTGCAAAAAAAACCTAGACTCGGAATTAAAAATTAAAAATATTACTTTATGGCAGTGGTTCTTAACCGGTATTCCGTGAACTTGTCACAAGTAAAATTTCTAACAGGAAAAAGCGACTCCTTTTTTTTAAATTATTTCATTACATAAAATTAATATAATGTACTTAATATATGTATAATATATACATTTATTATTTGAATCAACGAATGAAATGAAGAAGTATTTTTGCCAACAAATGAATGTAAGGCGTACGTGCTAACGAATTTAAGGGGGATCTCATAGATCAATTGTCACAATATTATTTATTTATTGAAAATACAAAATAACACATAACTGAAAAACGAATATGTTTTTATATTAACTCTTTTGGGTACAATATGTACAGTCCTGTTAATGTTATGGTGGTATATGCCACCGGTAGAGCTGAAAGGGTTAAATGGCATTTAAAAATATTTTTATTTCTCAAGACCATTAATCCATATTCTAATATACAGGCTGATTCAGCACTGTCGTGCCAAACTTGAACAGTAGATTGAGAAAAATATTTTAAGCAAAAAATTTCCAATAAACATTTGTCCGGAAATTTTTCCTTAGGGAACTACAGGACTCCAAAGATTTTACTAAAAATGAGTTTTTATTTAATATCTAGAGAAACCTTTGTGATAGAATTACGAAATTTAGTATTTGGTTTAGTAATAATATGTGTTATCAATTTCTAATATTAACCAATTATATTTTAGACCGGGGTTGTATGGGGCCAGTGGGCCCATCGATTTTTATCTAGTATTTGTTTGTTCCTTAATTTTTTTTTCTGAGTTGGTGCTTTTATAAGATTATATGAAACAAAATACATAAAAACATACTTTGCTTGTTTATCATAGGATAAACCGTTTTTGAGAAATATCGATGGAAAAGAAAGCATGCAGAATTTAACATAATACGGATGCTTGAAATTACAAATAATAAATTTATATTCTTGTTCCATGATAAAAAATAAAACAAAAAGTTAATATAAATATACCTCCGAAAATGCATCCATATCAACAAATAGCCATTTTTAGTTTGTTTTTTAGTCATGTTAATAAAGTACATGTAACAGTGATAGAACTGGCTGTAGATCTTACAGGATTCATATTAGGAGGTTTATTTATATGAACTTTATGCTTACCTTTAATCATTGAAAAAGAATATAAATTTATTTTTTGTAATTTCAAGCATCCGTATTAAGTTAAATTCTGCATACTTTTTTTTCCATCGATATTTCTCAAAATCGGTTAATTCTATGATAAACAAGCAAAGTATGTTTTTGTGTATTTTGTGTCATATAATCTTATTGATATACCAACTCAGGAAAAAAATTAAGGAACAAACAAATACTAGATAAAAATCGATGGGCTCACTGGCCCCATACAGCCCTGGTCTAAAATATAATTAATTAATATTAAAAATCGATAACACATATTATTATTAAACTAAATACTAAATTTCATTATTCTATCACAAAGGGTTCTCTAGATATTAAATTTAAACTCATTTTTAGTAAAAACTTTGGAGGCCTGTAGTTCCCTAAGGATAAATTTCCGGACACATGTTTATTGGAAGTTTTTTGCTTAAAATATTTTTCTTAATCTACTGTTCAAGTTTGGCACGACAGTGCTGAATCATCCTGTATATGTGATTCAAAAATCGTAAAAGTGTTTTTGGGTATAGTACATATAATAATGAAGTTTCCTTACTTTTAATGTAAATAATTATCTGTATTAATTATAAACTATGTATATTTTAATGTAATTTTAATGATATTGGCTGAAAGTGTTTTGCGAAAGGTTTAGTATCACTGGTATATAGTTTAACGTTGTAGTAACGTAGAAATATCTGCCTTACATAGATTTAGCGGATTTTGTTAGTTTATTTCCGGAATATTTTATTGATTATGTAATTTTTAACTCAAAATATTAAATACTATTGTGATAAAAATAATTAATTTTTTCAAGTCTATAGGTTCTAGTTCTATATTAATGTTTCCCTATAGTTGTCAATTCATTGCATTATATTATAACATGTAGTCAAATATTTCGTATAAATAAATAAATACTATGTAAATTTTATCTACCAGACAAATAACGAAAACAAACATATAGCAATATAAAATTAAAAATAATTTTATCGTTCGCGGAAAATAGAAAAATATATATGAAGTATTCCGTAAGTGACAATTACATGTTTTCTTTACTAGTTATTGAAATCATAATACATTTAATTGTAAAAATAAAAATGGGTCAGATTGCTATAAATCGAAATTGAAAATACATTACCTACTAATAAAAATGATCAATAACCTTTTGATTAAATACAATAAATAGCAAATGCATATGTGTATAAAACATCATAAAAGTAATAATAGAAAACGAATCAATGCTAGGCGAAGTAATTAACGTTATTTTATTATGTGTACATATTTACTTTTTATTACTATATAGAAACATATAAACATTCAAACTTATTTACTTCTGTCACCATATGTTATGTCCATATAGGCTGTGAAAAATTATCTAATGCACTTAAATGAATATTTATTTTTTGTTAATAAATTTTACAAGAGAAGGTAGTGCAAAAATTAAAATGATTATAATGCTTTATATATTATTTATATCCGATGGAAGTTCAAAGTTAATGTAAACACATAATGAAAATAAAAATAAGAAACATTTTAGAAAGTATTTGAATACTATCAGGTTTAATGAAGGCGAGTATATATTATTAATTATTTATTATTGAAATATGTATAATACCTAATACTGTCGTTTTCTAACGAAAAGTGTATTACTTCATTTATAAATTTAAAAATAAAAAAAATTATGTGACGGTGAACCTACTGAAGATATCTTCCGGGTAACTATGGGAATAATGATTTTCAATATTGCTTTACAATGTTCCTTACTGCGAATTACCACATTGTGAACTGCGCTGGCGAAATTAGTTCTATTATAAAAAAAAATTGTCAAGACATACACCAGTGTATGCCATAAGGGTTCCGAAGTATATACTTGGACTGTTTTGAGCAATTTACAGGTGCATTTTTGAGTTAAAAATAAATATAAAAATAGGATCATATTCTATTAATTCAGATCTACATTTAGACACCCCACAAGCCTAGATTCCATGACGCCCCTTCCTATTTTTTCAAAATTTGAAATGATATTGATGATTTTAGTATTTGTCGTTACTAGTTTTATAAAAACCCCATTACCAATTTTTTTTCAGATTTTGAAATTTTTTTGCTTGGAGCCCCCTGTAGGCGCCATTTTTAATTTAGAAAAAAAATAAAAAATAGTGTCATATTCTACTCACGGAGATCTACATTTTGACATCCCACACGACTTGGAATACATTTTTTTTGTTTTTTTGAATTTGCTTTAAAGCCCCCTGCAGGCGCCATTTTTGATTTATAAAAAAATAAGAATAAGGATTAAATTACACTAGCTTGGTTACACATTTTGATGTGCCACTTGCCTTGGTATAAACCTGTCTTTAGCTTCTTAGCACCCCCCTAAAAAAATATTTTTCCAAAATATTTGTACATATTTTACTAGAGGGTGTCATTTTACATATTCAGTAAAAATTTCAAGGTTCTGGCTTATATAGTTTACGAGCTTTGAGTGAAAAGGACAGACAGACGGACGGGCGGACGACAAAGTGAGATTAAAAGGGTTTCTTCGGAACCCTAAAAATAGCTATATAAATATATAGGAAATTTGAGAAGTAAGAGTTCATATCTACCGGGTCCATTTTTTATAAAAATATTTATTTTTATAAAATAAATTACTCCCAACGTCACCTATCAGGTCCAAAAAAAATCGATAGATACGTCCAGTGGTATAGGCGTGATGACGTCACATACATACATATGCACCAACTTTTTTATATATTAAGATAAAGGTATTGTACTTTATCGGTCATAGATGTATTTCGTATAGACTCGTAGCATTCCAGCGTGTCACACTGGTTTGTAAGCTCTGGTAAATCACGTCACGATTATCAGTCGTGTGAATTATCGATCATGGACTTTCTATGCACATAATTTTATTACAATATACAATAGTAATTTAAAATAGTAGAGAAATTAATTCAAGATGGATCTTTGTGTAATATAAAATCTCTGTAATGCATTTCGTAAGGCCAAAAAAATACATATGGTCATGGGATATTGTATTACAAAAAATACTGGAAAGAATCGTTGTTTTTAACATTATTTTTCCATGGCGTATTTGTAAGTTATTCTTTATAAAATCTGTAAATAAAATTAATAAAAATGTTATTTTATCTTCCGACTCCTTCGTGACGTTTGACCCACTCTGTATTTTCAATAAAATATATTTTTTTAAATGTTACTGGGTTACGTGAAATTGTATTATACGAATAATACTTATAAAAGATTCCATGTCCAGGTTTTAATGATAGAGTGGTTATCAAATAATATAGAATGACCTATAGTTGTAAAAAGTTCACATACATATATGTATATAAAGTGAGTTTCGAAACAATTGAGATTAGAAACAATAAATCAATACTCGTAAATATTTAAGACTTCATTTAATGTTTTATCAGATAACAATTTAATTCATAAGAAGGAAAATAAAAGCTAGAATTGTAAAATTATAGATAAACATAAGTACATTTAAAATATTGACTTTGTATATAGTAAATAATTTTATTAAATTTTAACTAACAATGTTTTAACATCATGCAAAATAATTAGACATTTCCGTATACATAATACATTAAAAAAATTGAAAACAATACAATAACAAATCAATACCAACAGCACATAGAAGTGTATGAGCTAAAAAAGTGGATTATCCAGTCTATGCCATTTTAATAAATAATATAAAATTAGCGCTGAAGATATAAACTACATATCTGCAGTGTTTTCTTGAAATTACATCACCAATAACCTTAAAAATAGGACCAAGGATGCTGACATTAATATATAAAAAAAATTCCAATTTATTTAAGTTTTTTGTAAAACTGTAAATAATAAAACAGTTGTAGATAAAAAAAATTCAAAGATAACTGTAATAATTAAATAATAAATTTATTTTCAAAAATATTTAACTTCCATTTAACGAAAATATTTTTTTTAATAAATTGTAGCACCTCATTTCTTTTCTTATAGATATTTCATTCAATTTGCAATTGTGGTTAATGATTAATCAATCACTTCTTGTAGCAAATTTTGCCTTTTACAATATTAAAACACCCCATAAGTCCTGCTTTTGAAATTTATTTATTTATTTATTTTTATCTCTAAGTGAAATATTTTTAAAATAAATTTTATTTTTTTATTTATTATAAGTAAGCTTTGATTTTTTTAGACACCATATTGATAATATATACATAGGTCAAATATATTTGTTATAATTGTATATTTAACCTAAAACCATCATCCATGTTTATTATATGGTAAAATATTACATTGAAGATGAAAAAGAATATTTAAAAACAATCGACTGGAAGGTCATGCAATTTCAGATTTTTTTCAATCCAACAGTCGAATTTTTTCAAATATTCTGGACTCATTTCAGTTTTATGCGATCCGATTTTACCATTTCTAATAAAACCTCCATCATTGGGAATAATTCCACAGTCTCTTCTTGGTTTTAAAAACCATTCAAAATTGGTAGCAGGATTCTTTTGCATCGAATCAAAACTCAAATGATCGATTAGTTTTTGTTTATCAGCTTCTGATAATTTTTTCTCTAAAAACCGGGAAACTCGTTCAATTACTTTTTTTAAATCGGTTTTCATTTGTTCGTAAGTTATGTATAAAACATTCGGTTCATTTCTACGGTTCCAAAAGTCACTGATATGTTTCCAGTATGGAGAATAGAGGAGTCTGTCATTTAAAAACAGTTCGCAGAAGACGTCAAAGTTTCCAGTAAACCCGTGGGTTAATGTCGCGTGATGAAAATAGGAAACACAGACATCTTTTGGGTTGCGTGCAATGTAAACTATCTGTAAGATGAAAAAAAAACTAAAATAATTAATTATATTTTTTATAGACATCACAGTTGTTTCGACAGTTGATGCAATGCGAAAACCATTTATTTATATTCTAATGACAGCTAAAAGGAATATTTATGTATGTGAAATTAAAAATTAAAAAAGGACTTTTACCTCTTGTGTACTTTTGTCCTGTGTAAACCTTTGACCTAGACCAATGGGTTTCATAATAAGTAATCTATCAATAATGTAATCAGTGTCATGAATAATTATTAAGAAGAAATGTTTTTGTCAACTATATATACTTCAAGTTATAATATATTGACATGGTATCTATTGTAGTTAGTTCAAAAACTGATATACTTCGTATTTTTTTCTGAAATAAAATTAAACTATGGGTATACATTATTTTACATGGCCAGGGGTGAATATCATTGGATATATTTAACTAACTGTCCGTTTGTGGCTTCGCCTGCGTTGGACTATGAATAATGATATTGTTTATAAAATCCAAATATCATTATTTAGACCGAAACAATTTTTTAAGCTTATATTGGGATATATTTATGTTCGGTATTATAAAAAATTTGCTCTAGAGAAAAAGATAAACTAACACTATTTGCGGAGTATTAAATAAAAATGATCATCTACTGACAGTTCTAATCAATGGTATAGTATATATGAATGGCATTGACGCATGCACGTAAAATCAATGATGGCAACTGTATGTGATAAAATGCATAGCATTTTCATTATATTATACATTTACTATCATTTTTATAAAATCCCGAGTAAACGAATGTTGATTTAAAACCTCGCAGATAGGAAATTTCTTATAGTATCCGATAAAAAAACACACACACATTTTACCGTTTTAGGGATTGAATTCTTAGTCGGTGCTTACGTCATAAAAGAAAGACAACCCTAAAATTTCACGATTCTAGATCTAGGAGTTTGGGCTGGGTGTTGATGATTACATTCTTACAGAAGATTAAAAAACAATTTAACACTGTCAGTTTATTTATATTAAATAATATTAATGCAAATATATTTCTATGCAACTGTATATAAATAGTTTTTTCTTGGCATTTTTTGATGTTACATCCACAATGGAAATATGAAAAGGAAAACTAGTTTTTACAAGATCAAGATTCCAATTATTCATAATTCCGCTTTTTTATGATACAAACATTTCTAAATTTCGTAATTTTTGTGTGAATAAAAATAGTATTTTCAATAATATATTTTGTTTATGTTTTTAATGCACATGTTATGTTTACTGTTATGAACATTAAAATTGAATATACGATATTACAACGTCAATTCCAGAACGAGATTGAGAAAAGTATTTTTTATTCTATACCTATATATTAATATCCTTAAAACTAGGTTGTGAGATAAAATATGTTATCTAACAATTTAATCAAAAATATTTCTTTTCAACAAAATGAAGAAATAAAATATCAACTATAGTACAATACAAATTTATTTTATGAATAGTAAACAACAAATGTAAAAATATTTGTAGGCAAATATTTAATTTAAATATTACATATCATATTTGTTTATACATTTTTTCCAGAATTGATTGTGCAAACTCGAATATTAAATTAATTTACTAGGATTTAAAAAAAATTAATTACCTTTGGTTTTACATCACCATTTCTTATTTGTTTTGGTAACAAATCCCAAGGAAGATGGGTGTTAATGAATCTTGGTGAAGGTTGTTCTGCAGTCGCTCTCACGGAATCCGTATCATAAATTGTTAGTTTTAATTTTGGATACATTTCTAGTAATTTATCGTTGTTAAAGAAACATGATAATCTAGAAAATAAAAAAGAAACATTACAGCTGCGATTATAATAATTTTTCAGATGACATATTTTGTTGTATGTAATTTATTATTGAAGTTTTTTACAATAAATAATGGATCCAAAATCTATGATTCTTTTTTTAAAAATTTCTGTTTTAGAGTATAAAGTATAATAAAATAAAGTTCTTTTTCTAGCTATGATATAATACCTACCTAGTTTTAATTTCAATAAATAAACTAAATGATACTCACTCTAAAAATGGTATTCTCGAACTTAACGTTTCCTTGCTGCGTTCATAATCTAAATCATTTCCAATCATCCAAACCATTTCTCGAGTCCATGTTGTTCCTAAATTAAAAATATTTTTTAATTGTGTAAATTTAATTCGAAATTTAGTGACTGAGGGTCAAAATCTTCATGTGGCAAAAGTCCTTATTTTAAACCTCACAAAAAGAGCAGTATACATTTTGCAAAGTCATTACAAAAGAGACGCAATTATTTACACATTATATTAGTTGTCGTAATTGGCGTTGTGCTGTGATATTTACAAAAAAATATACAATGATAAAAACTTATTTTGTTAGATTTAATGTCATTTATAAAGAATATTGTAAAAAGGATTTTAGGCTAAATAGAAAATGATTAAATTTTAATCACAATATTGTTCACTTGTTTGTACTCTATAGAATATACTTATATCGGAAAATGTAAATTAGACTGAAAGATCTATATAAAAAATAACTTCAATATACACGTAACAAAATATAAATTGAACTAATAATTATTAAATATTTTTTTTATCACTTGACTGATCCAAATAAATAGTTATTGTATTTTTTTAAATTACTAAAATTATTTTTAAATTACCTGATTTTTGGTATGATATAACCCATACATCATCATTCTTCACTTCAAAATTATCAATATTATCTACATATTTAGAATAATATACAGGTAAAAAGCATTTAGATTTTCCGTAGTAATTGTACCCTTGAATGTATTCATGGACACTGTGTTTGTAAACTAATTCATCAACATAACTATCTTGTGACGAAACTGGAGTACATTCAATAGACATTTTTAAACTTAATTTTTTTTAATTAATACAAAAAAATTATTCTTCTGTATCATAAAAGAAATAAGTAGAAATGTTTTTAAATCTTGTATTTATATTATTCACTGGGTATCATAGGCGTCTGTATTTAAAGATAAGGATTAACACGCCCATTTGTAGTCTATTTTTCCTTTGTTTAATTTTTGTTCGGTTACAATCATATCAGCTTAAACGGTTGCACTTATTCTGATCAAATAAAAACTAAAATGATCCTTTGAATATTTGTAAGTGTCATATGCGCTGTGAAACTGAGAAATTTGCCAAGTAACATAAAACAGATTTATGTCCAGTATTATAAAGAATTTGCTTAAGTGCAAAAGCAAATTAGTTTCCAGCTAACGCTATTTGCTAGGTATTAAATATAAATGAAATCGTAAATGTGATAACCTTGATGCATACCCGATAGAAATCAGCGACTTAAAATAAGTGCTGCCAAGTGTACCTCATAAAATGCATAGCATTTACATTATTATACATTTTTTACCACTGCTTTAAAATATCGAGCAATTTCATAACAATTTGACACCTAGCATATAGCGTTAGCTGGAAGTTAATTTGCTTTTGCACGCAAGTTGATTCTTTATATTACCGAGTATTAATAAAAATAAGTCTGAAAACAATTTGAATTGAGTAAAATCGAACATAAAATAAAGAACGAAACTTAGAAAATTGAGTAGGATGTCAATTCCGGAGACCGTACCTCTGAATAACTAGAATGCACACATTTTGCCTGCCTACGAAGTATATTATTCAAAAGTACTAAATTTACTCGATTAACATTGTAAATTATAAAAATATAAAAAATATAACTTTTAAGAAAAGTTATTGCATTCCATAAATTAGGTAGGTACCTAGTAGGTAATGGAATTTATTTGAGTTTTAAAAACTGAATTTTTATTTTCAAAGTAAAAGTAAGACTTATTAACACCTAAGAGTATTTTTTGTGGACGCCCATGTCGACTATAGATAAGATACAATACATATATGTAATTTTTCTACTATAATGAATAGAAATTAATTAGTGCAAGATTGTCCAACATGTATAATAATTAATAATGTATATAAATATAAAATTATCAATTTAATTTGTCTTTATGTGTGCACTGCGTGTGTATCTAATATCATTTTTATTTAGTACACCTATACGATAAAATTTAATCGCACCTATTATATTCTTGATAATTTCCGATCATTTTACAGACAATAGTTAAATGTTCATTATTAACTATTGTTAATAATTATATTTAATTGTTTTTTAAATACACAAATTAGTATTAATTTTATTTTTTACTTCTAAGTAATAGATAATATTATGATGTTTAATAAACAAAATATATAAAATAATCAATAATATAACATATTATGTTTTTTGTTTTCCACTTTTGAAGAAATCTGGTAATTGAATGTTAAAAGTCAGCAAGTCAATTTTGAAGAGCACCGTTGTTGTAAATGGAAATTCCACCGAGATAAGAGAGCAGAAAAGATCAAAATTTGATGGAGAACTGAGCGAATGTGAAATAACCTTCCAACCGAGTTCTTGATTAGCTAATATTAGCAGCATGCAAAAATAAAACCTTAATTCTTCCCGATTTTTGAACTTTGCTCATGAAATATAATGGTTGATTGTTTACAATTCACCATATTTGCCAATTTCCGAATCGAAACGTTGATCATTGTGAATTAAATTAATTAACGTTTTTAAACGTAATTAAAAGTTCGATCATGACCCTCTTAAACTTGGAGAATCATTCATGTCAAAACAGTCCTCTTTATTTTCATAATGTAGGCTGAATGGCAAAATATATAAATACAAACTTCTCGAATCTAAGTAGTTTTTCGATTTTATGATAATAAGATCAATTATTACATTTTAATTAATTACACTTCTGAACTAGATTCCATAAGTTCTCAATAACACATATATACCTTAATTCTACATATATGTACGTTAAAGTTACTTATTTTATATATGAAGAATACATTATACATATGTATAAGAATAATTAACGTTAAAAACAGTTAATGAGAACGAAAAACATAACCAAGCAATTTATTAAGACAGTTACATTATGTTTTTGACAAAAATCGCATTATCTTCATAAAACAAATTCTCAGAACTGTTAAGACACCGTTTACAAGATGCAAAATAAACCTGACTTTCTTAAGTAACTGTTAAGATGCTGTATCTCCTGATATATTTTAATGGATGCACTTTTAAGATAGCATTAACTGAACTATAACCATTTATTTGTACATTGTATGAATGTTTTTTACATGACTTATCTTTATTATTTTATGTATGATTTAATTTGTATGATATTATGTACTTTTGTAATAAATTGGTTTTTAAGGTGTTGATTGTTGAGAGATATCATTTTCATATGATACGTGATTCACTAATTTGTAAATAGTGGAGGTATTGGAAGTACTGAGAGCAGTGCCGGATTTAGACTTTGTGATGCCCTAACCACTAATTATCCCAAGTCTCTTTTAGCAATAATTAATTCTGACGACCTTTTTTAACTTTCATAGTCAGTCTGATGGATAAATTGTATACGTTGAGTTTACTTACAACACCTACTGATGTATTTTATGTAAATAATAAGAACACTTTACAAAAGCCGGACATACCTGACTTAAGCTACAATATTCAGAAACTTTCATTAAAATAAGGTCAGCGAGCTTAAAAAATAATGGATTTTATTAAATTCATATAATTATAGATGTGCAATTCACGAATGATTATTTTTTTATGGCTGTGTTATTTTACTTAACTGATTCGAGTCACTAAAAAACTAATTTCTCCCATCTATATTTATATAAGTTACCTAAATCATTGTAATAAAATACATATTACGAACTCTTCATACCCAACCCTGTAAGACGTGGAAATTTTTTATTTTATTTAATTATGAGTAAATATATTTTTCACTACATAAATATTATATGTACTTGCATTTATGGAAAATAAGTTTTGTAATATGTTATCTGTTAAGTAAATAAATAACGTTTTAATCTCATATTAATACGTCAAAATTAAAATGTTTAAAAATGTATGTACACTGTTTTTAAACATTAAACATGTATGTTTGTCTCATTAGAGGTCAGGGATTTATAATTATTTTTCTGTGTGTTAATTGACGATACACTTATTCAGAAATAACATGATTAGCTCCCCAATACTATTTGTAAGGGTGGTAATAATATTATACTACACTACTAATATAACGTTATCTACTATATGCATAAATGTATATCTTGCAATGATTAATTTATGTAAAAACAAGTATACTATAAGTAGTTTTGAATAACAATTATAATCACAAATATAATAATATACCTATTTAAAAGAACTGATTTACAATATAATTGAGAACAACATATATTTTTGAATAAAATATAATTATTTTATATGTATTTTAAAAATAAGATTATAATACTAAACGAAAATATACGTGTTATTTGAGACATATAATTATATTTTTAATAATGTCTATATGTCTATAGTCTATACTATAATATAGTACTATATATTATAGTTAATTATATATATTTTATTATATACGCGTATTACATATTATATTATATATAAAAAATTATTTTATATTAAGAATTTACTACACGTGTTGGTTTAAATAATATTTCAAGTAATAATAATACTACATTCGTCTTTGGTAAGAATAAAATCGAAATTTGTTAAGCGTAAACATCAACATAGTTTGCGAGTCATCAACATATCCCTTCTCCCATATATCCCCGGTGCAGATTTTTTTTAAATCACGTCCTCCAAAGAAATCGAAACAGTGTCAAGTTTTCAATTTCGCATTTAGAGTCAGGTGATAGAGCTAGCGGTGGAAAGCTAAATAAAGATCTAACTAACAATAAGACAGTGGTCGGCTGTGTGTGGATACAATAGAACAAAACACAGTTCAGTTACTATAAGGGGCGTTTGTACAAATGTTTTTTTTATGTTTTATAAAATTTTGAAAAATATGATACTCGCAACAATTAATTGATACTTTTATAATTAAAAATTATATACAGCGAAACCTGGATAACTGCAAACTCAAGGGACCAGTTATTTTACCCTACTTAAAGAGGTGTCCCATTTACCCAGATTCCCAGATAAATATCCAGATATGACGGGATCTCAGTATGAATTCTTGTTATAGAAGTTTTCCACTTAATCAAGTTTCGCTGTAGGTACTTAAGCAATTGATAAATTGTGTTGTCATATTGCGTATATTTAATTATACTAGAAGTTAATTTGAAAATTAAATGTATTTGTACTTGCATTGATATGAATAAATTCGATAGAGTATTTCTTAATATTAATTGAGAATTCACCATTTACATCTCGAAGAAAAATATTTTTGTTTAACCCCTCAAAGCAAAATAATGAGGAAACACCAATGAAGACAAATAATAAGATAAAAATGAGAATATGAGGAGGGACTGGACCAACATTAGGAGGTGGTACACGAAGACCTAAAAAACAGCTTGTTATTAAATGATTACTAAAAATGCTTTCCAATGTTCACAAAAAACCGGCATAGAAGAAAGTTGATCAACGATTTGACCCACCTCGTCATCGAATGCCGTAAATTCCGTCATTCACTTCTTATTGGTTTCTACAGGGCTGAGATTTACATATGAAAAATAAACATTATATATAAAATTTGAAGAAAAAAACTCGAAGAATTATAAATTTTATAGATATTACAATTTTTAATAAAATCAACTTGATTGTCTTAATTAACGACAATCAAGTTGTTCTTATTAATTATATTTAACGTTACTATTACTATAATATCTATTATTAAAATTTTATATAGTTATAAATATTATTAAAAATACATGATATACTCAATACATCTAATTATTATTATATTTTTTTTTTGCTGAAACCCATTTTCTAATCAAACTCCATTTCTTCATATTTTTATTCTAATCAATAAAATATTGCAAAAAATAGATGTAGATATAAATAATGATTCCTACGAGGCTAGATGAGACTAGGCTTAGGTAAGTTTCGTTTCTCTCGGGTTTACTTTATAACTGATTGTCTCATCTTGGTCTTAGATTTTACAAACAACATTTTCTCGGCCTTGTCTCGTTTTTTTACAATTTTACAAAACTCAATTTTATACATTCTTTTTAAAATAATCATGTCAAAAATATTATAACACCGTATCGTTTCTTACACTTACAATGTGTATATACATTATACATATACAATAGATCAGGGGTTTTCAAACTTATATGAACCGGAACCCTTTTTAAAACTATTCGACTTCTGAGAGAAACATAAAAATGTTTTTTTTCAGTTTTTTTTTAAAATAAAAACCATGACATGGCTGTAGTTGCATGTATTGGTATTGGTACTTACCTACCATTTTACAATTTATTTATCAATTAAATAATGAGAAGTATCTGAAGAACGCACTTGTTCATCAACGAATTTGATAACTGAAGTTTATTAACCAGTTAGTTATTTATTTATTAGAAAATTTTATTTATTATAGAAATTTTTATGTGAATATTGAAAATTTCTCATTTCGCGTTTCTTGGTGTGTAATATTTTAAAATAATTCTCGCGATCCACACTTTGAGAACCTCTGCAATAAATTGGTAAGTTAATTTCTGTAAAATGCTGAACTAGGTAAGCATTCTGCAACTAAAAGTTTGGTTTTTTGAACAGTACTTCTACATTTTCAATAAATAATAAAACATATAGTATTTAATTCAAATTTTTTTAAATGTCTTAATATCATTAATCGTAACCCCCTTCTCCAAAAACACTTGTTTTGTACTGAGTACATAGTAGAGGTATTCCATCTCACACCCAATCTTCAAGTCAAGATCCGCCGTTGTCACTTCCTATATTTCCTCCTCTATTGGACCAACGAGGTACGTTGGCCTACATTTCTACTCTTGTTTATGATACCAAAACTCTGGGTACTTCTTTTACTTACACGCACTTCCAATCGTCGCGGCGGTCATTGTACTAACGTGAGGCCTTACGCGAAGGTTTCTCTACACCGCCTTCGAGAACCATACGACCTGGATGTCGTCTTCATGAATCGTCTAGCACTAAGTGCTCGTGTATTGAATATCGTTTCAGGTGGTTATATATTATTAATCAGTGGGACTTGTGAGTGATAATTGTGGTTGTTTTCTTTAAACTTTTGATATAAATGTGCGAGATCGCGAAATATTTGATCAAAATTATTACAGCGAGTTGATTTATTTTCTGTTTGTTTGGTAAGTATCGATAATATTATTAAACAAACGTATTTGTAAATATCTTAAAATAATGAAAATAACCATTACTTATCAAACAAAAACTGAAAATAAAAATATGAATATTAGCATCATATTCATTCATAGGTGTTATCAATGAATGTATGTATGTACATGTACATATTATGTAAATATATAACATAAAATACATATGTATTATAAATCTGTTTATACATATGTATAAACGATATGTCTATTAAATATGATAAATTTATTGAACATGTAGAAGTGGACCCTGTTTTCAATAATGAATACTGGTTAGTTAGTGAGTTTAATAAAACCTAAAGATAAAATGCTTTGTATAAATTAAAATATAAAATGGTAAAACTTTATAAAACAAACCAATATTTAACTAAATAAGTGTTTATATACACATAGAGAAGGATGAAATGTTAATTGATTAATTGATGCCAATTTTATAAAAAATGCATGGATAGTCCATCAGGTAAATTTAATAAAAAAGTTAGAAGGTTTTAAAAAAGTGTTTTGACAAATGAATCAATATTATCAGTTTATACGTATGTATTTTTTGTTAGAAAATTTTGCATGTTTTATCATAAAATCAGAAAAAAACGTTGTAATTATTAGTAATAATGTAAAAATTTGTCTTATTCATTAAAAAAGTTAAAAGATATATTTTAGAAGAACCTATAGCATTTTTTACTGTAGTTTCATACATTCAGTATAATAAAATAAGTACTGAATAGTTAAGTTATATTTTTGGAAGTGCTTTCAAAATAATTCAGTGATGAATAATACATTTTCAGTTATGGATAATAAAAACACAATGATAGTTTTATTCAGCAGAATAAAATTGTTTGAAATATATTTAACATTTTACTTCATTTGTTTCTAAAAAAAATGCTGGAATTGTATAATGTTCTTCATATTATCGTGTTGTCCTTCAGTTACCTACATTTTTATGTTAATTTTTCCAATAAAATATTTACTCATCTGTTTCTGTTACTTTATTCTTCGATTATAAAATCTATTTGAAAGTCTTATGCGGTGTTTCCACCGAAAAAACAAAATAGAAACATCGTGTCTTTAAAATACTTCGTATTTAAAAATGTGTAGGGTTTATTGCCTTTTTGTCATAAAAACACGGTGTTTCTGTTTTGTTTTCTCGATGTAAACACCGCATTAGAAACGCTGTAATATGAAATTCTATTAACTAAATACGCCTTGTTAGTGTACTTATATTTTCTAGTTAATTGAAACCCTATTTGATTTTTAATTACTCGTAAACCCGATTAACCACTCCTATTCTATTTTGAAAAACAAATGCCCTACTTACTCGTATATGTAGTGATAAAATTTCACTCTACCTACGTACAGATAATTAATAAATACAATTTTCTAATCTGATAAGATTTTTTATACAGAAAAACTAGTTTCAAAGATTCAATAATTAATGTGTTATGAGAGCCTATATAATGTTTTTATTAATAAAAAGTTGATTTGAGTAATTTCAAACTAAATGAGAGAATTATTTAAATAATAGTTGAAATCACATTTTTTTAAATAATGGAATTAATTTGAATTTATATCCTTTATTGATATTCATTTTTTTTTTACTAAAGAACATCTGTATAAATATTTTTTATTGTATATTATAACTCGTTTTCAGACTGTGTTACTAGACTAGTAGTATCAATTTATCTTGATAGTAAAATATTTTTTTAAATTGTTGCTCGCAGCGAGTATAATTGAGTCTCAATAAAATGCATTCTTACTTTTTAGATATATGTAAATTTATAAAAGCAAGTAGAACGGCATACATTTCGAATTGTTATCATTTTTTACCATTATAGAAATTTCTATTTAGTGTCTCTAATATTGCAATGTTCTTGTGGATTATCATTTATCTTATAGTATATGATAGTTATGATACCTATATATGCATAATAAATTTGTAGAGAACCCTACATATCCTTTAGTTTTTTGTTTTGTAGTTAAGACATTTTTTTATATCGAAGTACTAATTTTAATAAGTAAGTTCGGATTTATATATTTGCTGCCTTAAGGCCCAGGCATATTTTTACTAACAATAAGAGCAATTTATACAAATATATACAAATATTAAAAATGATTGTTAATTAATATAATCCGCAGTTGCAAAAAATGAGCTCCATGTCTCTGGCACCCCCTTTTTTGAAATTCGAATTTTATTATATGTAGTTCGCTTGTGCTTCGTTTGTGCACGTTTGTGCAGAAAATCCTTTCGTTTGTGCTTTAACCCTTTAGGAGATATTTAAAAAAATAAAATGAGGTGCTGTAGACATGCGAGCCCCCCCATTCTTGAAATTTAAAATGTATTGTATGCAGTTCGTTTGTGCTTTGTTTGTGCACGTTTGTGCAGGAAATCCCGTTGTTTGTGCTTTAACCCTTTAGGTGGTATTAACAAAAATCAAAGTGGGTGCTGTAGACATGCGAGCCCCCCCTTTTTGAAATTCGAATTTTCCTATATGCAGTTCGTTTGTGTTTTGTTTGTGCAAGTTTGTGCAGTTTTCATCGTTTGTGCTTTAACTCTTTACATGTTATTTATATTTAAAAATACCGAAAATATGTCTCTAGCACCCCTTTTTTTGAAATTTAAATTTTTTAATGTGCAGTTTGTTTCTGCTTCGTTTGTGCACGTTTGTGCTGAAATTATATTCGTTTATGATTTAACCCTTTAGGAGCTATTCGTAAAAAACTGTTAATGCGCTATAAACATGATTACATTCTCAATATTAGTTTTCGAAAAAAATTATACGTCTTGTGTTTCTTATTTATCTAACTAGAAGCTCTGTTAACGCCTTAACACTTTAGGTGTCACTTCGATAGTGTTGATTTTTATTTTATTTTAATTAAAAATAAATAAATTGTGGCATTTAATATAATATACTAAAGTATGTCTTTTGCATACTTTTCATTATAATTATAGATACAAGTTACCTAATTGTTTATTAATGTTAATATACAATAAAAAAAAAAAAATTTACCTGCGTATCGGTTGATGTGAAACTCCTAATACATATCTTTATAGTTTTTTCGAGATAAATAAAAACCCAAATGTTATAATTATATTTTACTGATTTTTTTTACTATTTTATTTAATAATTATTTACAATCTATTTTAAATGTTTGATAATGATTTTATATATCTACAGTGCCGTAGCGTAGGGTTGGTGCCTGATTTTTTTCATTACTACCTCAAATTTACCAGCCTATATAATCTTTTTTGCTATTTTCATAGAAACAAAATAAGAAAGAGGATCAAATTCCACTGGTTACGTCATACATTTTGACATGTCGCATGCCTTAATATATATTCTATTGCCTAGCCTTAGTTCTTACCCCCCCCCCCCTCCTCCAGAAAATTATTTATTCTATAAATTTTAATATCTTTGTCTAGTTGTTTTGATTGAAACGGACAGATGGATGGACAGACGATAAAGTGAGATAATAATACATAGATATTGTCCATTCAAAAATTCCAAAAATGTATGTTACGATTTTATTTATTTCTTATTGTTTTCATATTTTAACAATACATACAATCACAGAAGTACAAATTCGTTATTTCAAAATCATAAGAAGCTGTTAACACGACATTGCCCGGTTTATGTTTTACCAACCTAGGAACGGTAAAAGTAATGTTTCTCGAATACACCAAATTGTATGTGACAACGTTTTATGATTTTGTAATATCGAATTAGTACTTATGTGATTGTATGTATTGTTAAAATGTTAAAAAATACAAAAACAATAAGAAATAAAAGAATGTTGTAATTATTCATTTATAACATTTGAATATGTCCGCCTGGTGACGTCAATTTCCGCCCCAACGCTGAATGGTCAACGACCAAGTGGCACTACCTATACCGGGTGTCCCAGATAACTTTTCCAGCATGGGGATCTCAGTATCTATAAAAGATACAGGTTTGGTTAAATGAGATGAATTATTTGTATAAGAAAGGGGTGAGTATTACTACACAAAAAAATATTCATAATTCTATGTGGTTTAGGCGGTATACCCAAAAAACTGAAAATTCGGAATTTCTTTAAATGGCTATAACTTTTTTGTTAAAGTAGATAGGTACTTTTTGTAGACGGTTTCTCAAAGCACTTTTTTATGTAGAATCGATTGGTGTATTTATATTTTTTATATCACTTTTAGTTTCCGAGTTATGAGCCCTAACTTTAGTTTTTCTTATGGTCCACTAAGTTGGCTATGGCATATTTGAACGTGTTTTTTACTCTACTTTACAAGATATGTCACATGCCATACTTATTATCGAAAATAAGTCGATGTACTAAATGCCAGTGATATTTATTAAGTATTTTATTACAAACATTTAAGTGAGCTATGAAAAACAAAAATTGTAAACAAAAATCACAATAACAACAATCAAAATAACAAATGACTATTTGAAAACAATTAACTTTAAAAAAAAATACATTATAATTTTTTTTTACAATAAGTATGGCATGTGACATATCGTTGTAAAGTAGAGTAAAAAACACGTTCAAATGTGCCATAGCCAACTTAGTGGTCCATAAGAAAAACTAAAGTTAGGGCTCATAACTCGGAAACTAAAAGTGATATAAAAAATCTAAATACACCAATCGATTCTACACAAAAAAGTGCTTTGAGAAACCGTCTAAAAAAAATACCTATCTACATTGACAAAAAAGTTATAGCCATTTAAAGAAATTCCGAATTTTCAGTTTTTTGGGTATACCGCCTAAACCACATAGAATTATGAATATTTTTTTGTGTAGTAATACTCGACCCTTTCTTACAAATAATTCATCTCATTTAACCAAACCTGTATCTCTTATAGATACTGAGATCCCCATACTGGAAAAGTTATCTGGGACACCCGGTATATGTATTTATATATCTTGTGTGTATACAATATACAAAATCTATTTTTTTAGTTTCGGTCATTCTTTCAATATTAAAAATTGATATTAAGTTTTATTTTATTTTTTCTAACCAAAATTAGAATTAATAAAATTAATGTCCGCTTTTATAATAAATTTGCTCTCGAGCAAAAGCTAATTTAACACTATCTGCGTGGTATTAAATATAAATGATAATCCACGACATCTCTAATGAGTAGTTTGGTTTTTATGAATGACATTGATGCATGTACGTAAAAAATAAATCAGTGATCTACAAGCAGTGGTAACAATTGTACCTAATAAAATGCTTAACATTTAATTTTTTATACATTTATTAGAACTACTCTAAAAGATTTAAAAGCTTTTGCTTTAGAGTTAATTCTAAAACCTGACATAAGAGTACTTATTTTATTTGTAATTCGGTATTATCATTTGATAAAAGTAGTTTATGATAAATATTGTAAACTATATATATCTCGTGATTACTTTTATAAGTAATTAATATTAATAAATGGATTGTAATACATTTACATTCAAGCTAATTGTACATTTTACAATTTCGTTATTTTTTTTAGTTGTAATATTTTCAAAATCTAGTAAAACTTATTCGTTTAGCAAAACAAACTACTTTTTGATGCATAATAAGGCTATGTGTCCAGGGCCTCGTAAATATCTCAAACTTCGATCGCTTCGAGTCCCATCCCTATCCTCGTATAATAATTCACGTCTGGTGATAGAATGTGACGCTCTTACTGTTATATATTATGTTTTTGATAAAAATATATTTAATATTAATGTCAGGAAAAAAACTAGGCGTATTAATAGTATGTATATTTACAATGTATTTATGACCTGCATTTTTAATTATCAGTGTTGGGTAAAAAAGTAGGTAAAAAGCTTTTAAAAAGTAGATTATATTACAATTTGTATTTGATAAATACATAATAAATCTAAATGGAGAAGGGAAAATCGACAAACAGAACTTGATATAGATTTATTTAAGGTTCTTGCTATTTATTGATGCTAAAGAAATATATATTGGTACATCAAGTAAAGCAAGTGATACCTCATTATCATATTACTGTATTCATATATCATCTGCATATTTATATTAATAAATTAACTTGTAATGCATTTACTTCGTGAAATACTTTAAGAAAGATAAGTGCAAGAATGAAAGATAAATATACCAAAAATATTAAGTGTCATATTTACGTTAATATTGTTTTATGACATTTTAATATTTGTATAAGAATCTTCATATTATAATGAATTTTATGTTTGGTGATACATTTAGCACATTTCGATTGAATATTTTATTGTAAAATATCTGCTAGTGGAGGGAAAAGTCATTGATATGATACATACATTATATAATGATAAAAACCGGTATGTGGTAGACATGTTGGGGGACACTGGTGCACGTGTGTTACTGTTGAGAAAACATGATTGGCTTGCATTTGACTAAACCGATGTCTATTTAACGCACACCTGCTAGTTTTGTGACACTCATGTAATAGGACACCAAATATGTGCCATCGTCGATATTGACCGCTGACACCAATTTGTGATTAAGGGATTTAATAAATAATAACGCCCAATAAGTGTACCGAATATTTTTGTTCTTTTGATTTTTGGTAAGGATTGATTTTTTTAATTACAATAAAACATTTTACGGTCGCAATTTAAAATTAATATGTGATATTTTTTTTGAAAAGTTGAAATTGTTTATATGAAAATAAAATTGATTTAAAAGCGATTTTACTATCAAATTTTTTTTCACATCTAATGATGAACCCAAGAAAATATTTTAATTTTCAAATTTAATTTTTTAATGATAAACTTAATTTATTGAAAAAATAATTAATATACGAATAAAAAAAATTAAAATATTTTTTCCGATTCTTTTTTTAATGGGCATACTTTGAAGTATGTGACAATGAATTATATTGATAAAAATATGGAACATAATAATTTGAATAAATCGTAGAAAAATGTTGATATTATTATGTATACGTACATTTGTGTAATACTGACAATATGATAACTATTTGTGTTCGATTCGAGATGAAAGATACACTAAATGATTATACCTATATATTTATTCAAGTTATAATTCACATTTGTATTTACTAAATTATCAATAATTAGCATAGATATTAAACCTTTTAAATTAGAAACAAAAAAAATACATATTGACCATTTGAGACAAGAATTTTTCATGTCAACAAAATTAATTAAATCAAATTTCAAACATAAATATTAGAGACAAGTATTTAAACTAGTAATTTCATTAACACATATGTATGTATATTAAATACAAAAGCTATATTTCACTTTTGTTTCTTCATGAAGAAACATTTTAACATTGAATTGTTAAGCAAATATTTGAATTTTTAGAAAAAAAAATTATTCATTCATTGATGTATTTTAACTAACAGCTTCTATATTTCATTTTTTTAATAATGATTTATTTTTTAATACTGATATGTTACAAGCTGTTTTATTAAGTTTTGTACGAGTATGTAATAAAATAGAATATTGCAAGTATGAATAATTCATTCAATAAAAATACAAAACTCTATTGACTTTTTTATTTCGTTAAAATTCATTATATTGTAAAATTAAATTACTTTTCAGGAAATATAAAAAAATAAAAATATTTTCATGTAAAACATACGGTATTTACTAATAACGTCATTGATAAAAAATATTGTAGAAATTCTAAATAATTTGTACGCTTGGTATGCATTTTTTTGTTTTGAAATAATTTGCTGATTCTGTTAATAACTATGTGATTGTCACCAATTGTCACAAATAAAATAGAATAACACTAGAATTATGATGATGCTAGAAAAACATTATATTTTATATATACAAAAAATAATAAATTAACCAATTTTTAATTTACACAAACGTGTGTAAGTTTGGTCAAATTAAACAACTTTTTCGTATATTTTAAAATTTTCTGTGGAAACTAAAATTTAAATTTTAAAATTAACATTAATTTATTTTTAATAATGTTCATAAATATGTAGAACTATCCAACAGTAATTTATTTTAAAAATAATTTGAAAATTGATTATTCATTTTATTTAAGTACCCTCGAAGTTTTTGTTAAAAAATATTTAATTAATTATTAAAATAATTGATGATATTCATTTTTGGGAGTCAACTTTAATTGTATACCTATACCTATACCTAATAGGTATTAAGGTTTCTTAAAAGCCGGAACTAGAAAAATGTGTCCTTGCAGATGGTCCAAAAAGAGGGGGTAGGTCAATAGCATATTTTATACATAAAAATGCAAATTTGTAAATATTAGTTTTAGGTTTAAAAAACCTGAAAATAAGTTGTAGTGACTAACAAACTAATAATTTAACTAATTAATATTGAACTGCTTTCATTATATATATTTTTTATAAAAACTGTTGTTCCTTTTACTATTATAAATAAACAATTAAAAATAGTTAAATTTTTGGATTTTAATTATCTATAATTGGTGTAATTGAAATAGTAATAATAATTTATTTTTAATTATACGAGCATAGGTACATATTTATACCTATTTAATTTGTGAACATTACTACTGAAGATAAAGATAATACATATATATTTACGCATGTAGGTATATAGTTAACATTCCTTACATAATTATTTGTATCTAATAACATTTATAATAATTATAACAGTTATCACACGACATGTGATAATATACATATATAAAAAGCATTTTCACTTATTTAAAATAATAATTCTTATTTACTTATGTATGTTAAAAGCACTCGTAAAATAATATGTATAAAGTTGTATTTTTTTTACATTTGACTTAACTTATGTTACTTCCACTTAGTATCTTTAGATTACCTAATATAATTTTATTAACGTGCATTTCTTTCTTTACAGGTTTGCAACCAGTCAATAGAACAAAATGGCACATGAAATTATAAATAAAACTCAATCAATTATTTATGACGCTTACGACTATTACCAATGGACCTTGTCATTAGCAGGTTAGTTGATTAAAAAATAAATTACTTAAAAGTTACTTAAGTATAGTGACAGTCCAATAAACTGATGATGTGAGTATAAACAAAAACTATTCTGCTATAAGCTATAAAACTCACTAGAGATTAAAAAAAAACATTTGAATCATGAATTAATTAAAGGATTGCATTAAAAGAGGGAAATGACTAAAACTTTGTTATTATGGTACAAATATAAAATATATAAATAAATAAAAATACATTTAAAAGAATCTCTACTTTTTTTTTGTAAATTGATGTTTTATTATTTTTTACAGAGTAATTGAAAAGTTTGTAAACATGGGTTTAATTTTTTCCATACAAAATATTGTAATATCATTCTGAAATGGTTAGATTAATATAAGAAATGTTTTTTTAATGATCTTCAATTTTTTCTTACTTAGTTTTTTAATACTAAGAAAAAAATTACTTTTGCTTACAATTAGCTGCAAATATCTTTTTTTATGCTTTTGAACGATACTTATTAGCATATTTAATCTAAATTTTTTTCCTCATGCACTCACAAAATTTACAAAATTCAATACAAAAGTAGAAGTGTCAAATTTTAAAATTCTTTTTTTTTCGATTTATTATTTCTATAAAAATTTCCCCCCAAAAATTGCAATTATCTACAAAGTAGCTATTTCTATATTTATATAAAATTATTTTTATATATATTTTCGTAACAAATATCAAAACTAATTATTTTATTAATTAAAATTGAACTGATATTAATATTTAATTTTTTTTACCCTTTTATTATCATAAATGGACAATTGATATTTAGTATTATAAGTATTTTTGTATGTTTTTAATTATTAATGGTGTATAAAATTAATATATAAAGTATATAGTATGTTTCTCTTTAAAAATGGAATCTTTAATTTTATGTATTAATCCACTGACACATAAAAAACCGGAGATAGACATTAGAATTAAACCTGTTATACCACATTTTCTTTCTTTTAAATTTAACTGAAGAAGCATCAGTACATATTTGTTGGCCACTTTCAAAATTATATACTGTTTAATTTATTTTTAATAGCTTAGACGATCACTCATCATGAGATGTACTTAAATAAAATGTTATTATCTTTTAATTTTAGAAACAAATAATAGAAAGTGTTATTTTTCATAAGTATACACTTAATTTTAAAATTATAAAAAAAATTGACGTTTTTGACGACGTTTTATAACAAATTCTAATAGATTGAAGAGCGATTAATGTCGGGTATTATAAATAATTTGCTCTAAAGCATAAGGATTTGAAGCCAGTAATTTGAAAAATTTGTCAAAAGTATCATTGATTGCTGCAAGATTGCTAATGCCCGGTATTATAAAGAAATTGCATGCAAGCAATTTGTTTCCATGCAAAGCAAACGCTATCTACTAGGAGTCAAATTGTCTTGATATTTTAAAGCTACAATCTGTGATTGGTTGTCATTTACATTTGACTCCTAGTAGATAGCGTTTGCAAATCGCAAATTTCCATGGAAACAAATTTGCTTGCATGCAATTTCTTTATAAAACCGGGCATAAGTGGGGTTACACAGGGCAATGTATCCATGGCAATTATAATTGCTAGGAATATATTCGGAATTAAAGTAGTGTTTATAAATATAAGTGAAACAATGTAAATGTTATAAATTAGCTTAACTTTGCTCCAGAGCAAATTCTTTACAATACTTGACCTAAGAGAATGATAAACAAGTGGGGGCTAGTTGAAAATATTTCCAATATCATAATTTGATAAAAGTTTATATTTTTTTACATAAAATTATTATTATAAAATATCAAGACGAAATACTAAAAACTAAATTTTAAATAATTTGTATGAATTACATTTCTTCAATAGAGTAAAAAGTTAGGTACTTATAAATGACGGTATTTTGTTAACTCTGATATTAAAAAAGAGTAATATTTATTGATAAAGATTGCCTACTGTTGAAAGTGTATTTGCATAATTCTATCTGTGAAATATATAAATAAATTAAAATACCTAAGTCAACTTTTAAATGTTGTGGGTGCAACTCGTCTCAAGCAAAATATCGTTTATTTGACCAATTATTATTTAGGTGTGAACATCTTTTTATTATAATTTTAATTCGCACATTTTTATTTTGTCACACCTTTATTATTGAAACTATGCGGTGTATGCAAAGCTGTGCATGTATTTAATTACGTACCCACACATAAAGATTTTTTAATTTATCTAATTGTAATTTTTTGTAAAATCGCACAAGTATACCTACTTTGTATAAGTATGTACCTAATAAAATACTTTTTAATTTATCCAAGCTTTTTTATAAAATACATTTTTGTTAACGTACTTTTATTTGTCATTTTTTTGTTGAATTATTGTACTACTTGTAATTAAGTGCATTTTTAGTACTTGTACACAGCTCTGTTGAATATGGCAAAATATATATAGTACATATATAAAACGTTCGTTATATACATATGTATCCACAATAATATAGTAAAAAATTATAATAAATATTTCATTTTAGACATAAGAAATAATGTTCTTGTTTTTTTCAGATTCTCGGACGAAAGGATGGCCCCTTGTAGATTCCCCTACGCCAACACTGCTGTATACGGCAATATATTTGTTCATTGTATGGACCGGACCAAAACTTATGCGTCACAGAAAAGCCTTCCAATTAACATGGGCTTTAGTACCTTACAATCTAGCCATGGCTGCCCTTAACGCCTACATTGCCCTTAAGGTAGGTCATATTATATGTTATATTTTGTTTATTTTTTGGTTATGATTTAAATGCCATCGTTGAAAAACTGGACTAATCAATATTAATTTTAAAATAAAATTTTTTCGGGAATTTTTACGTAGTTTTATGTATATTTGTAATAAAATCCATTTTGAAATTTTTGAAAAATTGTGTCCGTTTATCTGTTTAATTATTCTGATTTGACAACCGTATTAGCTTTTTCTGGGACTTTAATTATATTTTTTTATGGATTATTCAAGGCTATATAATAATTAATTTACGGTAGGTCCGTATTAATGAATATTTACAATTAATATTTTCTATTAAAGATACATAGGTTCATACATAAAAATGATATAATTAACCAACTAAACCATCATTATCAGTTTAAAAAACACACGGGCGAAGCCTCGGAGAAGTTTTAGTTGATAAATAAATACGCAATTTTTATTAAAAATGCGGAAAAGTATCTATCTTTTTTTAATTACATATGTTGTTATCGTTTAACCATAATTAATTAGGCTTAGTAATATTTTATTAACAATAATTTTAATTGCTTAGAAAATAAAAAAATACTCGTATTGAAGAGCATGAATACGTATTTGTTTGCATAAATATAAATAATACTACTATATAATACCATTTTTTTCACGTACACCTTTTATTATCTTCTTGTTGAATCTTTTTCTTTTTCTTCGTAGGTTTTATGTCAAGTGGATTTTTTGTTGAATCTAATGAATAAGCATGAAATTATTAAAAAGTACTCATATAATTATTTTTGCTTAACGGAACCCATATTTGAAATGAATTATACAGATTTTTACTTTAATATTACCTAGTATTTTTTTACATAGTTTTTATATCTAATTCAAGTTTTAGTTACATTAGTTTCATACTCTTGTGAAAATTTTAGCGATTTCCATATTATACTTCCGCATACATATGTTCGAGTATGTGTATATGTAGTGAAAATTCAATTTGACTTTTTATTTTTATTTCTGATAGTATGCTCTAACCAAGCTGTGAAGTTTTGAGACTCTTGAAATATAAAATATCTGAAGAAATTGAAGTGCACACTCTATCTATACGTATAATAATATTTGATAAGTACATACATACATAAATACATATGTATGGAACTACTTATTAGATGCATAGTTGTTATGCCTATGTATACCTGTTCAATAGAACACTTTTTTGTTTCACTTTCACTAATGAGTCTTACTATTTGCTTTTTTCAATCAATTAATTTGAGAGCATATATTAAACTTATTTTATTGTACTTGAATACAGGAAAAGAGCAAATGTATGTCTTTTCTAATTACATTCTCTTGGTTCATTTATGTCACAAAGATAATAACCACTTTCTTCATTTTATATTAATACGTATCTATCTTTTTAAAGATAGTGTATAGTATATATTACGTTTATTGAAAGTTATCAACATATATTTAAATATTAAATATCATATTCATGTTTTTTAGATTAACACGGTACCATTTTTTTAACTGTAGACTATGAGTTTGTAGTATCTTCTTAAATACTACATATATAATGTTGTTCAATATAATAGCTAGACTGATAAAAATAATTGTTAAAATTATTCAAAATACATATATTAATTAAATTTTACTTCACACATTAAAAACATCTGGCCAATATATTATTTACCTGGAATTTTTCATCCTTTTATTTCAAATAAAAACCTATATACTCTTTTAATTTCGCAGTAAAAGAAATATCAGTTAATAAATATTTGTAATCAGGACGACATTTTAATACATTTCTAGCAAAATATTAACTGTATTTAATTAAACCGGAAGTTGATCTAATGACATAAAATAATTTATCATATAGATGATATTAATGTAATATTATTTTTAAACGGTCTTTTTTGAGAACATTGAGGTTGTTTGCAGGACCTATAGACAGACAGATTGTTGTTTTTCTCAAAACGTGTTTTTTTGGATTGTAGTGGTTCTGCATCGTAAATATTAATCAAAATTGAGTAAGGTCACTTTTCGACCAAAACAAATTAAAGGAAATTAAAAAAATGACGAAATAAGCAATTATAAATATAGGTACATATAATAATTTTTATTAATGGAATTGCAAATTGAACAGCGTTTCTTCGAAGAAATAATAACACTATAATATAATGTATTTTTATTTAATTTTTAACTAGTTATTTTCCAATTAGAATAATAGCTACAACAATGTAATTTGAGTACCTATATATAAGGAACTACTGTTTTATTAAATACTTCCTTATCCGCGGGGAATTTGTATTTTTTATCTAATAAATTTTTGGGAAACAAAGTAGCCTATGACCTTTCTCAGGAAATAAGCTATCCCCCTGCCAAATTTCATAAAGATCAGTTCAGTAGTTTAGTTGTGAAAAGGTAACAGAAACAGGCCGACAGAGTTAATTTTGTATATTTATAATATTAGTATGGATTAGACAGAAAAACAGAAATCAAATTGTTTACGGTTTATTTACAAGATACGTGTCAACTTTCGGTGGAAAAAGAATTTGGTAAAAAAGTAAAACAATCTTTAACGGAAATAACTTGATATAAAACATGATGGCGATAGTAGGCCATTAAAACATGTGTGAAAGTTATCTTTATATATATAGATGTCCCAATCAATTAATAATGTCTACGCAACTAAGTAAATTATAGAATAAAATGAAAAATATTGCTTACATAGGCATTACAAATTATAATCTTTTATATAAAATTTCTCCAATATCCTGTTCTCTATTTGTTAAGAAAATGTGTTAAAAACTGCATCAATATTGCAACGTTAATGAAATTTTTATTAAAATTAATTATATATTCTTTTTATATAAAATAAATTGTTAAAATCTTAAAAATTAATAGGCCTACTTTTTTGTTAATTTTATTATTCTCAAATATTCTTAGGTATTTTTTTCAGGCCGGAATACTTTCGTATCCAATTAACATTGAAAAACCAGATTTGTAATTTTATTGTATGAAAAGTCCATTCATGGTTAATTGGGGAACGTATCATTTACTCATTTATTTCCTTTCTGCTTTCAGTTGTTGACTGCCTCAACAAGATTACGATACAGTTATGTTTGTGAACCATGTCGACAAATCAACACCCCAGACGAGCTTCAGGTAAATCAACACTTACATCTTTTCAATTGTTTTTTGAATACTTTTTATTTGCCCTCAAGCATGCCCTGTATTTATGTAGTACCGCCATCAACAATTACTTTTAGAAATTGTCTAATTAGGTAATTATTAGAACAACTGGTTAAATATAAATGTAGCACAAGGGTTTTAAGGTATTTAGGTTTATGAAACACACATTGATATTGTATAGCTCAACAAAATATCGTTATTTATTAATAATATATTTGTTTTAATATTTACAACTTATTGCGGTAGTAAAATATTGCCACAGTTCACCAATGTACATATATAAATATGCCGGTATAATAAAACGGTGAGAAAGTTAAATATATTTAGTTTGTAAATAGAATTTTAATACCGTTCGTTTGAGGTTAAATACATCATTATTTACATATGCGTAATGAATTTCTTTGAATGACCTGACAAGTATTGTATTAGGTACCTATTTGTAGTTTGTAATACGGAAATATGTTTAATTAGATTAGTTTTGTATCGTATTGCTTTGATCTCACTTTGAAATAAACTAATGTTAATTTGAACACATATTTATATATTGTCAGATAATAATCTACATAATTTTCTATAGGAAATACAAACGGGCGGGGTGTAAAATTTTGTCGGTATTATTTAAAATTTGAGCCATTTTATCGTCAATTAAAAAACAAAAATGTGTTGGCATTTTACTAAGTTTATGATTCAACTATTATGTACTATACAGGGTGGCCCAAGTAAAACGAAACGGACGCGCTTTTGGTCATTTAAAACAAGATTTTGAAAAAAGCTCGAACACGTCGATTTTGCTTTCAAGGGGGACATATTTTGCTATAAAATTTTTGCAAGAATCTTTTCAACCCTCAGCGCTATGAGCACAACCCTTACAATTTTAAATAGCATGATAGGGCAAGTGATACCTCATTTGAAAGGTTTTTTTCATTCTAAATATGGTGCTTTTTGATTTTTTTCAAATCTGTTTAGTTTTAGTCAAGTTAATTACATTTTGAATTCCATAAATACAATGATTTTCTGATCAAATAATTCAGAAACATCCAATTTAGACATTTATTGAATTAATTATTCAATATTTAAAATTAAAATAAAACTTTCAAATGAAATATCACTTGCCCTATCATGCTATTTAAAATTCTAAGGGTTGTGCTCATAGCGCTGAGGGTTGAAAAGATTCTTGCAAAAATTTTATAGCAAAAGATGTCCCCCTTGATAGCAAAATCGACGTGTTCGAGGTTTTTTTCAAAATCTTATTTTAAATGACTAAAAACGCGTCCGTTTCGTTTTACTTGGGCCATCCTGTATGTATAAATTAGATAATTTACAATTATCTATGAGATATTTTTATTACATCAAATAGTTTCAATGTTTTTTAACAAATACGCAGAAATGTGAAATGCTTTAAATACATCTTTTTCTATATTTTTACTCGGTTGTTAATTATTTTGCACTCCCCTATTGCTCCATGGTATCCACGCTACTGATATATACGACGATATTATCGCATACTATATTTTTGATTCATTATATCGCATAGGAAATAAAAAAAAATTAATAAAAATGTTTTTGATCATATTGAAAAAAGAGCTTATTAAGTTTATTCTCGGTTATTAATTAGTTTTGTTTACTACATCATTGATAATAATTACTTCAGATTACCAATGCAGTATGGTGGTATTATTTCTCGAAACTGCTCGAATTCTGCGACACTTTCTTCTTCATCCTTCGGAAAAAGGACCAACAATTGACTTTCCTCCATGTTTACCATCACTCTACGATGTTCTCTTTCTGGTGGATTGGAATTAAATGGGTACCTAGTGGATCAAGTAAGTACAAACTTATGTCATTATACAGAGAGTCAAAAGTAAGAACGGGGGTATCTATTAACGAGTCCCCAGCAAAAAAAATGCAAAAATATTTATAATTATAGCAAAATATTAAAATAATAAATAAAAACATTCTTATTTTTATTACAGCCTTCTTGCCAGCTATGGTAAATTCAGGAATTCACGTGTTGATGTACTCTTATTACGGACTATCAGCTTTGGGTCACAATATCTCGAAATACCTTTGGTGGAAGAAATATATCACAATTTTGCAACTGGTATGTAAAATTATTAAAATGTTAAATTTACAAATTGTAAATATCAACTAAATATAAATGTTTATTGACTAGATTCAATTCACATGTGCTTTAATCCTTGGAGTAAACGGAATTAGAACTGGCTGCGAATTCCCACTGTGGATGCATTACACCCTGATCATTTACATGATGTCCTTTATCGTCCTCTTCGGAAACTTCTACATCCAGGCCTACAAGGAAAAGGTATATTTCGGTTTCATATGTTTGAATTATACACAAATAAAGATACATATTTACAATTATTATTTAATTTTAGGGTCAGGAAGGAATTTATGGTCGTTATCGAGCGTTCGAAGTCTGCGGACAGCCAACAGATTCTGAAATAACGAGTAACGGAAACGGATACAAAAAGAACGGTATACAAAATGGTGTACAACAAAATGGCTACAATAAAGACAAATATCAATAGGCGGTTAAATTCTAAACATTTTGTGGTTGTGACAATATTTAAATCGAATTTCATTAATTCCAATTTGGTTTAATGCAGTAAAAAAATTTGAAAGTGATAAAGTTTTGGACATGGGTAATTTCATTTTATTCAAGCATGATAAAAATAAAAAAACTGATATACTACTAGCGACATCTGTGTTCTAAAAAAATAACAATAAGTTTTGACTTTATGGGTATATAATTAAAATACCCTATTTTAAATTAATTAAGGTCATCGTACATAACTTTATTAGTAATGCTACTTTTGGTTTGTTTGATGAATTGAGTTACTTTTTTTTGAATTGCAAAGTTTTGTGTTAAAAAACTGCTATAATTTTTATTATTTCAATAAAAATTGTAATTGAATGAATATTATTTAAAGACAGTTAAAAACATGCTCAAAATTTAGGAGTAGTTATTATTAATAGTCAATTCAAACTGAACTCGAGCCTGATTGTTAATATTTAACATAAAATTGTTAAAATGTATAAAATTAACATAGTTTTTTGATATACAAAACCATATTTAAAAATAAAAAATAACATAAAAATGTTGAATCCCACGTATTGTATTACATTTTCAGTTGGCCTTTATAGTTACCAATTTAATGATATTATTCAAAATTTAATAATTGTCAATCATGTTTAAAATATATTAGTGTATCATTAACGATTATATACTAAAATAAATATAATTTTTGGGAAAATAGGCTCAATAGTAACTATTTCGAGCCTAATTAATAATATAATTATTTATTTATTCTATTAAATAAGGATGCCTACAAAATGCATATCAATTACAAAAGACATTACATTTTACACGCGTAGGCTTGTTAATTAAAAAATCTTAGGTATATTTGTTGATTGTTTCTAATGTGTATTAGTTGCTGTAAATTATATATATGCTTTATATATTAAGTATTATTGATTTGAGCGACATACATTTAGCAAACAAATTTTTATTTTTTATATGTGTAATATTTTTATGGTCAATAAAAAATTATTGTTTTTATCATTTAGAAAGTTTAGTTGTAATATTTTATTATATATACTCTGTAAAAATAATTAATAAAATAATTGTTAAGTATTATAAATAACTGAAGATCATTTATTTTGAATAATCTATTTTTGTTAGTTTTTCTGTAATAGCTGGTATTACATTAGCACATCGAATTTGGCATCATTTATCAGAATTATCTAATTATATCATTCATAAAAAAAACAAAATACTTTTACTCGATCAATGATTATATTTAGTCAGAATTTGCTAGAACTTTTGTTTTAACATATTTTGCTATAATAATATTACGAATTATATTCAGAGGTGTAGCGAGATGTTGCTGCGCCTCCAGTAAAACTGAAATAAGTGCCCCTTTTATAAATAAAGACCTTTTCCATACCATATGCGACGTCCTTTGTTACGTTTGTTACCATTTCCGCCCTTCCGGCTATCTTTTCTCTCACCACTACCTTTCTTTTGCCGATCCCCTAGATTTTATGCCTCGACGGGAGGCATAAAATCGTTAACCCATTGATTATATCCGCTCATTTTTTTAGAAAAATATAAGAAAATTGAGAAAATACCTAATTTTCCAGATCTTGATATTATCTTTTTATATTGATAAATGTTAGTTCTGTAATATCGATATTTACTTCCGCACATTCATTAAGAGATGGCAGCACACAATATGGTAAAGATGATGGTAAAATTTAAAAAATAAAATTAAACCAAGAAAATAGTTCGACAAAATATTGATAAATAATGTAAATAATGTTTTTTTTTCGCTGTTTAATTGAATTAATTCAATTAATTATTTACTGAATTTGATTAATATGATTTATATTAAAATATCTTTTTGTTGGCAGCCGTGGCGATGTATCATGCTGCTTGCATTTTTTTTTATTTTTGACAGCTGTACATATTAGTAAATGCACGTGCGGTTTCTTTTTAAAATAATTAAATAAAAATGGTTCTGTTTGATGAAGTCGACATACGTAAAACAGGTTCGGTGTTACTAAATAAAGATCGACCACTTAAAGAACGATTTAGAGCATTATTCACGCTAAGAAATGTTGGCGGCGACGTGGCTATAGAATGCATTAAAAATTGTTTCACTGATGATTCTGTTTTACTGAAACATGAACTGGCTTATTGTTTGGGACAAATGCAAGATAAAAAGGCAGTGCCAGTTTTAATTGATGTTTTGTCAGATATGAATCAACAACCAATGGTTCGCCATGAAGCAGGTATTACAATATTAATTTTTGATATAAATTGAAAGAATGGTATAGAATTTTGGATTCATAACTTATTAATTAATAGTATTTTAAATGTTATTTATTAAAAACGTGTCTCGATCACATATCAATAAAAACATAGAAATGATATTGTAGTATAAAATATAACCTCACATTTAAAAAAGATTGTGTACGAGTATATTAGAGATGTTATTAACTACAACGTACAATTCACAAAGGATATGTTCTTTTTGAACAAATTTTTTGAGTAAATGAATCGACTTGGGTCAGTATCTTGAAAATATGAAAAATAAAATTATATTTTGGTAAAACATTAATTGAGGGGGAGAGTGGGCTCCTTGAAATTATCAATAACGGGTTTTTTTCACAAAAAAATAAAAACCAACATTTTTTCAATAATTTAAATACATTTATGTTTTTTTACAGCTGAAGCATTAGGGGCTATAGGTTCACCTGATGCTATTCCATTACTAGAAAAATGTTTGAAAGATCCGATGCCAGAAGTATCAGAAACTTGTGAAATTGCTCTAGATCGTATTAAATGGTTAAATAGTCAAAACGGAAGTACTGATTTATCACAAAATCCATATGCTTCAGTTGATCCTGCACCACCAGCATCTGAAAAAGATATAGAAAATCTACGCCTTACATTACTTGATGAAAAAACGACTTTATTCGATCGATATCGTGCAATGTTTGCATTGAGAAATCAAAGTTCAAAGTCGGCAATTGATGCTTTAGGATCTGCATTACGTAATGGAGAAAGTGCTTTATTTAGACATGAAGTTGCATTTGTGTTCGGCCAGTTACAAAATCCAAACAGTGTTAGCTTTTTGAAGGAGTCACTCGAAGATGATACAGAACATGAAATGGTTAGACATGAATGTGCTGAAGCTTTGGGAGCTATTGCTACAAATGAATGCTATGAAATTTTGAACAAATATTTAAGTGATAATAAACGGGTTGTTAGAGAAAGTTGTGAGGTTGCATTAGATATGTGCGAATATGAAAATAGTCCAGAGTTTCAGTATGCTAATACAATAACTGACGGACAATGACTTTTTAGTTTAATATCGTGTTTTGATTATACCAAATTTCAGTTACTGTAATTTAATTATTTGTAAATAAAAAATATTTTATATAGTTTGTTTTATTATTTATTTATTATAATAGATATGCAATCATTTTCTATCGCAGAACGAAACAGCAAAATATTTTAATATATTCTGTATTTATTATTGTTTTTACAGCTTATGAGTTATAAAACTGATATCTCATAACTAAAATAATAAAAAAGTTGTATTGAATAATTTTTTTGTAAAACGTACTGAATAGTGCATACTAAAAAATAGTAACTATGAAAAAATTTGAACTTCAGATTACAATGCAATTTATTTGGAATTAAATTTTAATTATATACAAGATAATTTCAAGGGAAATTTATATTCAAAATTGAATTAAGATTTAATTTATCAATACATATTCAAGTCAACTCATTTTAATTTAGGGGTGCGAATTAATGTTGTAAAATATACAAAACAACATAAATAAACACGTGGAACCCTTAAATTTTTCCATGATGTTTGATTTTATTATATAATTATTAAATAAAAATAAAATAAATTAATAAAAATGTAATAGTTCATTCATTTTGTGTATTTTTTTGATTTATTTTGTTCTTTTATGTTTTAATATTATATTTCAACTTAAAAATGCTTTTTATTCAAAACTTGGGAAGATTTTTGAGCAAAAAACTTTATATGGTTATAAACTTTATAATGTGTCCGGAAATTCTTCGTGAGGAAGCTACAACCTGCTGAAATTGGCATACATATTCTTATGAAAAAAATTGTATGAGTGTGGAATTGGTAAGAGAATCTCATAATGTATATGTATGTAGTACCTACTCATAGTAATATTAGTTGGAAGCGTTAATAGCTAATAATAGATTAATTTTTTTTATACTGATTGCAAAAGTGAAAATAAATACATATAAGAAATTAAGTTATTTAATTTTTAACAACTCTGCAGAGATCTTGTTATCTACTTCAAATAAGGAATCATAATTGTTTTATAAAAATTATAATGCAAACCACGAAACTGAGTAAATACAAATAAAATTCATTTAAAACAATAATTCTATTCACGTTTTCAAAAAACAAAGTGTTAAGAAAAAGGAAATATAGCCTTGGTAATCGTAAATAATAATCCAGCCGGATCTAACTAATTAGGAAATAAAATACATTATATATGTCGCAGCCGGATTGTAAATTTAGCCGCTTTATAAAGCAGCTAGCCGTTTTGTAGAATAGTTTAGTTTAAAAGTGGGGATTCAATCTCCGCCTTGGTTAGGACAATCTATTGGGCCGAAAGGGGATTAATATAGTATAAAAACGGGGATTCAATATCCGCTGCAACGAACTGTAGAAATTTTAACGTTTACTTTATTTGACAGAATTATTAAAAAACCCTTCATTGCAGCGGGAATTGGATCCCCGTTTTTATACTATATATTAATCCCCTGTCGCTTCAATAGATTGCCCTTACCAAGGCGGAGATTGAATTCTCGTTTTTAACCTAACAGAGATACTAACCTGCTTATTTCACCCCAAAAGATTGCCCTGACCAAAGACAATTATACATATACGTGTATATTATTAGAACATAAATTTTCTAGAAAACGGCTAGCCGCTTTGTAAAGCGGTTTTTACAATTCGACTGCGACATATATTACAAGAGCATATGGTTCACTATACCTAAATATAGTGATCCCTTTATTCAGAATAATATTTATTGTTATATCATCAGGGCCGGATTTACAAATTCGCCGCCCCTTGGCAGTTGCGAAAATTGCCGCCCTTTTCATTGAATAAAAATAAAAAAATTGAAAATTTTTCATATTAATGAGCTTTTTTTTTCTTTTTTTTCTTTTTTTTTTCGTTGTCAAGTAAAATTTTTTATATTTTTTAGGTTTTCAGATAAAAATTTTACCAAAACTTTTTTTCACGCTCAAATCTGCCGCCCCTAAATTTTTGCCGCTATAGGCACGTGCCTACACTGCCTGCATGGTAAATCCGGGCCTGTATATCATATATGTACATATACAGATACGGAAGTCAAATACTAAATAATTCGAATACTTCTAATTAACAGGAATAGGTTTTAATTGAGAGATTGGAAAAATATTTTTTCAACTAATACATAAAGGGAAAACACAATTTTGAATCTATTTTGTTTAGATATGGTCTAGACCAAATCGTGCAGACCGCTTAAAGATATATTTTTTTAAATTGAATTAACACAAAATATATAGCTTAGCACACCATAGGTTGAAAACCACTGGTCTGAACTGAAATTTAACCAAAAGCTTTTTACAGGGTATCAAATCGTAAATAATTTTGTTTAAATTTTAATGTATAGTGAGAATAAAATTATAATAAGGTTAACCTGATGTGTAGTGTATATAATATAAACTATTATAAATATTTAACAATTATATACAGTGTATTCCAAGTTGATTGAGACATAGGAAATTTAACATATGAGGAGAATAAGAAATATTGTAACCTTTGTACAAATACAGAGAGGTATGATTGGTGTATTTTAATTAGTCTATAGTGCTTTGTTTTCAATGTGGCGGTATTTCAAAATGCAACAATCACACGTCTTTATACTTGTATAAAGGCACTACAGTACTTCTTATTCTCCTCATGTTAAATTTCCTGTCTTAATATGACCGGTGTTGGTATAATAAACAAGCAGTGGCGGACTAAGGAAGATTGATACCCGGGGCGAAACTTTAGTTATACACTCTCCTATAACAAAAACTTTTAGAATGACCTATTTTTCGTTTTCAATTTTGGTACCCCTCCAAAACGAATTTCTTCACCCCTTTGGTGAATTTGAAGATCTCTTTTTCATTGTCGGTGCAATTTTTGAGTACCTTCATTTTAGTCTTCGTGTCACTTTTTTATCACCCTCAAGTTTCTTTCTACCTCGTTTAGTATCCGGAGCGGACTCCCTTTTAGTCCGACACTGTATACAAGTACCTACCATTTAATTATAAAAAAGATAATTTATACTTTTCGTTAATATGGATTTTATGAAACAACAAAAACAACGTCAAGCAATTTAAAAATTCACTTATAATTTCTTTGTAAAGATTGAATTTAAGACGTTGAACTTTACAAAGCTGTCGATAGTATCTTGAAATTCTGCAGTATAAATTTGAATAACGAAACTACGCTACGGTGCTTATAAAGAAAAGAATGCAAATTCGCGTTTAATAAAGGTAGGTGGACATTGGAAGGACTACATCTATTTCAGCGGTTCTCAAATATAGATATGAGTTATAAATATTGATGAGTGGTACGAAAAATTTAATATATTTGCAAAAATGCACGTTTACTTAAGTTTAGCGAAAAATAGTCTATCAGGTATTGGGTCAGTGTTTCCTCGTAACAAATTCTGCAAAAGAAGATGTTTTCTGACAAGACCATTTAATCGCACACCAAACCAAACATAGGTACATTTTTACTTTACAAAAAATATATTTTTGTAAGGCAATATTTATTACAATAAGTTATTATGAACATTTTTTATAGACAATTACAAGCTGCAAAAAAAGATTCTATATAATTTTCGCATGTCCTCGTTCTTGAGATTTAGACATCGAACAATAAGTGTTTGTTTTTATCAAATCTAGCTTCCTCCATCCTTTGGATATCGGGGAGGAATCTTTACATCTAATATTGATAATAATTGAAGACCATAGACATAATAGAGCAACAGTTGTATATGAAATTCGAAAGTCTTATCTTCCCCAAAAAAGAGCGTATGTTAGGTATATGTTTGTCTTTATTTAAATATGAGTATAAAAAACAAAATGTTATACTAATGGGATTTTTTGTTTATAATTCATTCTAAAAAATGTATGCCCCGATTAGGTGTAATGAAATTATTTGTTGTGGATGTATGAGCCATGATCGCTTTTATAGAAATTGCAAGTGTTGATGTGATAGCTTATGGTATATAATACAACAATTTCGTGTTTTTCTTTCTTTGGTGATGTGCAATATTGAGTTCAAAATGTTGAGAATCTCCTGGTCAAAGGATAACCACACAATGCAGATGTGTGGGGGTTTGGCGTGCTAGGTTGTGATGTCACGCTTATGAAAAGAAAATAGAACTTGAGATATATTAATCGTTACGTTATAAAAATAATTATTTGCCTATTATGTGTAAAATACATCATATGTATGCTGGTGAACGTAGCTACAACAAGCGAATGTCTCGTTTCGTTAAAATGTAAGCCATTTCGTCGAGGGTTTGTCTCTTGAAAGTTTTAGTAGGTCTTGTCTCGTACACGTGATCGTTTCTCGATGGAACTTATAAATAAAAAATAGATACGTACGCCTGGTTTCGTCAAAATTTTATTTGGTCTCATTTCGACAGAAGAATGACAGTGGCGAAGTCAGAATTTATAGAGGAGGGGGGACTTTTTTATGGGGGACAATTGACATATAACTTATAATATTATATAATTTGTAAAAAAACCTTTTAAAGAAATAAGAAGTTCTAGTTTTTGCATATGGAGCGAAACAATTTTGAATTTTATGTATGAATATAAAACCTATAAATATTAGGTAATTTTTATTTAAAATATTTGAATACGAGTGTCGAGTACAAAATAATACAAAAATATATAAGTATAAAAAATAAGTATCACTATTGTTGGAGATGTGGTCGATTTGCATGCACAAAATAGATAAATGACATGTTTTTTCTTTACCATTACTCAAATAGATCACTCTGGACGCCGCGTCGGTTTGGTGGTCAGTATCAATGACGACGACGCGTTTGTTTACATTGAGCGGTCGCCATGGTAACCGGCGCGTCGGCGGTGCGGTGTCTCAATTGTTGTTGCTGAAAGTCCGTTTGTTGTTTGTTGACGCTACTACCCTCGCTTGTTGTATACAAACACAGCACACTGTGTACGTGTGTGCGTCAACAACGATGCCATTGATCTATGTAACCACAATGTGAACCTGCGGTATTCAACATGTTCGATGTAGAGAGTAATCCGGGTTCAATTCAAATGACAGGTGTTTATTTGTATTTAGAACACGCATTTTTTTTTATTCAGACGTATTTGCTACATAGATTTCCAAGTAGAAATGTACGTACATTCAATTTGAGGCTAGATGCATAGCTTCATAAATATCAATCAATGACTTTTTTTGCTTGCCCTATTGGGCCCCGTCAGGCCATGAAGGTATCATAAACAGTGAGATGTTTTCATAAAACAAAAATAAATGTTACAAAATGAAATTACGACGATACATTAGAGGTTTTCCCTTTTGTGCAAAGTAACAATTAAAAATAAAAATTAAAAGGGATGTCAGTGAATTATTGTAAAAACAATGGCAATTTTCAAGATTGTCAACTATTTCAATAAAAACGACTATTCTATTGAACGGTAACTTGTTATTATCTTCATTTTATGTAGGTATGTACTATATTTAAAAAAAAAACATTTAACATAAACATAAATAGTCAAAAAATACAAATATTTACCGAAGAGCTACATGCGTTAATTTAAATTAATTAATATATGATTATATCTAGAGCTTTGCATCGACCGGTACGAGGCGGTACGCATAGAGGTTAAAATAATAAGATAATTTTCGATAAATATAGCTTCAATGTATCAGTAAAAATTCATGTCTTACTCAAAACACTCAAATTTCTCTTACGGGAATAATAACCCCTATTTATTCATCTTCCTACTATCTCTGTGTGTGAATTTTTTCCTATTCCATCTAAAACTAATTTGATTTGATTGAAGCGTATATAGGTAAAACTCATTTATATGTAAATAATTCTTATTTTCTTTCATCCTTCTCGTCCGTCTTGAATTTTATTTATGAGTGTAGTCCGAAAAGGTTCATTATTTGATAAATGTATATTTATGTAATAACTATAGCGCGTTGGACTCGGTGTTACCCGGGAATATCTATTTAATCTGTAATAGACATATTATACATTTGTTTTACTTATATCTAATTATTTACGACGCGCACGCAAGCAGACCTCTCCGATGATTGTTTTTTCTTTAATGAAATTTAAACAAAATATTCACAAAATATAAAAAAAACCTCAAATTATACACCTTACAAGAGTGAAAACCAGGATAAAATCCGTCCAGTAGTTACTGAGAAAATCGTGCACAGAGAGATTGACAAATATATTATAGATAATAGATATTTCTTCTTTCATATGCTTATTGTCAGCTGGATCGTGATAATAGATATATGTACCTTATATATCTTGTTATTTCGCTCACGATTTCTTTACTCATGCACGTCGGGTCCCACTCGTGATTATTTAATCTTCGAAACAAAACTCACGCCTGACAAAAATGCATTAACGTACAGTCAAAAACGATGGTTTTATTTTAACTCACATAATTATGCACACTCATGTCGGGTGACACCATGACCTGAAAAACTTACGGTGATAAGCCATAATTGATATCAAAGAAGAGTAAGTTTTGGAAAAGATTTTATGCATACATTTATATTATTTATTATTGTGACATGCAAACCTTAATTTTAAATAAGGAATTAATTTTTTAAACAATTATGAATTGTACATTATTTTATCTATCAAATCTGTCTGGATATCTTCAGTGAACGTAAAAGTAACTTAAAATCAGTGATATACTATACCAGCTATTACCTACTGATCAAACAGTGATTTTGGCCATATTAACAACGATAAACTAATTTATTCAGTGATTATGTACTGATTAGCATCGGTTTATTTTTCACTATTTCAAAGTGCGGAGTTGTCCATAGTCACTGATAATCAGTGACTATTCAATGATTCAGTTTTAGAGAGTTCTAGACCATTAAAGTAGGTATAAAACATCATTATTGTTAATGTAATATTTAACAGACAGATTAATCAATATTCCATTCGTCAAAAATATCTATTTGTACGTATCTAATAATAATATTTTGAATATGTTTGTAATATGTTTTTGTATTAAGTGGCCACATACATAATTAAAAATAAAATGACTAGGTAGTATGTACGTACATAATAAACTAGCCCTTACACGAATACATCCTACTAATATTCCACGTGAAAAATAACGAGAATCCATTAAAATGCTTGATAAACAACAATATTATTAACTAGATGATAATCGATCGAAATTTCTGTTTAGTAAACAGAAAATCTACCGTGTCACAGAAATTAGGATTACGTAAATACTGGATATAATTTTATTAATGCAATCATATGATTTCATCCGTTAATATGTCAACGAAAGTCAAATTAGTTACCCTCTAGTTTAGCCAAAAACACATATTTCTATTTGTATATTAGAGGTGATGTATTGTTAGATCTAGGTATTAAAAATGTATTGAATTCGCAGAAAAAAGGGGTGTTAATATGCATTTGTATATTTGTCTGTCTGTTTGTGACCTCGTAACTTTCCAACAGGTTAGATTTTTATGCGTTTTTTTTTTTTTTTAATGAAAGAGTATTTTGTCGAGAAGGTGTAGTAGCAGTAGCTTTTGCATTTTATTTAATAAAAAGTTTACTACCAGTTGCTGAAGTGAAATTTTTGACTACGTACTTTCAAGAGTTTTTACATAAAACAGATTTTTTTATTGGATTATCACTAAAAACTTCAAGCCTATAGCTGCTAAAACTGAGATCTGTTTTAGTAATTAATTATTTATTTTGGTGTTTAATGAGAAATCAAACGTAAATGACAGTTCCATGACGTTTATTGCCATTTTATTGTATGAGCAAAATATGTAGTACTTATTGTTAGTGATAAACTGATAATATACACATATGAAATATACTCATCTCTCGATTTCGAAACCTTCGATTTCGTAACCGCTTGATTTTGAAACGGGCCAAACGCGCGATTTGCCAACCTTCTCCAATCCCCTCCATAATACTACCGTGATTGCTATCTCCGCGCGTAATTTAAATTCACCAATCAATGTTAAGGTCGGTACGGTGGTGGGGACCCCTCTCGACGTTGTCAATTCAAGCGGTTCAATTACCAACAACGTTGTGAAATCGAGCGATGAGTGTATATCTTGTAGAGTTGCCAATTGTGGAATAGCAAATTGAAGTATATAACACTTCAACGCATTTAATAATAATATATTTAAATAACATTTAGAGTTTATTATTTATGTAAAATTCATTACTTAATGCAGTTTGAAAAGAATATTTTATATTTCACCTACAAGTCCTTTATTTTACGTACATGCTTCTTCAAATTAAAATCAAATTTAATATTAATATCCGAAGCTTTGGTAGTGGATGGGGTAATTACCCTCTCATCCCTCTACATTACCCATTGCATGTTATGCATTGTAGATACATGTATAACGCTATTTGTATCAGACTAAAAGCAAATTACATTCATATGTGCATATAACTTTAATATTGTAAAATACATGTTATCGATTTTCGAAAAGATATAAAAAATAATTGTTAGTTACAAAGTTTTGATGTTTCCATAGGTAGTCATTATTGAAACCACCGTTAAAGTAAAATGTCTATTCTATACAATTATTTTACTGGAAGTTTACAAAGTATTTTACAATTATATTGCAAGGTTTTGTTATTACGAATGAAATATATTTCAAATGTTGAATTCATCCAATGTTAACAAATTATCAACTATCCTGATAGCATTGTCTACAATAACGTGTACATATTTTAACGATAGGTTATAAACAATGAAATATAAAAAATATAACGATTTGTTATACCTTTTTAACGACAACCGAATGTCCGGTATTATAAATGAGCTTACAAAATTTGTTAGCTAGCAAGCACTTTCAACTGGGTATCAAACGTGATATTATATATGGATTTGTTTTTTTAATTTAGAACAGTGATACTTCAACTCATTATAACACAGTTGGCGTCTTTGACAGTCACTAATTGTTCTAATATAGTTGGTGTTTACTTACCACGCGTGCACAAAACTTGTCAAATACTTTATTAAACTTCAAGGGAACTGTTAGCTAACAATTTTTTAGCTCTTTTATATTACCGGACATAAAAGTATTGGAAAACTCGTGATCTGGGAATTGAGCATATGCATTATTTTAAAAAACTTAATTTATTTATTAAATACAACATTTTTTATTTATAACTAGGTCTTTCTTATAATCCCCTTATTTATAGATGATGTTTATAAATACGCTACCAGTACATACAGTTCTTCATTTTATGAAATGTATAACAAGATTAGATGGATGGTGTAATCTTTTGGCATTAAAGTACAAGTAAAAAATTAGCTAGTTGCACTTCATGAAGACCTTGGTGTAATGAATCGTTGAGTGTAGATCATTACAATATCTCTTAAGATTTTGCGAGGTGTCTAATTTGTCATAAAACATTATAATTACATTTTCATCAAATGGCTATGATGATTTTATTTTCATCTGGAACTGAAATTGGTATATCTTAGAAATAATTTTGGACAGAATTTAATAAGTAGATATTGATGAGTTTTATAAAAAATACATTTATTTTATATTTCTTTCTGGAAAAGTATTTTTATATCTTGCAGGTAAAAATATGTACCAGGTATTTCACTGATTCGTATTTTTCAATTTTTCACTGAATAACTTCTGCAGACAATTGTCTATAAAATTATTAAATATAAATTAACACCTTCGCTGCAATCTGTATATCACCGGCACCGGTGGTCTCAACAAGTCATTCATTTGAATTTTAGAATATACAATCTACCTCATATTAATGTGGCTTCTAGAGAATGACTTTAAAGTGTGTAAGTATGTAGTGGCTTGTTATAAATATAGAAATATTTATATGTACTATGTACGTGACACAACGCTATACGACATCTAATAACCCAGTTAACTATTAAAGTTGCAATAATCGATGTCTTTATTTCTGTATGGCTCCTGATCCTGATGAAGCACTATAACGTTCTTGTGACAGCAATGATGGTGTTAACGCAACGATATGTATATATTTTTTTAAATTTAATAGTACATAATACAAAATATAATGATAGTATCCTTAAGCTAATAATAAACGAGTAGGTAGTTTGATATTTCTAATTACGTCAAAATATTGTTTTTTGACATGAGAATTTATTCATAAAATGAAGATTTTTTCATAATAAATAAGATATAGGTAATTATACTCACTAATAGTTTATAAGAAACGGATATATTGTATATTTTAAGATAAACTATTTTAGTATTTTTATAAGCTGTATTAGATTGGAACTAATTAGGCTTCTGATGATGACTTCTTGTGAAGTTAAAACACGTGTCGAGTGACAATGTTTTGTTTGGTTAAAGTGTACAGTGTACAATTAAATTATACGTTTATTATTAGCTTTAGAAGAATTTAGCTGTATATATGTAGTTATATAAAAATAATAATTAGTATAAAAAGTTAAAATTATAAAATTATATACATATTAGGTATATCGGTAAAATAGATCTATATTATAATGTAAATATGAAGTATTATGGGTAGTTTTAATTAAAAAATTACTCAAATAATTTAACTATTAATTTGTGTTTATACATGAATTGTAAAAAGAAGATTCAGGGAAATATATAGGGGTGAATTAACTTTTTATAAAGTAATTAAATTACAAGAATGCACGTATATTTTAAAGTAAATAATTACAATATTTACCATAAAACCACACCGCAATCAGTATAGCCTCTTTGCCCACCTCCTCAGGGTAAAGGGGTTGGTAAACAGGTTAGCTACGGGGGTGTATCAACCGACTTCGACTTCAGTCAGTCTCTGTGTTTGTCCGTGGCGTTTGTGTTATGTGTGTTGCCTATACATAACAATACACGCCGCTGCAGATATGTCGAGGTATCCGACGTTTCTACCAACAATGTGGGTAGTTTGTAATGAGGTCTGTTAATGTTGTGTCATTGTCTGACAGTTGTTTTGTGTCTCTGTTATTGTGCTGTGTCAGTTTATGTTGTCATTGTCTTCTAAGAAGAGGTAAGAGATATGGTTGATATTTTTCTAGTCATGGTGGATATTAAAAAAAAAGTTATTATTGTTAGAGTGTTTGAGTAGAAATGGTGGTTTGAAATAATGCAGTATAATTGTTCAGTAATTTGAATACATATATACATATAATGCTATTATATTATATTTATTACTTTAAATTTTTATTATTTAAAAAATAATATAATATTAAAATGACTAAAACGATAATATTTATAAATGAAAATAATAGATCTGTAAAAAAATGACAATGAAATTAAATTAAATATCTAGAACATAGGTTTATAAACTTTTGAAACCCGTCATTCCTTTTCACAAGAGCGATCTTTCAAAGTTATATTAACTTACATATGTTTATCAACATTTTCTACGACCCCCAGTATATATACATGATTCCTCGAAGAGATGCATCCTGGTTAAGTACTACTGGTTTAAAAGACGACAAATAATCGTAAATTCAAAAAAGTTATAATTTTTCGTTATTATTTATGACAATAATGGAAACAGGTGATATTGCTATATAACTTTTCGAATATTATTATTAATGTTATTTATTCTATGAAAAATACTCTGAAAATATGTCAAAAGAAGTATATAAAATAAGAAACACATACAGAAAAACAAATATTTACTATAAAAGCAGATGAATGTATAATAAAATAAATAGTTGTTCTGTATTTAATTATTTTTTAGCTAATAATGTTACATAAAAACAAACTTTTAAATTATCCCATAGTTAAAAAAATAAAAATAAACACGTTACTAATTCAAGGTTAATAGTATATTCCACGTTTTTACATACATACATATCAACTATCAAATTCCATAGATAAAAAGACAATAGTAATTTTGTGTGTGATCACTATGATCTGGCAATTATATGACATGTTTAATTGTAGTATTTCAAATAAAGATAGAATTTTTATCCAATTGTTCTATAAATACACAAAAGTAAAAAATACTTATTTTATCTGATACAGAAAAATGTTTAATGCTATGACAGGAAATAGAGATGTCAAATTAAAAACAAAATAATTACCTTATATCGTGTTTCTTTAATTGACTTCATATATATTTTATGTAGATGGTAAAAAATTCTTCATCAATTATTATTATTTTCGATACACGTTTCTTTAATACGTCGTCATTACTTTTTAATACTACCAGATAGTAGGTAAGTATTAAGTATATATAAGTTTAAGAGAATCCTTTCAATGAAACATTAGATATGTACACGAATAATATTTTTTTTTGCAAAAAGGTTAACATTAATATCCATATGGAGGTATTTCATTACTAAAAAAATATATTTAAACTTCGCAGTGGCGTACCTAGTTTGGGACCATAATAAGGACTTTAAAACACCCATAGTATATTATGTTTGATAGGAAAAATTTGGAACATTTGTATAAGAGTTGTAGTCAACTGTGTAAGTTTTCCTATATTTTTTTAAATTTTACCATAAATTTTCATTTCGTTAATGGAAAATTGCTTATTTCACCGAAAGAACAATTTGAGATTAATTTGAGCTTTGATCATTATAAATAAGTAAAATTATAGAAACGTTTTTAGATTCTAGAGAATTGCAATTATCGCATATTCATTTGATTTGTATCTATTGATAGGGCTTAATATAGGGATTTATTACAATAAAACCAGATTAAGCAATAAAAAATATGGACGGGATCATTAAAAAAAATAAGCAAAAATTCTACTGATGGTAGTTATATAATAATGATGACTATATATATATCAGTGTTTTCAAACTTTCCTAACCGAATCCCAAAATGTGTGTCTAATTATATAAAACAAATATTTCTGACTAACTGAACTGAGAAAATATTATATTTTACTGACTTATTTGAAGTATAATTAAAAAATTCGCTTATTTCTTTAATTGAAAAAAATTAATAAATAAAAAAATTACTATAAATAATAAAATTCTCTAAAACTTTCTATGTAATCTGACAGACACACAAATATCATAGCGAAAATAGTCAAAACAGAATCAGTAAAGGTCAAAATGGATATTTTAATGAAAATTTCTAATTCGAAAAATATCAGCTTATTGTTAACAAAACTTGGTCGTATAATGAAGTAAAAATGTGGATTAAAGTTGAAAAATTACAAATTACATACATTCAAATGACCAAAAGATTTCCGATTAACTCATTGATCAATAAACGCATTACAACTATATTTGTATTAATATCATCACTATAATTAACGTACGCCTCTGTTCAATTTGTAAGTTTTTTTATCAAACACATCATCACGAATATGTAGAGACAGTAATTAGACAAATATTCCAACGCACTCTGAATGAGTTTTAGTACTTTTAACGCAGTCCTCGAACTCACTTCTTTCTGAATATTTTAAATTACATTCATACAAAAAAGTGTAATACATTATAATCTCATTTATTGAGGAGTGACGGCAAGAGTTATATCTGACAGCTAATCTAGTAAGTATTAATGTACATATAACGGTCCTGCACACATATGTAACTATATTTATCAAATATCACATTAAGCTTTTTCCAATTTATCCTGAAATTTTCTATTATTGTATATACGATGAATTTTTTATTGTTAAAGAAAATTTATTGGTTACAGTTTTCAAATAACTGAGCATAGGTAGAAGCTTTGACTTGGATCAAGAAATCCTTGTTTTATATTTAACGAAAATAATATTTTATTAATATAAAAATATACTTTTAATTCAATTATATTATTAAATAATAATATAGTTAGATTAAGAGTATAGTTTTATATTTAAAAAATATTGTTTTCGTCATATATGAAATAAGAATTTCTTGGTCCAAATCAATTTTTTGCCTAAGTAGAAACCAAGTGAATTCTTAAAATTTTGAGCCCTTATATACAGGGTGATTCAGCACTGTCGTGCCAAACTTGAACAGTAGATTGAAAAAAATATTTTAAGCAAAAAACTTCCAATAAACATGTGTCCGGAAATTTATCCTTAGGGAACTACAGGCTTCCAAAGATTTTACTAAAAATGAGTTTTAATTTAATATCTAGAGAACCCGTTGTTATAGAATTATGAAATTTAGTATTTGGTTTAGTAATAATATGTGTTATCGATTTCAAATATTAACCAATTATATTTTAGGCCAGGGCTGTATGGGGCCAGTGGGCCCATCGATTTTGATCTTGTAATTGTTTGTTCCTTAATTTTTTTCCTGAGTTGGTAATTTTATAAGATTATATGACACACAATACACAAAAACATACTTTGCTTGTTTATCATAGGATAAACCGATTTCGAGAAATATCGTTTGAAAAGAAAGCATGCAGAATTAACCTTAATACGGATGTTTGAAATTATAAAAATTAATTTATATTCTTATTTCATAATAACAAATAAGACAAAAAGTTAATATAAATATACCTCCGAAAATGCATCCATATCAACAAATTGCCATTTTTAGTTTGTTTTTTTAGTCATGTTAATAAAGTTTATGTAACAGTAAAAGAACTGGCTATAGATCTTACAGGATTCATATTAGGAGGTTTATTTAAATGAACTTTATTCTTACCTTTAATCATAGAAAAAGAATATAAATTTATTTTTTTAATTTCAAGCATCCGTATTAAGTTAAATTCTGCATGCTTTCTTTTCAAACGATATTTCTCGAAATCGGTTAATCCTATGATAAACAAGCAAAGTATGTTTTTGTGTATTTTGTGTCATATAATCTTATAAAATTATCAACTCAGGAAAAAAAATTAAAGAACAAACAAATACAAGATCAAAATCGATGGGCCCACTGGCCCCATACAGCCCTGGCCTAAAATATAATTGGTTAATATTAGAAATCGATGACACATATTATTACTAAACCAAATACTAAATTTCATAATTCTATCACAACGGGTTCTCTAGATATTAAATTAAAACTCATTTTTAGTAAAATCTTTGGAAGCCTGTAGTTCCCTAAGGATAAATTTCCGGGCACATGTTTATTGGAAGTTTTTTGCTTAAAATATTTTTCTCAATCTACTGTTCAAGTTTGGCACGACAGTGCTGAATCACCCTGTATATATGTACAATAATTTTGTTTATAATAGGCATTTTGCAAGATTTTTTTAAACCATGTATCTTATCTGATGAAATTTTTTTCTGCCAAAACCAAATTTTGAATGAATGCATTTATGAGTGGGAAATAAAAAAATATATATTTATTTAAAAATAATCATTTCCTGATATTTCGAGTGTCTAAATATAGATAAAATAAATAATATTTTTATGTAAATTAAGAAAATGGATCCCGTTTATTTCTCAAGGGAAAAACCTTCTACACGTAAAACGAAACAGCCTTCAAATCACCCTGAATACGTCCCTGTATTAAACTCTTTAACCTACCCTTTTTTATTAAAACTGCACATTTGTTTGAACATAAACGATAATAATGTAACAATTATTATAATTTCATTCGTATTGCCAAAATATAAGATGTAATGTATTATTTTTTATTGTCTCGAGGGTAGTTTTGCTGTATTATTTTACAATTTTTCCATGCAGCACGCAATTTTCCAATGACATTTCCTCACGAAACCTTAGCCGAATCGCAGAACTCGATTAATAAGTAAACTAAGTTGAAATCATCTGGTTGCTGTGGTGAAAGTAATCAATATTTTTTACCGGCGATTGTTGCGAATTAATAAATTATTGTTTAAAGTGTACTCAAAATTTTAATTTTATATTATATTAATACAAGTGCATGGTTACATTTGTCATAATATTGATTTTTAAATCTTGTTTCGTATCATTAATGTATTTAAGAATTTTAATCAATGTTCTATATCGGAATATTTATTGGTAGTACCTAAATTATAATTATAATAATGAATCGATTTTCGAATGAAATGATTAGTTTGTAAATAATATTGAGACACTTAAAAAGTTATTTGTATATTGTTGTTTGGGTTTTTCACTATTGCACAAGCATACACATATAATGAAGAAATTTTTTTTATGTATTGATCTTAAACGTATTTATAACATAAAAAATACAAATCGTTTTTAAATATTGAACATATTTGCTGATATATAATTCGATTAAATCAAATTAAATAATAAAACATTGTAAAAATGTGTTTTGTTCGTGATATTGTATTTGGGTAAGTGTCTTTAAGTAATATCTATGCTATTTTTAATAAATATACATACATGTGCTACTACCCCACTATAAATATGAAATACTATGGGTTTAGCTCCGCATACAATACTTAATTATTATAACAAATTGCATATATTATACAAATAATTAATTAATCCAATATTTTACAATTCTTTATTCCAATTGTAAAATCTTTTAGAATTTGTTTTATTTATATCTATAATTTATAAAGGGACACATAAAAAGTATGTATTTATAGCTATTTTAATAATTACAAAAAAGTTTTTTAATTAAAAACAGTGAATATAAAATTTTTATAATGCATATTAAATTTTAAATCTAATTTTTAACATCTTAAGACTGGATTTTCGAACACGTAATGCTGGATTAACTTTTTATATTGTTTAAAATTGAATATACGTGTATATTCTACTTTCTATGTAAAAGTGAAATATCAACAAAGCAATTATTTTAACTTGTTGAAACCAAAACAAAGTTTACAAAGTTTAAGTTTTCATATTGTTTTTCAAACCTTTTCAGTCATTGTATATGCGAATGTCTAATTGAATTAATCTTATAAAGAGACATATATTTTTATAACACAATTTTTATAATAACTTCTTATAATATTTCATTTAATGCAGTATTAAAAGAAAATGTTTCTAGATTGGCTTATTTTGAAACTGATGAGGAGATAGTTAAAAGAAGTAGAATATGATATACACAACAAAATTAAACCAATCGCTATCTATAAGCTTTTTTAAATGATAGTTTTTATGACTGATTTAGAGCATGCTTTTTAAAACAAGTAGAAATGCAGTGGTAATTGGTATACAATGTTGATTTGACACCGCAAAAAGTGAGGTGTCATATATTTTCATAAGAATTAATACACTATATAAATATACTTTTTAAAGATAATTGTAGGTATATTTTATTTACGCATACCTATATACTATATACATAAGGTTTTTCAAGTAATTCTGTGTTTCTTGATATTCCCTGGAAATAAAAACACACGATACTTAAATTATAAAATGGGAATTTCCTATCTATTACATAGTAAACATATTTATATGATTGAATGTTTCATAATTATAAATCCATATAGATAACATTATTTGATTAAGGATATGTATATAGTATATACGCATGTATTCTATACTGTGAGTATATTGAAAATTAAGTACATACCTACATATATTTATCAGTTATAATATAGGTGGCACAGTACTTATTAAATATAATTAATTTTATGTTTAAAATACTTCTCTTGTAGTTTAGCTAAAAGGTTTATATTGTTTTCAAAAACAAGCACGAAATAAGGTAACTTTTTGAATATTAGTTTTACTAGATCATTAAAAAAACAACGAAAACTTTTCTGCTTTTTGTTTTCGATCATTTCTTTATAATAAGTAATACTAATATGATATTTCATGTATGTATTTGTATATAGATAGATTTAGAAATTTAGTGTTTAAATATTTATGTGCCTAAAATATTTATGATGTATAGTTGATATACATAAAAAATAATTAAAGTACAGTTAATGCCATAAAGTAACAAGTATTGTATGTAATATCTGATCGTATTTTTGACAAAAAGGTAGATCAGAAATTTAGAGAACACGTTTTTCTCATCTAACATTGATATCAAATAATGCCAATGCTATTACATTTATTTATTAATTACATAGAAGTAATTTTAAATATATTTATCGTCATATTAAATGTAGTGTTTATAATTATTTTTTTAAGATTTACACATCCTTAAAATGTGGATTTTTGAAAAATAAATTTTATAAAATTAATTTAATTTTTTTTTGTAATTTTTAATGGTAACAACTTTTGACAGTTTATTATAAATTTTAGTAGTATAATTTTGGAGCTTGTAAAATAGCAGACAAAGATCTAGCAGTTTGCAAATAGTCGTTTTTATTTCTAGTGTTGTAATATAGGCTATTGATTATACCGGAAAATAATAGGTAGAAAGGAACAATTGCGTTAAAGGATTTTTATTGTATAATATGTTTGTTTGACACCTATAGATGATAAAAACACAAAGTGCTACTAAATTCACCCTTGCGTTTTTAGGGAGGGGTTAAACTAGTCACTTTTCAATGTTTTAAGTATAACTCGAAAACTAAGCAGACATTGAAAATTTTACAAGAATGATTTTTTATAGAAAATTAAATTTCCTATCAAAATAGATGATTTAAAAAATTAAAAAAAAAATTTATGCAAGAAATATTTAAAAAACAAATTATCAAAAAATCACTATTTCTTAAATTTTTTACTAAATTGCTCATAAATTTTTTCTGAGTAAAGATAGGTATAGGACATGCTTTGGAGAAAAAAAAGTAGATGTCACGCCCGTTAAAATGTTGAGTCGAAAATTTTTTTTTGTTAAAAAAATTTTTCTATAAAAAATCATTCTTGTAAAATTTTCAATGTCTGCTTAGTTTTCGAGTTATACTTAAAACATTGAAAAGTGACTAGTTTAACCCCTCCCTAAAAAACGCAAGGGTGAATTTAGTAGCACTTTGTGTTTTTATCATCTGTAGGTGTCAAACGAACATATTAAACAATAAAAACCCTTTAACGCAATTGTTCCTTTCAAAAACCTATAATCAATAGCGAGCATGCAAGTTTTTATTAAATAGATTTATTTATTTTTTACGAAAACTTAACATTCTTACATGTATAAAGGCCTGATAAAGTAAATATTTTAAATTATTTGAATAAGGACGACACGCGGGTCACAAAAACTCTTTCTACAAATAATTCTTACATATCTTTTTTTAACAATGACTTCTTGAGTATAACCGAATTACACCCAAAAATGTTCCCGCACCTCAAAGTTAATTTTCTAAGAATATACGCATTGTAATTATTAAAGATAGTATAGTTGTATTTTTTTTAAATACTGATGATAGTAAATAGCATAATCTATCCATTTCATCATGTAATGGTTAGTATGAATTTTCCGATAGATGTTCATCTTTACATAAAGAATCAACATTTTTATTTCATGTTCAAAAATTCAATATTATCATTTCATGTTAACTGTAGGTTGTTATTAATTTCCACATACTTACCAAATTTAATGAATTTTGTATTTTTCCACATTTAGTTTTGGATTTTATAATTGAACCATTTATTTAAATTATGTATTAAGTGAAAAATTAATGTAGTTAATAAGTGCATGTTTATTACTGGCACTATAAAGAACACTTCATTCGTATCATTTGCATAACGTGAATAGAAAGATTATTTAAATATAGATTAAAATTAGTAAGTAGGTCTTAATACGGACCACTAAGGTACATCTCTGCTAACTATATTAAAATAAATAAAAATATACCTACAACTTACAACAAATAATTTAAAAAATATTTCAAGTTTTCATAGTGACCGTATGAAATGACCTGCACATACCTTTATCAATTGGCTTTTATTAAGTTAGTTCATTTCAATGATGTAATACTTAGCTAACAATCAGTAAAAGATACATGCTGTACAACTACATATAGGTATAGGAGATACAGTAATATTGTATAGTTTTGTATATTATTTATTTTATTATATTAAATTTTACGATTTATCTAGATTCTTCTTCCTCCATTTTTATCCACTGGATTAGGTTTTTGTAGATAGCTCCTTTGTGTATTATGTAGTTTAGTTGTAAAGTGTGATTGTGATGTGTAAATGTAAATGGAAGGGAGATTGCTAATGTTCGGTCATACCAGATCTTTTTTTTAAACGTAGGTATTTTTTTTAAACGTAAAAGAAAAAAAAAATGCAATGAACTTATGTATAGAATATTTAATAACATAGAATTTTTTTTACCACGTGTTATTTATTATGTTTATAGGTTAAATGATAATAAAAAGTAATTACTTCGAAAGTAACAATAAATGTAAATTAATTACTAACTCAAAAATCTATTAAAAATATAAGGTATTAGTTTATTGGTAGATGTATGAAAAGTAAAAATGATAATACACCAATACCTCGCTTTGCGTCGTTTCGTTTTGCGTCGCTGCTGAATTAGTACTAATTTTCACTGTGCGTCGTTAAATTTTCGAAGTTGCGTTGTTTTGGGTTCGAGTCTTTAATTTTTTTTTAATTAAAACGAGAGTAACTTAAATAATTCACTTTGCGTCGTTTCAATTTGCGTCGTGTTTTTTTTTTGGAACGTAACCACGACGCAAAGTGAGGTATGGGTGTATACATAATGTCTAACCAGAGCCGGCCCTTGCGATTCTGGCGCCCCAGGCGAGATTTTTTTGACCCCCCCCCCCCCAAATGGCGAACAGCAAAAAAAGTCTGACGGACGAAAAAAATCAGTGATAATTTGAAAAAAAATTTTTATTAAAATTGATGATTAAAAATGTAGAGTTGAATAATCAATGTTGTCTGCATGTGTATGTATTATCACTGAAAAAAAAATATAATGGTGGAATGATACATACATAACATATATTATAACAGTAAAGGTAATTACAAAAAAAGGAATTTGATTCGCATTTTTTTGCGGCGCGGTCGTTCATCAGAAGAGTACCTATTGTTTTAACTAGTATATCTATTATCAATTTTACGCTCCCTTGCGATTACACTTTTAATTGCTGAAGAATAATATTATTGGATTTCAAACTTCCGCCGCCCCTCTTGGCCTGGCGCCCCGAGCGATCGCCTTAACCCCCCTAAAGCCGTCACGATAATGCAGTTTTTATTTGACACTTACTATTATTCCAGTGTGTTCAGAAACGTCACACATAAACATTGGAAATTTCGTAAACTATTTTTGATATTAAGCATTTTATTAAGTAAAATGAATTATTTTGCAGAAAAAAACAAAATTAGTATTAAAAAAATATGTAAAGCTTAAATTTGGAGCCCTAGAACAGAACATAGAAAATCAGTTCATGACAATTGGCGCCCCCACGAAATTGGCGCCCCAGGCTGTCGCCTGGGTCGCCTGGCCGTTCGGCCGGCCCTGTGTCTAACCAAAGATACCTACATATATGTTTAATTAATTGCATCAATGTGTTTGTGATGACCCTAATATACAATTAATTTTATTCACTATTACTATTGTAATTAGCCAATGTCGTCAATATTAATTAGATATTATTTTGTTATTCATTGCATCAGTTTATGTTTTTGTTATATTGAATTTTGATTAGCTTAATTTTATTTATAATCGTATTTGGGTATCTGTTTACAATTATTGTTACAAATGTTCACAATAAATTAATTAATTAAAATGTACTTAGTTATTAAGTGCATGTACAGTGCTAGATTTAGGAATTAAGAGGCCCTAAAATTTCTTGTAGATATTTTGGGTAGTATTTTTATGAACAAAGTATTTTCGAATATATTTTAAAATGTGCACAATAATGTACAAAATCATATGTATTTTTCTAATAGGAAAAACAAAAATAAAAACACTTTTTTTTAGATATTAGATATGTTTGTATAAATATGTTAATTACTGAAAATAGTGTTCTGAAACCTGTATTCTAAAATTGTTTTCTACGAAAAATAATTTATGCTTTGTACGATGTCCCTGGACCAGTATTATAAATAATTATTACTTCTTAAAATGTCTAAAATTTCATTGCATAACTTGTAAACATGTGCATACTTAAACAACATGTTGACAGAAAACACTGTGAATTTATAATTAAATAACATAGGGGTGCGACAACTTGTCAAGACGTCCCTCAATTCCGTTCAAATAACTCGGGCCTCCTTCCACGCTGGCAAGGTTTTAATCAAGATTTTGAATTTGGGAGTGGTTTTACATCGAAGAATAATAATATAATAGTTTATATAAATAAATGATACCAATAGTTTATAAGAAAACTGAAAATAACAGAATAATTCAAAATAAATAAAATAAACTAATTTATTTTAATAGGTAATAAGAATAAAATCAAAATTAACATGAAGTTAATTTGCAATAAAATAAATTACATTTTTTTGCGTTTCCGGTAGGACCTGTATAAGCGCCCACAATCTTTCATTTTTTATTTAAGAAAGGTAAAAAAAAAGAAAAACGACACTTGATTTTTGTATGATTGAGTTTGTATTTAGCTAGTAATTTCTTCGAGGTTCGGCATGATTGAAAAATGCGCCACTCTCAATTCTCTCGCCTTGGACTAAATTTCTTATAGCTAAAATTATGTAAATCATGGCCGTCATAGCGCTTCTTGCGCTTTTGTGCATCCCTGATATAACATATTTAGTAGATATTTGTTTTCATACAGTCAAATAAATATTAATATATTTCAAAATAATTATATAAAAAGTTATGATAATTAGATAATCTAAAAAGTATTTATTTTACATGAAATGTTAATATATTTTTATGTAATATGAGAAGTTGATATAAGATTTAAAAGTATTTTATCTAACGCATTTTATCAGATTAATAGATAATATTATACATCAGGTGCGAAATAATTATACAGATAATTATCTCGTATCGTAGGTATGCTCTAATTATTTAAGAAAAATTTTTGGTCAGCATCAAATTATTTCCGATACACTTTTGGTTTCGAAGGTACAATCGAATTACATATTTCGGATACGGCTTCAGTTTCGGAGGTCAAAATAGTTCCATAACACCCGTATTTTTTTTTATGCGATCGAATGGTGAAAAAATTGTCTGAGTATTGATGTTTCTTTTATTGGAAATGAAAAAAGTATATTAATGTATATGTTGGTTATTATTAATAAAAATGATGTGATGAAAAGTATCAGACAAAATCTGTTATAGAGTTTATAAATCTTGAGAATAGTTCTCCAATACTTTATTTTGGAAATATGAATATTTGTATAGCGGTTTAAAACTTAAATTGTATACAATTATTACATTTGTTAGGTTTTTATATTTTTTTTAACGGGATTATCTTCCTTTTCCCGGAATCTGTCTGTAGAAATAATAATACGTTAATGACACTAGCAAATAAAAAATACAAGAAAGAAACCATTACAAAATGATCAAAAACAAAATGTTTTTATAAAAAACAACCGCTCTGATCACGCAACAAACATTGGTCAATTAAACTCGGAAACAGACATAGGATATATAATTTAATTACAATGTTTACAATAATAATAATTATAGTCACAGCAATTAGCGATTTTACACCCGTATCGTGACATCAACATTTGTCGGAGTGAGTGATGTAGAGGGGGTTCGAGATAATACAAGAAAATGACCAGCAGTGCTTCCAAAACCTGGAATGGGTTTTCATTAGAATTTTTTTTGGATATAAAAATCTATCAAAATCGATTTATAATACTTATAACACAATTACGCTATAAATTGATTTTGATTTGGTTTGGTTGAAATTCGAGAGTAAATTTATTTATAATAATAATAATAAAAAATTAAAAATTACGTTAACATTGTTGAAATAACCATCTAAATTAAGCCCTCATATTATATCACAGCCCCCTTCCAGTTAAGAAATCTAAGTTTGTGTTCACATGCCTAAAAAAAGGTTGATGATTCGCTACACTGGGCTCCTTTATCCCCGAGCTACCAGGCTAGAGCCATGACAACCCCACTATTTGTGTTTTTTTTAGACTTTATTGTTTTTGAATTCAAAAATAAAAACAGACGGAAATCATATTATATACCTACTAGCGGAATCCCGCGGCTTCGCTCGCGTAAACTTCGAATACGTGATAGAGGATGACATATAACATTGTTTTTTGTTGATTTTTATTCATTGCCTATAAAAAAACGTAAATATCTCAGATCTAAGTTAAAAATTGTAAAAACTACCCTCACCATTAAGGGTTGAATATCGAATTTTTTTATTGCAGATTATTTTGCTCGACTCCACCATTATAACGTAAGCAGCTATGCAGATAAACATATCAAAAACACATACCCTGTCTACCCCCATCATTAGGGGATGAATGTCGAAATTTTTATTTTAATAGATAACTATTGTGCCTGAATTTACCTTTATAATTAAAGCAGGTATGCAGATAAACATATCTAAATCCATCCTCGTCCCCGTTCCATGCTATTAGGGCTTGAATATCGAACTTTCATTTTTAATTGAATATTAATTTGTCAGAATTTACTTTAATATCATGAACAATTATGAAGATAAATATACCAAAATGTTACCCCCCCCCCTCCTATTTCTATAGGGGTTGAATTTTCGTAATTGATATTTGACTTGTACATTACCTAATTGTGCTATGTTTTCATTCGGTAAATAAAAAAAAATTACAAATTTTTCCACCCCCCTAACATCTTAGGGGTTAAATTTTGGGAAATGCTGAAATAATTGTTTCATTATTTATATTGTAGAGTATGTTCGATATGTTTAAATTAAATGCGAACAAAAAAAATATTTTTTTATATACACTTTGAAACCCGGTTTTAACCCCGTAGGGGTTTGAATTTCGAAAAATCCTTTCTTAGTGGGTGCTTACATCATAAAAGGAAGGCACCTATGAAATTTCACGTTTCTAGGTCTAGGGGTTTGGGCTGTACGTTGATATATGAGTGAGTGAGTGAGTGGTTAAGGACAAACTCTTTTATAGATATAGATAGTTATACTAGTTATAAAATGTAAGATGATTACATTTTTCACAGATACATATTACATTTGTAAATTTTGCTCGTTTCCTTATTTGTGGTTACCCAGTTGAATGGTTGAAGGAAAATAAGACCTATTATATTACTACATACAAGGACTTGAACCTGAATTTATTTAAGGTTCGTGTTAATAAATATATATAATTTTTGGTATATTTTTAAGTTCAAATTCAACAACGAATTTTGTTCAGAAATTATATTTATATTCGGTTCAGGTTTAGTTTTCTGATTATTATAAATCTATAAAAAATATGAAATGTACCTACGTGTTTTAGAAACACTGTTCTACAACAAGTAATTGAAAGAGTGAGTGAGAGCAAAAGAGAAGTGGGAGGGAGTATGTGCAAGAGACAATGAGAGATGTTGACCATAGGAATATATGTATATTGAATTTTTGATTTAGATCTAAATTACAGACGACTACTAGCTTCTACAACTTGTTGACGATTTTTGTTTGTTATTGTGACTTAATAGAACTAGTGTTTATTATAGTGTACTTAAAGGTTTGATGTTTTATGTTATGTTCATTGAGTTTGTAAATTGTTGTGAACAGTTTCGAACTACTTGTTTTTATTTTATTTATCAACTTTAGATGTAAAAAAAATTAAAATAAATATTTTTCAGCGTTCAGGGTTATTTAATAGATCAATTTGATTAAAATACGAGTTGTGAAAGATTATTTGTAATTTATTTATCACTTATATTAATAATACTTGTTTGATGTTATATATGTTACCGGCAAAGTATGTAATTCAGGCATTCTATATAATTCCTAGGAATTCTATACAATGCCAAACGATTTCAGGCAAAGTATGAAATAATTTTTATTTATTGTTATAATAAATAAAATAAAATATTAGTTCAGATGAATATTAAGTATATGATTTAAAATTGTTAAAATAAAAAACATACTAAAATATTAGATATTATTAAGTCATTTAATAACATATTAGGCCAGTATTAAGTAAGATAAATAATAATCAGTATTTTAGTTTTTTATTACATAAAGTAAGCCAATATCTGTGCCTGAATCAAAATTGGTTAGTTCACCCTATTTATATTTACATTTCTAGTCTATACAATGCCTAGGAAATGTATATAATTAAATTTATTTCATACATTGCCTGGTGATTTTAGGCATTCTATAGAATATCTAGGAATTCTATACAATCCCGGGTTTCATATATTGCCGGTAACATATACATTAAAATAGGATCATTTGCCTCTGGGGTATTCTATATGTGTTTAATTATTACTGATGATATGCGATTTATATTTTGAAATTTTGTACTTGAATGCCAAAAGGACCTATTATATCAAAATATCTATATACTTTGGCATCTTATAGAAAATTTAAAGGAATAGAAAAATACTCAAAAGTTGTTAAATTATAAATTAAAATAAATATTTTGAGCATTTTTTTCGTTTTTATTTATTTAATTCACGAATTATAAAACGATTTACAATGCAGATACCTAGGAATGGTCTCATTAAGGGCGTCAATTTTTTATAAGAAACACAAAATTGAAATTTTGACACCATAGAATTATAAATATAACAGTAAGATATAAATATATATTTACATTCTTTTCGCGCTCTTTTTCGGATATAAATATCAAACTATATTGTAATATAATATATTAAGTATTGGTGAAGTAAAAAAAATACAGATTTTTATTTATGTACTTATTTTTTTCAAAATTCTAAGGATATTAATTTAACATCTTTACAGGATGGGAAACCTGTTGGACTATTTCTGGGGTGCAGTCGGTGGCGGGGGCAGGAGTAGCCGAGTGGATCCGCTTCCAGATAACGCAGCTTTCGATGTTCCCGATCACGTGACAGGACTGACTCCCAGAGAAATCCACGCGATTCGGGATACGTGGTACGCCATGAAAAAAGACATCAAAGGGATTGGAGTCAGCTTATTTATAAAGTAAGGAAGTACATATATAATATAGCCCTTCTGATATTGAAGTTTTGAAAATAAGATAAACTGTATATCAAGATTTTACCTAATCACGTTATTAATATTTGCGATAGATTATGGTGTTAAAAAATATATATGTACAATATGTACATAAACTATTATAGATTTTCAGTTTCCAGTTTTCTTTTATTTATTTATTCACTAGGGAACATCTTGAAGGTACCGCTTCTGATTTTGTTTAAATTAATTGAAATATGACAATAGGTTTAAATAAAGTAAAATCATAATTTATAATAAAAAATTAACACGGTGGGAATTACACCCGGATGTAACATTTCTTTATCTAAAATCTTTACCAGTGGACCTCCGGTCTTTTGTTTATATATCGTTTAAAATAGTTTTAATATAATGTACTTTTTTATATATAAAAGACATCATGTGTCTATTATCATGAACCCCCTTCTACACTATATTTCAGTAAGAAAAATCTAAAGTGACAATCAATGTCAGTTAACTATTGCATTTTTTCAATAAATAGTTTTATGTCTTATTCTTAAAACGAATTCTTTTAATACAATGTGATTTTAGACATTAATATAATGCAATTACATTAAAATATAAGTTATAAAAAGATATGCAAATATATACTGCATAAAGGTGAAAATGAATGCTTATTTATTTCAAAGGTTATTCTCAAAGTATCCGAAATACAAAGCATACTTCAAGGCGTTCAAAGATATACCCATTATGCAGTTGCCAAACAATGTGAAGCTCCAGGCGCATGCCACGGGCGTTATGTACCAGGTGATGTGTTTGATAGACACACTAGACGATCCCGAAACTCTTATTGCCATGTTACACAAAGTCGGAGACAATCATGGAAAGCACAATGTCACAGAACAAGCCTTCTGGGTGAGTAATACAGAGAGTAAAGTGATTCAAGCGCAATGTTCAAAGTAGTAGCTAGATGCATATTTTAATTTGCACTGTTTTCATTAGTTTGTAATCAGTGGAGTAGTAACAAAGTGGACCAGAAATAAAGTAGTACTCTTTATTTTTTCATTCTCCATTTCCTCTGGCTTTATACGCCAGAACTGGACAAATATCATTATAAATATTGCAACTTATTCGTTGCATGGCAGCAGTAACTCTGTTAGCTAACATATAAAAATGTAGTTTGATAAAAAAATACATTCGGTTGGTCTCGCGATTAAAAAACTGCACCAGTAAATGAAATTTCGGATAAGAATAGGATTTTTTGAGATGAATTTATTATATATCCTCATTGAAGAAAACAATTAAATTTAAATTCTCTTTGAAATATTTTTCCTGTAATCATCTCTCAAAATTAATTCCTAAATGACTCTTTGTGAATGAATTTCTTTCAAAAGTAAGTTTAGTTGTAAAAAGATTTTACAAATTTTAAATTGCTTTTGCATGGAACAATTGCTGTTATGGATTCTCAAAAATTGATTTTGACGTATTTTGTCATAGAAATTAAATAATTATTACTAGCATTAATTAAAGTATTAATTGTTTACTTTGACATATATTGTTCAAGTTTGGTTTATATAGTGTAGCAAACCCTACACATAGTTGTGCTTAATTTCTTAAGTCAATGAAAGAATTGGGTGTAAAAATTTTACATGTACGATAATATTATTAAATTGTTTGGTTTAATCATATATTTATGCAGAAATAAGAATCGCATTTTTAATATTACATTAATTATATTTACGTAACATTTTTTTTCTAAAAGAGAGTTGCCCACGAAGAAAACTAGCATGATAACCATTTAAAATTCTTAAAAAATGTTTGAAATTGCTTAAAATAGAATAGTACATTTGCATTCTTAGAATTTTCTTGAAAATATGAATTGTAAATTAATAATTTCAAATTTAAATAAACAATAAATGATAAATATGTATCTCTACAGGGTTGCGGAAATTGCAAGCATTATTTTGATTTATTGTTAAACAGTGGTCACGTTTGGAATTAATATTGGGGTTAAAATTTTGTATATTACCTTCCTATAACTATACAGATATACTATATTATTAAAATGTAATTTCTATATATAGTATAGGTACACAATATGCATGCATGTCTTCGTTTTTGCATTGCTTTTAAAAATTAATAACTAATTCAACACCTATAAAAATCGTGACTTGTTAAATAATTTTCCTGTAAATTAAAATTCTATAATCATTGAGTTGTACATTTACGTTTCTATTTAATTTAAAGTGTGTTATATTTTTTTATTTCATATTTTGATTTTCAGTTTAAAAATAAATAAATCATGGGCCAATATAATATGAGAAAAGAATACCAATACTACACTTTTTTGTTAACATACATATATGCCACCACTGTATTTCAATAGAAAATTACAATTTAAAATGAATATGTTCGGTCGATATTGGGGTAGAGTCCATGTTAGTCTTGGTGTTTTTAGAGGTCAGAACTCAAGTAGGTCGTTACCATATATTATGTCCAGCAATAGTTTTAACTCAGCCCGCAAAAGATCGTCTGCATGCAATGATATATGTGCAAGTACAGATAAACACTGCCAACACTGCTATTAAATGTGGTATAGGTTAGGTACTATGTACAACAGTGCTTTTACAAATGTTATGTATTGTTTCATTTAACCATTTAAATGGTATTTTTTCTGTTATATTATATTAATACATAGCATCTTATAGTAGCACAATTAATATAAGTAATTTTGGGAAATATTAAAATCAGAAGTGTTGATATTTAAAAGGGTCGGTTAGAAATAATGATATTTAATACAATAATAGTAATAATATTAATATAGTATTTTATAGGTGGTAACGTTTACCTGGTATATTTTTTTAAAGAGGAAATATTAATATATACAGTGCGTTCAAGATGAAAGGAACAAATTCGTTTAAAATTCAGGTAATTATTTTGTGGAAAAACGCTCGGACTCGTCGATTAGTATTTTTAGTTGCGGATTTTTTGACATAAGAATATTGTATACAGGGTGTCCCAAGAAGAACATATGCAGTCATCATTGATTTTTTTAAATAAAACACCCTATATATTATGCCATTTTTGAATTTAACGATAAATTCTGAATACTTTTTGTAGGGCATACTATAACTTTAAAATCAGCGATTTTTGGAATAATGACGTTTGAAATGTGTTTCAAGAAGAACATATTTAGTCATCATTAATTTTTTTTAATGGAAAATTCTGTGTATTATGCCATTTTTGAATTGTATGGTCAATTCTGAATACTTTCTGTACAACATACCATAGCTCTAAAATCAATGATGACTAAATATGTTCTTCTTGAAACAAACACATTTCAAACGTCATTATTCCAAAAACCGCTGATTTTAGAGCTATAGTATGTCCTATAAAAATTGTTCAGAATTTATCGTTAAATTCAAAAATGGCATAATATATAGGGTGTTTCATTTAAAAAAATCAATGATGACTGCATATGTTCTTCTTACAATATTCTTATGTCAAAAAATCCGCAACTAAAAATACTAATCGACGGGTTCGAGTGTTTTTCCACAAAATAATTACCTGAATTTTAAACGAATGTGATCCTTTCATCGTGAACGCACTGTATATAGATTAATATATTGTTTTAATAATTTGTGTTCTAGGATCTAAAAGACGTATTTATGGAATTATTAACAGAGCAACTTGGCACAAAATTCACTACCGAGCGGTCAGATGCATGGGGAAAAATGTTGGATACCGCTATAACAGTTATAATTACAAAATTGGACGAAAAAAACACAACATAGATTTAATTAATTCAATTAGACAGATGTCTTATAAAATTTAACTTTTTTTAAATCTGAAATATTAGTTTTTATTTGAATAATCTGTTGATAGGTAAAGACTTAATCAAATTTTTGAGCACTTCATATAATTTAAATATAAACTTAATATGTTGTTAGTTGTTAATTTATGTTTCAGAATAAATCCGTCAATCATTTATCTGCGGTACTGTTGAAATTCTATAAGTATTTATTAAATTTTTATATATATTTTATCAAATCTAATTATTAGATTGAACTAATTGTTCGTTCTGAATAATCTTTAAACTAACGTTAAATTCATCTAGGCCTAGGGAGGTAATAGGTAAAGTACACATTAAAATCATATAGGTACCTATTTAGTAGAATCGGATATAATTGACTGTGAGAGGATTATTCTGAAATGTATATGTATGAAAACAAAATAATATATTTTTATATTTGATAGTTTTTACATTAGGTACAAAGAAAAGAATTTTTGATAGCTTTAACTAGACACTAAATAGGATTTTATATTTTTAATATTTGTATATGCAAAAAATAAAAATTTTATTGGTTTGTTTGGCTTTATTTTATAAAACATCATTTTTTGTTTTACTAAACTTAATCTAATACTTTTCCAAATTTTATAGTAGGTACAGTAAGGATGGCTAACCTTATTCTTTCTACCTTTATTATGGCTTCCTTTTCTATGAAAATCAGTTACATTTTATGGCTAATCTATGGCACGTTAAACGATTATGCAGATGTTCTACATTAGTTAACAAATGCTTTTTTGTAAAATAATTATTATATTTGTGTTAATTTTGTTCTTTTTATATTAGGTAAATTGATAACCCCTTATAATACATAGCATTTACATATTGAAATTTAGCCTTTTTCTATTAACAAACTGGCCGGCACATTAACAATTTTTAAATTTTAACATGCGAGCAACAAAAGGTTCGCCATCCCATTTATAGGAGCTTATTTGTTCTTGTGTATAAAACAATTAAGCAAAAAAGGTGAGCGTTAACATTAGTTTTCAATTTTTCTGATTTAAATTTCGTATGACAAATAAATTAATTAATCATTAAAAGTTATGTAAAATATTTTATTTAAAATGGTGTTTATGTTCACATCCATATGAATATGAATAGACATTTATTATATAAAATTCCAAAATGTCAGTAATTAGGTAATTTTGAAGGTAATATTTTTTTTAGTTTCCGGTTAATAATAAATTTTCTATAAAAGTAAGTAATTATAAATAATGTTATTTATTTGTTATGGATAATAAAAACTATACACGCGTTAGGTATTACCGAGTTTTGCCCTTGAAAACCTTGTATACGTGTTATCTTTTCTATTCTCTTTGTTAATTCTGGTCATGGTTTTCACACTTAATAAATAAATAAAATATTTCCTATGTAATTAAACTTTGAACAATTATTGTAACATAGAAATAGAAATTTGATTTGTTTTAAAATAGGAGCATTAACTGGAATACAATTATCTACAGAAAATTCGCAATCTAAATGTTTATTATAGATTGTAAAAACGATTATACTTTTTTTTTAATTGGTGAATAATAGTAATTAATTTTCAAGTAATAATAATTTTTTATAAAAATAGCGAATTTGCGTTCGTTTGGAGTGACAGTAATGTTAAATCTCATGATTGAACATTACTTTTATGTTAAATATATAATTATGATAAAAGTAATAATATAATTTGCGTTATTTGTTTTATAAACTATATTATATCACAAAATTTAAAATATTTTTATCAACGTATTAAGAAAAATTCTGCAATAGGTACTATCTTTACTATCGTATTTCTCGTAAACGGTTGACAAATTAGTAAAGTATATTTATGTGTATTTTGTGTCATATGATCTTATAAAAGTGCCAAACTAAAAAAAATGTTAAGAATAAAAAAATACTAGATAAAAATCAGAGGGCTCACATGTCCCATACACCCCTGGTTTAAATAATCTTTGGTTGATACTGAAAATTTATAACGCGTGTATTAATACTAAATTGATTATTACAAAATGTCATAGCTGTATTACAATCGGTTCTCAAGATATATTAATTCAAAACTTATTTTAGGCTAAATATTTGGGGGTCTGTAGCTCCTTCACGAAGAATGCCCGGACAATGTTCACGAGAACTTTTTTGCCTTAAAATATTTTCTCGATCAACTGTTCAAGTTTGAATTGAAATTTAAATTATTTAAATATTAGATAAAGTATTGATTTATAACATTTTTTAAACAATACTATTACACTATTATTTCGTCAGTTTTTTCAATTATCCGGGTTCAGTCTCCACTTGTCGCTCGATCTAAAGACATATTAAAGTTTATGTTTAAGTACCTACATCATTTCTGTACCCCTTATATTCGTTGCACCTTGTACCAATTGAAACATGTAATCTTACCTTTCCCAATTAAAATATTTTGATGTAAGAATATACAAAATAAGACTGAATAAATAATTTTCTGTTTCAGGATCTGAAGGTCGTGCTCATGGAACTCCTGTCTGAATATTTTGGACCTAAATTGACAATCGAACAAACGAAAGCTTGGGACAAGATGTTAGATAAAGCCTTCTTCCTGATATTCCAGAAACTTCATTCGCCTATTGAAATTGAATAAACTAATTTATAGATAATAATTAGAGTATTGTTTGATTGTTATGGGTAAACTGATTCTCTAAAGAAATGGCAGGAATGCCATTTAGGTGTATATATTTTCGTAATTTTGGACATTGTCTCCATCTTCCCCGATTACAAAATATTGTATTGTGCTCCTATTTCACTAATAGAATGTTCAGAAGCCAAAACGATAACAAATATCGGTAAATAAAATCAAAGTTTTTATTATAAAATGTTTATAAATATTCATTTAGTTAGTCGTGTTTGTTTCTAAACGACTTGCGAAAGCAAGGACATGTATTTATTTATTTTATTTTATCACTATTTATTTTAAGTTAAAACAAGACTTTTAAATGTTTTTTATGAAGATCGTATTTAGTAAAAACTACGCCCATATGATGTCCTTTTTAAAACGTTTTTGTAGATACACTCAGCATTCTGCTATACGACGGCATCGGTAATTCACAAATTCCACTACACGACGGCTAGAGGGGCACCCACCATCGCGCCGACTTTAATGTTGATTGGTGAATTTAAACGCGCAGAAATAAAGCAGTCACGGTGGTATTATGGTGGGGATGGGGGAAGGACGTTGGTTAGAACAATGTGTCGGCACATTGTGGAACGGAGCGGTCGTGTAGTGGATGGTCGTATATCAGAATGCTGAGTGTAGCGCATAATGATACATTCTTTATACCTTTCTTGCGCATGCAGACAACGTAAAATTATAAACAGATATCGTTTCGCTTGTTATACTCTCGCTACTGTGTATTTGTTTGATAATAATTTATCTGTATTATTTAATTTTCGGGATGTTATTTTCAGGCAAGAGTTGACATAAATATATGTATATAAAATATTTAACGAAGAATATGAAACCAAAACGTATAAATTGTTAATTTTGCCATTAAATCGACAATGAAACGATTTAAATAAAAATATTCACTGTATCGTCTATAGCAAAATGTTTAAATGTTAAACAAAAATGATATCATTTATATTTGAACTTGTGGTATATCTACAAATGTGTTTTAAGTCCTTTTATATCGTAGAAATTTTATCGTTTCTCGGTTTCTGATAATTGAAATTGATGCGTAGATCAAAGTTATTTATATTAATAATGACAATCAGAGACTAATACTTTTACTCTTCTGTAAAATAATTGCGAATATTATATGCCATCTTCTTACATAGCTTTAATTAAGTTATTAATAAAATTTTATTTATTATTAAATATGTAATTGTAAAATTAACATTTAAAATAATTCCGATCACGGAATGGAATGAAGTTTTAAAAATATATAATATACAAAATAACAGAAAATATTGTATTTATTGTCACATACATACATATGTCGAGTATTGGTGATTAAAATTAAAATCTGAAATTTTATTTTGGATTTTAAATCCTGAATGTGCCTATGATTTATTTAGAAATTAAAAAAAGATATATTAAATATTGTACAAATGATATTAGGTTATATTAATTGCATGTTAATTAATTAATTGTTTATGTTATGTTTGTTTGTTTATTAAGTACCTAAGACAACACAGAGCATGTAAAATTTGTATTTATAAATTAAATAATAATAAAATATATTTAACGTTTAATATTTTATAATAATTAATTTTGTGTTGTTCCTCACTCTACTTGCTTTTCTTTTCGTTTTTTTTAAATATAAATCAGAAGTTTTTGAAAATAATGAAGATATAAGAAAAGTGTGATCTAATATAATAAAATCAACAAAATTTACATATCAATATTTTATTTTATAAAGCAAAATTGTAAAAACAAAGCAACAATTCGATAACAATGTTTATAACTACGCCTTTGCGTCTAACAATTAATAGTTCATAGCATTTGTTTTAGGTGACACAACACGAGTGTAGACACACCTACACTTTTTACACTATTTAATTTTTTATTACATATCTATAATGTTTTTTTTTATATCATAACTATACCAAATAATATTTTCAGATTGTAAGTAGATACATGTTTTTTTTTATCTGGCGAAAATTGCTATTGGTTTTTCATGAACAATTCTTATATGTAATGAAATGTAAAAAGAAAATTTTTCTGATACAATGACATGAAGATTGAGTACACAGAATTGCTTTACCTCTTCCGGGCTTGACATAGATGAGATGAAATTAATGAAAAATCTCAAATTTTATATGAACATGTTTTGGTGATAAAATTTTTTAATTTATGTATGTATTCTTATATATAGATACACAATTTCATATACTACATACACTATACAAACAATACATAATTCATAATGTGATAAATTTATGAAACAATTAACTCAACATTTGTAAAAAAAAGTTAAAGCTCATTTAATATGAACTTAATTAAAAAATATTTATGTATAACTGTTTTCTTTTCATATAAAAATTAATTCAGTTACATTTTTTTGCATATATATTTATAATTATTTAAATCAATAAATGTAACAGAATGTAGATGAATTAATAGCAAAAATTAACATCAAGATACATTTATATTAGATGTTATTTTGTGCAATATCGTAAATAGTGTAGTTGGTGTACACTTTTATATATTTTATATAAATTAATCGCAATATGTTCCCATTTTTAAAGTAGAGCAATATTAATAGATTTTCTTTTGATAAAATCTAGTTCATCCATCATAATATAATAATTAACAAATCAATTCCTTGTCTTTATATTTTAATAATATACTTATATTCACCGTAGCCATTTAAATAACAGAATAACTATTTTATACACTTCATTCTTAACTTTAAAAAAATATCTTTTCTTATTGTTAGTACGAACTATTGCTTTATTGTATAAAATTCAAAATAGCATATTTATGAACTATAAATAAAATATACAGAAGAGCAAGAAGAAACTAATATAAGTTTTGAAAAAAACGAAACGCGTTTAGTTATTCTGATATTCATAAGTTTGTGGTGAATCATTTGTTTGTTTAATATACAAGACATTTTTTATTTATTTTTCTATTTTCATTTATTTTCGAATACATTTTTCGATGATGGACATATGTACGAATTTCTGTGTGCATAATTCGAATTTGGTCGTTCTACTTTACATTTATTTATATAATTTATGTTTTAACATGTTTTTATTTACACTTATATAATTGTAGAAATATTGCATTTATATAACTACTTTTATATTTGTGTAAATAGATCACATATACAACATATATTTTATTTATTTATTTATATATTATTTAGATTACACATGTTTTAACTGTTCTACATACTAAGTAAGTAAGATATCATAACTAAAATAATATTTAATTTGATATTTTACATTATTTTCAACCAATAAAAATTTTAAAGGACCAAAAGTTCTAAAATAATAATTTTTATTGCAGTTATTTATTTAGAAATAAAATGTGACTGTATTAAAATACTAAGAAGAGAAATTCGAATGATTGAACAATAAAAAATTATTACTGAAAAATAGATATAGATTAGCTATTATTTTGATGTTTATTAATATTGAAATAAAAATGTAATGGATATTCATTTATTCTAAATAAATCACTGCATTTTCAGTAAGAATTTTAACATACAATATATTCTTGAAATTTATAACAAAACGAAACAAAATGATATAACATTTTTGTGATATTATCTTATATAATATATTACAACAAATATAAAAACAAAATATATAAACATCTATCTCCATTTATTTTATTGTGCTACTACGAAATTCATATATTTTAAAGTTTTATTTTATTTATTTTTTGTTTTTCATTGCTACATTTATTTATTCTTATATTAATAGTATAAAATAAATCCTACAAAGTGTTCTTGATCTAAAATATTTCTAACAAATAGTAAATAATAATAATAATAATAAGGATACAGTTATTATTTATATTAATAATAAACCAGTGGTAATGAAACTAACACGGAATATTGAGTATAATATTAAGGGCCACTGGTATGAAATATAAAAAATTATATTATTAGATTTATTTAAAAATTATAACAAACATTATTATTTGTCGAAAATAATTATAATAATTTATTAATGTAAGTATTAACATATATTAACAATTTTAGATTATTTTTATTTATTTTTATAGTTTTTTAGTATTCGATTTTTAAATATGATGTACAGTCATTGGTTGCTATACTACATACATTTTTAGTACATCTCTACATTCATTTTTAATAGTAGTCTTTAAATTATAATAAATAAATAATATTATATTTATGTATATGTATATTGAGCAGTAACAATTTTACAGTTCGCTTTTTTACTTATTTTAGACCTATTTTATAAAATTCGATTATATTTCTATTAAAAACACTTTCTTCTCTATTATCACTAAATAATTTCGTCCCCTTTAATATAAGTTTTGTTTTTGTATTTTATCACTAAATGATATGAAAGAGGAGGGGTGGGTAAGAAGAAATTAAATGATTTTTATGGAAATATGGAAGTTTTAGGGCTGTTAAGTGTTTACTTGAGTGTAGTATAAAACGAAAAAAATAAATAAAAATGTTAATAACTATATCTCTATACCAAACTAGCTTAATTTAACATTTTCCTGATATTTATTATTGAAATATACATATAATACGTGTGCAATATGTATATATTTTGCAACATATTACACTTGATTATTTTCAAATTTTGTCGCGTATAGTTTCCCGTTATTTTAATAAAGTACTAACAACTAAATATTATATATACATTTAAGTAAATAATTCTGAGCAATTTAATGGCAGTATTTTATTTTGATAAAATTACTTATACTCACATATTTGGATTAAATTAGTATTTTGGAAATAAATATTGGCTATTTGCGCTGATTTTTTATAATTAACATTATTGCTATATAAATTTTCATTAAAAAATGTTTATTAACAGTAAAATGAATATTTTTTATTCAAATCCAATAAAACTACAATTATAGTATATTTATGAACATAATTTTCTAAAATATTTGTTGAGATTATAATTATAAAAATTATTTTCTTTCGAAGTTTAAAAAAAAAACACTTGTTTTGATTATTATTTAGTGATTGTGGTATAACCAAAATAAATATTTTAACAATCTACATAAGCCAAAAAGGCCGATCATTTTAGCTGTTTTTGAGATACAAACTATTTTATCTTAAAATAATTTGCATTATGTATGAAATCAAATAGTAAATTATTTGTGCTCATACATTGTTTTGGGATATTTAAAATAGTATACAGAAAAAATGACTTTTTTCTAAAAATTATAATCATAATGTTTAGGCAGTAACGTTATTTTTGTTGTATCAAATTTGCTAAGAAATTATACCTACGTTAGATTTGAATAGGAACGCAATAAGTTCATACAATCCATCAAGTTATAAGTTGTGTCTAATACAACGTCTATTTTTGTTAGGCAGTTTTCAAGAATATAACCCTTTTTTGAATTTCAATACTTACACATAATAAGCCCATTGATTAACAAATCAATGAAAAAAAAACACCCATTAGTTTGACTTAGGCCTTTTTGTTTTATGAGGGAAGATATATTTATCTTCTAAAAAAAATTACTAACACTTACAATAAATTAAGAATTCAAAATACGTTTTATTATACAAATAAATTGAATTTAAATAATCACCGAAAAATAATATTAAAAGTTAATTGAAAACTACTGCTAACGGTAAAAAATATGAACACCGATCACTTAATAGCCCTAAAAGGAGTAGATGAGTTGGGATTATGTTACTGGGGTGGACATCGCACTACGGTGGTTGTAGCGAATTCAGAGAACTTTTTGTCGATTGGTACGCGGTCGTCGTACAGAGTCGGTGCTTGTAGGATGATTCCCGCAGTCCCGGCCAACACGGCCAAGGTGAAAATCCACAGGAACAGTCGGTCCAATACCATCGCTACGTATTTCCAATCTTCTTTCACCTGCAAGTATTAATTGTTTTGATTATTATATTATTTATGTTAAGGCCAAAGAGCAGAAATTACAATAAATCAGAAAATATTTATAAAACAAAACAAATATCTGGGTTGTCATTTTGGCTTATAATGTTTATGCCCAATGTTATACAAGCGTGCTTTAAGTAGAAATCTGTGGTCTATAAGCAGTGGCGATTGGTGTAAAGAATAGAAAAACTAAAAGAGTCATATAGTTGTAACTGGTTTAGAATCTATACTAAATTCAATACGATTCTACCCTATTTGATAAAATTCTGTATAATAACGTGCAATAGAAAAACGAATATTTTAATTCATGACAAAGTTAAGACGGATGTGAGGACAAAGTGATTAGGTTTAAAAATACTTTATTTATTTATTATTTATTTGAAATATTTTATGTTTGTACAATGAAAATATTTTTAGATTTTGAGTTGTTACAGGCAACATAAAATATGTATGTAATCTATTTTGATATTTTTTAGAATTTTTGTTTCTTTTTCTGTTTTGATAGAACTATTACTGCTAGAAATATTTAGACCATAGAATTAGTTTTCATTTTTAAAGAATACCTAAGTGAATTACAAACCTGATTCGCGATTTTGATTACCTATCTATTTATAAGACAAAAAACTTAATTTTCTCCATCATCTTTTTTCTATTTAAAATAATTTTCTTTTTCACGACACTTAAAATTTATCGTAAGATTAGTTCGATATTCAGAATAAAACGGACAAGTGCTTGTTGGGCACGCACATGATAGGGTTCCGTAGTCATTCTCACTACGATTTATAAAAAAAATAGTTTTTTTACAAAATTTTCGTGACCGAAGTGTTAAAATCAAAAAGTCATTTGGCTTTTATTATTTCATTTTACAAGACCTATCAAATGACACCCCACTCAATGGGGTAAATGAAAAAAAATGTGACTTCACTTTTCAATCTATGATAGGGGTGCCCAAAATATTTGTGACAATGTTCTTTATAATTTTCAGTGAAAGTACTAATTAAAAGCTACATTCTGAATTTTTTTCAGATTTTTTGAATTGATAGTTTAGAAAATAGAGGGGGGGGGACGCTCTGACAGCGACATTAAAAAGCAAATATTTCGTGACTGAAGGGTTAAAATCAAAAAGTTATTTGACATTTTTTATTGCATTTTAGAAAACCTATTAAATGACGCCCCACTCAATGTGGTAAGTGGGGAAAAAAAATGAGAGTTCACTTTTCAGTCTATAGAAGGGGGGTCCAAAATATTTTTGACAATATTCGTTATAATTTTCAGTGAAAGTACTAATGAAAAGCTACATTCTGGAATTTTTTCAGATTTTTTAAATTGATAGTTTAGAAAATAGAGGGGGGGGGACGCTTTTTTAACGACTTTGGAGAGCAAATACATCGTGATTAAAGGGTTAAAATCAAAAAGTTCTGATACATTTTTTGTTGCATTTAAGGAGACCTTTCTAACGACATCCCACTCAATGGTGTAGGTGAAAAAAATTTTTTTAAAACACTTTTCATTGTATGAAAGGGGGGTCTAAAAAATTTTTATTTTCACAAATCTTATTATTTCTGTTTTTGGGTCATCAATCTACGACCGTATACCAAATTTCATCTTATTATCTCAAAATTTTTGAAGACGGACGGACGGACGGACGGACATGGAGAAACTATTAGGGTTCCTAGTTTTCTACGGAACCCTAAAAATTGATATGGAATTTATTTTTTATGATGTTCACCATAAAAACTTGGTTAATTTTTCTATGCTTTCAAGATATTCTAACTAGATCATTCTTCATTGTTTTCTAATATGTCTATATTTTTTCCAAAAACATATCGCTTCTACAACTAACTGTTTTTTTAATGGAGAAGTTTCAATGTATTAGTTTTTACAAATATATCATCTATTGCAACTATTATTGACTACTGGCACCCATTTCAGCCGCCTTATACACAGAGCTTTAGTCTGCTAGCTAGGACAAACGTTGGAATAACACGTTTCCACAATACATCATAGATGTTTATTTGAGGGTGACATTTATTTGAGACTCCCGACAGAGAAGTACAAACATTGAGCTATAATGATCAAGAATACGTCCCCAAATTTCACATAAACATTTGTTTAGTAGTACTACTACATTTATTTGTGGGCTGTTCTAGTAGTAAACGCTGTCAAATTTTACAACTACATATACCATATGTATTTGTTTATTTATGTACTTAATTTGCTCCATGTGGATTTTACGATAAGTTAAGCAATTACGAATAATATATACGTGAATGTATGTTGTGTATGTTACAATTTGAATGAGATTTACATATTTTTGTTCTAACAACAAAGTATCTTAATAATTTATACAAAATATACAGGGTGTGATGTAAATCGATAAATGAAACGTTTCTGAGGAAAATGTTTCAAGTCAAACTTGTAGGGTTTAAAATTCTATTTAATTTCATATTCGTTTAATCTTAAGTTGAAAGGTCAAGGTTAACATGATTTTTTTTAACAGAATATCCCATTTTTTTTTATCAGCCAGTGTTAAAGATGACAGTGAGATGTTTCCAAAACATTTTGTTGACATATTTTTGTTGAAAAATGTATGAGCTATGAGTTTTAGAATTTACGGTGCCACCAGGATATGCCAAAAATGTCCAAAAAAATTCGTTGAAATGATTTTTTTTGGGAAACTACGAAACGGTCAACCCCAATCAATACCATTTTGTAGTATTTAGTAGATTTTTATGGACTTAAATTTTATAATATTATAAATACATCCAAATTAACAAAGCACATACCTTTGTCGAGTCTTCTAGCATTTTAGTGTGTTCTGCGATAAAGCGTACACAGAAACAGGATTTGTGTATCTCCGGAGGACAATGCGAATGTGAGAACGCTGGATTCCTTAGCACCGGACTTTTGATGGTCCCTGTTCCACCGCATACACCACCAACACCACCTACACCTACACCTACACCACCTACCGCCGAGTCTTCACCGATGTCACCCATGCTCAATTCCTCGGACTCGGAATGAGGACCGTGGATTTGACAGCTGCCTCCGAACGGGCCGCCGTCAATTAGGCTGTAAAGAGTAGTCCGTAAAATCAAATTTTCAATAAAAAACTTAAAATTATATGGGACTACATCGGAAGTATACTCTTTTAAAATTAAAATAAAAAAATAACCAAATGGGTGCATGTTTGTCGGGTTATGTTCGAATATACATAGAAAATATATACAAATGGATTGATAACTTCCTCCTTTTTTGAAGTCTGTACAAAAACATTGTAATTGCTATTAAAATTAATATTTTGTGAAAGAACTAAAGTTTGTTCTTAAAAAAACAATACAAGTAACGTTTGATTACAAATTCAAGTGTTAATATAAACACGATTTAATTTTGGACAGTACCTATAGGTACTTCAATACCTATAACTTTTACCGGAAATGGGTAAAACTATCAACTAAATGTCACAACGAAGGACTAATATAAAATTAAACGTAGCTTGAAGATTAATTGTAACACTTGATCGCGTTAGTTAGCATGAAGCATGAAATGAACTGTTTTGGGTGAAAGGGTAATGATAGTGTAAAAGGGACTTTATAAGTTCTAAGGTACATTAGATTATATTAAATGCTTCTAAAAATAAACTATCTCTCTTATTATGGAGAAAATATCATTTGGTTTGATAACATCATACATTAAATAATTTTTTACCGATGTTTTAACATATTTTGTTTCCTCGTCATATTTAAAGGAGTGTAGGAAGCTATGTAATAATTTTTCAAAGAGGAAAATATTTGTTTTTTGATTTCAAAATTTTCAATTATTATAAGTCCCAAAATTATTATTTTACAACGTTTATAGTAAAATTTTCCTTTACGAGGATATATATTTCTATTTGTTTGTTAAAATTATTAACTTTATTAATTTTACATTGACATATTAAGACGTAAAGCAGAAAAATTATAATTTAGATAAAATTGATAATTTTACACACGAAAATAAATCAGGACGTATTAAAAAAATCAAATTAATATTTTCAAATAAATTGTGTAAAAAACTAAACGGTTAACCAATGACATTTGATATGTTCTATAATTACTCCCTAATTTAGTTAAAATAAAATATTAATTAACAATTTTGAACAACTTTAGAATCCTGCGTGAAAGAATCGAAATAGTTTAAATAATTTCAATGATTACTATCCATAGTTCAATACTTACCTAGCCGGTGACAAATCTTCTTTGGACGGTGTTTTGCTGATGTACCGTTTGGGGCTACAGGAAATATCGTCGTTCTGTGCCGTAGGCTGATAAGGATAGTAGCAGGGTTCTCTACTGGACCCTTGTAACAGCATTCTGCCTGACCTATAGTTCAAATAATAATTAATTCAAATTAGTTAATGTACATGTATGTAGGTACAATGCATTAGGGATCGATAACAGTATTCTCTGTTTAACGATTTAACATTTAAAAAAGGTAAATTGAAGAAAGGATTATGTAAAATAGTTCCAGATTAAATACAGTTTAACTGACGATAATTGCTATTATGTTTGTTATTTTCCTATTGAATCACATACTGCTTTACAAGCGAGGATTGTTGGATTCTGGGTATAAACCGTGTCGTTTTTATTGGAAATTCTTTAAATATGGTCAATGTATACCTTCTGAATATTTCGATGTATTTTTTTACATACATCTATGATGAAGGGATGCAAATAATACCTATATTAATTAAATTATTATTATTTACTACATAGAAAATGGAGAAATTGCGATTTCTTAGTCAATTAAACTGAAAATGTACACCTTAACCACATTAAAACAATGCCAACTGACGTATTTTTCAACTTCCCAAGGAGTTCTCATCAGGAGCCTAACAGTTCCAGACAGTTATTCTTTATTCAATTTCTCTACTTGAAGTGATAATGTTGACAATAAGTAATATTTATTGTTTTTGTCATGATTTTTTAAATATTTTTTAGCCTCGTATGAAATTTACCCCTTTATGGCGCCATTTTTGAGCTAAAAAAGTAGGGTCAAGTTTCACTGATTACTACACCTCAAATGCTTAGGTTTCACAAGAAAATGTTTGACACATAATATGACAAGTTGGTTCAGATAATGACCAAAATAATGCCGCTTCCACTCGGAAATTAAATTACAATTATATTATGATCAGGCCCTGAGAGAGCTTCAACGGGGCCCAGGTCAACCCACATTTTGGGGGCCCAATACCCCCCCCCCCCCCACCGAGCATAAGGACATCCCAAACAAATTTCATACTGGTAAAATTCTAATAATTTTTTGATATTATTTTAGTATTAAAAATCAGGCGTTTTTAAGAAAAATTTCCTTTTACCACGAGGTGTATCTTTTTTACAGTATATTTATGTTTTTTAAATAACCTCTGTTAAAAATAGTATAAGTATCAAAAAATATGTAAAATACAAATAATTTTCAAGGCGCCGGGGCCCCTGAGACACACAGGGCCCGGGCCATACAGCCCTCCTAACCCCCTCTCTCTCTGGGCCTTATTATGATTACAAATAAATACAGCAAAATAGATTTTAATTAAATGTCAATGCATTCTAAATTTAATAAAATATTCAATAACTTACCTCGAAGTTTCGAATGAGTACTGTGGCCTTCGCATGACCAACAAACGTGGTAGGATGTGTATGAAGACACGTTTTACCCAAGGGGCCATTCGATGGGTCTGCGGGGACCGGAAATGGACGTTCAAAACTACCACAGTGACACATATACTGTAATATAACACATGATATTATTGTACAGTTACTTTTCTTCATTTTCTTTGCTGCATAATTAAAATCAAAATTGCATTTTATTGTTGGTAGAATCACTAATAATATTTGCAGTTTTTATAATCATACTGTTTTCATGAACCTTGTAGATTTTCATGAAAATGTTATTTTATATTATTCTAATTATAATCATGGACAGATCCAGCGATAAGGAAGAAAAATGGAGTATTACCGAGAAGAGAAATGTAAAGAACTTAAATAATGTAACTTGAAATCACTTAAATTACTTCCTCCCCCTAATAAATGATAATTGAATTTCCTTCCTTCGAAACTATTTTAACGAAACATTCGTTCTAAATGAGACATTTTTTTATGTTGTCTCTCATCTGGTGATATTGAATTATATGTTTCGACAGTACATGCCAAGGACCATTCTAATAATTAATAGATTTCAACCACAATGCTTCATAAATGTTATTGTTCCAAATTCCGAAACCGATTTATTAGATTGACATTATTAATTGCAAATATCACTGGATATCGTGTGACACAACCAAGTGGTGAACTCTTGATTCCATGTGTTGCTATGATTTATTGAATGCGTTTCTATTAAACTACTAGAATCTGTGTATTACTAATTGTAAGTAAGTGCAAAAATCGTTCAATACCATTGCCTATTATCAGTGTTATAATAACCAAGTGTATTTGGAAGTAGAAATATATGCTATTTGCAAAAAAACAAAATATATTTTGATCTCCCGCTCACTTAACTGATAGTACCTATTAATGAACGAGACTAGGGGTTATTACCTATGATATTTTATTTGTTTTTTTTTTTTGAAAATGGTAAATGCATTTTTTTAGCTATTAACATTTAATATACAGTCAGCTGGCGTATGTTAATACTCTGGAGTGCCATACATTGGTGCTTTATGACACATGTTTGCAAGAAATTTCGCTTTAAACTAATTTTCAATCCATTTTAATGCAGTCAGTTGTACCTATAAATGAATATGTATTTGTACATATATTTATTAACAGATGAGATTTCGAATAAATATGAGATTATGACTCACTCTGTATAAATGTAAGATATGTTTACTACACATTCTTGGGGTAATTTTCATAAACCACAACTACATACCTTTCAAATGTGACCAATTAAAATTGGTTGAAAATTGGCTCGAAGCGAAATATCGCGCAAAAATAGCCCTACTGTGCGCCAATGTACCAGGGTAGCCAACATTTACAAAACCTCATTGATTAGATCGATCTAGAGTTACTACATCTATACTTCCTGCCTGAGTGCGAGTAGCCTAGTTTTTTTTAATATTTCAACATTTTCAACTATTATAATAATCAGTGAAATTTTAAATAACAATAAAATTTTTTTGAATAATTGAAATATAATTTATATTGGAAGAGAGTGCAGAAATACATAGTTACGGTATTATAGGTATACTAGCGGGATCCCGCGGCTTCGCTCGCGTAAACATCGAAACTAATTAGAATCCTGCATACGTGATAGGGGATGACATATTACATTTTCTTATATTGATATTTGTTCATTACCTAAAAAAATCGTAAATATCTCGAATCTTAGATAAAAATTGTAAAAACTAACCCCCTGTCTACCCTCACCATTAAGGGTTGAATATCGAATTTTTTTATTGCAGATTATTTTGCCCGACTCCACCATTATAACTTAAGCATGCAGCTATGCAGATAAACATATCAAATAGCCCTACTGTGCGCCAATGTACCAGGGTAGCCAACATTTACAAAACCTCATTGATTAGATCGATCTAGAGTTACTACATCTATACTTCCTGCCTGAGTGCGAGTAGCCTAGTTTTTTTTAATATTTCAACATTTTCAACTATTATAATAATCAGTGAAATTTTAAATAACAATAAATTTTTTTTGAATAATTGAAATATAATTTATATTGGAAGAGAGTGCAGAAATACATAGTTACGGTATTATAGGTATACTAGCGGGATCCCGCGGCTTCGCTCGCGTAAACATCGAAACTAATTAGAATCCTGCATACGTGATAGGGGATGACATATTACATTTTCTTATATTGATATTTGTTCATTACCTAAAAAAATCGTAAATATCTCGGATCTTAGATAAAAATTGTAAAAACTAACCCCCTGTCTACCCTCACCATTAAGGGTTGAATATCGAATTTTTTTATTGCAGATTATTTTGCCCGACTCCACCATTATAACTTAAGCATGCAGCTATGCAGATAAACATATCAAAAACACAGACCCAGTCTACCACCGCCATTAGGGGTTGAATGCCGAAATTTTTATTTTAATAGATGACTATTTTGCCCGAATTTACCTTTAAATAAATCCATTCTCGTCCCCGTCCCATGCTATTAGGGCTTGAATGTCGAACTTTTTAATTGAATATTAATTTGCCCGAATTTATTTTAATATCATAAACAATTATGAAAATAAATATATCAAAATTTTACCGCCCCTCCCCTATTCCCATAGAGGTTGAATTTTTGTAACTGATATTTGTCTTGTAGAGTACCTACTTGTGTCATGTTTCATTCGGTGAATACAAAAAAAATTATTTTACAACTTTTTCCACCCCCTCCCACTAACACCTTAGGGGTTAAATTTTGGGAAATGTTTAAATAATTGTTTCATTATTTATATTGTTGAGTATGTTCGATTAGTTTCAAGTAAATGCCAACAAAAAAAATATTTTCTTATATAAATTTTGACACCCTGTTTTAACCCCGTAGGGGTTGAATTTCGAAAAATCCTTTCTTAGTGGGTGCTTACATCATAAAAGGGAGGCACCTACGAAATTTCACGTTTCTAGGTCCAGGGGTTTGGGCTGTACGTTGATATATGAGTGAGTGAGTGAGTGAGTGGTTAAGGACAAACTCTTTTATAGATATAGATGAACTTACCTTATCGAAACGAGTATCATAGCAAATATTAGATATTTTCCTAAAAGTGGAACAACCAAAGACGTAGGTGGAATAATTTCTACAACCAGCAAAAAGAACACGTGGAGACTAATAAGAATTGATATTGACAGCGTTACCTGTAACATAATACAATTTTAAAATAAAGTATTAATTGTAATAATTAATGATAAATATTCAAAACTGGGAAATATGCATTATATTATTTAGGTATTATTATAAAGTGAGTAACTTAAAATAAAATTTAATATAAATTTACATACAGATAATTGATGCATAAATAATGAGATTATTCATTATTCTTGTTTGACCCACTGTGGTCTGACATTTTAAAACTCGTAGAGTAATCTGCTTAATTCTGGAAGCGAGAGGTATATGTATATTATTGTATACATTTATTTTATTTTTTACATACTTTAAATAACGAGGTAGAAAAAATGTGTAACGGACTGAAAATTATACAGTATTCATTTAATAAAGCATTACGAATTTTTATTTCGAAGAGAAAGCTGTTAATTGAAAAATAATTCACATAAGTGAATCAGAATCATTTTGGAGGGGGCAATATCATGGTATTATTTATTTTATATTTGAGGGTGTTTTTCATGTGTTTTTAATAATAACATTTAATACATGAAAACCCATATTTTTGATTAAAGAATCTTATTTTATGTAAAAAAACACATTTTAAATCGAGGAGATTTAAAAAAAATCGCAATGCAAGTTTTGTTATTTACAAAAAAAGGCAGACAAAAAGTACAACAGAAAGAACGTTTTTTTAAATCATAGTTGTGTTAAGTATTGTTTTGTTACAAAAAAAACGTTTATTTATAATAAAAATTATAAAATCACCCACAAATAAAAAAAAAACACAAATTCTGTCTGAAAAGTTTTCCTGTAAACAGCTTACGAGTACTTTTCGAATTAAAAACTCATAACATTTTATTTTCAACACCCTGTATAAGATTTTTTATTGTTCACTTTTATCATTTTCCATTGCACTTTTTCGAAAAATTTCCCACGCTTTGTTCGATAAAGTTGTTATGCTTTGATGCACAATTTCATGTAGGTACCCATCCTGTAAAATAATGTTCTTTTGAAGGTTTTTTACAGAGCTGAATAAAAGAAACCCGGATGAGATTAAGTTCAGGTTATAAGGCGGACGAAGCACAATTTTCCATTGGAACTCCTGTAACTTTTGTTGGATAACTGAAAACATATGTGGCTAACAATTGTGCTGTTGGTAAAGTAGATTACATACTTACTGTTCGCTAAAATCTCACATACATTTTTCTTCAATTGCTTTCTTTAATTTACCCACTTGTCGACAATTGATGGTCTGCTTTTGGTTTTAAAAGCTATAATAAAACAATCACTTGCAACTCCACAATTTAACTTTTTGCATTATAAATTTATAGTGGCGTAGAAATACTTTTATATTTTTTTAATTTAAGATTCCTTACTGGAGCATTTCTAAAAGTAATTTGGCTAATCATTGATTAAAAACACATTTTTTTGTTTAGAACAATAACTAACAAACTCAATAAAAGTGGATAAACTTTTGAAATATAAATTATCTGGAGACAAAAATTAAGAGAAAAACGACGAACTTTGAAGAAAGTTAAAGATCTTCATATTCTTAGTTCGAGTAAACAATTGTTTAAAAAAAATTTATAAGAGCTTATAAAATAAATAATGTCAGTCGAGGCAACCAATCGTAAATGTTGTCTCCTTGTATTTTTCCTCACTGCATTTTTTTCCCTTCACGCGCATAGAGTGCATATGAATACGTATATCTACAGTTTTTAATATTGTGTGGTAATTACGCAAACTACATACAACTGTCACTTCTGTATAAAGAGTAGAACGCGCAAAAATGGGCGCGGTAAACATTACTATGATTGGTTGACAATAAATCAGGAGAAGGTGGTAAACAATCAAACAGTAATAATATTAGGGGTCGGAAATAACAATGAACACACAGTGATGATCTACTGTAGTTCCTTATTTTTTCAAATATTATAAAATTTATAATACATAAAGTGTCTAATTATAATTTAATTACAAATATGAAGAAGTTGAAAAGTGAGCAGTTCAAATTATATATAGTATTTTATTATACAAAACTGCAATATAATTTAACTCATGTAGAAATAATCTCAAAACTTATGCATCAACCTGTACATGCTCTTAAATCTCCAAACCGTTTATTGTTAGTAGCTTCTAAAACATTATTAAATAGTTTCAGTTACTTTAAAACACAATAAAGTAGAACAACGTAGTAACAAATTGTTGAAACATACGAACTTAATTTAAAATTAATATAAATTAGTGCATTTGTAATTTGTTTACGTCTTAATTTACAAGAGACGGAGCTTGTCTCGTTGATTACTTACCTTCTCCCCGCTGTCTGAAGGTAGGTAGAAGGTCAGAACAGTTAAGAATGATATTCCCATGCATGGGATGATTATATTTACTGTGTAGAACAATGTTTTTCTTCTCATTGTTATGTTGAATGTAATATCGAGATAAGGTTCGTCACAGCATGTGTAAAATTTTTCATTCCTAGAGAAAAATAGGTAGTTAATACGTATTTCAGCATAATCTCACTAAAGTATACTCCTTAAATATCAGAACAGGACTTCAGCAAACGCTGTTTTCTGTAATATTTAATAGGTTTCTCTGACGATTCGTAATTTCTGATACATTAATTTTTCTTATTTTTTTGTCCGATTATACCTATTATATTTTTGTTATTTAAAAAAAGAATATTCAATAAGTAATCAAAATATTAAAAAAAATTAATACCATACAAGCTGTAATAATGTTTTTAATTTTGTTTTTACCTTTGACCATAAAATGAAGTTAAACGTAATATTATTACAGTCAAAACCAGTTGTAACGACATCAGATAATACAACATATCGTTTTGAACAACTCAAAATAACTTAATCCTATATTATTGCTTTTTTATCGGTTTTTACGAACTATATATTATGACTTGTTCCCTTTGATGTCGTTATAACCGATTTTGACTGTACATGTATTATTTGAATATTTATTAACATTACTGCGTTTATATACACATATAAAATGTATATAAATATTTGCTATCGATTAATATTTAATAAAAACTGCTACCCCTTGATATAACATTTAAACTTTTGTAAAACATCGTATGTTAAGAGCTCTTACAGAGTTTTTAAGGATCAGTAAAAATAAAGAAATAAAAGAATTAGTTCAGCGAGGAAAAGTTGTGTTAAAGCTGTTTAAAGAAACTTTAGTGTAGATGTTTAAGGAGATACTGATAAATCTTAGATAGACTATAACTATACAGTGTTTGGATTAAATTTTTCAGTCAATATGCTGTAGTTATTAGCAAGTTCTCTAACAATAAGATGATATTTAAAGAAACTTAACGTTTCATTAATCATAAACTAGAACAACTAAAGTATTTATTTTAATTAACACGAGTACTTTTTGATTAATCGTTCTGTTAGTTAATAATATTTAGAAATCATATAGTTTTTAATTAATTTTTAAAAATTTAATTGTGACAATATAAACTATTAAATATTGTTTTCCATATAGATATTCCATAGGTACTAAGTTTGAGAAAAAATGTATTTATAAAAGATTCTTAAAAATATTAAATAGAAAAAATTAAATATATGTATGTATGCCATTGACTGTTTTTTCTTTTAATTATTTTTATTAACTATTTTCACGGGCTACTTATTGTTAAGTATGTCTATACTTGTTTTTCTTTAGTCCATAAAAGAAATTGTCATGTACACAAATAAATAGTTACCTTACTGCTGGTACTTCTAGAATATCCCATTCTACAGACATGTAGAATTCTGAAAGGTCTACCCCAACTTCCACGACGTTACTACCAGCTTTCTCGTCCATGTGTCGTAGGTCGACCTATGTACCCACAGATTGTTAGCCAAGAGTAGACACATATCTTTTTCACATAAAATGTAGATATGATGGCACATATATATTTACAGTGTCATCAACCCTATACCGTATAGTACAAAAACTGGGATATTTTTTTGAGAAAAAAAAAATATCGTAAAATGTATGACATATGTAATGTTTTTACTTAAAATTTGATAAAGAATAATGTTAGATAAGTATTTTTTTGTCAAAATGGCCAAACTAATAAAAACACTAAATTGTGCGGTTTCAGTTTTTATAAATCTCATTAAATGCATAATATATTTCTACAAATTAATTTAATTAAAATTTTATTCTTTTAAAAACATATGGCAGTATGTCATAATAAATGAAATCTTTTTACTTTTAACTTTCTTTTGTATAATAAAACGAGCGTACAGTAGAGGGTTGAATTTACAAACATTTCATTTACTAAAAGCTAGGTTTGTCCAACTGTGAGTAAAAATTAAGCATCTGTACAAAGGTCTACAATTAAAGTTCGTATGTGTGTGTGTGTGTGTGTCGGCATGCATGTTTTCACGGAATAGTATTCTAGGTAGGTATTATCAACAGACACAAGATTGTTTTATATTTTTTGTACTTCCAGGTTCCGAAAGAAATGAAAGAATTGTAAAACCGTTAGAAAATCGTATCCGAGATAAGGATAGATTCTATCTTTAAAACGTAAAATTGTTTTCCACATGGCAGTTATGTGTGTTTGTCTGTCTGTCTGGATGTAGAATTTTATTTCGTTTGTGATATCTTCCATTTAAAAACACCATTTTGATTTTTTCCCCAAAATTTGCAGTTCTCAGTATCGCCCGTTTTTTTTCTCTCCGATTAATCATATTCGGTATAAAAGCTCTAGATTTCTATACATTTTTTTTATAGGGATATATTTTAAAAATTTTAAGTAATTTTTCTGATAAATTCCATTTGAATTTTCATTATTAAAAGTTTAATAAAATATATTATAGAACATGGAAGATATACATGAGTATGATTCTTCATTTTTCACTAGTTTGAATATTTTTAAAAATTATGTATTGAAAAACAGATAATAATTGAGACTGTCGAATTCCTTCAATAATTTTATTTAATTAGTGTAATTTTGGTAAAATGTATTGTGATTCACATGTTTCATGTATTGTGTTATTTTTGCCTTAATCGTTTAAATATGCACGCATAGGATCCCCTCTTTTTGAAGAACTATAAATAACGATAGAAACAGATACTTGAATTTTTGGTTCTATAAAGTATCTTCATATACAGGGTGAGTCATATCAGGTGGAACAAACTTGAACAGTTGATTGAGAAAAATATTTCAAGCAAAAAAGTTCATATGGACACGTGTCCGGAAAATCTTCGTGAAGGAGCTACAGACTCGCAAAGATTATGCCTAAAATTAGTTTTTATTTAATATCTGGAGAACCCATTGTGATACAGTAATGAAAATTGGTATCCAGATTAGTATTAATACGTGTAATTGATTTCCAGTATCAAACAATGATTATTTAGACCAGGGATGTATGAAGCCTGTGGGCCCTCTGGTTTTTATCTAGTATTTTTTTGTTCTTAATTTTTTTACTATGTTTGGCACTTTTATAAGGTCACATGACACAAAATACACATAAATACACTTTGTTGATTTATCATAAGATCAACCGTTTATGAGAAATACGATGGTAAAGATAGTTTTGCAAAATTTAACTTAATACGGATGCTTCAAACTACTCAAAATAAATTTATATTGTTGTTCCAGGATTGAAAATAAGAAAAAAAGTTTATGTAAATATACTTCCAAAAATGCATCCTTATCAACAAATTACAATTTTTAGTTTCATTTTTTAGTAAAATTTAAAAAGTACATATTACATTAATACAACTGGTTATAGGTATTTGAGAAGTCATATTATGAGGAACATTTACATGAAATTTTTTCTTGTTTTTAGTTCTAGAACAATAATATAAATTTATTTTGTGTAATTTGAAGTATCCGTATTAAGTTAAATTCTGCAAAACTATCTTTACCATCGTATTTCTCGTAAACGGTTGATCTTATGATAAATTAACAAAGTGTATTTATGTGTATTTTGTGTCATGGGACCTTATAAAAGTGCCAAACATAGTAAAAAAATTAAGAACAAAAAAATACTAGATAAAAACCAGAGGGCCCACAGGCTTCATACATCCCTGGTCTAAATAATCATTGTTTGATACTGGAAATCAATTACACGTATTAATACTAATCTGGATACCAATTTTCATTACTGTATCACAATGGGTTCTCCAGATAATAAATAAAAACTTATTTTAGGTATAATCTTTGCGAGTCTGTAGCTCCTTCACGAAGATTTTCCGGACACATGTTTATATGAATTTTTTTGCTTGAAATATTTTTCTCAATCAACTGTTCAAGTTTGTTCCACCTGATATGACTCACCCTGTATACAGGGTGGTCCAGTTTGGAATACAGATATTTTAGGAGCTGATTCCCTGACTCATTGTGAGTAAGATTGTGCGGGAAGGGGGGGTCTATCTTCAACACCCTCTGAGCTACAGGGTGTTTAAAAAATTTCCTTCAGAGTAGTTCTTACAACAAAGATTATCTCATAACTTCCAAAGTAACGTGTCTAGAGCAACCAAAATGAGTCAGTTTCATAGGTAATTAACTAAAATATTTTTCAGTATTACGGTTACTGCTATCCGTGTTTCTAGTTCAGAGTTATAGCTCATCAAAGTCAAAAAATATTTAATTTTTTTGAAATTTTTTATGAAAATGGCATTTTTCTCCAAAAGTACCCCTAACATGTTGTGTTTTTTATCGTTATTTTGGTACATCATAATGTTACCTACAAATCAACTATAATAAGTTTGGACCTGGGTCTCACAGTTTTTCGGTAAATAATTATTTTTATGGTAAATAATAAAAAACATAAAATTATGTAGTTATAAACAAATAAATTATATGACTTTCATTTAATAGGGCAGGTAGCAAAATAGTTACTTTGGGGATTAATTTATAACTGGAAAACTATAAGACCCAGGTCAAAACTTTCAGTAGTAAATTTGTAGGTAACATTATGACGTACTAAAATAATGATAAAAAAATACCCCATTTCAGAGGTACTTTTGGAGAAAAATGACATTTTCATAAAAATTATCAAAAAAGAAGATATTTATCCACTTTGATGATCTATAACTCGGAACTGAAAACACAGATAGCAATAACCGTAATACTGAAAATATGTTAGTTAATTACTTATGGAACTGACTTATTTTGGTCGCTCTAGACACGTTACTTTGGAAGTTATGAGATAATCTTTGTTGTAAGAACTACTCTGAAGGAAATTTTTTAAACACCCTGTAGCTCAGAGGGTGTTAAAGATAGACCCCCCCTTTCCGTACAATCTTACTCACAATGAGTCAGGGAATCAGCTCCTAAAATATCTGTATCCCAAACCGGACCATCCTGTATTTTAGATTTTAATGTTTTGCTACTACACCACTGAGTTTTAAATAACAATTTCTACGAGAGCAACCGGGTGTCATTAGCCTAACAACGTCGTCAACTAGTGTTTAAGTGTTGTGTGGTTTATTAGCCCCTCACCCTACCTCCCCCGTACACACACACACACACACACGACAGTAATAATAGACACTAAAGGAAGTTTGTTTAGGTGTATTTACATTTTTAATTGGTACAGATCATTGTGCTATTTTCTTTTGCATGCACTGGTGTATTTTGTACATAAAATAAAAGAACACATAAATAGGATTTTATACATTTATTTTTTTTTGTAATTTCTATGTATAATTTAAAATAATTAATATAATTTTCAACTTTTTTGCTTTGTGATATTTGTTATTAATACATTTAAAAAAAGTATATTGAACAAGTAAAAAAATAAATGCAATTGATTGAAAAATAAAAGCGATAGGAAATTCATATATTTAATAAATTACACCGAGATAAAGTGAAGTATAGCTATTGTAAAAATTTAAATTCTGTGCTCTTGCAATTAATAACCCGGATAACATCATAAAAAATGATTATTTTTTTGCGATATTTTAAATTGATTACAGAGACTAAAGTAAGAAACATGTTCACAAAAATAGATGCAATATAATTTTAAAAATAAGAAGAAAATATTGATGAAACAATAAGAAATATTAAAATACTACAACGATGATTTTATCCGGGTCAAAAATTTTTGAGTCTACAAATAAACCTTTGGATTGACATAAAAATTATCAGTTTTTAGCTTTTTTTAGTCTAGCTCTGATTATTCTATGGAAATGTTTAAATGTTTTTATACGATTCAACAAAAATCGCATGCAAAAATATATCTAATAAATATAATTTCAGTGAAAGCTTTGTAAGGAATTCACAATCAGTTCTATTTTTGTAAGCTCAGTTTCATACAAAATAAAATGTATACCTTTATAAGTAAAAACTAGTTAACATAAAATGAATCTGTAAAATAATAATTAAATAAGAATAACATAGAAAAACATAGAATACATTCTAAAGTAACCTTAGTTAAAATTAATTCAATCCAATGATTTTTAAGAAAAAAAAACGTTTCAAAATTAATATAGCCCGTAAATTATAAATTTCTGATAATCTTTTAATAAAATTAGAAAATGGCTAAATTCAAATTAGTATTTTAACAGATTCTTCTAAATTAATTATTAGAAAATAGAACTAAAAGCAATAACTTTTACGATATAAAAATGCAAACTACATCTAAAAAGTATTTTTGTACAAAAAGTCTGTAATTGTGTTTTGTAAATATATACAAAAAAAAAATTAAATAAAAAATTAGACTAAAATAAATTGTGTTATTTTTTGTATTATTAAATTGTAAACGAAATATACGTATATACATAAATACCAACATAAAAAAATAAATACGATAACTTTTTACATTTAAAATAAATTTAGACATATAATTTTGATTTTTTTTTCGACTGTGTTAAAAATATTTTTTATTATCATGCTAAATAAAAACGTTGATTTTTTTCTACATTTTAATAAAATATTTACATATATTTATATGTATATAAAATACCTACACATTCAACATATAGTCTAAAACATATTTTCTAGCCCCTCCCCACCATTTTCAATCCACAAAAACCGTTGGAAAAGGTATAAAATTAGTGCGTGTCAAAAAAATTTTCCGCACAATTTTTACTTGAAGCATCAAAAATCAAAAAAATTGCTTCAAGTTTGATTTTATTTTTTTTAAATTAAATTTTTCAAGTTTTAAAAATATATTTTGTTGTAGGTTTTATAGAGGTTTTTTTTAAGATTAAAGTGTTATTAATGAATTAAATGTGACGAAAAGTTAAATATGGCTTTAATTAAAAAAGATAACGACTAATGTTTAAAAAATACATTAGTTATTTATTTTTATTTTTTTAATAATTACTTTCACACGTTTGAGAAAATAGCAAAAAAAAGTTTTAAAATACTATTTTCTTTATTAATATTAAATAATTGTTTTAAATAAATTATTTATTTTTTTATTAAAAAATCATATGTTATTGTGGAAATTAAATACAAAAAAACACCCTCAGACAATGAACAATTTTAGTAGAAAGTAATAATTAATCATTATTAGGTCAACCAATATTTTAATATTACAACAATAGATAGATATTATTCCCAAAATTAGTTCTAGGGGAATATATGTATACTCACGAATTTTTTTAAATTGAATATTTTAACTCACGTAACAAAACATATATTTTAATTCAGTTAATCATTCTAACTCTGTTTGTGCGTCGTAGCTTGTAATGGATAAATATTGATAGGTATATGTTCTATGTGGTAGATACGCACTTTTGACACATCTTTCCAATCTCTATAAGATGGAATTACTCTCATGCTCGGTTCAACAAACAAACAGTTATCTAGTATGTATAGTTATCCCTTTCTTCAGGAGATTTCTTAAATTGTCAGTTTATCTCTAAAACAGAATAGTGTAAACTTAGGCTCGTTTAATATTTAATATTGAATCAAGCTACTTTTGCTTTAATGTTTGTTTCCATTACGACAAAAAGAATTATGCTGCCAAAAAATTTAGAAAATAAAACAATAATTTTATTAATCAAAACAGATATAATATCCTTGATTTCTGGCTATAAACCTCGTCTTCTTGGTGTAATATTCAGTCAAAATTTCATTATTTCAAAAAGAGTTCTATCAATTTTTAATGTGATCAAAAAGACGTGGCTTGCACTCAGAACGCCAAAATTCTTTTTGATGTTCACCTCCCAATTATATTTAATTTTCATATGCTCAGTTATAATAATCTGTGCCCGTGACCGATACATAATCAATGATCAAGTTCAACTCCAATTCCGAAATCCCTGGGAAGTTGTGTGCAAATGTAAAGGGACGTTTAATGAGATAAGATATAATTATTACTGGAATTACTACGTACATATTCATGTAAATAATTTGGTTAACCAATTGTTTTGTAGCATTTATTACATTGTAAGATAAATATGTTTTTGTTTTAACTCTTAAATCTTGATTAATATTTCAGGTTTCAAAAAAATACGTGCACCTTATTGGTTTTTAAAGTTCGTATTTCTTATTTTGTTTTTCAAATGACGAAATTTTGACATTGAAAAAACAAGAAGAAGCGATTTATAGGAAGAATTAGATATAATTTGTATATTTGTGTTTAACATTTTTAAACCTATCTAAAACACTTTGAATTCGTCATTAAGGACACGCACTTAACTGGTGTTTTGCGAGTACAGTAAAATAAGCAAGGCTAGTGATAATGGTATTAAAAACAAGAAATTATGCAATTTCAGGATTTAAGAGTTTAGTGTAACAATACCTCAGTTATTTATAATTTAAGTAGCAGTTATTGTGTTTTATGCATTAAAAAGGTAATAAAATACAGTTAACAAAGGGATTATTTTTTATTATTATGCATTTTACATTGTACATAAAATCCATTATGATAAAAATAAATTTTATATATGAAAATGGTTTCTGATGAAAAATGTAGTTTATTTTAGGTTAATTTATGTAAAAATATCGTAGATTATTTTTTATTTTTTTATTTTTTAATATTTTAATACGATTTGTTATGTATTAAAGATGATAAAAAATCTATTAAAAATACACAAAAATATTTTGATGACTATGTATAACGGCAGTAAAATAATTGAATTTTGTAGATTAGAAATTGAATTTTCTTCGGCGTCAGTAAAAAATTCGCATACATTTTAGAAACCAAAAAAATAGTCCACTCATAATAAATGTGCCTTATATTTACATTATTGGCCTCGTCCATTGTTTTGAGTAAAACAAATTTAGTGTCAAATCATTGGGGTAATCGATACCCCTGAATAGCAATCGGGTTTTGATCTATTTTCGTTCATACGAACAAATAGAATTCAAATAGAAATAAATAGATAAATAATAAAATTTATCACACAATAGTATTCTACAATAGTAGGTACATTGATGTAGTTAAAAACTAAAATTTTATATTTTTGGTATGGCCGGTATTGTAAATATATGAACCAATTTATTATATCTAATACAAAAATATTTAAAAATCCGACAAATCGGTCCTCTAAATAAAAAAGTCTACCCAAAACATTATACTTAAACCGAACATTATCAAAAATGACGAATGTTTATTTACCGCGTAGAAATTATTTTTTTTGTTTTTGATAAATTTAGTATTTTACCGAACTAAAGAAATTTTATACCTTTCCCAGATAATACATTAAACAACATCTAGTAAACAAAACGCGACATTCCGGCGATAGTTTCGTCTCTCTCTAATTCCAAATCCATTCCAGCATCGCCGGACAAAATGAGTTTTTCTTTGTACAGTGACTTTATAATGAGTACGTAGCCAAACCATTGCATGGTTTTAGTCATTGTGGGCAAAGAAGAGTCAAGCAATTTCAAGGTTCTTCGCGTTTCAAATAGTTATTAGTTATTTTCTTTCTTTACATCGTCATCTGCAATTTACTATGTATAAAATGTATATGTAAAAAAATGCTATCGAAATAATGACGTTTAATTTTCAATGATAAAATTGCAGCTTGGAGAGTAATTAAAATATTATAAAGATTATAAAATCACTGTTTTTCTGTACAACTGCCAGCTTTGCCTTTGATTCCAATGCATAGTTTTATTCAATGAATTATTTTTAAATAAAATTTTCGACAGCTATTCTAGTATAATTAATAAAAAAGTGCATTGCAATAGTGAATAGATTGGATTTGAACGAATAGTTTGTGAACTGATTTTGAGTTTTTGACACATATACTATGTTTGTTCAAAAACAGAGGAAATATTTACACGGGGGAAAAGTTTTAATTTAAATTATAACTAGTAAATAGAACTGAAAATATATGTTTGTTTTATATATTTTCAATGTTGTTACCAAAATAATAATTTTTGAATTTCATAAATATTTACAATGTACATAATTTCATTTTATTAAATAGACAAATAGAAACATATGAAAAATATGTTTTTTTCATAATTTTAGTTTTGTTTTATCATTATAACTGCTCATGTTTTAATGATAGCAATTTATATTTAAAAAATCAAAATACATTTGAAAAGTTATGCCTACTCGTATATTTATTTGAATGTTTAGGTCTTTGGTCTATTTAACTTTTATTACAATTACCAAAAATCTATAAAAAGCATTTTCAACCTAGTTGTTGATTATAAAACCAAAGAAAGGATTTCTACAAGTCCGTGAAATAAAAATCCTTCCTTTCGAAAAGTATTGAGATTACTGTGTTTTATGTACATTAAAAATAAGTGTGTCCCAAAACATATGAAAGTATTTTAGTTAAAATGATTTGTGTTAGTTTGTCTCAAAAATATTATTAATAAAATAAGTGGATTTATAATCAATGGTTTTTACACGTCAATAAAACGATGATGTTTTTAGAGTTCCGTAGATCCACGAAAAGAATTGGTCTTAATTTGTTATCCATCCTCCCGTAATGTATGTAGTTACTATAAGCTAGAAACTAAACATGCAAAAAACCAAATTTTCCAAATTTTAAAATACATTCAGTTAGGTTAAAACTTTTTTGTGATACCTAAGCACATAGGGGTAGGAAAATGTAGTTCCTAATTATTAAATTTGACCCTTTTTTTCTCAAAAATGGCACAGCAGTAGTCTCGAAGCAGACCCTGCATTTTATCACGGTTCCCTACGCTTAATATCTCGATGGACTCACCCCCCCCCCACCCCCTTATAAGCAGAAAAACCTTTGTAAAAATATAATTTCATAAAAAATGTCAAATTAATATTTTCGATTTTTTTATAGAAAGAAGTTACGTAGGTCACCATAATAATGAAAGAGTTTTTTTTTACTCTCAGGTAAAAACTCAAGAGCTTCTGTAAACGCCCGTACTGAGAAGACTAAATTTTTTTACAACACCCATCAAAAATATAACCATGATGGGCCCACCTAGCCTCGTACACCCTGTATGCATACTAGTTCAAAGAATTTGAAAATTTTATGGTTGTCATGCTTTTGGAAATACTAACAAAAACACTAAAGTCAATAATTCCATTTGAAATTTTGAAGAAATGGAGATATAACGAATAAGTACAATTAATTTAAGTATTATTTTCATTCCTTTATTAAATGTAAGAAAAAGGTATATCCATCTACTCATAAAGTACCTACGGAACTTTAATATTGGCATGTTAAATATTTACAATGGGTACATTGGAGTTAAATAATACATAATATATTATATCTAGTTTGAGACACATTTTCAATTAAAAACCATCTACATGAAAAAAAACTTATTTAATAATAATTTGTAATTTTGAGAAATAACTAACTTTCAATAAACAATCTACGAACGTATGAACTGAATTATATGTTATACATGCATGTTGTTTTTGAACACACAGTACGTGTAAGTAAACTCAAAATCTGTTGACAAGAAAACACCGACCGCTGATGCACGACTAACAGTGAACGAACCAAATGGACGGTCATCTAGAGTATTCTAGAGGTTACCACCGTATCAATTATCCAGATATATGAAATTGCTATGAATATGTACACGTGAAAGTATATGCAAAACATGTAAGTCTGTGATTTAATAGTTGTTCGAAATTAAGATATTGTTGATTGGTGTTATGAAGAAAAATTATTAGAAAACATTCCAAAAATAACAAACGAATGAATTCGAAATTTACGTGCATATAGATACTTCATTTTTTATATGTATTCGCCTTATGAAATTAATTACAATTTTCTAAAATGTTGGGAAACCAAAAAATTAAAGATTAAAATAAGATATTTAAAATTGCATATCAAAATAACTTATTTAAATGAATATACTTAATTTAAATCACTGAAAAAATACTTTTCACTGAATACGAGTACATAAGTTATAAATATGTATGTAACTGAGATTCATGCAGTAAAAATGTGGGATACTGATTTTTTTTAAATTGTACGCTATGCAATATTTAAAGTTGCATTATTTTTTAGTTAATTTTGATAAATAATAATAATATTATTTTATATCATATATTATTTGAAAATACGCTTTCCAGCAAGAGGTTATTTCACAAATTTTAACTGTAAAATCAGTGACTTTTTTTAATTCAGTAATTAAATGAAATAAGACACCAATCAGACAATTTAAATATTGTTCGACATGAGGTTTTCATTTATATATTTGTATTTGTTTTAAATTGATTACTCTTTATATTTAATCGTTTATAACTCAGAAATGATCCGCCTTCTTTAATATTACATCTCTTCATTCAGTTCTTTACATACATAATTAGATCAAGAATATAAAAATGAATTTATCATGTCAAAATATGGTTAAAACGAGATGAAATCCGACTCTGGATAAGAGATACGTGTGGCGCTGTCCTAAGGTTCACCTTAAAACCGTCATACGTCCAACTTCCTAACTTCAAAACGCAGGTTTGTACGTCGTACGGGAAAAACTCAACGTCTATCGAACAGGAAGATTTATAGACAGCCGGTGGCTGCCACACGACAACGCCCGAGCTGTACACAGTCGCTTTGGTCATCAACGTTACCTCGTAGTTTCCATCTGCGCTGCAACCAAACCCTAAGTCAGAGTCTAGTTGGTTTACTAACTCCGACCCGCGCGAGCTGGCATCAATTTGTGTGTATCTCAGAAATATAACTCGAGTAAAATTTAATAATTCAAAATCAATTTGAAATAAAGTGCCAAGAAGTGTATTCTATTACATATATACAAACAATCTCTAATTGAAATATTTTTTTAATCTGTTATTCTTAAAAAGAAACAACTCTAGTTTTCAAAATTTATAGGAAGAGCAAAAAGCATCTAAGCCTCTCTGTTTTGAAGAAATATGAGGGTAAAATGTAAAAAAATAAAATTTTCGAAAAATTTAATCGATTAAATAATTCCTCGCTTCGTCAAGTTAAGTGAGTAAATACTTAGCAAATAAGAAGCGTTTCAACGCGTACTCTATCCTATCGCTTAAAACACGGCAGTGTCTCAAATAATCAATATTACAACGAATTGTTAAGTGGTTTATTTGATATTGTCGTGTTTTTAAGATATAGGATATAACATGCGTTGAAACGCATTTTATTTTCCAGGTTTTAGTATTATAAATATTGTTAAATTTTTATAGTTGATATTTTTATCTGAATCATCAAAAAGACAGCAAAAAATATTAGGTGTGAAATGAAATAAATTATAAAATATAACAAAATATTATAATAAACATATTCTTTTTATGTTCTTGAAATTCATTAATGCTTATTTAACGCATGAAAAAGTTCAAGGGGAAACACTGTTGAATAAAATAAGAACACAATGTTGAGAAGGTAACAGTTTTAAATAAATTTTCGTGCTATTTCAACTATAAAGTACAAATTAGAAATATAAAAATCAATATTATATATTTTTATACATATAATTATAAATAAATAATATTTGTTGATAATATTCATAAAATTATGTATAATGTATAATTATAAGATCATAATATAAATCGAATATTCAGATTATGAAAATAAGTGTATAATAATTCAAGTTAACACACTATGACAAATTATATACACTTCTTTTTGAAAAGTATGACAAAGTATAGAACGCAATAATTGCGAGTAGAAATTATTATGTGACATCACTTTTGACACTTTAATGAAAAAGATTTTAGCCCCAGACTACAATTGCTAGCGTACTTAACGCTGGAGAAAATTTCAGCTTTTATTAATGTTCTTTTCTTTGCTTAAAGAAGATGAAAAAATTTGTAAGAGGAAAGTAGCATTAATAATTGTTAGTATTTTAATTTATACATTATTAAATATGTAAAAATATTTTGATATTTTATACAGATAGTTTTAATCAATAGAAATTGAAAAGAATAATCTATAATAACTAATTCTAAAAACCTAATGAAGATAATGCAAATATTTAAATTCTATTTTAAAGTCTTTTTGATGATATATATTATAATTATTGGGTGATTTTAATATCTCATGTTAGATAAGTACAAAAAGTTGATAGTTGTAAAGATATCGTGATATATGCAAGTCTCTTACGGATAATTTAGGTATACATGAAATATTTATTGATTTATTTATTTGCAATAAACCCAACAAAATAAAATTTCACTTTATTTAATTACATATATTTATTTATCTGAAATGCGGAGAATGGAATAAATGATTTTCATATCTAAATCTTAAAGTACATTCGAGAGTCTACGTATATAAAAAATCATTTTTTGCTATGAATCACCCATATGTACATACATTCTAAATAACAGTACATTTTACAAAAAAAATAAATAAAAATAAAAACAGTTAAAGTAATTGCACTTTGGGAGAGTCAAGAGTTAAATTCTTTTTTTTTTATTATTAAATTTTACAATAATGAAAGAATATATGAACTTCCTTTATTATGTTTCGTACACGAAATTTATCATGTAACAACAGTACGTATGATTGTATATATGTATATATTTCTGAGATATCTTACTTACGCCACACTCTTCGGAAAATAAGAAGAAGATATCAGACTGGTCTTATGGTAGTTACGTGGGTAGAATAAAACAATTTTTTGCGTTATAAGATCGCTATATTAGAGTACCTTATTTTAAAGTATTGTTTTTAAATCGGTTTTGATATTGTATAATATATTTTCTGTTAAACAAAACATTTTATAAATGTCTTGTTCGAACAATATTATCCTATATTCAAAACCATTGAAATTATTTTATATTTGATATAATTATCATTTATTTATTATATTTTGCAAAATATGATTTATTTATGCAATAGTTTATTTTTATATTTAAATATTTATTTATTATTTATTTAGTAATTTTATTAATTATTTAATTTATTTCACAACGCTTCGATAAAAATTATAATGAAATAATAAAAATTGTAAACAGAAATGTAGCTGAAATATTAAACATAGTTATTAGTGTAGATTTATATTGTTGTAATGTAAAAACATGTAAATTTAAAAAATGCATACAGAAAAAAACATTTCGTTTTTATTCAAGTTTTCATTGCATTTTGCATTTTTTGAAAAACAATGATAGTAAATAACAAAATCGAGACGAACCATATAAAATAAATAAATATCAATACTAAATATATTTTTAAATGTTCATGTAAAGTAATTTTGAAAAATATGCCAAATAAAATTCCAGTATTAAAAATATCTTAACTGCTAAACATAAAGTAAATACATGTTGTGGTACTTGTAAAAAATTGAAAAGTAATGTTAAGAGGGAGTAAAAAAAAGAAGAAAAGAAACATTATATCAAAATAAACTTCAATCATTTAAAATAAAATAATAAATATTATAATAATACAAAGTGTAAATTGAAATATATACGTATTTATGGAATTTATTTTGAATTAAATGTTTCTTATTTGCAAGTAGATATTCAAGTGATACGTTTCTGATTGAAGTTATGTAAATGCACTATTACATGTGAATCAACTTAAGCGTGATGAGTAACTACTGAAGCATACATATATATGTTTTATCTATGGTAAAGGAAATGTACTTGGATTGTATGAATTCACGAAATATTATTTAATTTTTAAAATAATCTACAACTTCAGAGTAGAAGTTAATATTTATAACAAATGCATTGTGCAATGTATACGAAAACAAGGAAATAAATTAAAATTAAATTAATTTGAATATTTCGTGAATCATAAATGATATCAAATAAAACCTAAGATTGTCGAATGCAATGAAAACCCAAACATCTACTCGAAATGAAAATATAAATAATAATACAATAACGATATACAGAACATGATGAAACCGTGCATGTGGCCTCACCTTGAATCCATCGTACGTCCAACTACCAAACTTAAGTACACAAGTCTGCTCGTCAAATGGAAAATACTCTACGTCAATCTCGCAAGATGATTTGTAAATAGCCGGGGGCTTCCACTCGACCAGACCCTGGTGATAGATGGTTGCCTTGGTCGCGAGAGTCACCTCGAAGTTACCGTCAGCGCTGTAAGCGAATTAACCACAACACACCAGCAACCGACAACGAGTAACCACCTATCGCTCGCTCTCTGTCTTTCTACCATACACACACGCACTCGCACACACTCGAATGTACTCGTATGCACGAGTCGAAGATAAGTATATAGTATGTTCATGGATAGGTAATGTGTTTACATAACAGTGCTTCTCTTTCAGATTTTAAATCGCATGTGCTCATATATTCTACTAGAATACATTCACGGATAGGGAATATTATAAAATATGTTAAAAAAGGATATGAATTCGTACGAATTGGCATGTACACATATGTACGTACGAATATGCGACAAAATGAAATGGCAGTGTAACTTATATTACGGTGACTGTATTTTTCTTTTAAGAACCGTATGAATTCCTCTGTTTTATATATATTGAAGAGATAAAAGAACCATATATTTTTGTAATATATTTATAGTAAAGTTATACTTTCCGTTTTTCTTTTAACCGGTATAAACAACATGGCTAGAACCGGTAATGATTTACGGAAAATAGTAAAAATCATTGTTAAGTGAAAACGACATATATTTAATACTCTAAAGTTCATGTTAACTAATACTATGACAGGATTAAAAGTATTTTATTTTATGCACAGTAATTATAATATCTGTGAACATGGATTTTATTTAAAATTTGAAGAGAATAACTAAAAATGAAAATACATTACCCTTGTTATTTAAAAATAAATATTACATATAAAATAAAAAATAAATAAAAAAACACAAACCAATCACATATGATATTTCATGCAATAATAATGTCACAGGAAATAATGCGAATAATAAAAAATAAATAAAATGATAAATTAAAATTAGTCGAAAAACTCTTTAAACCTAGAGAGCTGAAACTTGTCATTATTTGCATAATACATTTATTTAAAATGACTGTTATATAAAACGGTCACAGTCTATGGTCATATAGAACTAACATTTTTTGAGAATTATAGAAAAGAATGTGAATATTCTTTAATGGTGGCAGATGTCAGTCTTCTCCCTTCCTGCTGCTCGAAAGCTTGAATAGAAAATTGGCACGGGCAGATTCAGTGGCGGTTCGAAATGTAGAATAGGTGGACGCCAATTTCACTCGATATTGTCATGCCGATACAAAATTATGTTAAAATCATTCGTTCCAGTTGGTAAAGATTTTAGTATTCCGTACCAAAACCTACCTTCTACATACAGGTTGTCCCACGACTATGTCAAAGTTCAATATTTCATTTATTATAATAATTGGAAGAAAACTTTAAATGCAAAAGTTGTCCGGTTAGAGAAGTAGCATAGTTTGAAAATAGTTACATTTATACAGGCTGTCTCATAACTGCGTTATAAATCAAAGTTATATTTTTTTAAATACAAAATATAATTTTTTATTTGATAATCTAAAAGCATTCATTTTTCTGAGTATTCTGATATAGCAAAGTTTTCTTCAAATTATTATAATAAGTGAAATATTGTATTTTGACACAGTCGTGGGACACCTTGTAGTTACTAAACCGTTTAATCAAAAAATGTGAAATTTGACAATATTATTGTAAATAGTAGACCAGTAATAAAAAATATAATTTACAGTTATTAATGCTTTTTAAGAAGGATAATACAGGAAATGAAAGGAATTTAAACATGTAAACGTTTTATTATTATTGAAATCTTTTTTAAAAATTAAAATCTGATGAATTTGAGAATATGCATTACTCGTAATGATGCCGAGATTACAAAAATATATCAGTACTCATCGCACTTACGTATTTTTTTTAGGAAATAATAAAAAATAATAATATAGGTTAAATTACAAAAAAACTAATTGCTGTTTAACTTTGATTAAGATTTTAAATCTATAGGTACTAATTGTAAGCAAATATCGCAGAAAGAATATATTATAAAATTTTAAGCACACTTTCGTATATTTACTATTTATTAATAACTATTATTATTTTAGTGGCTACGTGAACATATATATCAATTGACAATAATCAAATAGAAAGTGCTTTTTACATAAGCCTATAATCAGATTATCTATACAATGTTCGGAATTATATTAAGATGATTATAATTCACACGCTGTATTGAAATTGTCTTATTAAAATCTATAAACAACATAACACAAATATCAATAGTTATAATATGTGCTTTACTCTATAGCAGTGGTTCCCAACCAGTGGTCCGTAAGAGCTAAAATATGGTCTCCGTAAAAGATTTCAAACTTTGAATTATCGGTGACCTTTTCTTACAGTTTACCTTGCGGTACGCAGAACCTTGTGGTACCTACTAATAATAATAATGAAATCAAAGTGGTATCTGGTCAAAAAAATGTTGGGAACCACTGCTGTATAGAGACATTTTCATTTTGCTTGAGCTTTAGAGCTATATGAAAATAATACCAATCGGTACTTAATTTGGTGGTGGAGGTGCAATGTAAAATTACATTTCTTTCTTCTTTGAAATCATTATGATTAAAAATTTGAATGTATGGGAGCATTTGATTTTATTTAAAAACATTGTTTCAAAATACGTAATAGTAAAAAAAAACGCACAACTTTTTTTTTTTAGAACGCCAATGAATGAAATGGTGCTTGATAACATAGCGAAAGATTACAAAAACGTAAACAACCCTGAAGTCGCCAGAAATATCTTTTCATATATTTTTTTTTTGTTTTCCGTTGTTTTCTTCTTCTATTCTGTTGTAGGTGAATGATATATTTGCTGATTTGTTATTGTTATCGTTAAAATGTTTAATTGAATGTCTGTCAGAATGGTAGTAAAGTTTTTAAGACCAAAAATTTTGTATAGTAAACTATTGTAGAAATATAATTTGGATTAATATAATTTATGTATGGAAACATTACGAATTATTATTTCGAAAATTAAACTACTGACTTAAACTACAGACAAAAGTTACTAATTGTAAATTTGGAAGAGGTAATGTATATATTTTTTTCGTTTATAGGTTATTTAATGGTAACCTTGATTTATAAATGTGAACCTATATTGTTGTTTAAAGGATCTGTTTTTACGAGAAAAAGTTATAAACTTTTGTTGAAAATAGCTTAAAATTAAAAAAAATTATAAAAAAATACCAAAATACCAAAAATACCATTACACTTGTGATTAAGAATAGCGTTCTTTCCGTTACCATTTCACTTCAATTATATTTGAATTTTGAATGACAAAACTCATGTTAGATATGTACATTCTCTTTCTAAAATTCTCGGATTAAAATCTGAAATATTGTAACGCCCATGAGTAACAATGACTTAAATTTTACTCTCTTATGACCTTCGTTTTTTTAATGTCAGATGGACGATGCACTTATAATACACACTTTTAAATAGAGCATTGTAAATTTTTACATCGGGTTAATGCAATTTTTTGCTGAGATTAAAGAGCGACTGGTTTTTCATCGTGATCTGAACCCTTTGTTATGCAGTGTATGTCTACGATTGATATATTACTTTCTTCTTTCTACCGCCGGTGTCAAGATATTCGAACAATCTATCAACATTCCCTTCTCCTCTCAGATTCATTCCCTCCACCATTATTCGCTCACAACAAAACGATGCTACGGAGTTTGAAAACGCTGGATATCTCTTTATTGCTTCAGTTTTGGCGAATGAATCCGAGTATTTGATATTTAAATGAAGATTGTAATGATCATTAGATCCATCTACAAGCTTTATTTTATGGATGTGGTGGCTCTTGTAGAACTAAAATTAATTGTTTACCAAGTGTAATTTTGATTGATTGTATTTGATGATGAAATTAGATATTTATTTATTTAATTAAATAGACTAGCGCGTGATTCAAATATCTGGTTTATAATTTATTAATTAATATTTTAAATAGCTTTCATTCAATATCTTATTTACAATTAAAATCTACTTGTCAAATTGTGATGAATCAAGTATTATTATTTTATTAACTAGACTAATACCTATTTATAATTATTTAATTTTGGATATATGTATAAAATGTATATATTTACACATTTATACTTTTTCACCCATTATAGATCTAAAGTTATCATGGTAATGGTCTGATAGATCTACGGTACACCGTTTGAGAATTACTGTTTGAATAAATATTGTCTGAAGTTATTTTAAATATTCATTACGTTTTTAGGTACAAAAATAAAAATTTTAAAATAACATATTAATCCTAATATATACGTGTCCATATTAAATAGATAAAATAAAACCAAGCTGCAAATTCAAATGAAAATAAATTTTGATATTTCCTCTCTATATCAATTTCCATAAAAACAACGAGTTTATATTTTTATGTAGTAAAATAACTTTATTAATAATCATAAACCAGTGGATTTTATGTTTTATTCCGATTTACTACCATCTGTGTTTTCATCTGAAAAACTACAATGTCGTTTTTCCATCACATAGAATTATTTTTGTGCTTACGCTTCTCTTCTGGAGATTAATTTTCATACAAGTGCCATATAGAAAATTGCAAGATAGAGTTGTTATGTTACCGATTGTCTATGTGTGTGTGCACCTATTATGTCATTATAGGGTAAATTCACACGAGCATATTGTTATTCATTTATAAAATGTTTTAAATACATACTGTAGGAATAAATTAAGGTACATGTATACATGCTGAATTAGAGGTCCTGTCCACTGGGAGCTTCGCACCCTAATCTCAAATTTCAATATACATTTCTCAGACCTCAGCCTTATATATTTGAATACATCTAAAATGATATTGTTTTCTCAACTAATATCTTACTTTTTTGATTTGTAGGTAAACAGAAAAACTATTAGACATTCCAATATATTAATTACCACTCTCCATTAAAAATAAAATCTGATTTTCAAATAACAAGAAATGACTCAAAACAATTTTAAATCCACTTCTCAACATATTTTGGCGTGTATATGTTACTGGCAAAGTATGTAATTCAGGCATTCTATATAATTCTTAGGAATTCAATACAATGCCTAACGAGGTCAGGCAAAGTATGAAATAATTTTTATTTATTGTTATAATAAATAAAATAAAATATTAGATCAGACGAATATAATGATTTAAAATTGTTAAAATAAAAAACATACAAAATTTTTAGATATTATTTAGTCATTTAATAACATATTAGACCAGTATTAAGAAAGATCAATAAAGTAAGATAAATACTCAGTATTTTAGTATTTTATTACATAAAATAAGTCATTATGTGCCTGGACCAAAATTGGTTGGTTCACCCTCTTTATGTTTATATTTCTAGTCTATACAACGCCTAGGAAATGTAACATATATAATTAAATTAATTTCATACATTGCCTGGTGATTTTTAGGCATTCTATACAATGCCGATAACATATATAAATAATATAAGTATCATAGTTTTTGTAAGCGATCGCATCTTTAATTTTCTAAAACTGATAAAAAAACTGCAAACCATACGAGTATGAATAGGATCATTCCATTTGACCCAACTGTAGTTTGTATATTTAAATGGTAATACTTACATACATAGAAACATTGAAAATCGACCGTGTAAAAGATCACTATTTTCAGGAATCCCCACACACAAGAATTATCCTTGAAGGATAGCAATCATGTTTTATGTTTATTGCAATATCAAGTTTAGTTGTGGTGGCGCACGAAGTCATGCAGTCGAGATGTATCCAACGAGGAAATAAATCAAGAAAATCTCATTTACTTTTTATATTTCCTAACCGACCCCCCTCTTGATATACGCAATGTGTATGATTGTGTTTTTGCCACAGATTCTGTTATTTTCTTTCGCTAAATCTTTTATAGATCTATAGAACTGTTAGTGACAGTTAGTTTTTTTCGTATCTCACCGTTCGTACGATTAAAGAAGTATACATACAGGCTGGATTAAAAGTATCGATTAATATATAAAAAAAAAACATAATTGATTCTAAAATTTTAAAACATATATCCGTTTTATTTACTATTCATAATAAGCGACTGTATTGGAATAATTGCGCTTCTGAATATTTAAAAAGTAATTTATTTTTATAAAAAAATAATAAGTTATTAATTTTCAATTCAATCGTAAAACAAGTTTTAATTGATCAATAAATTCATTATGGCTTTGTTGAATTTTAAAATAAGTTCGAAGGTATTTTCGATAGATGTAAAATATACCTATCAAATGCTCTTCTATTGGGAGTTTTTTTATTCAGATTTATATTAGAACTCAACTGAAACAAATACAAGAGCAAACATCTGTGATAACGTATTATTATTATTATTACGTTTTAATAAAATATAAATACATTTATTATAAAACGATTCAGAAACTTTATTTGCACCTATGCTTAACTTTTTAACTTAAAGGTTGATTTATATTTTTTTTTAGTTAAATTATTTATAAAACATATGCAATATACACACATACTTGTATGTATCTAGTACGATCAACTCTTAATATATTGTAACGAAAAATGTACATATATGTATATCATTCACATATTATGGCGCTGTGAAAAATAATTCACTTTTCTTTTTGATTTATATTACTAGGGTTTCGCACTTTCGCTGCTAATTTTTAGCGAAAAAATATTCTTCGAATTTACTTTATAAGTTTAGATAAATATAATCACAAACATGTCTTCGTGGTAGAAATGTAATTATTTGTATTTGAAACATTTAATATAAGTAAAATTATAAAATAAAATATATTTTATAATTTTGATTTTTTTTTAATTCTGGTGGGAGAAAACATTAAATATTACTATTGAAATAAACCAATTGGAATTATTTCAAATAAAATTTTTAATTGTGTTGTACTAGTTGTACACAATGTTATGAGAAAATATTAATATAATTACACATTCACAAGCTATGTTTGGATATTTTAATTTAATTCTGATGTATTTAAATTGCATTTATGAAATAACAGAACTAGAAAACCGCACATAGAGCAAAAATGCCATAGGTAACATAGACTGAAAACATTTGTTGTTGATATTTCAAAGTAAACCCTTCTTTGTATTGTGTTACAATAACATAAAATTGCACGAGTTATTTGTAGGAAGCAATAGTAGAGCGCATTCTTATATTGTTTAGGTAAGGATACACTGGATTGAGGTTTTATTTATTTTCAAGAATCGTAATACACGTTATACAAACAATATATAGTATCCTTTTGTAATACTAGTACTGTTTTGAGGATAAAATATTGTTTGAAGCAGAAGATTTCAATTCTGTATTGTGGTCAAACGATAGTGATTCTTTTTTGTAAATGTAAAAAAACAGATCTGTAGGAGCTTTCTGGTGACCTAAGTAAGCCCAATAGTAGGCCCCTCTCTATTCTTTTCAACTCTAAACAAATCAAATTAGAACTTTTCTATATGTGACAAATGAAATTTATCCTTTATAAAATGTTAAAAATGTAAAACTGTAGGTGTAAGCTTCTGAGAAATCACTAAAAAAATTGAACATAACAGAAACAATTTTACAGACAATAAAATTTTCTATTAGAAAGGTACTTTTAGTATATTATTTCGGTACGGAATACTAAAAAAGCTATAATGGATATTTTGTCAAATATATTACCTACAATCTACAGCAACAATACTCGATTAACTAATAGTCTCGTGCTGTCTACTTATTGTTAGCCGGAGAGCACAGTGTTTAACGTTACAGGTAGTATAGTGACATGCAATGATAAAATAGATTCTACGTCTCGTTTCCCCTGGCGTGCGATACATAACTTAATGCGACAGCATCGCGCCCTCAGTCAAACGGATCCTTAGAAATTTGCAAAGTAACATTATGAAAAAAATAGTTTATCCTCCGTCTCTTTCCATCATATATTTATATTTAAGGTACACACGTTTTTGTAAAAACTAGATTGAAGAAACAGGGTTTCAAAAGACATAACAAGGTAGTGTTAAAGAAATTCAAAATAGAGAAAATACCAAATAAACTTATCATATTATCATTTTAAAAATAGATATATTATAAAAAAACTTAAACAAATTTTTATACGAATTAATATTAAAACTATTTCTTCCATGCCTGATTGATAGCAAATAGGATTGATATTATTAATAGTTATTATCATGTATACATTTCGGATAAAGGTGCGCGTGCGCCCATTTCTATTAAACAAATCTCACCAATTTTTCCTAAAATTACAGTATGCGTTTTAGACATGATTTTACCGGCACACCTCTCTTCTGATAAAAAGTAATTGTGATAAAGGGAAAATTAATACAATATGTAATTCCTATAATTCTGGGTAAAGTGCTTGGAAATATTAAACGATATTGTATCCCTTAAAATATTTTTAAATACCACACGTTGGAATATATAATAATAATGTTTGACACAAAAGCAAACATAATTTAAATTTCTTAAACCAACGCTAGGAGAATTGAAATTGAAAATAATGTACTCATATCATTTGAATTTTAAAACATTTTCTAAATTAGGATATAAAATAGCGAATATTTCAAATGTTTAAAAGATGTACAGAATGGTCCATATATTGCTTTACCATTTTTATATATTTTTGCTTGATATGTATTTTGAATTTTTTTCTTTTATGTGAGTCGTGTAACTAGTTTTCTAACTAGTGCGAACCTTATTTCTCCTTGAAATAATCCTTAAATTTTTATTTCTAGGTAACAAATTTATGAATATGCTCATTTTCTTCTGAATGAGTATGTGAACAACCATAACACCAGGACATCCATTAACGTGAATTGTACCTCCTTAAAATCATGGTTTACGAGTGTTGCGATGTAACATCCAAAAGATTAATCGGGCCATACTTTTTTGAGGACGGAAATAACAATAGTTACGGTCGTTGGTGACCAGTATTGGCAAATGCTGGAAAAATTTGTGCATTCTGCAGAAAAAGAAATGTAAAAAGGGGCAACTCCTCGATAAAAGCTACAATAATATAAGATATAGATTTTCGAAGAGCGAAAATTAAAATCTAATTAGACTCAACTCTCAACTTTCGCTGACGGTAAGGTGTATACCAATAAACTTTGGACTATCCAGTTGCTTGAAGATAATTCGAGAAGAAATGCATGTTAAAAGTAGATATGGAAAATGCTATAAATTAGTCATAACTTGGGAAGCAGAAAATGTGGTGATTCAAAGAATATCAATTTCCTTACATACATACATATTTTAAACGTATTTTTTAGACTGTATAATATAAAAACAAAATTCAAATTATTAACAACAAAAAAATCGTTTAACTTTTGTGTGGTAAAGCGACATATGGGCCATGTTGTATTAAAACAATATCTTAATATATATAAATTACGTGTCACATGTTCCTCCGCTATGGACTCCTAAACTACTTAACCGATTTTAATCAAATTTGTACACCGTGTGCAGTTTGATCCAACTTGAAACATAGGAGGCCTCCTATGAGAAATGGGGGGGGCTTTACCCCCCCCCCCATTTTTTTAAAAGAGAGTTCCCATTTTTTTTACGGTGGTGGTGGTGGGGGGCTGTAAAGTTTCCTATGGGAAAAGGGGGGGGGGGGGTACACCCCCCTTTTTTCGCCCCCCCTTTTTTTAAATAAAGTTCCCACTTTTTTTACGGTGATGGTGGTGGGGGACTGTCAAGCCTCCTTTGGGAAATGGGGGGGGCGACCCCCCCTTTTTTAAAGAGAGTTCCCACTTTTTTTACGGGGAGGTGGTGGGGGGCTGTAAAACCTCCTATGGCTAGAGTAAATTTTTGTATGCATCTACGCTTCTGGGTATAATTTTAAAGCTTCCGCGGTGATTTTCATATGCATTCTTGGATTTTGGGTATAATTATAGGCAACTATACTGTAGTGTTTGTCTTATTTTGTGGTGTTTAATTTATATTACAAATAATTTCTGTTTTGGTTGTGAGTAAATTTTCTGTCTATTTCCTCTTTGACAGTTTTTGCATCCCGTAATAAAAAAAAAGTTTCACTTCTAACGCTTATAGTTTTCGACTGATGCTTTCATTTTTTTTGTAGTAAACGAATTCAGTATTCTTAGTTAAGACAGGACAACGTCTGTCGGGTCAGCTAGTATATTATAAGATACACAGATTTCACTTCTGTTAGATAAAAGAAAGAACATTTTCTGACCTTAAACATACAGAAAGAATTCTTTGTTTTATTTTTTTTAATATCTGTGTGTATATTTTTTATAACGTTTACTATCAGATGATATTGGCTCTTGGTCTAAACAAGTCGAGAAGCAACAAAGAGATAAACTTTTTTTGTTTTGTTTTCCTCTACGATAAAAAGTTTCCAGTATAAAATGTCTGAACTGTTTTAAGTGGCATTAGAAGCGCTTTTATGTGAAACTTACTTTATTAACTTTTGATTACTTCTTTTAAATCGTATTATTATTAACGAAAAGTTCTTTTTTGAAGATATAAATGTGTATTGGTGGATATAGGTTTATCAATCTTCGATTTAAAAAAAGTTATGAATTATATAAATCATTGCTTTTGTAAAATAGAATACGTTACGAGATTTGTATGGAGAAGTGTCCATTAAATACGTAAGGCTTTGGGGAGGAGGGGGGATAAATTAAACCTGATGAATCCATATGTGGGAGGATAGGGAGTGCAAAGCATGTTTTCTAATTAATTAAATTATAATATAGTAATTTAAACTAGTTTTTTAAATTGATTTTTCGTAAATAAATTTAATTAACAATTTATAATCAATAAGCTTATTACTATTACTACATTTTGTTGGTCGAATATTTGTCAAATCATCTTTACGTAAATAATATGCGCTCCCAATGCGACGGGTTTTTCTGAATCTCAAATGCGTGATTGATTTATACATTTAGGATAGAAAGTTTTTTTTATTATGATATTTTTTCGATATAATAACTATTATTTAAATTGTTAGAACAAATATCATAGTTTTTATAGTATCATGGAAAGAATATTCAAATGAATAACGTGAAATGCAATATAAATATTAGAAAATAAGTCGTTAAGATTATTTATAATAAAACGTACTGTTTAAAAAAATAATTATGTTACAATAATGGTGTTTCACATTTGAGGATTTTCCTTCAAATAAGTTTATGTAATATTTCATACAAAAACAAATATTCTTGTAGATTATACAAAACACAAATAAGACGAAAAGTCATTAAAATGATTTAACGCTGTGTAAGGATAAATTAGATTAAAAATGTGATTAAGGAAGTCAGGAATTATGAGAGAAATCAACTTTTAGAAAACTTAATAACTCAGGACTGTTTAATGTTAAATAATGGCGCACAAAAGGAAAATCTTGCTGTGAAACAAATTCATTTTTTAACTGGATTTTCTATAGTTACAAAAACTCGAGTTATTTTAAATTAACTGTATTTAATTAGTGCAT